>CM063243.1:2488947-3088947 GCA_032158295.1 Pycnopodia helianthoides | reverse complement strand
CATACTTTTGTAAATTTATATATTGAAGTCAAACTTTGCCAAATGTTTTAATTTAGTCAAAATTGCCAGCAATCAAACATTTGCAAGTCCCTTGCCAAAAACTGAAGAATTCATTTGTCTAGTGGCTCTCATTATTTTGTTATAATAAAACAAACTAACTTACAGGTTTGCAGTTTAATGAGTTGCCTTGCTGTCCATCACTTGGCTAGTAACACATGTTAGCCTCAATGCTCCCAAGTTTGTCTTAGTCTTCCACTGCTTTTAGTTTTGTTGAACAAATCCCAATGGGATATTTCATGGAGCCAATTGCCCCAACAGTTAAACATCTGATTGCAGAGAGAACTGAGACCACTGTGGTTATCATAGATCAGACATGCAGTCACTTTCAGTCTCCTTTTCCACTCACTCACACTTCACTACACACTCACACAAAAGGCCAAACCTAGGTCCATACCTTCTTGGTTATTCTTACCTTTCTGGGCTAATGTATTCAAAGAACTACTTGCATATTCATTAGTCTTCACAAGCTGATGAATATTCACACACTATTTGAATATTTATGTACACACTGGAGGAAAGTACACACTAAAATACAATTTATCAGACAGATATAATTAGTGTATGTAAATCAGTGGTTTTGAAAATTACTGGCAGTCTTTACTGCAAAAGTACAATTTATAATTAAATACAAATAAATGCTGTCATTAATTACCTGTACCACAGATTTATCAATTTTATAAGTAAGTTAGTTTTGCTACCCACCCCCCCACACACACAAAAAACACCCCCCCAAAACAAACGTTTTATCTTTTTAAAAAGTTTTAACACTTTATCATAAAGGTCAAATTTGTACCAACTCAGTTATATAATACACTAGTATATCTTGGTCTGGAAAAATTAATATTATATGTTGCTCAGATACAACAATTTTTATAGACTAGTTAGAAAAGCGGAACAAGTTTTAGCAAATTCCTCATCATTGAAATGCAGGGCTGTTGGTTTCAGGAAAAGTGGAAAGTAAGTAACAGCTGATTTTATTTGATTCTACAAACCTGTGTTCTTAATTGTTTCAAAATGGCTATTTTGTGGGGCTAGGATAAAATAACTTTAAAAAAATAAACATATATTTATTTTAAAAGAAAGGTGTGTTTATTTTGTTTGCATTACAGTTCCAGTCTACAAAACATGTACATGCCAACAAGGAAACATTTGAAACCCTATTATCATCATACAGCCTGACCCCAAAAGACTGCCTTCTCTGTGAACAGGTAAATTTAATGCATTGTTTATGTTACTTCTCAAGTTACATCATACTTCCGAGCCTAACACTCTGAAGTCCTCGATGCAAAACAAAAGCCTAAATCAGGATGAGTGGCTTTTTTTTTTTTTTTTTTTTTTTTATTATAGAGGTCTACAGTTTTGGTTTGTTCAAAATGTCCTAAATCTATCAACAGTGGTCCTATCAATACTTGCTCAATAACATACACTGGGAATGTTCCTTGAGATGCTTCATGTTCATTGCAAATAGCATGTAAACTGTTAGCCTTGTCCAAGGCTCTTTACGCAAGCACCCCGCTTTGAATTCACGATACTGCAGTACTTTATATACAGTATATCATGGGGTCGAAGTATGATTTTTCAACCTCATATCAAAAATGAGTGTGTGTGTGTGTATTTTTTTATTATTTTTTTTATTATTTATTAATTTACTTTTTTAAATTATTTATTTATTATTATTGTTATTATTGTATATACTTTTTGGGGGTGGGGGTAGTGTTAGGGCAAGAATTATTTAGGGGGGGGGGCTCTTTTAATGTATTCAACCATTCATTTGTGCATTTTTGGTCAAGTGGGGGAGAGTGGGGGCCCCACCCCCTCCCCTCCTCTAGTTATGTCACAAGTTGGGCAATTTTAAAATGTACATCCCCTTTACTGGATTATTTTCATTCTAGAAAATTCATTGATCAGGGGCCTAAATTCAGAATGCCTGTAGCAAAAAAACTTGCTTAGAACATCAGAAAAAATGTTGCTTAGCAGATATAAGTAATATCAGCCAAAACACCATTCAGTTTACATTGATGTGACTGAAACCCCACTGATTTCTTGCTAAGCAAAGGAATTTGCTAAGCAGAATTTTCTACTTAACAGTTTCATGAAATTGGGCCTAGAGAGGTTCAAGCACCAATCGTCCAAAAAATTATAATTCTTCATGCTCTATTTTGACGTCCTCAAAAATTACTGTTGCTTATTTTGATTGCAACAATCAAAACAATCCAAAACTTGTTTTGCTGTTTTTCGTGTGACTTTTTTCCACTTACTTTTGATAGAAAGTAAATACAAAATCCCAAGGTAAAATCAATTTATTAGATACAAATTGTTTTAATGATTAAAAATGTTTTATTAACACTAAATGTTGCAAATTTGCATTAGATGATTGTGTTGCAGTAAAGCTAACCATCTCCAAGAAGATCTACCCGTCAACAAGTAGATGTCCAAGACCAGCCACTCTCTGTCAGTTAAAGGTAGTTTCATGCATGCAACAATTAGGCCTGAAATGCACAAAAAAGTTCCAAAACTGTTGTTCATTGTTTTCACTGAAACATGTGTTGCTTACTTTTTACTTTGATCCCGATCATTGAGGGTCTTTCAGCTGGTTCTATTCTCCACATCACTTTGGATTTCTTGAATGTTGTTCAGCCCCGTGTCTTGCCTAATCATGTCTATGAAGGTCATGGCTGATTGGCCCTTCCTTTGTTTCCATGTGTTGGTGTGCAGTATACTGTAGCTGTGATCAGGCCCGTAACCAGGGGGGGGGGGGCAGACGTCCCCCTCAAAAAGAAAAGTCCGCTCCCCCCCCCAAAAAAAAAAATCCGCCCCCCCCCCAAAAAAATAATAAAAAATTCGCCCCCCCCCCCCCCACACGGAAAACCGAAAAGTCCACATTGTAACTATGCATCTTGGCCTAGACATGGTCTCAGGCCCGTAACCAGGGGGGAGCGGACGCCCCCCAAAACAATCCAACTTCTGAGGGACTCCCCCTTGTGTTGCTGCGCAACGGGCGGTGCTAACCCGCCGATGTACTTTTTCTTTCACATTCCCCCCCCCCAAAAAAAATAAAAATAAAATAAAAATAAATCCTGGTTACGGGCCTGGCTGTGATACTACCTCATCCTTGCGTCGTTAACAATGCCAAAATAGTTTCATCAAATAAATAAATTTAATGAACTTGTAGTTGATTGTTGGTGTGTTTACAGAAAACCAATAGAATAACCCTCTGACCTACAGTGTTGTACTGTTGCATCCCTTTTAGAGAATCCAAATAAGTTATTCCAGGGCTTGAATGACATCATTTTCACAAAATATTGTTTTTTGTTGCTGTTTTTTTTGCATCTACAGGTTTGCCAATCTAAAAGTAAATCTACCCGTCAACAAGTAGATGTCCAAGACTAGCCTGTGATAGAAGCTGCACTCTCCAGTAAAAGGTGAAATCTCAATGTTAAACAAAGTTATCAAAACAATTTTTAAGCCTTTGGCAATTTAAAATCTGCATTAAATTTATAAGGTAAGTCATTCTGAGAGCTCACTGATGATAAAGTTCACACCAGCAACAATCCTCAAAAGAACTTCTTTAGGCATTTGTAAACTCCCCATGTCACTGTTGCTTATTTTGATTGTAACAATCAAAATAATCCTACAGTTAGTGTGCTTAAGTTCCCTCAAAATCCTTTTTTGCAGTTTTCAGTGTTAAATTTCATCAATTATTTTTGATTGAAAGTATCACATAAAATCATGAGGTGAAAACAGTTTGTCTGAAGGTAACCATTTTAATGATGGAAAGCTTTTGAATACTAAACTTTGAAAAATGTACATGTTGTTTGTTTTGCAGTTAAGGCTAACCATCTCCAAAGAGATCTACCCATCAACAAGTAGATGTCCAAGACCAGCATGTGATAAAGGAGATGCATTCATTACACTCTTCAGTAAAAGGTAACTTCCTAAATACTAAATTTTAATATTGATTCCGCAGGCTCAGAAATTTTTTCAAGGAGGGATCCATCCCCCCCCCCCCCCAAGCCAGAAAAAAAACTTACAAAAAGTGTAAAAAGTTATCTGGAAGGTTGTGATGTTTATGGTTACGGTGCAAGCGGGCAATAGGAATTACTTAGGCATGCAACTTTTCCTCGGATCAGCTGATTTCCTCTTTTTTATTCTCAATTTTACCGATCAAAATTGAAAAATACTGTACAAAATCATTGAAATTTTTTGTAATTTTCTCTTTTTTGGTGAAGTTACAGTTGCATGCCTGATTACTGGTAAGTTATATTGTGAGAAAAGAGCGATCATTAGATAAAGGGGCAAGCTTAAAGAGAGAAAAAACAGCAAGAAGGGGTCCGGATCTCCTAGACCCATCCCCTGGATCTGTGCCTGACCCGGAAACAAAGCTTTTCTCTTGCAGAATGTCTGTAGTTGCTCTGGTAACAGACGCCAAATATAAAAAAAACTCTTGTAGCATTACAATAAAAGACATTTGCAGGCCTATGTTGTGTCGCAATTTTGTTAGAGTTGACAGGCTGGGTTCCTATTTTTTATTTATTTTTTTTTTGGCGGGGGGGGGGGTTAAAGAGTTTGGGAAAGTTCCTTGGGATGCTTCTTTACACACAGACATCATACAAACGTTTAGCTTGTGGTCATTTAATTTTTGCACACCATTTGGTAGTTTCATCCTGAGAGCTCATTAAATAAAGCTCATACCACAAGAGCTGTAAGGCATTTATTTTATATCCCTCAAAATTACTTAATTTGCTTATTTTGAATAAAACAATCAAGATAATTCTGATATACACAACTTCCTACCAAACCATTTTTGGCTGTTTTCAATGTTGCATTTCTTAATTGACTGAAAGTGTACAAGAAATCCTGAGGTAAAAGCAATTTATCTTAAACCAACTGTTTTATTGATAGATAATGTTTTTAAATGCTGCAAATTGTGCAATTTGTTTGTGTTGCAGTAAGGCTTACCATCACCAAAAAGATCTACCCACCAACAAGAAGATGTCCATCAGTTAGAGGTAAATTCCTAAAAATTTAATTAAGACATTCTGAACCGGGCCCAAATGGAGTTCTTTAGTGATTGTGCAGAAAGAATAATTGTTAATCTGAGCTCAATTTCAGAAATTTTCCCAATTCATTTAAAGAAATTTCTGCATGTTGTTTGGCGTGTTTTCAGAGTTGACATACTGAGCTGCATTTTTTCTGTTGGGTTTTTATCAAGTACTATTACTAGACTCGCTCTTCATTTCCAAACGGAAGTGGAAGTGGGCACCGAGCTGCGCACTGTTAAGATTGCGCTTGACTTTGGCACATGAGTTGGGGACAAGACTTGGTAAATGGCGGAAAATTCAGCCGTGTCTGAACATTGGGCTATAAACTAGTCTGAAAAAAGTGGCTACCCCTAGTTGCTAGAGTTGATGCAAAGGGCAGCGTATGCTTCAACGCATAATGACATGCTGATCGAGGCATAGCCGTTTTCATAGTCACAAATTTGGTTTGGTTCACTAGTCTCAAAATTGGAGATGAGTTTGTCTCGGTCGAGTTGTTTCAAGTTGAGTTGGTCAATGGAAGATTGAGTTGTGTGGTTATCGGGTGTATGTGTGCTGCAACTTTTGGAAGTGGAAAATTGTCTGTTTTCAGTCCAAATCTCCCACTGTTTATGGACATTTATGTTGAATAATGGTCAAGCAGAAGTCCTAAAGGATAACCTATGGCAACCAGCGATTGCAAATTTGTGGCATTAGACCTAATATCTACAGGTAAAAATGGGGCCCAGCCAAGATACCATGCTGTTATGGGGTTGCACTCCACACATGCTTTACAACAAAAATATTTCCAGGTTTTTTTTCACTGCCCACTCACATGCCTTAATTCTCCATAACCCCACTCAGAAAAATTCAGCTCAGCTTGTCAAGTCAGGCATTAAGATTTGGGTAATTTAAAACTAACATTACATTTAAGATTAGTTTCAAACAGGAGATCAAGGTAGAACAAGCAGAGGTTTATATCGTCTAAAATCCAATACTTTGTAGTGTCTTTATAAATATAAATATTATGCATTTAAAAACAGGTGGGCCCTCACAAATTGATATTTCAAAAAATTGTTTAAGGTTTAAAAACCACTTTTTGGATCTTGTTTGAACAAAAATCTACTAGCCCCTTTGACGAACTGTTTCCAAAAGGACTCCTCCTATTAGCTCCAATTAAAAACAAAAAGTGGTCTTGTTCTTTCATGGAGTTTATAACTGATGTTCAAAACTCTTCAACTGCTGTACTCTTCTTCAATACTCTTCTTCAATTATCTATTACACTGGCCAATTCAGAGGAAAAAGAGTAGTTGTTGACATGTTTTTCTAATTTCCTTTATTTTTTCTCCATTGAAAAGGCTTGCTATTCTCCAATGAGGTCTACTCATCCAAAACATAGATGTCTGAGATCTGCAAACGGAAATGCCGAATGTCTTCCTATCAACATGTAGATACTTAAAGGCCCTGTACACTATTGGTAAGATCGAAAAACACAATGTTCACAGATTCACACATAACTTACATGACTTAAAGTAAGTAATGGTAGAAAGGGTTCCTTGAAATATTTCTGCCTAAAATGCTATCGTTTTTGAGAAACGAGTAAAACAATAGTAATTATCGCGTGCGATAATTTAAAAAAACAGAAAACACATAAGATTTCTTTTCACTATTTTCTGTGACCACAAAATGTGGACAATGATTTTGAGCGGTTACCAAAAGTGTACAATACCTTTAAGGCTGAAGCAAAGTTTGTAAAATCTGGTGTTGAATTTTGTAATCGTCGTAGTGGGCTGTTTTTACATAACACTGTTGTAAATAACTGCACCATAGCAAGCAAGCACATTTTGCGTATTTTGAATTATGAAATTGGAGATCTTTGAAAGAGCAATGGTAGTGCAAAGATCCAATTGTTTGTGCGGAGATTCGATTAGTGGTGCGGCATTTCAGTTGGTGATGTGGCGATTCGGTTAGTGGTGCGGCGATTCGATTGGTGGTGCGGCGATTCGATTGGTGGTGCGGAGATTCAAATTGTTTGGAATCCATAAATCACGGGAAATTCCAAACTTAATTGCGAAAAGGGACTTGGAGGTCCTATACTGTCCAGGGTGACAGTTGGCGGTTGATCTTAAAGGTGCATCAGGCTCCTCGACCAGCAAGGATGGTACTGGTGTGATCATACCAACGGGAATAGTTCTTAGTCTAGGCCGTGGGCTAGGGACCCCGTGAGTAGGAGTAGGGGGCGTCCTCTGCATAAGGGTGTACGTGGACTGGACGCTCTGAAAAGAGTATGAAGGCCTTGATGATCTCCCAAAGCGTGGTGGGGCTGGTATCCTGGGACCTGCACGTAGTGGCCCTGCTTTAGACTAATCTAACCAGGATGATATTGGCAAAATTTAAAAGAAAATTAAAAAACTGCTTGCAATGGTGCACTTTAATTACACGTTAAATGTTACTACAAATGAATTTAATATACAATGTATTAATATCCATCAGGCATGCAACTTTTCAGGTCATAAGCTGATTTCCTCATTTTTGGTTTTTCAGCTGTACTGACTTTGATAATTTAAAACATGGTACAAAGTACGCACTTTCCTCAGTTTTTGACAAAATGGGGTTGTATGCATGCCTGGATAAATAGTTATTTTAAATGATGTATACAAAATATACAGGCATGCAACTGATTTCAGGTCTGTCAGCTGACTTCTTGATATTTGGTTTCTCAGCGAACTGTAAAACTGACACTCAAAATTTTAAAAACAGTATACAAAGTCTAATTGCTGTGCCTGCACTTTCCTCTTGTTTTGACTGTTTCAAGCCTGAATAATGAAGATTATGCCAATAAGAGAAATAACCCATTTGTTCATATAAACATGTATGTGGCACTTACACTTCTTTATAGTGCTTGTTATTTTTCTTGAAAAAGCGCACATCTAGTGATGAATAATACAACAGTTTCATTAGTCAAAAGCAAAAGACAAGTTTGAGGTGCAGCCTTTTTGGATCTTTTTAATATCAGAAACAAAATTTATTTAGAAAAATTGAATGAGTTAAAAAAAAAGTGAATGCATTACCTTTGGAACTAGGATTATGTACTTTTGTCAAGGTGGATTGCTATGGATGACAATTAGCATAGTCTTGCTTAGTGTTGTAAGAATTTGCTAAATAAATTTATGTGGAGTCTGCGTTTGATTTCTTGTCTTGGAGTATAAATAATTACATATGGGTCTATTATGGTTATTGAAATGTACAGAAATGTTTTGAAAATAATCAAGGACAATCAGTTGTGAAACTGAATTTATGTTGTACTCGGAGGTAGCCATAATATATACTTTTTGTTACAAGGTAGTGTATATATTGCCAGAACCAGATTTCTTTATTTAGTAAACTATATTTGTTTGTATTCGAATTGAATTGGTTGGTAAATCATTAGTGTCTTTGACGCATACCTTTTCACAGTAAAATTCATTATTTAAAGAAAGCTAGTACTGGGTAGGCCCTAATCATCAACTTATACTACAACACATCTAGCTTTATTAGCTTAAATACCATAAAAAGGGTGCCTTCTTTGTCTTGTTGAAGTGGTTTCTATATTTTTTTCTCAAAAATTGGGGGCGCAAAAAAGACTTTGATATAAATTTGGGGACTAGAGGGCAATATTTTTGCAGGAATTTACACACAAAATAAATCAAAGACAACTTCACTCGAGACTAAGATCGTATACAAAACTACGCGCGGGCTCAAATTTGGGGTTACAGCGCCCTCTTTAGCCAACATATTCATTTTAAAAAAATTAAATGCGCGGCAAAACGTATATCAAAAAGTTTGTTTGGGAATAGCGCCCTCACCGACCCAGTTTTATTTTTAAAAACTGTTACAGCGCCCTCGTCGGCCCGAATTTACATACACAGTAGTCTGGTTCCCTGACCAAAGATTCCTTGACGTCTCTTGTTAAAATTCGACAGCCTAGTCGGAGATTTTGGGGTCTGGGAACCAGACTACATACACAGGTGCAAATTTATGGTGCGCCCTCTTCGATGGAACCTTTCCCATTTTGGTTATAGCGCCCTCTATTGCTGAAATTTAGATATTTCAATTATTGTTACAACGCCCTCGTCGGCCCGAACTTACATACACAGTAGTCTGGTTCCCTGACCAAAGGTTCCTTGACGTCTCTCGTTAAAATTCGACAGAGCCTAGTCGGAGATTTTTGGGTCTGGGAACCAGACTACATACACAGGTGCAAATTTTTGGTGCGCCCTCTTCGATGGAACCTTCCCATTTTGGTTATAGCGCCCTCTATTGCTGAAATTTAGATATTTCAATTATTGTTACAGCGCCCTCGTCGGCCCGAATTTACATACACAGGTGAAAATGTTCGGTGCGCCCTCTTTGATGGAACCTTTCCCATTTTGGTTTAGCGCCCTCTATTGCTAAAAATTAGATATTTCAAAATATTGTTACAGCGCCCTCGTCGGCCAGAGTTTACATACACAGGTAAAAATTTCGGTGCGCCCTCTTCGATGGAACCTTTCCCATTTTTATTTATAACACCCTCATTGCCAAAAATGTACTTTTGTTAGCTTTATTTCAATTTATATACCCCCCCCCCCCCTAATTAAATAGTCTCGGTTTATGTAGGCCTATGGTATTAAGGCAGTTGATAACTGGCTAGCACCACCTTTTAATTTTAGGGGGGGGGGGCTAAACGATATGTAGCCGGAATGGCACTGAATATTATGCACAATTGCAGTGCCCTTTTGGGTCTTGAAGTTTTACCATGAAAAAAGGTATGCATTAATTATGACAATACGATTTGTTGGATATAGAAATCGGATGCTAGCAAGATATATACTACCTAGCTTGTAATGGCTACATAAATTCAGTTTCACAACAGTTTGTCCTTGATTATTTTCAAAACATTTCTGTACATTTCAATAACCTTAATAGACCCAAATGTACTTATACTCCAAGACAAGAAATCAAACGCAGACTCCACATAAATTTATTGAGCAAATGCTTACAACACTAAGCAAGACTATGCTAATTGTCATCCATAGCAATCCACCTTGACAAAAGTACATAATCCTAGTTCCAAGGGTAATGCATTCACCATTTTTTAAATTATTCAATTTGACATGTCAATTTTTAGGTGTTCGGGGCAATAGCCCGAACTCATTTTCAATTGGGTTTTTGTATTTTTGTTTTTTGATTTGCCTACAAAGGCAAAAAGGCTGAACCTCAAACTTGTCTTTAGCTTTTGAATAGTGAAATAGTTTTATTATTTAGCAATAGATGTGCACTTTGTCAGGAAAAAAATACCAAGCACTGTAAAGAAGTGTAATGTCACATGTACAAATGTTTTTTTTTTCTCGAAAGAGCTTTAGCATAATCTTCAAAATTTCTAATACCTCATACTGTATATTCAGGCGATTCGAATCTCCGCACCACCAATCGAATGGCCGCACCACCAATCGAATCTCCGCACAAACAATCGAATCTCTGCACTACGATTGCTCTTTCAAAGATCTCCAATTTCATAATTCAAAATACGCAAATGTGCTTGCTTGCTATGGTGCAGTCATTTACAAAGAAACAGCCAACCACAGAACGATTACAAAAAACCAACACCAGATTTTACAAACTTTGCTTCAGCCTTAAATATCTACATGTTGATAGGAAGACATTCAGCATTTCCGTTTGCAGATCTCAGACATCTACGTTTTGGATCCGTAGATCTCATTGGAGAAAAGCAAGCCTTTCTAATGGAGAGAAAATAATGGAAATTAGAAAAACATGTCAACAACTACTCTTTTTCCTCTGAATTGACCAGTGTAATAGATAATTGAAGAAGAGTATTGAAGAAGAGTACAGCAGTTGAAGAGTTTTGAACATCAGTTATAAACTCCATGAAAGAACAAGATTACTTTTTGGTTTTTTTTATTGGAGCTAATAGTAGATTTTTTGTTCAAACAGGATCCAAAAAATACAGTTCTCTTAATACCTTATAGAAATAAGTCATGAAAAGATGTTTGGCAGAAGGACGGTCTCTTGGAGATCTCAGACATCTACTTCTTAATGGGTAGATTTCTTCAGACTGGCTGGTATGCATGTACCTGTAGATACAAATAAAATTAAAAGTTATTGTTTGAGAAAACAATTTGTACTTTCAGGTAAAAATAAAAAACAAAGAAACATAACTCACAGTTTCCATCCCACCCCCTTCAGTAAAAGTTATGTACATTGTATGTCAGAACATTTTTTTGTTGCCTTAGAATTGAGATCTGATGGCCATGTTGGCTTGCACTGTGATCAAAATCTTTCAAACAAGCGAAAAGTTAGACTTGTAGTAAACCATTGAGGCCTTCACTTTTGTATATACACTACAGTGTCGTCCTGGATACGAGGGTCCATTTCTGGGGCTAATAAATTCAAATCATGCATGCAAAAAGATCCTAATCTCAAAGGATTAACATTCCATGGCTGCATACATTTTTTGGCAGTGGGTTTTGGATGTCGGATATTCCTCACAAATCCGTCATTTTGTGAGGTAATTCTGATAAAGCATAACACATATTACTATATTGGAAACACAAGACATTGTTAACGAAATACTTGCGACAGTCCTGCACCCTAACATGCAGAACAGGCATGTTTGAATGAACAAACAAAACAAAACTTTTTAATGTTGAGAGCTGAATTATTCACACAAATTTGTATGAGGGTCATAGAATGTTAATCCAGTGGAATTAGTACCTTTTTACAGGTAGGATTTGAACTATGGAGCTTTGAAATTTTCCCACCCCAGAAACAGACCCTTATATCTAGGAATCTGTGTACAGCACAGTTAAAGAGTCCTACATAGGGCTAGATTGAGTTAATGGTTACTCAGATGAAACATTAAACTGAAGCCATGTAAATTCTTCTCATCTGAAAACAGCTTTTTAAAACAATTAGCCATTTTTTGCCATAAGATGGGAATACATTTGATGACAAACCTTTCCAAAATAATAACAAGACACTTCTTTTCTACCTTGATCTAATGTTTAAAACAAATGCTTGTCAATAAATGTACCTGGTTGCAGTGGAGGCAGGCTTTAAGCCATGTGGCATGATGATATTTGGGTCTTGGTCATCAAAAAGGGTAGATTTCCTGTAAGACTAGCAAACCTGTAGATGCAATTACAAAAACATTAATATGTAAGATACTGCTAAGACATGATACCTTTTTAAACTTTGTGAATTTACTCAAAGTGGTGTTTCCAAAACAGGTTTTAAACCTGATATGTGACACAATTGTTGTAACAGAGAGCCTTTTCGTTTTGAAAAACCTTGGGAAGTATTGAGTTGTGTTTTCTTCATATATTTCTTTTGCTTTACAACAATCAAGAAATAAAATTCAATTTGCAGAATATTTGTAGAGAAAGTGTCACAACAATGTTTGTGCCAGTACACAATACACCTAATGGTTATTGCTGGCACAATAACTGTCTTTTGGGGTTTCATACTAACACAAATTAAATAGACATATTGATAGACTTGAGTATTAATGGATACTATTTATAAGCACTAGTGTTCATTTTAACTGTTACGTTGTGTGTGCCTATCATTGAGTCCCCCCAAAATTACAACATAAAAGTATCATACAAAGTGCTGTGCTGCAAAAACAGCCTACTATACCCTAGACAATTAAGGGTTAAGAAAAAATGGCAATTGACTTACGTTTTGTATCAGCCGTGGACGTCTTCATTCTATGTCTGCTTGGTGGGTAATCATCATTGGAGAATGGCATGCCTTCATGTTTGCAGCAAAAATACCAAACCTGCAGATGCAACCAAAACAAAATGGATTTTTGTAAACATTGTGTCATTCAAGCAACAGAATATGATATTTGCATTTTCTGTAAGGGATGATACAGTATTATAATCAATACTGTTCACATTTTAGTATGAAATTTTGAGGGAACTGGACAGTATAAACAATCCATTTTAGTCAGCTCTTTACATGGCTATTTTGTCATAAACCAAGCTATTGACTGATCAGTCCCAGCCCAGGCCACAAGGGGTGCTTTTTCAACACGCCTGTGATTTTCAAATCAAGGACTGTGCACATACATTTGTTTATTAACGACAACATTGACCTAGATGGGTCCATTCATTACTTCAGGGGTGGATCCAGGAATTTCAGATGCGGGGCACAAACGTTGAGGGCTAGTTTCCAATGGACATTTTAAATAATCTCAAAGTATAAATGGAAACGACCAATTTTTTTGAATAATAGTCCCTGAGAATGTATACGAGAAGCCAATAAAAGCAAGCCTGTAAATTATTGGTCAGTCCTCTCAAAAGCAGATACAGATTTATCCAAAATTCCTCCCATAGTAAATGCAAAGCCCCAAAGCAACCTGAGGCATGGGATCCATGCCTGGGCCTGGGCCTCAGAAAATCTTTGATTCTAGTGCCGTTTGGTGCAATGTGAGGCGATTCCTGATAGTTGTTGTCCCTTTTATATAAACCAAATATTATTTTGAGACAAATTTTATTTTTTAGGCCCCATGGAAAATGTTCAAACATCAGATGAATCTCTGATGAAGTCAAGAAAATTTCAGAAGCGTTTTACACGATATATATTTGGAAGGAAATTCTGCAAAATTATTGAGAATTGGTGCTGATATGAACTTTGTCATCAGTGAGCTCTTAGAATGAAAGCAATGTAGCAAATGCCATGCAAATACTAAATTACCCAAAGCTAATTGGTTACTAAATATTTGTCTTTAAAGGCAGAGTATACTTTTGGCAATTGTCAAAAATCAGTATTCTCACTTGGTGTATCCCAAGGCGTAAAATAACAAGCCAGTGAAAACTTGGGCTCGATTGGTCATCAAAGTTGCAAGAAAATAATGAAAAAGCCACCCTTGTTGCATAGAATTTTGTGCTTTCATAAGCCCGAGAAATTCTCAGATTTAAATTGTGTGAAAATTACCTCTTTCTCTAAAACTGCATTACTTTAAAGGGTGCTGTTTCTAAAAATCCTGTGCTCTTTACTAAGTAGGTTTTTATGTCATTACTTTTTGGCGTCATTACCAAAAAAGTGTACCCTCTCTTTAACATGAAGCATCTCAAGGACCTTTCCAAAACCAAACATAATGCAGCCCCGCCTTTCAACTTAGAAAAAACAGCCAAACAACATAAGTAAATGTTTTCGAAATGAACTGTTGAGCTACACAATTTAAAACAATAGCATCAACACACACTCTGCTCAACTACTACAGAGCTCCATTTGGGACCAGTTTAAACTAAACATTGTAATTCAATTAGGGGGAACTTACCTTTTACTGATGGAGAGTACAGCTCCTCATCATACGCTGGTCTTGGACATCTACTTGTTGACGAGTAGATCTCTTTGGCAATGGTAAACCTTACTGCAACATAAACAAAATTCACAATTTACAATATTTACTGTTTAAAACTTTATCCATCATTAAACAGTTAATTTAAAGATAAACTGCTTATACTTTAAACTAGGTTTTGGAGGAACTCGGCATATCAGGATTTTTTTTATTGTTGCAATCCAGTGTGTAATTGGCTTTTGGAGAAGCCAAAGGCATGACAAATTTTACTTGACAGTTGGTGCTGATATGAACTTTATCAGTGAGCTCTCATGATGAAACTTATTTAGCAAGCAGTGTACAAACTTTAAACTTTAGAGTATAAAACTTTTAAACTGCGAACAGCTTCAAAAGGGTCTTGATAACTGTGTTTAGTGGGGCATGCTGTGGGGCATCAAACTCAAGTTCTGATGGTCTAGTCATCAGAATGTGGGTCATTATACTTGTTTCTTAGAGCTAGACTCTAAATACAAAATAGGAACCTGTGAGAAAGTAACCCCCAACAGTAAAAGTGCAACCCAGCCTTTCAATTTAAAAATATTGCCAATTAACAGAGATGTCTTTTGTCTGATTTTAACTTCTGTTTAAACCAGAGGAAAAACTGACATTCTGCACAAATACTATGGTGAGCTCCATTTCAAACTCAGCCTTAAAATTTTGCTTTACTTTTCATAATTTTACCTTTTAGTTTTACTGGAGAGTCAGTTTCTTTGTTATAGGCTGGTTCCATATACTTGTTGATGGGTCGATCTCTTTTCAGCCTGGCAGACCTGTAGATGCAAAAAATAACAAATTGTACTTGATGGAAATGATATTGTCCAATCATCACAAGCCCAAGGATAAGTTATTTGGATTTTCTCAAGGACCTTTCACAAACCAAACATAAATGCAGCTCAGCATTACAATTTTGAAAAAGCAACAAAACAAAACCTGCCAAACAATATGTACAAATGTATCAAATGAAGTGTTTGGCTACAAGAAACTTTCAGCTATAAACTTCTGTTTAAATCACAGCATCAACAGACATTCTACACAACTACAACAGAGCTCCATTTGAGACCAATTTAAATTCGAAATTTTTATTCAATTTTTGGGAAATCACCTTTTACTGATGGAGAGCACAGCTCCTTTATCATACGCTGGTCTTGGACATCTACGTATTGTTGGCGGGTAGATCTCTTTGCAATGGTAAGCCATACTGCAACATAAACATAGTGCACAACTTACAATAATTACCGTTTGAAACTTTACCCATGATCATTTAAACAATTTGAGGTTGAAGAAAGACAAATTGACAAGACAGGGACTTGAACCTACGACCTCCCCATTAATGTGCCGGCGCTATAATAACTGAGCTATCTAGCCCTTTGTTAGTGGTCTCCCTATTTTGACAATATCTTTGTTCCGAGTGCCAGTAAAAAGCCATGCAACTGTTAACTGCCATGTAGCCAGCAAGGATAACACCAAAGTTTATGCTACAACCTGGGAAGCAGCAGCCAGGGGATCACCTTCACGGGATGCAACTTTTCATTTTGAATTTCAAGTAATAGACCACAAGGGAAACTGACTGGGTAAGTTTTGAATAATTTGGGGTTGAACAAAGAAAAATTGGCTAGAGCGGGACGTGAACCCCAAAACCTCCAGATTAACGTGCTGGTGCTCTACCTACTGAGCTATCTCGCCATATCTAACCACCTATGTTGGTGGTCCCCGTATTTTGTCTGGCTTCTGACTGGCACCCCGAACAAAGATTTTGACAAAATAGGGAGACCGCTAACATAGGACTTCGGCTTGCTTCGCCAGCGGGGCATAATAAAAATGTGATCCTTTATTTAACAATGATTTCTGGTGTCCCCCCCCCCAAAAAGAGACAAATTAATATCTCTTGTTGCTCTGATAGCCTACAACATGTAGACCTACAAGAACTGTTGCATGCTATTTTAGCAACAGAATATTAATTTGTCTCATCAAAACTATGGTTAATGTATTATTAACAACTCCTGGTCTTGACACTTGTGTCCTTAAGCAAGACAATAAGTATTATTGCTTCGTTCAGTTGTATCAAAAACTGTTAATGCACAAAAACTAGGGCACAGTACACTTATCATAAGAGAAAGCATTTGCCCTGGTGTTTAAGGCATTAAATGCATCTATATTTATATGCTATTGCATTTCTGACAAAATAAATGTGTTTCTGCAACTACCGATGAAGTATACATAATCAAACAAAACATCTCAAGAATTTCAAAAAGTTCAAAAATGTGTAATTAAAGTTATTTTCATATGTATATTTTAATACTCAGTCATCTGGGAATTGGCTGGTGCCAACAAAAAATGATTTACTTACTTTTAGAGCAACCTCAGGCTCGTTGAAAATGGGGTAAACATCATGGATGTACCTCTCTGTTGAATGAAATAATACTTGAAATGTTTCTTTGAAAGCGTTATAAGTTCGGCAAATAGTCTGTCAACCTCTAGCCTAGGTAAGGTTGACTCCTCCATTGAATAAAGTGCAGTGCAACACTACAGACACTGGTGTCCTACCAGGGCTAGGCAACCTCCTGTTATTAA
This sequence comes from Pycnopodia helianthoides, assembly GCA_032158295.1. NCBI lineage: Eukaryota > Metazoa > Echinodermata > Asteroidea > Forcipulatida > Asteriidae > Pycnopodia > Pycnopodia helianthoides. The sequence goes on along the minus strand of CM063243.1, from coordinate 3,071,913 downwards.
AAAAAAAACAATTTGCCCTGAAAAGCTGTAACTTACTAACTGTTTTAGTTTTCCCAAAGTGCTTCAAAATGAAAATATAATTTTCTCCTTTCTAGAAAAAAATGCCATTGGAAGTTGTACACTAGAACTAGGGCATACTAGTACACTCTAGAGTCAAGTTTCTGGCTTTTAAAATTTGTCAAAACTCAACAAGGACACTGTTGAACAGTACTTCAGCAGCATACACTGGAGCATGTGAGAAGGCATGCCTGCAAGCATATTAAATGTGCATGCAAGCACGCACGCACAAATCACACTTACAGCTTTCCTTTTACATGTTTTAAGTTAGTTCAAGATTTTTTTAGGCTTTTATTAAACATTGTTTAATTGTCCATGAACTTCATAGTTTAGTAATAAATTTCAGTTCTAGCACTATGTATGAGACAAGTTGAGAAAATAAAACTCCTAGAGTGTAAAAAATTCGTACACCAATTTGTTTAATGAACACTGCAAGTGCAACCAAGTCAAAACGAAGCCCTGTCCGGCCGGAGTGTAGCCGAACCGGGGGCAGACGTCAGTAAACTCTGCGGAGACTGACGTCCTTTCTTTCCCGGTGAAGGGCTGGTCAACACTTTGACTTTTAAATAGTGGCGCCTTGTAAAACACTCCCAAATATCTTCAAAATATGCCAATAAAAATCATTTTTAACACTTTAATTCTTATGACAAGAAAATTCTCAACTCACCATCGTATTTTTTTAGTAGTTTACCCTCGGAATCGCGGTGAAAAACGGATTTTCTTATAGCAAAAGGCAAGGAGACTTTTCGAATTCATCCATCCATCTTGTCTGTAAAGAATTTCACGGACAACACTAAAACGAGCACTTTCTCGCTCGTGTGTCACGTACGCCACATGCTTTCTTATTTGCATAACAAAGCCGTGTTGCAGAAGAGTCTATTAATTTTGAAGGGGTGGTCACTTATGCTTACAAACGATAGCATGAGATGCACTCGTTAATTGTCAAAACCAGCGTTTTCACAACAGGATTCTAATTATAATACCCCTTGAGTTAGATTGGAAGACCCGAAAGAATGGAGCAGAGATTTTTATCTCAAGGTATTGAGAATTTAGATGTCAATCAAAACTGAGAAGTAGTGAACACTGTTTTCTTAACAGGGTATATACATTGAGAAAATAAAAGTTGACAAATTTAGGGCCCAAGTTAATTAATGTTTTGGTTTTCATTTTGCAAAGACGCCAAAAATTTCCGAGGCGTCATTAGTAAGAATGACAATCTTGTCGAATATTAACTGGGGCGGGGGTTACATTTCCTGCAGTTTGCAGCCCCGCCCACCCATCCTATAACTCTTGAGGGCAGCATTAGTCTGTTCCCTTCATGTGTGCATTGTTATTGGTTTGTATTTACACATAAGAAGTCTAGGGAGGAGAAGGCCAAATTCTGATCTCGACTTAACATGTGTAACGTTAGTGCTACGTAGGTAAGTGATCAGACTATTTCCTTTCAGCCTCGGTTTGGTTTTGTTGGGTCGATAGAACTTTGATTGAAGTAATCAAGATTGCGTACCAGGATACATATACAGGCCAATTGATAGCCAATTACTAGTATATTCATTTGTAGGAAAGGTCCATACTCAAATTTGAAATTAAAACTTAAAATATAATTTAATAAAAGAAGTTAAAACTCAAGGATGACAGCCATGACATTGATTGAATCCCATCCCATCCATGTGATAACAATTATTGCTGATGTTGATGATCGAGTTTTCTGTATTGTCATTGGTCATGATTATTGTGTCTTTGCAGCACAGCATCAAGAACTAACAGTAAACACTATACAGTAACACACTCTAATCTAGTTGCGAAATCGTAACCCTCCATCCTCCGACGGTCGAGACCGAGGGCAACTAACTCTAATCAGACCATAACATAAGTTTAATCATGGAGGAAATACTCTATGGGTTTAATACTACCACGACTACATTCCTCCATGATGGTTACTATATTATAATTTTAAATTTGGGCTTACACTAACAACACTGTTTTTACAGTCATCGATTTACAAAAAAAAAATTACTTGATCCATGCTGTCACAGTATCAGTCAGTGTCACTGGAAGCATGGAGGTAGGAATGAAGTAACACATTAATGTAGAAGTTAACAGTAACTCCCATAAAATGATAAGTCTGAATAAAAATTATTAACAACTAATTAAGGCTTTCCCTCTTGTCGATTTCATGAGAAGAGTTGGTGAGAAACGGAATATTTTCTTTTATCTGCACAACTTGTCTAATTTGTCCAGAACCATGTCAGAGGTAAAGTCCCTGAAACATTCTTCCAATGCCCTGGATCTGTTGGAGGACATTGAAGTGATTGTACTTGACATTGAGGGAACAACTACCCCCATTAGTTTTGTCAAGGTACGGTAAATTGGTTTGACACATTTTATCTAAACATATCTCATGTTTGACTCTTGTTTGACTCTTGTTTTATGTTTATTTTTGAAAATGTTTAAATTTTGCTTTTCTAATCAATTTCAGCTACTTGAAAACCTGGCTTGATTGAGTATGTACATGATGTAGGCAAACTTCTCTTTTTCTTAGTGCCATGAAAAACTGGAAAATGTTGCAACATTTTGTGTCATTCAGGCAGTTTCAGCTCTGCTATAAAGTGACATGTCTGGGATATTAATTTGCACCGACTCTTTATAATGCTGTAAAGGATTGTGTCTTTTTGTCGTCTTCAGGACATTCTCTTTGGTTATGTGAGAGAGCATCTAGAGGATTACCTTGAGGAGAATTGGCAGAAGACAGAATGTCAAGATGATGTAGCAGCACTCAGGGCACAGGTAACAATTAAAGAGCTTCAAAATTGGTGAATTACAGGCCTGATACTTCAGAGGCAATTGCCTTCCATGTCCCTTGGTCATTGCCTTGGTTCCCCTTGAAATATTCCAGGACTTTTTCATTTCCCTCCTAGAGGTGCCCTTATAATAAGGAAAACCTGCCTTGCCCTTTACAACAGTGAAGCATTGAGGCATGGACATTGTTCTTTAAAGTTCACCTTATGACGACAACCATGTGCAAGTTATCGCTCCTTTGAAAGAAGTGTTGGCTCTGACCAAGGGTAGAGAGAGGTCCAATGTTTCAATCAGTGTGCCCTGATCCTCATGTGGATAAGACAAACAGAACATTGTGTTGAACAATTTTGTGACCTATGCATAGGTCACAATAGCTATGGTGCTTTCAAGAACTGCCACTTCTTCTGAGACTAATTGCACATGGTTTTCATCACAAACGAGTTTACACTTACTTTCAACACCATGCAAAGCTTCAAATCCTACTCACATGCATCTGTTGCTTTTAGTTTGACTGTGTGAGTTTTTTCAAGTGGTTGATTACAATATGATTTTTCTCTGTATTTTTTTCACTCCATCCGTCTTCCCCCCGTTGCTAGGCTCATTTCGATAAGGATCTTGATGGAGCGGTGGCCATCCCCGAGGACGAACCAGGAGACTCATCCTCTTCATCATCAGTAAAGAAAGCCGTCATTGATAGCATTCGATGGCTGATGGCAAAGGACAGGAAAGTGACAGCCCTGAAACAGTTCCAGGGTCATATGTGGAGGTCAGGATACCAAGAAAAGAAGGTCATTGGAGAGTAAGTATCGATAAGGTTTTAAGTTTAAAACACTACTCTTAATCACGTGCCTGTGGACCATTCTGAAGTCCAACTCTAAGTTTTCATAATTGACTCCCTGTTGAAAAGTGCATCTTTTCTATAAGTTCCCAAGATCATTATCATCATTCATTTGACTTGCACTTGCGTCGGCATGATTGTGGATGCACCACATGTCCCGTTCCATTATCAGTGTCGTTGTTTCATCAGAAGTCACAGCGCAGTCACTTACCTCCATTAAAACTATGTGATGGGTACAAGGATGGAAACATTTTCTTTGTACGTTAAATTTGCATTACAATAGTTCTAACATATTTAAATAAACATCTATCTTGTGAACATCTTTCCTCTCTGCAGAATTTTTAGCGACGTGCTGCCGACTATTAAACATTGGGCAGCTGAAGATAAAAAGATCTACATCTATTCGTCGGGTAGTGTTGAGGCACAGAAACTTCTGTTTGGACACACTGAACATGGCAGCCTCCTAAAGGTGAGCAACCGACCCAGATCATTCCTAAGTTTGTTTGTTATTATTAATACAATTGTAATGGAAAACAAAAAATCCTTTAAAGTGCCTTGCACAGTAACCTGTCTGTTGACCTGAAAATACCTGTGAATAGATGTCAAAAAAATGTTCAGTTTTAAATGTGGGAAGAAAACTCTAAACTGGTGAAAAACCTTGCAATCAGGGCCCAATTTCATGGCTCTGCTTACTGTGAGCACAGAATCGGCGCTTACGGAAGCAGGGAATTCGACGCCTATGTCAAGCGTATTTCACAGGCTAGCAGGAAATTTTTGCTTGTGCACTTGTGTACTCCACGTTACTAGGCATTCTTTGCTTACACAGCTAACGCAAAAATTCACGCTTGCCCTGTAAGCCAAGAGTGCTGATCACAAGCGCAGAATTCGGCGATAAGCATGAAATTGGGCCTAAATAGAGACTTTAAAAAAGTGCCCTGCACAGTAAGTTGTCCGCTGGCCTGAAGATACCTGTGAAGAGACGATGTTAAGAAATATTCAGTTTTAGATGTGGGAGGAAAACCCCAGATAGGGGATTGTTGAAAACCCAATCCACATGCAAGACTCTAGCCGGTGTGGAGATTCAAACTTCATTTGCAGGCTGTGCATAAAATGGACTGAGATAAATTATTGGGAGACAAAAATTCTCACCCCTAAGACCCCTGCCAATACACGTTGCTTGAAAATTGGGGCAGTTTAATTGTATATAAAGTGACCTAGACTGATCAAAATTTAATCATTTTTTTTTCAAATTTGCAGTACTTCTCGGGTTATTTTGACACAACGATTGGACCTAAAGTAGAGAAAGAAAGCTACCAGAAAATTGCCAAAGAGATTGGATGTGATTCATCACAAATTCTGTTCCTCACGGATGTTACAAGAGGTTTGTGTACAATCTAGTTTTCTTTTAGTACACAACTTAAACTAAATAAAATGTTTTCAATGTGATATTCCTGTTGTGGTAGACTTGATCAAGTCCTCCAAAATCATATTTACAAAGTTGCCTGTTTTTTGAAGATTTGCGACCGTAGGCCAAAATAACTGGGCCAGGCATACCACTCTAAATCAAAAGTCAAATTTTTTTTTTGTGAAGTTACCACAGAGTAACAGAGTAAATTGGAGGATTCAGGAGGGTCTCCAGCCAAAGACACTAGGGATGGAGTTTGTGTGTCATAATTATTCCCTTGTGTTGTAACTAGGTCATAGCCGAGTGTGCATAAGAGCCTATGCACTATATGGCCGCTAGAGGGCATGGCAATACCAAAATCACACAGGCAGGATATTGTACCAACAACTTGGAAATGAATCTTAAGTTTACATATGGAACAATGTGAAAAGTGCAATTGCCATACAGCCAAAGTTGCTTCCAAGAATGAATTTCCTCATCGAGGACTTGCACAGATACTTGTGTACTTAATGATCTACAGGTTCAATTTCTATGAGTAGAACAAACACTTAAGTATATTTCATTATAATATTTCCCCCTCCTCATGAAAACATTGATTTTGTTTAATGTAGAAGCAACTCCAGCTTACCAAGCAGGCTTCAAGACAGCCATTGTTGTACGAGATGGCAACGCCCCCCTGACCAAAGACGAGGTCAAGTCCTTCAATCAAATCAAATCTTTCAGTGAGTTTCTACCCGAAGGACTTGTACCAGCGAAAAAATTCAGAAAGCTGTGAGTTTGCAGACTTCCTTCACAAAGCCAGGTTTCTACAGAAACTTTTTAAGCCACACATGGTCACTTTAAAGTGTGCCACTGTAAAATGTGTACAAGGAGCTGTCAGAATACACTTCAGTGATTATCATAGTTTACACACTGGGGCTCTTTTTAATGGATTCAGAGACAACTTGCAGGAAAATTGTGGTCACCTGCTCTGCCAGTGAATAGTGATCCAGAAATTGCTTCTTGTCTTCTTAATATTAAAAACTCGTATCCAACTTTGGTTTAACACAAATGGCCATGTTACATGGGACAATTTACAGGCAACCAGCTGGGTCCAGGCAATCTCAATGAAGAAATCAAAAGCTGCATTCAAACATTCACCTAGTTTTTTCGGAGATGGTATTCTATATTGTTAGAAGAATGTTTCTTGTGGAACCAAAGTGTCCATTTGGAATACAGTGCAGTTAGTTGCCTCCAAGTTGCCCCCAAACTTGCCACATTTCACAATGTCCTAAACTCTTCTACAATAAGTAATAGTTTTGTGTACCAACCATGACAGCTGCCATTATTTTTTTACAATAAAATGATAAAAAAAGAAAATGAATTTAAGTCTTGTGGGTTTTAAATTTGGTGTTAAATCCGTTTTAAACTGCAAAAATCAATCTATAAACCCTCTGCACAGACGCCACACCCAGCTACAGTCTGCCCATAGTCAGCTGCTCTGCGAGTCAAAACACATGTAAAGATATGGGCCCGATTTCATAGAGCTGCTTAAAGCAGAAAATATTGCTTCACAATTTTCTGCTTAAGCAAAAATGAGCAGGATACCAGTCACAGACGGTACATGGAGAATGTTTTTTTTTGGCTGGTAACCTTGTTCTTGTAAGCATAAGTTTGTTATGCTTGGCTACATTTTGTGTTTTAAGCAGCTCTATGAAATTGGGCCATGGTACAGGACTCACACCAATGTGCGCCACCTACAATACACACTGCGCAGTAACACACAGGAATCAGACTCCCAAAATGGCAAAACCAAAAGTAATCACGGGTTGTGACTTCAAGTAAAATTTTGTCAATACAAAAGTCGTTAGGCTGTGTCTAAATTGGAGGCTACAGCTAAGGCTATTGCTTGATTTTTTGCATCATCATGTGTTGAAATATTGTACAATCTTAGCAACACGCTTAGCAACAGTCGTAGCCATAGCTGTAGCCGCCAATTCGGATACAGCCTTACTGCAACTCATTATTAACTGACATCATGTTTTATATGGAAAGCCAAATGCAACAAAAATTGCAAAAATGTAGCATTGTTGCATCATCTGCCCAACATAAAAAGTACAGATTGGGGTAAGTTGTAGAAAAGTAAAAAAAAACATTATATATTTGTATGTATAACCAAGATTTTATTTTTTACTACAATCAAATGAGATTCGTACACACATTATGGGATAACACAGCAAAAACAACTAGCCATTTCAATTATCTTCTCCGGTATATAAAAATTAGTTTATGTTTTTTCGTTTTTTGGGGCTATATAATAGCCTATGTTAAACTTGGCCAATAAAGTTAAATGATTAAACTTTTAAATCAAAGCAAATCCAGCCCTCCGACACTGTGCATGATTTGTCATCAATCCTGCAGATTCCAGTGTCCTCTCCTGCCAGAAAAACCTACCAATTGTAATACAATTGTTAATTTTCAAATACAATAATGAGTTCTCTACCTCGACACAACATCAAAATTGAAACAGGTTTACAGAGTTACTTTTTTTCCAACCAACTTCTTCCGAGTGATGCGCTCTATTTGGCACTAGTAGACACAATCGGTGACGGGAGTCACATGACTCATCGTGGTGGGTATATAATGTAACAAATCAAGCGAGCACACTGCACGCGCATAGTGTGCATGGAAAAGCATGGCTGCTTCCCACCTTATAGCAGATGCACTCCGAAGCAGCCATGCATTTCTATGTACATCAAATGAAAAAGTTAAAGTTGTTTCAGCTTATGTCTTGAATAACAATGTTGCTATAAGGTGCCTGATGGATAATTCATCAAAATGTGACGACAAAATTAATCCAGAAATATAATACTAAGTGGGAGAACTTTTTAACGTAGGTAAATCATTTTTTTTTTGAATGATGATAACAATAATGTGTATTTAATAGTACACGCTTTTTTGGCCCCTCAGAGCACCTTACACTATTACTACTCTTGTTCATCAGTCCCTAAGCATTCCTGAAACCATCTCTTTTCCTTAGGAGTATGCAGCACCAGCAGCCAAAACAGGTTGCTAATTATTCACATCAACATTCTCTAATCTCACAGGTACCCAATTTAGTCTTGGGTGCTGAGAAGTAACTGTAGTTAAGTGTCTTGTTCAAGGACGATTGTCATTACCAGGATTTGAATTGGTTAGGTTTGTGCTTGCCTCAATGCTCTGAAAGGAGAATAGTTTCCATTCGGAATTCCACTGCAAAAGAAATTTTTAGCAATGGGGGACTTTTAGGACACTAGGTGGCAGCAGATTTACCAGGTACTTTTTTCCATTGTTTCTGTAATTCAGAGCAAGCGCACAGTTTAAAGCACAGTGGATTTACCTGGCAAGTCTGCCAAAACCTAGGTCTACCATTCCAAACTGTAGCTGGGTCCTACATTCCGACTATATTTCCCTTGTGGACCTAAGAGAATTGACAGGGAATCTTCAGAGGTCATTCTAGCAGAGGGCAAACAAGCACCTTGGCAGCAGAATCAAATCCATGTGACTGTCCTCTTTAACATGGTAAATGTACAAATAAAATTGGAAAACTCTTTCCAGTAACTACCTGAAATAGAGATATTTTTATCTAGTGATGCATCCACAATGAATAAAGTTATTTAATCGAGAAACAGTAAACAAAAACAACATCTGGCTTCAAAACTACAGCACCATTTTAAAAACAAAATATCAAAGAAATAGATTTTTACCTCTTAAATGCATTGATTCTTATCCTAATGAAGCATTACTCCAAAAAGTTACGAGAGTGCGTTTTTTTTTTCATTTAAGACTGTGTTCTATTCTCAACAGTTTTTTTTTGACTCTATGGGGTACAAATGGGATACAACTGCCAGGCTGCTGAAAATTCTATCGAAGGATATTTTCCTTTTTTAATACAAGTTTAACAAGAAAAACTAACCTAAATTATCTCATCCAGCCATGTTTTTTTGTTCGAAAAAAAAGACTTATGCCTGGTATGCATGCAGCACTGTTATCATAATGTGAACACAGGGGATCTGACTAAATGACCTCATTGTGGCATAAAAACTGTAAATTAAAGTTACATCTGGCCTTTATGAAACCACATTCAATATCATTCACTGGTTTTGAATGCTGTGCCAGCCTGATTTATGATATCATATGATGAATGCATCTACACAATACACAGTCAACCCTCCTACTGTCTGACCACTCAATAGCATCCACTGTGGTTTTGAATGATAAATATGGCAGCCTGCATTATATCATGTTGTGAATGCACCCACACAATTCACAGTCAACCCTCCACTGTCTGACCATTCACTCTCCTACTGTCTGACCATTCACTTTGAATGATAAATAAACTACAGCCTGAATTATGACATCATGTGCTGAATGCATCTACACAATACAGTCAACCTCCTACTGTCTGACCATTCCCTGTGGTTTTGAACGATAAACTATGCCAGCCTACAATATGATATCTTTATGGTGAATGCACACTGTACAGAGTTACTTCTGTGCACAGCTGTGCCACCAATTACAGCCTGTCCAGTTGAATGGTTTCAACGGTTTATCAACTTTTTTTGAAAACATGACCAAAAATAGGAGGGTCAAAGCAACGTCGGCTCTGTGCTTTTGGCGCTGGTAATTAAACTAATTACTCTTCTGGGGCCGATACTGTAGCTTCCAAAAGGGTATCAAAGTGTAGAGAATTCTCATTCAAGGTGTTGATGGACTAAATTAACACAGTGGCAAATATAGACAGGCACTAAACAAGTCTCTCTCACACTCATACAAAGTCAAATGCACAGGTGTTACTCAGGCACTAACGAAGAGAGTGAAATATAGTGTTTCAAAATGGAGGTCCAATGACCCACTCCTTTAAACCATAAAACCATTGCAGAACAAAAATCTCCGCGTGAAAAAAAAAAGTTTGGGTTGAACAAAGAAAAAGTGACTAGAGCAGGATTTGAACCAACGCCCTCCGGATTGACGTGCTGGTGCTCTACCAACTGAGCTATCTAGCCCTACATGTATGTTGGCGGTCTCCCTATTTTGTCAATATCTTTGGTCGGGGGTGCCATTAAGAAGCCATACAACCGTTAACTGCCGCGCAGCCAGGGATCACACCCAATTTAACGATACAACCTTTTTCACTTGAAGAAAACAGTTGACAATTGGAGTGATGCAAGTCTCCTAATGGGTTTGGCTTCAGCTCATGCTAGCCCAATGTGTCTGTACAAAAAACATACTAAGCCGTAGCCGTATAGATATTAACAACACTCGTTGCACACAAAGCCTGAGGCCAGGTTAATAATAATGGCTGTGTCAATGGCTATGGCTATTTCCCCTGGGCCCACTTTTCATAGACACAAAAAGTAGCTCAGCACAAAATAGCTTTGCTTACCAGAAGAAGGTTACCAGCAAAAATACCACGGTACATGTACCATCTGCGACTAGTGTCCTGCTCATTTTCGCTTAGCAGAAAATTGTTGAGCAACCTTTTCTACAAAATTGGGCCCAGTCCTTTTTAGCATTACTGCTGAAGCCAGCAGTACCAGCCAAAAGTGCATGTAGTAGACACATTTTTAATTTCTTACAAAAAAGCTCCCTTGGGAAAAATAGAAGAACTCGCGAGTAATCGGAGCTATTGTGAGTGTTCAATTGAGATGAAATCCCTTCTCGTAGGTTGCGCTGAGTAATCTCTCTCGTAGGATCTCTTCGGTCGAGTACTCCGGCAATTTGAGATAGTGGACACAGGTGTTGACGGAGGGGTAGGTGCTGTCGTTGGCGTCTACCTTACGGACTATGGTGAGGCGTGGGTGGAGATTGGACAGGCCGCCGGGAGGGAGGGAGGAACACCCGGTGGTGAATTGCAAAAAGGATTTCCGCTCATCTGGGCTCAGGGAGGTCATCACATTGACAAATCGCTGGAATCCAGGACTGGAAATAAAAAACAGTAATGAAAGTCTTAATTATGTCTCTCCAAATATATATTCTGAAGAAAAGCACCTCATCAATAAATGACTGAAAATTGAATGCCACCTAGTCTTAAAGAAATACCTTTTCTCAAAGATAATACAAATCAATAGCCAGGTGCATTTAAACCAAGTATTACACCATGAGTAAATAAAAAAACTGAGTTAAAGGCATTCGAGAAACCCCTCAACTCCTTAGGAGTATGCAGCCCCGCCAGCCAAACTAGCGCATATGCAGTTAACCAGTCACAATGACAATCTCTATCATCACTGGTACCAATTTGACTCATCTGTACACAAGAATCATTGACACAGGTGTCCTGTTCAAGATTCAAATTGTTACCGATTACGTCGTACAATGTCTGATTAAATTTTGTTGTCGTAGATACCTTTCTCTTGTGTACCCCAGCTTGGGATCGGTGTAGTTGAGGATATCTTCCCTGGTCCACGTCGGAGCCTGATCCCCACACATCATTGTCTGCAGTTCAGATGGACTGAAACTGTGCAACTTCTCCATCAGGAATACCTCATCAAACCCCTCTGCAAAGTCAAAGAAGAACAACATTGTTTTCATTCAAAAAGAATTTTGGCGATCCGTCATGCAATACACAATCGCTTTAGCTTCGAAACAAATAAAATAAACAAAAGAATACTGCGACTTCATCGAGATACACCCTTTATGCTGTCTGACCATTCAACATCAACCACTGTAGTTTTAAATGACACACGTAGACAACTCAGGCCTGGATAACTATGCCAGCCTGCAATATGATATCTTATCGTGAATGCATCTACAAAGTACACCAATGTACACTAGTTAGTTCTGGGCACAGGTAGTTCTGGGCTTGGTTAGTTCTGCGCACAGTTGGTTCAGTGCAAGTTGTGCCACGCAGTTGAATGGCTTCAAATGGTTATAGTCAACTCACTGCAAGGGTAGGAGAGTTGATAAACATACAAATCTTTCATTCAGAAACACTTCACTCTTGTCAATTAATTTGGAGGAGGAGAAATATTTCGAGAACATAAAATGCAGTGGAATATTACCTTTGAATGCCTCAGCTTGGCGCTGTATACCGCTATGCAGACAGAAATCCGTTACTAGTTCAATGTATTCCTCAGCATTGTCAAGTGTTAGGAGTTCCTCACCGCCACCAGGTTTAAGATCATGAGTAGAGTAGCCATACACACTGGAGGATGGACTGAATTGGAACGTCAGCCTGGGGTACAATAGAACAAACATGGTCAGGTTGGCTGAATGGTTTGTGCATTAAATGTCTTTATCTACCAAGAGGACCAAAAATACCTTTGTGAATGAGGCACTTTGTGAATATAAGATTATCTTTTATAAATCTATAAACCTTTCCATTGCAACGTCACAGCTTGAAATGTTGACAACCAAGGTTGGAAAACTATGGGAAGCCATAAATGCAAAGCAAAAACAGAAAGCCACAGTTTGTAACATTTTTACCTAAATATTCAAAAAAATTGTTTGAATTTGCTGGAAAACAAAGCAACCAATCATAGAATGTATTCTTTTTAATTGCCAGTTTGCAGAAATGCTGAATTTTGTCACAACATCTGTTAACACGATTGAATGTTTTGAACATTCGGCCGTCCATGCCAACCGGCACAGTTTGTTTATCAACAATGAAAAGGTCTATAGACCAAGTGCCCTTTGTTTACATCTAAAAACCCCCTCTATTGAACTCCGCCTGTCAGTGTGCGCAGGCATTGAGTTTTGCATAAACTTGGTCAAGTCAAATGTCTTATAATTTGAAGGCCATTTGACCATTCCTTATCCAAATCTAAGCAAAACACGATACGTCCGACACCAGCAGGCAGAAAAATAACGGTTTGGTTTCACCATGACGTCAGACCAGTGTCTGGTACAATGACTTGCTTAGTCACAAATGGCCGCTTAAATTTGAGACAGTGGCTATGTCACATGGTTCAGGGCAAGATTTTGCGCAGCTACGCAAATACCAACACACAATTCTTGGTTTTTCTACAAAAATACTTTGGAGAATTTCTTCCAGCTGATCTTACCCCAAGTCTTCAAGACGTACGGAAGGACCTAAAGATGACTCTTCCGCTAAAATAAGTGTCTGGATCTCATTATTCCTCTCTTCCTCCGTCTTGGACTTATCCTTCAAGATCTGTCGCTTCCTGTCAACCAGGACCTTCAACTGACGAAGGAAGTGAGCTCTGTGAGGGGCAACTAACTCCAAGTCATCTAGGGTCAGGAGGCCAGCAAACCAGGCCGGCGTGCGGGGCTTGGGCGGATCGCCCATGATCAGTTCCGATTTGGACTCGTACTCCTCAATCGACAACTCCGAGATGAGATCGTGGACATCATCCAGGGAGGCTTCGGACTGGGTGTCGTTGGAGACTTCGGAGTCGCGGACGGAGGACTCCGGAGTGAAGGATGGGTGGATGTTACTGCCGGTTTCCCCCATGCACATGAGCTTGAGGAAGGGGGGGAGAAGGGGAAATCGACGATGCGGTTGTCCTGGAGACACTTCGCTAGGAAGGTGCCGAGGAACCGGAAGAGTTGAACGACGCGGTCGATGTCCTCGCTGTCCTGGACTAGTGGAGCCGGGAAGAGACCACATATCCTTTGGATGTAGAAACCTCTGGGTTTAACACCTTCACCGATGTCCACCTGTAGATAATGAACGTCACCAAGGAGGAACAAAGTTACAAATCCGGTGGAGGAATATTCAGGGTGACTGGTTTGTCTGGTATGATTGGTTGGTATGTTGTTTTGGTTTTACCCAAGCATCGATGTGTGATAACCACTGTATACTCGGTGCTTCACGAGTTGTTTGAACAAAACCCCACCGGCTTTAATGCTGCCCGTTTGGAATTCAAGCGAAGAAATTCAGCACTAACCCTCTATTAAGCTAAGAATGATGACTAACAGTGCAGAATTTCATGGTAAGCGGCTGTATGAAATGGAACATCAAAAGGAGAGCAATTGTGGATCAATTTTGACGACTTGTTTCTGTTTAAATACAAATTTGATTTCAGCCAAAAGTCTGAGAAAGCTGTAATATGTGATTACAGAAAGTCCACTAACCTCTCTGGCCATGTCATCAGGAAACTCATCATCACACAGCCACATGCCAAGACTCTTACGCTGGAGCTCTGCAGCTACCAAGGCATAGAACTCCAAGGTTGGCCCTAGACCTGTGCCTTCCTCACCCATGAACTCAACCTGAAATGAAATGCAGACAGAGAGAAGACTGTAAATGCAGAACGAAAAGAAGACTTTTTATTCCAGGCATTCCCGTTTTAAATGAGAACAATTGATAAAACATACAAAGGGGATTGTAACAATTGGTTCTTTATTTAATAGTTATAAAGTTTTTACATGGCACCCATCCTTTAAAGATCAAAGTACAAACTACTCAAGAAACTTTGTTAGTCTGTCGACAAACTGACCTCTAGAATAGACTTGCGTCTGCTGTGGAGTCTCATGACGTTGATGGCCCACTCCAATAGTTGCTGCTCATTGCGTGGTACCTTGACTCTTTCATGCTTTAACCTGCCAACTCTGAACTCATGCTGGTCATCCCTGCGAGTGCTTGGGGTACGGACTCTCTCCGAGCTAGCGTCGCGCTTTTCTTGAAGCCAGGCGATGGCTCTGTGATTACAATAGTGATTATTTAAGTCCAATTAAAAACCTGTTAGGTATGTAATGCGAGGCAAACAAGAACCACCTTTGAAACTTTGCATGGTGGAGATACAATCTACAATCCCGGCCATATCTCGTTGGGCCCCCCTGCCCCCTTTCAATGTTGAATCACATAGTTGCACGGTCTTCTGCGTTCCAGACAACATTGAGCGGGGGGACGGGGGACGGGGGAGAGAATGTTTATTGTGAGACAGGGAATGGTTATTGTATGGTTATTGTAACACTATAGGAACGGGTGGCCCAAGCATTTTGGCCGGGATTGTCTGAAATTCTTTCAGCGTGATTTTTGAATTTCTTATTACAAAATAAGGCTTTAAAAAGACTATGAATGTCCATAGACACTGAATGTCCGTTTACTACTGAGTAGGGCGTTACAAAACAGCAAGGATGTTTTTGTTGGGGGGGGGGGGCGACGGGGAGAGAATGTTTATTGTCAGGGGATGTCGACAGTGAATGTTTATTGTAGCGTTGGGAATGGGTGGCCCAAGCATTTTGCGCGGGATTGTCTGAAAGTTCCTTTAGTTGATTTTGCGGAGTTGACTGCACACAGATATACTCCAATCTTTGGTGGATCAGAGACAATTCATAAGTGAAGCAAAGCATTTGATACATAGTTATAGAAAGCAAGAGCCAATTTACAACATGGTGTTTCGTGGCTTAATTTCGAACGAAAATCGTGCATATAATTATTCGTCTTTTGCGGAAGAGCGGAAAATCACAGAGAGAAATAGCGGCAACGTGCAATGTATCCCGTAGTTCTGTTCAGCGGAATTGTAAACATGAAGGGCAAGTTCACCGGTGTCACCGTGGCCGAGGTGGGCGAAAAAGACTTCTTTCTAAGCGCCAGGAGCGTCTTTTGGTGAGAAATGTACAGAAACTTAGGAAAACAGAGGGGCCATTTACCTCGGCAAGAATAAAGTCTGCATGCAGACTGATGCATGTCTCAGATAGAACCATGAGGCGCGCCATGAATAGACTTGGATTCAAGTACAGGCAAGCTCGTAAAAAGGGACTTGTAACGGATTTGGATCCGAAGAAGAGAGTGGGGTTCGCCAAGAAGATGACCCGTTAGTACCCGCCAAATGTGTGGACAGATCACGCATGTCTGACGGTTCACCACACGATTCACCATGGCATGTTTGCTTGTAACTTACGTGAAAAAGGTTTTTGTTCAACACGAAAAGGGTATTGCAGTGCACAAACAACACATAACCTGTTCATATTCTTTTGAACCACCTCATTGGGTTATTTGGCAGAAAATCAAACGGTTAACCCTCAAAACCAAAATAGAAAAGAAATTTATGAAATCTCTTTATTTACTCTACTACGGTGAACCGTGTAGACTTGGTTTCAAGCCTGCGATCGTGGCTTTTAGTCTACTTGATAGCCAATACATTATTGGGCTAAATAGCGCACATTGTTATATTGGCCCATGATAGCTTATCTGTGGGGGCGTTTCTCGTGCCTGATACAGAGGAATAACCGCGATCTCAGACTTGAAATCAAGTCTATGAATGGTGTAAGTCTATGAATGGTGTAATGGTTAAGAGATACGCTTAACAAGTCAAATGTCTTGAACCTGAATGGAGTTCAAGAGAGACAAAATGCTCGTGTTTTTTTTCTCTTATTTTTATCACCTCCCTCGACAAACAATGAATGTTCATTGCTTATAACCATTCTTTCATTTTTCAATCCCATTGTTTCTATTCTCTTTTTACTTATGTTGTATTAATGCTCACAACATAATACCACCCCCAACAAAAAAATTACACAAATTTCAACAACAAAAATGTTGCCTGTGTGTGTTCTTTTGTGTTCAAACGCTCTACTCGGCAAGAAATAGTCATTTACTGTCAAAGCACAATCATAGTCAGCCCCCCCCCTCCCCGACAAAAACATCCTCACTGCTTCGAATTGTGTATTAACGCCGTTTTCAGCAATACATGAACATTGTCTGTCTCTGAACATTCTTAGTCACCCCCCCCCCCCCACAAAATCATCCTTGCTGATTTGAATTTTGTTTTAACGCCCTACTCAGCGATGAATGGCAATCACTGTCTTTGGACATTCATAGTCATTTTAAAGCCTTATTTTGTAATGTTTAACCAAAAAATTCACGCTTAAAAAATTTCAGACAATCCCGGCCATATCTCGTTGGGCCCCCCTGCCCCCTTTCAATGTTGAATCACATAGTTGCACGGTCTTCTGCGTTCCAGACAACATTGAGCGGGGGGACGGGGGACGGGGGAGAGAATGTTTATTGTGAGACAGGGAATGGTTATTGTATGGTTATTGTAACACTATAGGAACGGGTGGCCCAAGCATTTTGGCCGGGATTGTAGTAAGGTTTGTGCTAACACCATGTACACAAGTAGAATTAGAAACTTTGCATGGTGCAGATGGTGGTGTTCTGCAGATAGTTGAGCGTTTTTACACCACTAGTTCTTTCAGAATCACAACTCATAAGAAAGATTCAAGTACATGGTGTCACCGCAAAAACCTTACTAGAAGACCTAGCTTGTCTCAGAACTGAGTAGTGTGTGAAATGGGTTTGACCTTCATGAACGACTCAGCCTCAGGTCGTCATAAAACTCAAAATGCCATGTCTGAGTCACGCGACTTTGGCTGCGGCTATGGCCATTGGCTACGCCCATTGGCTACGCCCATTGGCTACGCCCATTGGCTACGCCCATTGGCTGCGGCTATGGCCATTGGCTACAGCAGCAGGGTTGAGGAATCTAGGAGTTTCCAGCAATCCAGCGATAACCACTGCCAAAGCTGCAATTCAGACACGACCCAACTTTGTTTTACTGTCTTTCGTGACATGAGAAAAGACTAGCTCAGATCAAGGGCCAAATTTCAGAAAATGCTGCTTAGCAAATTTCTAAGCAAAAATTTAGAGGGGAATAAACAGCCATAAACATCATGCATTACATGATATTTTGGCTGGTACCCCTGCTAAACAAGATTTTTCTATAAGCAATTTTGTGTGCGTAACAGTTTTATGAAATGGGAGACTTCGGGGGATGCCAGCTGGCGGCAGACTTACCAGGTAAATTCACTGCTCTCGGGAAATATGCGCATGCCCAGAACTACGTACACCATAGATATTTACCTGGTAAGTCTGCTGCCACCTTGTGTTTGAAAGTCTACATTTGAGCCCTGGTCTTACCTTGATACGCCAAACGCTGTACATGAGAAAAACAGGTGTCTGGTCTCAAACGGGAATAGCATGGGGCATCTCCTGGTGAGTTTCTCACACCAAGTAGGTAAGGCTAGACTGGCTAGCACCAGAGGGTCCTATAAAGGAAGATAGAATCAAGATAAGAGGTACACTGTTTTAACCCTCCTACTGTCAGTGAATCTTGGCAACATTTTCCAGTGAGTTGACCAACCATTTGAAACCATTCGACTGCCAAGGTTGTGTACGGTGGCACAACAGTGCACAGAACTAACTGTGTACTGTGTACATGCATTCCCTCATGGTATCATATTGCAGGCTGGCATAGTTTATCTATCATTCAAAACCACAGTGAATGGTATTGAATGGTCAGACAGCAAGAGGGTTAAAGAGGGTCCCAGTAAGATCCTCAAACCATGAAAGTGTTGAAGGGGGACTGCCGTCATGATCATAGCAGGGGTCAAATTTCATAGAGCCGCTTAAGCAGAAAATATTGCTTCACAATTTGTGCTTCAACGAAAATGAGCAGGATACCAGTCACAAATTGTACATGTAACACGGTATCATGGCTGGTAACCTTTGTCTTGTATTAAAGCATAACTTTGTTGTACTAAGCTTCTTTTTGTGCTTGAGCAGCTCTATGAATTAAGGTCCTGGCCTGTGGCTGTACATGGAATTATGAACTCTAGTTATACCCAGTTACAGCAGGCGCGTGCGCTGGCCGTCACATCACAATATATTGAATGACGGCGCCCTCTGTGATGTGACGGCCAGCGCGTGCGCGTGCAGTAACTGGGTTAGAATTCATAATTCCATGTACACAACAGGTCTGCTATGAACATGAGCACAGTACCCTTTAAAGAGATCGCAACAGCTTCAATTTAGAAAAAAAAAACTATTTAACTACTGTCTCACATTGCTAACATTTTACAGCCATTTTCCCCAACAACTGTATTTCCAGTATTTCCTATCAACCACATCCATGGCTTCTTCTTCTCTCTTCTGCTGTGAAAATATTGACGATAAATCAACAGCCCTAACCAGTGAAATGGTTTTAAAATGCACAACTGCAGTCTTTGATAGTCTGTACTAACCTGAACTTGCTGTACCAGCTTGTTGGTGATCTTTTTACTGCAGAACTCCTCTGGTGGCACGTTGTAGTAGTGATAGTCTCCACCTGCGACAGACAAAAACACAGTGAGCTCTTTGCAGGATTAAGCTTTTAATTTTTTCAGTGACTAGCAAGCAGGACCATTTAGATCTGATCTGTCGCTGGTCCGTTTCCCCGAGCCAATATGGCTTATGAATAGGTGCCTTGCTCAAGGACACAAGTGTCCCGACAAACCAGGCCAGGATTAGAACCCACAATCTCTGTAAATTACAGAACTGGAGTCCATTGTACTAGACTGCTCGGCCACGACACCCCATTTGCCATTTGTATGGGACCTGAAATTATACCCAAATGAACAGTTTGTGTTCAGGCAGCGGTTTGTATTTAGCTTTTAAAAAAACTTAAAAACTAGAAAGCAGAACAACTTGGAGAGAATTTTGACAGGTCCTCAGGGGTTTTAAGCACTTCACATCGGCTGTAAAGACTTTATCAAAACTAACAACCAGGGCCCAATTTCATAGAGGTGCTTAAGTACAAAAAGTAGCTAAGCAGACAATTTTCTGCTTAAGCAGCTCTATGAAATTGGGCCCAGTTATTATTATGGGTATGACTCACCTCTTAGACTGATGCTGCTGACGTCACTAGCGATTGCATATAGGATCCTTACAAGCTGTAGTACATCGCTCACTGTAGATGCAGAAGGGTCGTACGGGTAGACCGAGGGTCCGCCGCAGTCCAGATCACATAGGAAGTGACTGGAACCATGTCTACTTCGCTGGTGAGCTGGCTTGGCTAGACCAAGGTGTACAAATCCTGAAATGGGACAAGGGGTTGAAATAGAGTGAAGGATATTGTGAATTTGACAAGGACCAAAAGACTGGAATACAATAATGTCAGTATGATGGGGTTTTTTCTGCCAAAGGAACAGGTTTTTTCTGTAAATTAAAAAAAGTATGGCCTCTGCTACCCTGATCTTGGCCTTAGTGCCCCTCCAAAAGTTTCCCAGAGACCTCAAGATTTTCCAATGGAAATGCCCTTTGCAAAATGAAAATGCCTTGTCCTAAAAAAAAAATAATTAAATTCCAGGCCTGGGAAAATATAGAACAAGTTAGAAGGCGAGAGGGTATCCGTTCACATTTCTCTTGAACTGGGAAAGGTTGCCACATGGTGGAATACAGAAAACAGGTACGGAGTTCCAAAGTGCAGCAGTACGGGGGAAAAAGTTTGCAGAATGTCTCGCAGTACTGGCCAGTGGAAAACTGATACAGTGAAGGGATGGTGCAGTGCCTAATTGTCATGCTTAATCCACACTAGACAGTAGTTTATGACATGTTGACTGTACAGCACTACCGCCACCACATCCAGTCGGAGCAGGGGCATCTACAACAACCATGACTTTTCCCCGCTCACCTTGTAAGCGGCAATGAGCTGAGAGCAGTTCCGTGTCTTGCGTATATTCTTAGCGGCCCCCGTCAGTTTCCAGCGTCTCAGGAAGGGCACATCCCGTTGTGTTGCAGATACGACACTAACTCAGTCTTAGGGAGGGTGTCTGAACCTAGATGGCGGTCCACAAACGGGATTGACCAACGACCCTGCGAGACAAGATCAGAAAAACAAATGATCCTCTGCTTTCCTTCTTTTCTTTTTTTCACAGAGTAAAGGGTAATCCAGACAAACAAACCATCTCCTTGCCACTTCTTTAAATAATTTTTTTTTTTGTTAAAGAGTCGTCACGATGCATTTTTACCTCTGTGTTTTCTGTGAGTGACATGGATCCATCTTCCGGTCTCAACTCTCTGTACACAACACTGTATTAGACAAGAAGAAAAAAAGAATCCATATTTACTGAATATGTGTTGAGTTTATAGATTCTAGAATGTACAGGAAAAAAATAAAAAGAACAGAAATGCAAATAACAAAACTACAGTTGCACAAAATGTTAAGCTTTAAAACAGGTTTGTACACGAACATTGATGCAGGGCAAGGTGACACCTTTGTCAATATATTATAGCTTTTAAGTGTGGTTTTACACAATTGAGATCTTTACTATTTCATTTCTTTTTTTTCAAAATGAATGGCTAATTAGCTCTTTGGTCAATATATAAAGGGATCAGGTTGGCTTTGTGGCTTCTTTCCCTGGCTTTCACCTCTGTGGTATCCGGTTCGAATCCCACCTCAAGAAATCAGGGTTTTCAGTCCCTACCTGATTGCGTGGGTTTTCCCCACATGGGGTTTTCCTCCCGTAAATTGGCCCTAACTGTGCTGTTGGATGTGTAATAAATAAATAAATGAATAAATAAATAAATAAAGCTCTATGGTTTCGCATGATAGAGATCTTTCATTTGTTCAACTCTTTGGGGTACAAAGATGTACTCATTTCATCTCGGACAAAGTTGCAGCTCTGAAGGTACTCTTTGAGGGTGATGAAGCCAAGATGAGGCCGGGGTTCTTACGTGTAAGTCGGCTCCCATATACGGCGCAGTTTGTCCTGCTTAGTTCCGGCTGGCGTGTGTTGATAAAGCATCTGGATGTATTTAAACACTGTGGAGTTGGGATCCTCACAAAACACTTCCGTCTCTGGAATCTGAAAAATGGAATCAAGAAATCAGCAAAATCTAAACAAGAAATCAGACAAATCTAAACAAAAAATCAGCAAAATCTAAACAAGAAATCAGAAAAATCTAAACAAAAGAAATTGATGCGAAAAAACTCAAAGAATATTCTTTATCCCCGATGCAAAGATAACGTCTATTAAATCATTGCGGTACTCGCTGCTTAAAACATAGGATTCAAACTGCCTCTAGCCACCGGGCTAGCTCAGTGGTAAGACATCTGCTCCAGCATGGCAAAGGTCGTGGGTTCGAATCCCACCCGAGTGATATGCCTGTGGATTTTGTTCACAGGACTCAGTACCGAGTATACCATGCTTAAGGGAAAAGGGAAAAATGTAAGGGAAAAGAAAAAGGAAGGGAGGGGAATATATATAGAGTATCTGTGTAGAGAGTAAGGCAGATCTGGATGATTGAACCTACCCCTGGGATTCCTGGTCCCCTGATGAAGAGAGCAAGATGAGGGCACGGTGTGGAGTCACCATCCTCCCTGAATGATGTATCTGGAGATCCTATAAAGGCAATAAATCAATCATTAAAGACACTGGACACCTTTGGTAATTGTCAAAGACCAGTCTTCTCACTTGGTGTATCTCAACATATGCACAAATTAACAAACCTAACTCAATTGGTCGTCGAAGTTGCGAGATAATAATGGAAGAAAAAACACCCTTGCGTGAGGTCTCAAAATCGATTCAAATATTTGAGTGAGATATTACTTTCTCAAAAACTACGTTACTTCCGAGGAGGCCGTTTCTCACAATGTTTTATACTATCAACAGCTCTCCATTGCTCGTTACCAAGTAAGTTTTTATGCTAACAATTATTTTGAGTAATTACCAATAGTGTCCAGTGCCTTTAAAAAAGGTCAACAAGGACATTATGGCTCAGTGCTATTTAGTTTAATTTCATTTACTAACTTCAGGGGTAATGATACAAAAGTACACTGATAAAAACAACCAGAAAGACAAAAAAACTAACCAACAGTTAAACAAAAGGGTAGCACCCCTAAAGGATTTCAAAAAATAGTAAACTTAATTACTTTCAGCTTGATGCTACATTTTAAGAAACAGACACACATTAGGAAGTGCATTATAGTAACATGGCTTTGAGTAAAATAAATAAAGTTGTACGGTGTAAAAATATAAAATTACAATTATAAATGGCACAAAATTCACATTAAAAAAATGGAAATGCTATCAACAAATTTAAAGACCGAAACACTGTGAGTTCTTGGGAGTAAACAAGCGAGGTATCTGCACGGCAAGGATGCTAAGCAGTATTGGTCAAGGGATCTACCAGACCAAGGGGCTTCTTTACAATTACATATTTGTATTCAATCAAACAGACCTTGAAACTCAAGAAATCAAAAATCAAACACCACAGATATTTGACAAAATTCATGTGTTCATCTTCGCCAAACAATACTTTGGGTGACGATACAAGGGAAACCTAGTCCGAAAAACCCTAAAATGTTTAAGGTGTGTTGATTCACACGGCCTTCTTTGAGGGGCTGAGTTTGACATACCTGGTGGTGGGATCTCCAGGTCGGTTGTCTGCTGCACATTGGTTCTACCTGGTCGCGGATCAAACGCCGGGACAAGGGCCGAGAATTGTCTCTTCAGGACGTGCTCGTCGTCCCAGGTCCTTCGTCGACTGCCTCTGGGATCGTAATCCTCTTCCTCCTGGGGGATAAACATTGAGGTGCTTTTCATCTTTTCAATATCAGGCCGGCGTTCGAATCAAGCGACTTTGGCTGTTGGCTGTTGGGTGCAGCGGCAAGGTTGAAGAATAGGCCCTTTTAGCGATCCGGCCAAAGCCACTGCCCAAGCCATCAATTCAGACACAGCCTCACAAGTTGCAGTTCAAGTAATCATTAAGCAGTTAAGAATGGTATTTAGTTGGATTTTTGGAAGAGTTCCTTCATTTCAATCTCTGAAGTTACCAGCGATAAGCTCAAATCTTGTTCAATTTATCAGTTTCCCTCCACCCTACATTCTAGACTGCTTTATGAGGAATATCAATTCCTACCTTCAGCTCCCCTGAGTTATTTTTTGTCTTAAATGTTTTCTTCTTGTAGCCCCTTACCAAGAGTGGCTTTAAGCCTTGTTTGGGGCAAACTTGCATTAAAAAAACAACACAAAACCAAAACTGGATGTGAGGCAACGGGTACAATAACAAAAGTGCGGCCTCTGTATGAGTTGTGTCCACCTACCGTACAGTCTTCATAATCATCACCTTCGCTGTCATCTTCGTTCTCATCATCCAGCTCCTCGGGCTCTGGACAGAACTCGTCGTCCTCCAACTCGGCGAGGAGTGAGCTGGCCCGGCAGTTCTCAAGGAACTCGTTGTCGCTCTCGCTGGAGTTGGACGTCATGCTGGTGGCCAGGACGGAGCTGAGGGTAGACGCGACCGTTGCCGTGGCGCTGGTGGTGTTGGCCAGGGATGTGGTGGCCGCTGGTAGGTTGGGAGCACTCTGCGCACTGCTCAGGAAGCTACCTGAAAACCATACGAAATTCAAGTTGAATAATAAAGGACTACCCGTCAACTCCACTCAAGGACGAACTTCCAGTAGTGAGGTCTCAGCAAACAGCATGCACGTGCACTAGTGCCTGTCAATCGACTATCATGCGGGGGGTGAGTACTTGTTGGCTTGTGACAGCGGTTACAATGCCATTCTTCAAAGCAGTTGATGTACCATTCTGTGGTATGTGGTATGAACTCTTACACACAGCAAATGTGGTCATTGGTTAACACAGATCATAAATTCTGAATTGGGCACACTGCAGCTAGAGGAGGGTGACAAATAACTGAAAAGGTTGCGGCTGAACCTTAAACCCAACTTTTACAGTCCACTAAACCTTTAAAAAAAAAAAAAATCTTCTTTTTCTGAAAGATGGTACAAAAACGTTGACGAGAATGCAAGATAAATCTAATATCACAAATACCACCCCTGAGTAATAACCCCCGAGTAGTAACCCCTAATCCCGCATGGTCAAGTGGTGATAAGTTCCGTCTTTCCAACCAATTGAAGCCAACTATCTTTTAAGCAGGTTTGCTTAGCTGGTAGTTAATAATTAATTTGTTCTTATGTTAAACTGTGGCAAAGAGCAGTAGGACTATTGCAACTATGCTAAGCAGGACGGTTCCACCCAAACCATTTGAGTGTACTTTTAATTCAATGTGCACAGAGTGGGGTATAAGCAACAAAACAACCACCGGTGAGCCGTCCGACTTGCTCAGAGCCACCTGGTCGGATCCCCCGCCCTCTACTCACTGCTAGATAGTCCAGACGAGAGCGGGAACCTGACAAAGCTGGAGGCGAAGTTGGTCCCGCGGCCAGAGAGCACAGCGTTCCCGCTGCCCCCGCTGCCCGCTGCGGCGCATGAGGGCCGGGAACGATTCCATCAGCCCCGCCACGACGTCCCGAGTGCTGGACAGATTGGGGACGCTCACGCTCATACTGCTGGTGGTACTGGTGGTGGTTGTGGTGGGTGTTGTGGAGGCTGGGACACCTAGGAGGGGGACGGCATGGGGGGGAACACTTTAGTGCAATGCAAATCAAATGTTAGGAAATGCAATTGGGGGGGTTTTTATCATTGTCAGATTATATTGAGTGCCTATAGATCTTTCATCACAAATTTGTTTGTCTTTTAGCGATAACCCTCCTACTCCTTGGTTCCATTTTCCAGCGGGTTGACCAACTATTTGAAATCATTCAACTGCACAGGTTTTGTATGGTGGCACAACTGTGCACAGAACTAAATGCAATTGTGTGTACTGTGTAGGTGCATTCAACACATGATATCACATTGCAGGCTGGTATAGTTTATTTATCATTCAAAACCACAATAGATGAATGGTCAGACAGTAAGAGGGTTGACAGTAAACTGTGTAGGTGCATTCAACACATGATATGATAATGCAGACTGGCATAGTTTAGCTACCATTCAAAACCACAGCTTGGATGATATTGAATGGTCAGCCAGTAGGAGGGTTAAGTTTACACCTTACTACAGCAGTCTTTTTTTAATTTTTTTTTATTAAAAACCTATTTAGCACTGATGATCTCCATCACAATGGCAGCCATCTTGTCTGGTTTCTTATACATGTAGCACAGTAACAGCATAGTTAGTCTACATTTGTGAGGCGCCTGACTATTTTACCTACATGAAGCATCATTTTCTTTTTTTTATGCAATAACAAATTGTGATAAAGGTCTACACAGACTGTGTGAAGTAAACATACATGTTGTACGTGCACAAAATGACATGCATCTTCACTTTAATGTCACTCAGTTAGATCAAAGCATGGGCAAACTCTGATTAGTGCAAAGAAATGGCAAAACTCTAATTAAACTCTTACAGAGAGTCAAAGATCAAGGGATATGTGCAATACCACTTTGTGAAAAATGAATAAGTAAAAAAATCAGCTTAAAGTATAGCTATTATGATCCTCTTTATATTTTTTGTTATTTCAATTAAAATAATGATCTCCCGGAATAACCACAAAACAGGATCTGACGCCCAGAGCTGCCAAATTTTGCATCTTACAATTAGGGAGATTTTGAACAACATAAGGGACAAAATTTCAATAATCAGGGAGATTCTCAAATTTGTTCATCAGAACGTGGAAAGACTGGTTTGTTTTCAGGGAAATTTCCGCAGAATCATGGAGAGTCGGCAGCTCTGGACGGCACTGGTGGAACAAGGAACGTATGCAACAAAATGTCTGAATTTCACCGCAACCATACGTGCACAAAGTGCTGGTAGCAGAAACATTCATTTTGAACAGTTCTTGTTCCACTAATGACGTCACATTTCTCGTTCGTTGTCACTGTCATTGTCACCAGTGACGTCACACACATTATAACAAGTCATGAGCTGTTCCACGAGAGCATTTCATAATGCAAACAAATTATATTGAAAAAATATACAGAGGATTGTAACAGGTATATTTTCCGGTGATTTAAACGGCATTTTGTACAAGGTAGTATGGCACACACCCATTAGTTACGGCTCATATCAACACAGTTAGTCTCAGAAAGGCAAATATTAGTTGAAGAACATAATCTGAATTTAAGATCAACTTAGAATCTTCATAGCCGTCCAGGTGCATACATGTTAAAGGCACTTCTTTTTAAACATTACGTTGCAGGGGGCGACTATGAAACAGTTGCCAACATTCACAAGTGTTGTTCAAAGGCCTTGGTCTCCACCTCACCAGCAGACAATAAACCGCAAGCACACGCATTTTTCCGATATTGGGATCGGTGCATAATTCTGCTAAGGCAAAGTACTGACCACATGCACCAACGTCACACGCGGGTTCTGTCTGCCACACTTGCCATTTTTTCAAGTAAATTGCACATAGAAATGATGGTAAGCATGGAATGCTGCGTTGCCTAAAATGCACACTACACTGTATAACACATGGGATGTGGACTTCCAAAATGGTGCAACCATGACTATTGTGATGACGGCGCAAGGTGAATTGGGTCCATAGGTTCAAATATGCACAATCTTTGCATTGCCTATTTTTTTGGGGGGGGCACCACAGATTTCACAATGACAGAAATGCACGCAATTTCATCCACACTTTCAAAGTATCTGCAGACAAGAGCATTGTTTAACCCTGTCCTAATAAAGTGACTAACAGGTTGTGGCCATTCGCCCAGCAACAACATTGAACAAAAGGCCTTTCCTGCAGTCTAGCAATAGCCACTATCATAGCCATCAATACAAACACAGCTTAAGTTACCTATTAAGGTGAACAAAAAGTTGATGCATAACTTGTTTGGAGGTATTTTCCTCGGGGAGTATATGTTACAACATCAGCTATGTCCAGGACAACTGGCAAAGTTCATAGACCCAACATGGTCTCCAAAGGGTTGATGTCATGATTCAGGCCACTTACCTGTAATAGGTGGGGGCTGTTTATTGGCTGCATTGCACTCCTTCATGGCCGTCGCAGCTTGCTCAATCTCCGCTGCTAGCTCTGGACTCTCGGCGATGTCCTCCGATCCGCCGAGCAAACCCCCTCGGCTGGCGGACATGAGAGCAGTCTCGACCATAGAGGTTGCCATGGTGATGCTGGCAGTCAGGTCAGAGGTCGAGGCATGATCACGATCTGCTCAGGAAAACAAAGCAATGATGAGACTCTCTTATTAAAAAGGAATGGTACACCGTTACAAAAGTTTCAAGAGTATATCATTCAACAAGAAAACATCGCATTTAAATAATTGTGAAAACTCTTTGCAAATAGAGGACCAGGTGATAATGCTTATGCAGAAATATTGCTTACAATTTTTCTGCTTCGAAAAAATGAGCAGGATACCAGTCACAGATACTACATGGTATTATAGCTGGTAACCTTCTTCTGGTAAGCATAATTTTGTACTCAGCCATATTTGGTGCTTAAGCAGCTCTATAACTTGGGCCCAGCACTTATACCGTAATTTCCCGTGTATGAGGCGCTTGGCTTATAAGGCGCAGTACCCCCAAATCACGGAAACAAGATTCAACTGTCAACGTATAAGGCCCACCAATGATGTAGGGGGCTCCATAGTCTACCAAAGAGTAGGAGGGTTAAGGGAAAGTGGTGCTTAGTGAGGCCTTGATTTCTAGCATAAATAATCCCAGTAAACTCTCTAAGCTACTAGAGTGGATTGTGTGCAACTTACCTTTAGGTGCAGGTCGGTGTGCCCCTACGACGGACTCATTTAAGCTTGGGGTAGAGCTGCTCTTCCTGTTTGCTAGACAGGTGCCCGATCCTCCCGTAGCACCTACGGCTGGGCCTTTATCCGTGGGCGTTTTATCTCCAGATGTCTGGTCACTGCTTGAAGTCGTGTGTTTACTGCTAGATGCTACCACAGCTAAGATATATCAATCCAGTCAGACAGGCTGTTAAGAAATGACTGATGCACAGACCAATGCCATCTGCATATTATTGAAACCTATAAGGCCAGATTTCAAGCTACACCGAATCTGTGAAACTATATTTGGATGTACGTTGTGCTTTTGTGGCCAAAAATTTTCTACCTTTGTCTTTTTTAAAGTCTTGCATGTATTCAATGGTTGAGCCTCATTAAAGTGAGCAATTTTATTTCCCCTTTTTTAGTCTGTCTTATTCACTATTTAATTGTTTTCTGCCTTTTCCCACCTTTGTCTTTTGTGTTTCTTACTTGTTGTGGTTAAACCAGCCCCTTCCCTCTTCCCCCCCTTTTGTCTCCTTCATTGTTACCCCTTGCTTTTGCTGTGTGCTTTCTGCCTCTCTCTTTTCATTCATCTCTTTCCAGTTGACTGCTTCTGTTACACCAGTATACCTGTTTATGTGTGTGCTGTGTTGTCATTAAGCCTTCGAGAAAGACTCTGTTGGGAGCCCGAGATTCCACCAAAAGTTGGAAATACAAAAAAAAAAAAAAAAAAGTTTCTTACCCTCTCGGTGTTCAGCTAGAACTACGCCCTCAAGCAGTTGTGTCTCTTGCTCACGCCATTTCCAGTCCATTCCCCGTCCACGGCCGATACCCGTTACCATCTGTCGTAATACCTGAGACCTTATCAAGCGACGCTGCTTACGTAGACTGGCCTCCGTATCTTTAGCTGCTTTACCTGTAGAGTCATCAACGATCATAAATAATAATAATATCAATCTAAGCATTTATATAGTGTTCTTATGCAAAAAAGGTACCACAACGCTTTACAACAATAACAAATTACAAAAATCAAGAATTAACAGTACAAAGAAATGAAAATAAATAAATAGCCTAGTAGGCAAAATAAGTCTGGAAAAGGTGAAGCCTTGGTACTGATAAAAAATTGATTATCAGTGAGCTTCCAGACTGAAAATAATAAATTTTGTCCCCCCTTTTTTTTGGGGAGGGGGCAGGTTTGGAATAATGACTTCTGACCAATCCTGTATTTCATCTTTAAAGGATGACTTACTAGTGCCGAGCGATTCCTCTATAGCGCCAGTGACTGTTCCATACAGCTCAAAACCAGAGAGAGATAGGTAGTGTGTCTGTCCGCTAGCATTCTTGCCAGTCTGTTGCAATCTGATGTAGCGCCATCCTTGCTTCTCATCCTTAGACGGCTCCAGGGGCCAGGTGGCTGTTGAACTGCAAGATTAGAAATAAGTAGGATTTGAAACTTTGCATGGTGGAAGTTTAACTAAGAGAGGTTTGCGGTAACACCTTGTGAAAAAATCTCTTTTGAGTAGTGTTGGTTCTGAAAAGAACCGAGTCGTGAACCACCGGTTCTTTTCAGAACCAACACTACTCAAAAGAGATTTTAACATGGTGTTACCACAAACCTCTCTAAGATTAGCAATAACAATCAGTACATTGTTAACGTCCCCAAAAACATTCCAGCTACTAATAATTAAAAGCAGTTATTATACAGCACTTTATCACATTTTTAATTTAATAACCTCTCGGTTACGACACGCCATAAGAGGGCCTGAAGGGCATCTCAAAGCACTCATTATGTTTGAATTATGAGACCCAATATTTTATAGCACCTTGTAAAGTCACCCATGGTAAGTACAGGGTTAAGATATTAAGCAAGGGATAATAACTAGGCCCTAATCTTCTTCTGCCTTCTTCATATGATTCTTACCCAGGTTCATTGAGTGAGCTGTCATCGGAGTGAGTAATCAACGTCAGCCAGTTCTGGCCATCCTTGGATACTTGGAATAACCAATTCCTCAGGGCTGATCTCCCGTAGCCTCTGGCGTGGCGCAAAGTGTACGCAGACGGGATGAACCACAGGCCGAGATCGATGGAGAACCATGCTTTCCTGTCGAATGAAAATAAACGGGTTAATCTGTGGTGCTTTGTGTCCTGAAAACAAACAAATAATTTGTTGTTTAGTTGGGCCTTTAAGCCAGCACCGGGCATAAGAGGCATGTACGACTTGCAGGGCTTTTTTAAAAAAAAAATGCTGGGTGTATGGATGTATATCCTTACTGAACTTGGGGTAGAGTGAAAACTGCAAGTCAATGGATGCGCCCGGTATGGTGCACTTAAGCTGGTGGTCTTTGATGACTGGTGGCATTGAGATGATGACCATAGAACGTTGTGGATTGGGCCAATTGCTGCTTTGGTAGCTAATCTAATACTGAGCTTCGTGACTGCTCATTCCCGTTCGGTAATGTTCCACCATGTAACAGTGCACTACAGCCTTAAAATTAGAGCCAATGGTGAGACCACAGAGAAACCACGACTTGTACCCTCTCTGTTGACAGGGTCTTACACCTCCCATCCTACTTACTTGTCGTCTTGGTGTGGCAGTTCAAAGCCGATGTGTCCCTGCTTAGGATATCTTCCAGTCGGCCGTAAGGAAGGGTACGTCCCTCTGAGCAATTGACCACTACCAGGCCATACTGGGCTGGATTCACCCACTCATATCCAGTCCTAGGGATCAAGGTGAGTTAGCATTTTATTACCAGGAAAGTCTTGGATTACAAAATACACAAAAATGAATATGAAAATAGCATTGGACGATTTTGCTTTAAGTTTCAAAACTTTCAAATTCACTTCTGTAAACATTTTCATACTAGAGCCCATTTGTGAGTTCTCGGCCCAGTTTTCATAGAGCTGCTTGTGCACAAAAAGTAGCTAAGTACAACAAAATTATGCTTACTTGACTAAGGTTTATACTAGCCAAAATACCATGCCACATGTACAATTTGTGACTGGTATCCTGCTCATTTTTGCTTAGCAGCAAATTGTTAAGCAATATATTCTGCTTAAGCGCTCTAAGAAATTGGCCCCTGCTTTCAGACCACACCAAATACAGGGTTTCCTCTCCATCAGGAAGAATGTTTCTAATAATACTACGCAGTTGTTATACATCGCTTAATCACATCAGACGGGCATCTCAAAGTGCTTATTATCTTTACAAAGGGTATGAAGCTCTATGTTTGAATTATGAGAACCACTGATATGGAATTGTAAAGGGTTTACAAAGTAATTCGGTGCAATCTGCAGCCAACCATGCCAAATACACCAGGGCAAACTCCTACCCTTACTGAAGTGTACTGGGTTGTTTTGCGCACATTAAACAACACATGGGACCCACAGCTTTACGTCCTATCTGCAAGACGACGTGGGTGACGTGCCTTGCTCAATGGCGTGTCGTGGCCAAACGGATAAGAGCACCGGACTCAAGCTCTGGTGTTTCTGTTTCAGCAGAGTGTGGGTTCGAGTCGCGGGTGTGACACTGTGTCCTTAAGCAAGACACTTAACCATTATTGCTGCGTCCTTCGGATGGGACGTAAAGCCGTTGGTCCTGTGTGTTGTGTAATACACGTAAAAGAACCCAGTGCACTTATCAAAGAGAAGGGGTTTCCCCAGTTTGATTGGCTGCATATTGCGCTACAGCACCTTGTAAACCATTACATGGTAATATGTAAAGGAATAGGTCTAATACTTCAAAACTTAGCTCCACAGTACCTGGCAGAAAAAAAATGAATGTTGAAGTGCCTTGAGCGTCACCGAGTGACTATTATTATTATTAGTATTATTAAGGACTCCAGTGCCATGACCGAGACCCGAACCCACACTCTAACAACACCAGAACTTGAGCATAGTGCACTACAGCGCTCAGCCATCACACTCCATAGTTTCTTTTGAAGCGTCCTGAATTGAGAACTCTTTGGTATTATTGGCCAGAGAGGCACAAAACTAGTACCTACAACTACTCACTTTGCATTAGTTCCGATCCAGTAGATAATTCCGTTCTCATCAAAGTCGTGAGTATGTCTGAAGGTGATTGCAGATCCTTCCTTCATTCTCTTGATGAAGGCAAAACTAGAACGTTCGTAGTCGTACCACTGCTTGGCAACCTGACAAAAAGAACACAGTCACAAACATTGCAAGTCATCGTTTGCTTTGCCCGGTGCATAAATACAAAATGCCAATAACATGAAATCCCGACATTCACTAAAACTCTAACTCCTTGTCTGTCTTAAGACGATTACTCAATCCAACATGTGCTACATCTGAACAGAATTTTGCTTTTTAAATAAATTTCTTAATTCCTATTGCTTTTTTGTACTGCCTTGTAAAAAATTGATGTCTTAATTTGTTTTAAATTGAACTGCTTCTTTAATATTTACTATTAAGAACAACTGTTAAATTTCTCAAAAATCAGGTCTTTGGCTGCTATGGAAAAATGATTTTAGTGATTTAAAATATTTTTGTTTGTTTTTTTCCAGAGAACAGTTTGGCTACCCTGGTTAAATAAAACACAATAAATAACTTTTTTTTTTTAATAAACCAAGAATAATAATCAAACAGTTCAACAGTTTAACTGTCATTGACAGATTGAAATCTTGGATGAGGTGCCCGTTCTCTTCTTACCATTTTAAGCAGGTACCTTTCCAGGCTAGCTACAGTGGTCAGCGGCTCCATCTTGAGTGTCCGCCCGGTACGGTCAATGAGGGACGCTTCTCCAGATGCCCTCTCTAGACGAAACCTCAACCTTCTCGTCAAGACCTTTAAAGTAGAAATACCAAATTATGACGATCATTTTCCACCAAGCATTTGTGGACCATGTAAAGCCTCCTTCATAAGTGTCCTTCCCCTGGAGTACAAACCCAAGAGATTTCCACTTAAGTTGACCCCAAAAGTGTTTTCCCTTAACACTAGCAGGACTGTGCTTTATGTGGACCTTGGGGATGGACACTCTCCCCAACCTGTATTTTCACAAGTTTCTCCCTCAGCTGATTTTTATGGAACTTCCCACAAACTTTCATTGAACCAAAATCTACATGATGCAAACAAAATTGTTCCCAAGACTGTCAATAGAGGGCATGCTAAGTAGCACCAATGACATTCTCACCTGTAATCCGTAGCTTGATCCTGGTGTATCGTACAAGAACATCGGTAATCTCTCTATGGACTCCAAGACTGCTACCAGCTTCCTGACAAGCATCACTGCTGGAGTCACCACACTACACAATAACCAGTCAAACATAAACAATTCTATTAACTGTCATCACTGTTAGGAAAGATGATGCTCCAAATCATGTCTAAGGTCAGTGCAAAAACTATCGCTGACAATAGCCTTGGTTCTTATATTATGCACACATCCTCGTAGCTAGATCAAGGCGCTTTACAACACTATTATCCCTGTTCATCAGGCAAACTTTGACCGTTCCTCAAACTTTCTCAACTCCCTGGGGAGCACACAACCCCAAGCTGCTTAAATTAGCGCTAAGGGGTTAATCCAACACAATCTCAGCCCTATCAGGTTGCCATTTATACACGTGGGTTAAGAGAAGCAACAATGGTCAAGTGCCTTGCTCAAGGACGTAAGTGTCATGACGGGGAATCGAACCCACACTCCAATGATTCTGCCATCAGAACTTGAGTCCAATGCACTAGACGCGCTCAGTTTAAGGTTTCAAGGTTTGCAATGGTTCAAGGTTTATTTTACTTCCACAGTATCAAATCATATACAGGCAATAATATACATGTACATGTTTCAATAATAATAATACAGTTAAGCCAGGTGGATATAAATACATTTTGGGGATACTGCAGGGGAGCTCACTAAGAAGCAAAGCTTAGCTCGGACATGACTACTGAAAGTAGCGAGGAGGGGCTACCTCATATTTTGAATGAGTAGGGGAAACACTGGATATGTCAAGTGTTTATTCTCTCATCTCACTACACAAGAAGAAGACATAGCAACCTTACCCTTGCTCATCCATTGTGTCTCTGAATGCCCCCTTGAAGAGGCTGATCCGCTCTCTAAGATGTCTGTCATGAGATGCAACGTGATCAAAACCCTGAAATGACAAAGCGATCAATTTAAGACATCAGTAGGATTTGAAACTTTGCATGGTGGAGATATGATTAATAAGGTTTGTGGTAACACCATGTACATGAATAGAATTTGAATAGTGGAAATACAATCTAGTAAGATTTGAGGTAACACCGTGGGAAGTAATTTCTGGCCTGAGTGTGGTTCTGAAAAAATGTTTGTGTAATAATTCTTTGGTTTTATATAAAAAACCCTGCAACAAACGTTAGACAGGTCCTATTTTTCGAAAAGCCATTCAAGCACAAACCACTTTTGCTCACCACAAAAAGGTTGCCGGCTCAGGTGTATGGGTGCTTATTTTAAGTTAACCCTCCCACTGTCCAACTATTCAATACCGTCCACTGTGGTTTTAAATTATAGATAAACTATGCCAGCCTTATATGATATAGTAAAATGCATCCACACAGTACACAGCCAACCCTCCTACTTTCTGACCATTCAGTATCATCCACTGTGGTTTTGAATTATAGGTAAACTATGCAAGCCTGCAATATGATATCATGTGCCAAATGCATACTTAACAGTACACAGTTAACCCTCCTACTGTCGATCAATCAGTATCATCCACTGAGGTTTTGAATGATAGATAAACCTATACCAGCCTGCAATGTGATACCAAGTGGTGGATACATAATCTATGCAGTTCACAGATAGTTCTGTGCATAGTTGTGCCACCATACACAACTCTTGCGATTAAAAGGTTTGCAACGGTTGGTCAACTCCCAGGAAAAATGACACCAAGAGTAGGAGGGTGAAGTCAATTAAATGTAACTCCATCCTGACTTACATTGTTGAGACAGTACAGCAGAGCTTGAACCAGACCGCTGCTATGAAGCTCATATGCTGAGATATTGTTCTCGTCTTTGAGTAGGAGTGTCAGTGACTCTAGAGCCGTCTTCAGTAACTCAGACCAACTTTGCTCTCCCTCTGATGGCTGAAATAAAAAAAATAAAAAAACACGATCATTTTATAAAGTGCTGTGTACAGAGCAGTCTTGTATTCAGTCCTCAATCCTCCAGTCCAAGATTGGGTCCGCAGTATGGAGTCCCAAGTCCAAGTGCGAGTCATTTGGGTTGAGTTGGAGTCCGATTTTTTGTCACGAGTCGCCTAGGACAACAAATATTTTATAAAAACAAACCAAAACCCAAACCTGACAGACATACAACAACAAAATTGAACAATAAATGGAATTATATAAAAAAAAACCTGTGGTGTATTTTCAATCAGTAAGCTCTGATCGTCTTCAGAAGAACGCATTCGGCATTTGCTTTACAAGTTTCTCCATGGCTACTTGGACTATTACCAGAAATAGATAAGAAGTATGAAAATAGATGATGATCTTCATGGTACTTGTGGCTTACCTTTGAGAGATCGCTGTGGATCTCGCATGCCTGTTCAATGTGCTGTACGATGCTATGGAGTTTAGCTACAATATCCCGAGGGTGCGACTCTGCGGCTTTAAAGTGGCATCGTACAACTCACGCGCAAGATTCTTCACCTGAAAAAAAAAACATGTTGTCATGACACATTAAGAGGGCAGTCATACATTTCCTGGACAACGGTGTTCACCTGTTGATCGGTTTAACCCTCATGTTTCTGGTCATTCACCTTTAATGTTTGTCTATGACCTGTGAAAGATCAGTACATGCACTGAGCAGGCCATCTGAACATCAACAGGCACGGACTGGCAGTCACAAAGCTCTGTGATTGATTGGCTATCAAAGTCTGCCAAAACTATGACGCCATATGTAACAAACAGTTGAAGTCAATGACTGTTTAAAATTAAAATGACACCTAAACTTACCACAAACTCACCTCTAAAACTAAACCATATAAAACATCCTAGCATACACACACAATTTGTGCAACACTTTTGGGCTACAATAGACAATCAACTTATTATTTTACAGATTATTGGTTGTCCAAATTAGATCCTTCCTCATGACTGAAGCAGCTCATACAGCTTGAACGCAGTCAACTTGGCTTGAAATCTGGTTTCTACCAGTTTAGAAAAAACAACCCAAACATCGTCACTTTTCTGCTAGTACAGGCAAACTTTTGCAACCTGGGCATGTGTACAAAGTCGCAATGTTATCTTAGCCCTTGTGTAATGGCCCCAATTTCAAACAGCTGTTTAGCTGAAAATGCTGCTTAGCAAACTTCCTTGCTAAGCAACAAAATGAGTGAGGCTCTAGTCACAACAATGTAGATTTTATGGAATGTCGGCTGGTAACCTGTTCTGTTTCCGCTAAGCATGATTTTATGTGCTTAGCAAGTTTCTGTGCTTACAGGCTGTATGTAATTGGGCCCTGGTCATCAGAATTAAAAGTTACAAAACTAGAATGCTGATGAAGTATCTGTAACCTACCTTCTGCTTGACTTGTTCAACTTTGGAGCGTAGCCTCTTGCCTCTCTTTCCTGTCCAGCTGGTGAGAATTCAGGGCCTAGCGACGTCTCCGCAGTGAAGGTGTGTTTGGTGCCACGGTTGGATTCGAACACAAACCCAGCCAGATCCTCACGCAGGATAGTTGCCTTCAACATCATATGTACAAAAGTCGGGTTAGTTTTGCAGAAATGAATGGGTGATGGGGGCTTCCACACCCCTGTGTAAATATTTTAACCACGCAATTTGCAGAAGTGTTAAGTATGCAGAACGGCTAACATTTGCATCTTGAAATTAGGGAGATATTTAGCATTACATTCAACATAATTGGAAAAAGGTCTCCATAATCAGGGAGGTTTTTAAATTTGTTATCAGGAAAAGGAAAGATTGGTTTATTTTCAGGGAACTTTCTGCAGGGAAAAACCATGAGGTAATCCATCACAAAACAGGGCAATGGAGCGATGATGAAGACCATCAAAGCGAACATTTGGCTAACTCATTAAATACACTCTTTGCACCTAACCAAAATTAAGTATATGAACACTGGCCACTGCATAAAGTTTACCTACAGACACCATACATGTATTTTGTATTAAAGAATTCCAGTCTACTTAGTTTTTGTTTTCTATAAATTAAATTGGCGATTGATGTCGGCAAGATGCAAGCACTCAATTCTCAGGCACTAAAAATGACTGCTACATGCGATTCCGATAACCATTTTTCTTTTCTTTGTAAAACAGATTACGTTTGTTCAATAAGCAGTTTTGATGGAGCTTTGCCTTTAATGTGGAAATGAATACATACAAATGAAAATCTAGAATATTCAGATTATTTTGTTTCTTTTGCTTCTCCAGGGTGACGATTACAAACATTTATGACACCCGTTTAGTTTTTACTTCCAAGGTGCCATCAACTGACCTGTTGTCCATCGGAGTTATTCACAATCACCTCCCCTTCTTTCTTGCTCTGCAGGGACCAGTTACCGACGACCAGCTTAGTGGGTCCGACACAGCTCAGGATGGGATGACTGCAGGATCCTGCTTGCACTTGGCTTCTGGCACGCTGGAGTTTCTCAAGGAACTCTCCCCGGCTCTCTGTAGATCAAACAGAGCGATAGAATTAATAATGGAGTAATTGACACAACCTTTAGTCATAATACTGCCCTCTTGGTAATGTTTTCTGTGTAATTAAAATAATGGCTCCCCCAGAAGACAGCAAAATGGGGAGTTGCCAACATAGGGCTGGATGGCTCAGTGAGTAGAGCGCAGGCACGTTTATCTGGTGGTCTTTGGTTCAAATCCCGCTCTTGTCAATTTTTCTTTGTCCAAACCCAAAATATTTAGATAACTTATAAAACTTGTATGTGAACTTCTTTGTCAAAGCACCTTTGAATTTTTTTTAAGAATACAGATGCTTTATAAATTGTTTTGATTGATTGAATGATCAATTGATCAATTGATTGATTGATTGATCAATTGATTGATTGATTGATCAATTGATTGATTGATTGATCAATTGATCAATTGATCGATCGATTGATTGATCGATCAATCTATCGATCGATCGATCGATCAATCGATCGATCGAACAATCAATTAATCGATCAATCGATCAATCAATCAATCAATCAATCAATCGATCAATCGATCAATCGATTAATCGATGATCTGTCACATCCACCCTCAGGGCTCCACTGGAGTACATAGTAGCCAGTTTGCCATCCAGTATAAATCGATTGGTTGATTGATTTATTGGATGATTGGTTGATCGATCAATTGGTTGATTGACGGATTGATTGATTGATTGGTTGGTTGATTGATTGATTGAGCCTACCTGAGCTGTCACATCCACCCTCAGGGCTCCCACTGGAGTACATAGTAGCCAGTTTGCCATCCAGTATAAATCTAAACCATCCATTACTGCCGTTGGACAGCTCTAATGCCGCGGCGTCACTCCAGATATACAAGCAATCTCTGCCTCTTGCCATACACCAATCCTTCCAGTGATAGGGTCGACCGGCAACTATCTCCTTAGCATCCTCGATCTCCTGGTCTCCAGTTTCCTAAAAAAAACATACAAACAACAAATATTAGTCAGAAAAATAACCATAAGTAACGACTTAGTAATCATTTTCCATGTTTGCATATAGACAACGTAACCTGTGGCATCACATGTTCACCCTCAAATTTATGTTTTGATTATGACACAAAATGTGAATTTTTCCCATATGACCAGTGTAGCTTCTTGCCTGCCAGAAAGGCCCTGGAATGTACAAAGTCACTCTTTTTTTAAACAAAGGTTACATGATCTATAAGTACCTCATCTTAAACTTAAGAAGCTTTAGCAAGTGAAATTCAATGTTAGTTCCACAATCCTTCAAACATTTCTTTTGACTAAAAAGAAATGATAACTGTCCTATCGGACAGGACAACAAATGGACGTGACTTTGACGCGCCAGCCACAGTACACAAGTCATGGGGTTTCCTCATAACACCAGCTGTACAAACAGAAGAAACCCATGCACCCAAAGCTACCCTAGAAGGTATGGCACCTTGTGGCAGTCTGGTACCTGTGTGTAGGAGGGTTAACACTATGTAGAAATATCGGACGCATCCCTCCTTACCTGTTTCTTGTCGTGGACCATCGGCCCTTCCTCTTCGATGACTTCAGGAGGACCAGCCAGTGAGGACACTTTACTGAAGATGCCTAGCCGTGCAAAATGATCCAAGAAGAGCTCTTGTCCCTTACGCATGATGTCTTGGATGATCTGTAGAGCTGTGAGGTGGCCGTCGTCATCATCCTGTTCAAACATAAGAAGGCATATTTATAACATCAGCGTTAACATGAGTTCCCATGGCATTGACTTAAACTCACTTATTACTAACAACAAACAGTTACTACGTAGTGCTAACCAAGGCCTGATTTCATAAAGCTGTTAAGCAGAAAATACTGAGAACCAGTGGCAAAATGTAAACGTTATGAAATTTTAGCTGGTAACCTGATGTAGCCAAGCAAGATTTGACTGCGCTTAGCGAGTTTTTGTGCTTACAGGCTTTATGAAATTGAACCCATGTAAGCGAAGAATAGCGACTGTCGTTGCAGCATTCCAGGATAAACAGAGCCTAAATTTATAGGCCTAGATAGCATCCAGGAAGAGCTTACCTCATGATCCAGTACAGCGGCCAAGACCTCAACTAGTACCTGAGTGAAGCAGCCTATTTCCCCAACACACACCTCGCTCAACAGAGGGCACGGTGTATAATGAAGCATCTTGCGTATCAGAGCAAGGCTAGCTTTCCTGTGGATTGAAAGGGATAGTATCAAAACAATGCACCGTATTTTTGACAGCGTGAGGGCGCTCTCAAAAATATTTGTATTAACTTCCGGGGTATAACTTAAGCGATTACCGTCTGCTCAGCTAGCTGTGTACAGTTTTAACATCGGCGTTCTGTCACTTCTGTGCGCGATAGTTTCTAGTTGCTTAACAATGGTGGCTTAATAATGGCTCCTTTAAAGGTCTTATTGTCCGTGCAGAAATGAGCTGGATGCTAGTGACAAATGGTACATGTGACTTGGTGTTCTGGCTGGTAACCTTATTCTGGTAAGCATAATTTTGTTGTGCTTGGCTTATTTCTTAAGCTTAAGCAGCTCTATGAAATTTGGCCCAGGAGTCAATTTCATAAAATATGTAAGCAGGCAATTTCTGCTTACAGGAGAGCCCATTCGCAGAAGTTCTGTTTCATAACCACTGCTTACCGTCAGCAAAGCAAAAGAAGTGCTAACTTGTGGGTTGTGGTTCTAGTAAGTAGAGGCTTTGGAGGCAATTGCCTTCGTACTAATACCACTGCTTTGGTGCCCCTTGAAATGTTCCAGTAGAAAGTGACATTTTCCTCATTCGCCAAGGTGAAACTGCCTTGCCTTTTCAAGATTGAAGTATCAGGCCTGAACAACCATGTGAATCAATTCTCTTTTGAGAAAAATGTTGGTTCTGAGAAGAACTGGGTTAAGATAGTAGAGCCTCAGC
This sequence comes from Pycnopodia helianthoides, assembly GCA_032158295.1. Classification (NCBI taxonomy): domain Eukaryota; kingdom Metazoa; phylum Echinodermata; class Asteroidea; order Forcipulatida; family Asteriidae; genus Pycnopodia; species Pycnopodia helianthoides. The sequence continues at coordinate 3,031,004 of CM063243.1, read as the reverse complement.
GTTTCAAACAAGGTGCTCTGCTCGTCTTCTGGAGAATGTTATTTGGAAAAAAGCCAACCAATCTCAAGAGAATCTATAAGATGTGGGTCTTAGGCAACAGTTGTGAATTCCGTGCAACTAATTTAGATCTCTCGTACACCATGCTTGGATAGTTTTTGTTTAAAGCTAAAGACAGTACCTTATAGAAGGCATCATGGTGTTGTTGTAGACCTGAGCGAAGATCGGCAGGAGTTTGCGGAGGTAGACGGGAGCCATTTCTGGGTCGCCCTTTGGCTCGGCAAAGTCAGACTCCCCCTCTGGCTTAGTGGCTTCTTCTGGGCTGGAGACTGCTGCATCAGTTGTGGGCGTGACGGGGACCATCCATTCTCCTGTGAAGAAGAGACCATCGAATGAGAGGGGTGCTTACCTTTGTGGGTCCCTAATCTGTTTGTTACAAACATTCTGAATAACAAGGGAGACTTTTGAGGCAAAAGCAAATTTGGAACTGTTTGTGATGCTCAATGCCAAAACCAGGCACTTCCTGCTGAATCTCAAACTGGGCTCTTTTGCTCATCAAATAATTGAGAACGGACGCTTGCAAATAACATCTATAAAGGCATACAGTGTCAGTATTTGTCAAGAATGTTTGCTGTGCCATTGTTGTGCCACTCTCACCTACATGTTTCTTCAGTGCCTTCAGAACGATGCCAAGTGATCCACTTTCAACCTCACTTGCCACAGCTTAAGAAGTTATTGTAATTATTGATTAATTATTATTTTGCTAACCGGGTGATTGAAGTATCTGCATGACCTCTCGGTGACCTTCATCATTCCTCTCTCTAGCTTTGTCTAGCGGAGTTTTACCATCCTCATCTCGTAGATCTGGGTTGGCGCCGTGTCGTAGAAGAGTCTGATACAAAAAACAAAACAATGAAAGCGTTTTCATTTTCAAAATCTTTTTAATATCTCTTATCAGGGTTGTGGTTGTAAGAAAAATGAAACATCTTGAAAATTGGAGGACAATTTCCTCTTGGTCTGGAGTAGAAGCTCCCTGAATTCATACAGAGCGCTACATGTGAGAGGTTTACAGACTCTCTAAATCATTTCACATAGAAATCTGGAGGTTTGGTTAACAACGAGGGCGAGTCCCTCATCTCTGGTGTGATGGTAATTTTACCACTTTCCAGAAAATTGGAAAGCGCAGGGAGATCAGGAAAAATCTTGCCAAAACAATGACTTAAAGAATATGTTTTCCTTGTGCACCTGGTGCTGTCGGAGTGTGGGTTCAGTTCACAATCATGGTGTGAGAACCAAGTCGGTCTGACAATAATTATGGAGTCTGAAGCCTTCTTTAGTTCCACTTAGATTTAATTACACAAAATCCCACAGGCCAACAGCCCTATTATTTACAATCTGTTACTATTTAGGTTCAGCACCCCTCTTGTTATAAGTGTGCAACCTGGGTTAATGTATTCGTAAAAGGTGCTCTACATATTTGCATGATCCCACAAACTTACCTCCGGGCCACGATTTGAGACAAATAAAAGAAATGAATGAATGAATGTATCTCGAATGAATATTCAAACCCTTATTTACATGATTATTCCCACAAACCAAAACTGGGGGAGGATACACTCAGCTTTGTACATAATAAACAACTTGGATCTGACACATGGCACTCTTGCGTCCTTGAGCAAGACACTTAACCATAATTACTTTGTCCTTCCGAATTGGGATATTAAACTGTGTGTTGTGTAATACATGTAAAAGAACCCAGTACACTTATTGTCAAGAGAAGGGGGTTTGCCTCGGTGTTTATGGCATGGCTGACTGCAGATTGTGCCACATCACCTTGTAGACCCTTACAAGGTGCTCTGAAAATGGGTTTCATCATTCAAACACAGAACATGCTTGCATCTCCCTGAGTTACATAGATCCTACACTCAATAGGTACATTAACAAGGGCTGTTTTAAGACATTGACTTGCCACATACAAGCTATTTTTGGTCATCAAATTTAATTGAATTGAATATTTAAGTTTTTCCCATTCGTGAAAAAAAAAGGTTGAAAGGGAAAAAAGGCTGAGGGAAACTACCTTAGCTACTTGGGGCCGCCCAAAGCAGGCTGCGTAGTGCAGTGAAGATGACCTCTGACCCCGATTGACATCAGCTCCTCGTTCACATAGAACTCGACCTTGAAAATGATAATAACAGAGCATGAACAACATCTGAACATGAACTACACACATAAAACTCTCAAATGGATTGTGTCAACTTGAGCAAAACTTGAAGCAAGAGAACACAATGTAGCTCAAAATGACAATATGCACAATATCAACTATCCCAGTTAACTGGCGTACAAAGTTGCGAACCACACACTTCATCTTTTCCCTTAACCCTACTACTCTTGATAACATTCTCCAGCAAGTTGACCAACCGTTTGAAATCATACAACTGCAAGGGTTTTGTATGGTGGCACAGCTGTGTAAAGAACTACATGAAACAGTGTACATGTGTGTACTGTGTAGATGCATTATATATCATATTGTATCTCAGGCCTGCATAGTTAACCTATCACTCGAAAGCACTATGGATGATATTGAATGGTCAGACAGTAGGAGGGTTGACTGTGTACTGTGTAGATGTATTCACCACATGATATCATATAGAAGGCTGGCATAGTTTATCTATCATTCATAGCCACAGTGGATGATATTAAATGGTCAAACAGTAGGAGGGTCGACTGTGTACTGTGTAGATGCATTAACCACAAGATATCACATAGCTATATGGTTTATCTTTCACTCAAAATCACAATGGATAATATTGAATGGTCAGACAGTAGAAGGGTTTAAAATTTCACAAATTTTAAACAAACAGCTGGCAGAGATTGAAACATGTACTAACCATTTCCTGAGTTCCAAAAGCAGACGCCCAGTTTAGAAGCGTCTGGCCAACGTCATCCATGTAGTTAACTTCCACTGTCAACACAAAGAAAGAGAAAGAAAGAACTTGCTATGTAAAGACAGGAAGGTAATTATAGAAAGAAAAGAAAAAATTAGTTTCAATCTGAAAGCTCCCTGATTAGACCAGTACCAAGCCTACCAAGAATATTTCTATCTGGAATACTGTCAAAGTCAAGAAAAGCATTTGAAGATCCATTACGCAACTTTGCTTATTATAATTTTGCAAAGAAGTCTGATATGAATGTGAATGAAATCCCTGACAAAACATACACTGATTATTGTTATTTTGTAACCAGTGGAGTGTTTATTAAAAACTAGCAGACTGGAATTACATTTCTCTTCTAAAATCAATGATGTACTTTCCTTCATAGAAGCAAAAAGTTAATCAACCTCAATACCTGGCACATCACTTAAACCATGTGCCATTTGTTTACACCTAAAACTGCCCTCTGTTGAAATCTGGTTGAGGAGTGAAGACTCCAAGTTTATGCAAGATACAATGCAGGCCACACCAGCAAGCAGAAACTTCAATTCTGGAAAAAAATTCTCAAGAGGACAAGCAGTGTAGACTGTTAGAACCCTCAAGGCGGTTTTCTCAATTCACAGAGGAGAGATTTCCTATTGTACTTACACCGAACCAAAGCTTAAAATCTTACTTATCGGAAACTTATTGTTTTTTTGTTTGGCTGTGACGTCTGAAGGCACAGCATCTAAGCATGATGTGTCGTTACTTGGACAGAGCAAAACGCCAGTTTCTATGCAATTATGCTGAGACTGGTTCCCTTACCGCCAGTATCTATAGCATCTATGAGTGCGTCGGTATCCTTGCTTCGTATACAATCAATGAGATGACGGTGTGAGCGTTCACCAGCACTATCAAGACGTCGTATGCCACTCATGGTGCGAGCCGTGGTGCCGATGTTGGACTTGGGTAAAGCTGTACGACCCTCAAACAGTAATACAAGAAGAAGGTCCACCAATCGCATGGTGTCTAAAACACACCTGGACAGAAATACAAATAAATAAACAAACAATTGTCAGTTGAAGTCAATACAAAGACTTTTTGAGCCATTTCCATTTTTCAATTAATAAGTGTTTTGAGACCAATTCACAGATTATGTCTTCAATATTCTGCATCATATTGTAACATATATTGCAGAAAAACGATTCCCTTTTGAGAAAAATATGATTTTCAAACTTGTGTAAACCTTGTAAGTCCACAGAATTTCTCAAGATCCTGCATTGTGTTGACATCAATAGTGGAGATTATTAATGCAAAACTGTGTGGCCATTTTGGCTACTGGTGCTGCATACTCCGAAGGAGTTGAGATGGTTTTATTGAATGCTTAAAACCTGATGTAATATTGATATGATACTACTATAACTTTACTAATATTACTGTAAGGTGCAATGAGGGGCTTGTCCTTTGTATGAAGCAAATAATAATACACGTTATTAATATAAATATTAAAGTAAAAGCAAATCTGAGTTATAACCAAACAAGTACGCATATCTTTTTTAAGAACATTAGTTAAATAAAAACTTATTTGCACCGTCAAACAATCTTTGAATTATAAGAGAACTACAGTACACATTCTTTGTCTATCAAAAAATTTGACAAATAAAAACTTTCCATGCATTGTATTTAATTGATTTCTTGAGTTGAAGACCCCCCGTCTGACCTCAGGTTATTGAATTACTTTGCCAGCAATTGAGAGAGCTCTGAAGGACTTAAATGTTAGGGGTATTCATGGGAGAGGCTGCGTCAATGACTCTAACTCAATAATCTCCAATGCCGATGGAATACCCTTAATGTACTCATGAATAACGTTAAAAGGGGGAGGGTGTTTTTCTTCATCGATAGCAACCTCGCCGAAACTCTCACTCGCTGCTTTGCACTGACAAATCTGGCTTAACATTACCAGCTTACCAGCTAAAATGCTGTATGATGTGTAGTGGTTGCAATCAATACCCCGCTACTTTTTGCTTAGCAGTTAGTTTCGTTCAGCAATATTCTTACATCTTCTTCAGTAATACTAGTTAACACACCAACGCGAATGAAAATACACCGTTTCTGCATCCATAATCCAACGAGGCCGAAGATTCTACACAGGGAAGTAGATATTACTAGCTATCACACAAGCGCGAGTGGAGTACAACAAACAGGCCAAGTACTCAAAAGAAGATTCTACACAGCAAAGATATTATCAATTATCTTCGAGCAAACTTGAATCCTCGATTCTCACTGGTCCATCCATGGCAACAAGAGTGTGATATAAACCTATATTGAACGGCCCATATCAAACTCTGTTGTATAACGTGCTATTCTAATTTCGCATACTGCGCCATTTTAAGCTACGCATCAAGTTTGAAGATAAATTCATTATCACACACGCACTTGTGGAATATGGAAAAATATAGGGCATCTGATTAGAACTTGTCCTGCTGCTCCTCTACTGCCACGGAGTAGATTGGGAATCAGGGGACGACATGTACCGAGTTCAAATTAGAAACTGTCCTGCTGTTTATCTACTACCGTGGAGTACTTGCTCGGTACAGGTACAGGCCCATGGGTCTAATCTTTTATAGAGCTCATCATGTAAGCTGCTTGAGCAGAAAATTTTACTCATTAAGCAGAGAACCAGTCACCAACGGGAGACATGACACGGTAATTTGGCTGGCAACCTTTTTTCAAGGTAAGTAAAAGTGTTTTGTGCTAAGCTGATTGTTGGTGCTTCCGCAGCTTCATGAAAGGTGATTTCTGCATACAGAGTAACCCTCAAATAAAACAACCCAACTATAAAAGCATTTACCCCATTTTGAAGTTAGTACATAACTGAAATTCAAATCGATAGTATTTTAGACAAGAGTCTTTCCAAGAAGGCTCTTCCGGGAAAAAAAGAAGAAAAACATATTTTTCTTATTTTGAAAAGAATGAATTAACGAGAAGAAATCAATGTGTAGGATTGAGGAAGTAGATAAACTGCTGGTGGGTTTGAGTCTAATGAGGCATGCTACTGTAGAGCTTAGGGACTTGGAGGGAGTGGAGGAAGTGAACCCCCCATCTAACACTACTACATTTTTAAGTGCACTCGTCCTGCAAAAAATGTCATTCAAAAGGTGCCAATATGTAAAAGACAGCTCTTATATTCTGATATTTTCGTAGAGATATTTAAGTAAATAAATTAGTTATGCAGAGAAAATATGATTATATTAAGTAGAACATCAGCTTAAATGGCAAGTTTTTGTTTTAAATAATTGTTAAAATTTAAAAACGTTTAATTATAAACTTCTTGTAATGAAACCAAGGGACCCTCAAAAGTGACTAGCACAGTGACCTGTAGGTCTGAAGATACCCGTGTAGAGAAGACGATAAAGAAATGCTCAGTTTTAAACGTGGGAAGAAAAACCCTGAATAAGGAAAACCCCACACAATCCAGTAGGGACTGATGAAAAACCCAATCCATATGCGAGGGCTTGGTCCAAGGCAAAATTCAAACTGAGGTCCACAGATGTAAAAGGCAGGAAAAGATATCACCGAGCCATCACACTCTTGCCAATGTTCTCTATATGTTGTACTGCACTGTCAAATTATCGTTATTGTCTTAACTCCTTTCATTATATTTCTTTGTTTAAGAACTTTATTGTCCTTTTCTGGAGCTTTAATGAATTTTAGACATGTAAATTTTCCATTTTTATCTTTTTAAAGAGTGGACAATAAGGAATTGAATTGAATTATCATCCTCTATTGCTTGAAACCGGTCCCGTACTAAATTGTACACAGCTCCAAAACAATTCATAAGCTGGGCCCTGGATGAAAGTGGTGTTATGAAAGCCACCGCTGGAAAAGGGAGGGCTTTATTTATTTCCCTTATAAACGCTCTGAAGGTGAATTGTACACGATCTGATATTAGAGAAATCCTTTTCCTTGTACATGTAGCTGGCTTAATAGCGTGTGCAGGAAACAAGGTGCATATTGTTGACTGACCTCAACACAGGCCTTTACAATACCAAGAGTACAGGACATTGGAAAGCCCTACCTCCTGGAACTGATTTACTTGGATCCTTCCTCACGCTAACAAAAATGTGGTAATTTGACACCCGATTTTAAACTTTTGTGTACACAGGATATATCAAGTGTCTTTGGTTTATAGTAGGTTTCACTTACTATTATTGGTACATGTACTAAATACTTTTATGTTATCTTTCATTCAGAAAAAGGGATTTTTAGTTTTCAAATATTTATGAAATATTCAGTGGTTTTTTTCTTATGTGTAACTTGTTTTATTTTATATTTTATAATGAGGGCCCCAAATGATCAGCTACGCCGGATGGGCTACCCTCAAAGTATGGTTTTAAATCCATATAAAATATTTAAAAATGAAGATAATGCAGAGGAGTAGAGCACACTGTTTGAACTGTCCAGTCTCTATTACATGTACATGTATCTCAACCCTGGCTCTGAGACCAACACTTCCCACAATAGAGATTTTAATCACAGGCTTGGAACGTTGTCCTTGTAAGGGTAAGGCAAGTTTTTCCTTGAAGTGCACTAAGGCAATGACCAGGGACAAGGAGGCAATCAGGCAAATTTGAATAAAGTCTGGTACAATGACTTACATACTTAGTTACAAGTTACCGCTTAAATTTGAATTCCTCAGACTATAGAGACAGTTGACTTACATACTTAGTCACAAGTTACCGCTTAAATTTGAATTCCTCAGACTATAGAGACAGTTGACTTACATACTTAGTCACAAGTTACCGCTTAAATTTGAATTCCTCAGACTATAGAGACAGTTGACTTACATACTTAGTCACAAGTTACCGCTTAAATTTGAATTCCTCAGACTATAGAGACAGTTGACTTACATACTTAGTCACAAGTTACCGCTTAAATTTGAATTCCTCAGACTATAGAGACAGTTGCTATATCACATGATTAGGGGCAAGCTTTTGTATAGCAACCTCCACCAGATGAGCAAACCGTGGTACCATTGTGCAGTACACATTCATTCAAAATTGTGTATGGGTGTTTGGCGTCTCTTATGTATCTATGCAAAAAGCTTGCCCCGAATCATTTGACATAGCAACTGTCTCTATAGTCTGAGGAATTCAAATTTGAGTGTTACCTTGTGACAAAGCAAGTTATTGTACCAAACTTTATTGTAATCGAGTTTGTATTTTTAGAGAGTGTGTTATGTCCCTTCCCCCCAAAAACCACACCCTGATCTCCATAATCACATAATTGTCAGCCATTAACCTACTCAGTTCTTGCTTCATACAACACACAAAGCTTTAAATCTTACTTACTTAAGGTGTACATGATTGCTTTTGGTAACCCTTCTGCATTTAAACACCCCAATTAGTTTAAAGCAACTTCACAAGTCTTTAAAAATTCAACACTCTGCTATGGACAGTGTGGTTACTTGTATGCAAGTTTATGGAAATTGTGACATTTCAACAACAAAAACACACGGATGTTGGCCTTACCTCTCATCTCCCTGCAATGCTTTTTCAATTGCATCTGGAAGCTCTGATCTGAGCAGGTCCTGATGGAAAGAAAACAAAGAGAAAAACAATGCATCAAATCCGTTTATTATCTGCAACTTGATTCCTTCAACTTTGCAAATCAGGTTACACAGATCTACATACATGTATATTCTTCTCGGACATTTCCTTGTGAAGTTCAAAAGCTTAGAGTCAAGTAAATATTGTTGGTCACGCCACAAACTGAAGTATGGGTAAAGAATCACAACAATTTGAACGTAGGTTTTTGTATAAATAATTGATATTCACTACTTTTAACATTTTCACGAATTTCAGGACCTCACATGTAATAGTTTCTTAACTACTCTTCCGCGTGCACAAAGATGTCCACCTCGCATACATAGATGTGCGTTTTTCATTGTTTCATGATTACTGTAGAATGTATAGGGTCCATTGTCCAATAACAATTGTTGCTCAATTTTATGCATACCATTTTTAATATTTACTTCAAAATCTGATACTGTATTGTATTGTATTGGATTGAATTGAATTTGATAAAGACATCTTGCAACCAATATGAAAAAGTGTAGGCCTATTTATGTTACATTTTGAAAGTACAAAATTAATAACAATTAAAAAAACAATTAGGCATCAATTTACATTAAACATTACAAAATAAAATTAAATTTAAATACAATAAGATTGTGAAAAGACTAGCGACAAGACATAGTGCATTGGTGAAAAAGGAAAATTGTATAATGTGAGGGGGTTCTTTGTTAAACAGTCTTTAAAAATATTTATATATTTTTTTAACGAGTAGATTTAGCAGTGATTTGGGTAGTTTTAATGCTTATTGCTCAAAGGCATCGACCATGCTTTGCAATTATCCTGGGAGGCAAAACAGTGCTACATTAGTACCTAACCATCAAGAATGCAATTTAGATAAAAAATAAGAAACAAGAAATCAACGCAGAAACACTCATGCTTATGATGAAGATTTATCATATTGTAAGTTTGACCAATCTTGCATTTGGAACTCCCATGTTTTCAATCACGGGGGGATGATCTCAGAAAATCACTCACATGCGTGACGCTCGGGGATCCTCTACACAACGTCGACAAGAGGCTGATGACGGTGGAGATGTTAGGGTTACCCTTTGCGTCCGGGGTGGTCCCTGCTGCTCCAGCTGTCTTTGTTCCCGTTGCCATGGCGGCGGTCATGCCACAATTGGCCAATCGTTCTAAGAGCTCCTCCGGCAGGCCGTGCTTGGCTAATGGGAGGGGGTCCACTCCACGGCGGGTGAAGCGATCAGCTAACGAGGCAAAGCAGCGTAGAGAGCCATCAGCAACCTAAGTAAATGCACGGGAGACGTCGTCAGGAAATGTGTAACACAGGGAAACAAAAACTTGCCCATTAGATCCATCTATAATGTGTTTCAACTCTTTCTTATCAAAATAGATGAGATTTACGCACTTAAGTCTGTTTTCTGTAAGGCATTGCATGAACAGAACCACTCAGAAAGTTCACTGCGATCTGACAACTTACAAGAGAAGAATAGATATCATCAACCTTTCATGTGGTACAATGAATAAGTACATGTAACTAAACATGCAAAAAGAAAAGTGCAAAACATAATGCGGAGCTGTTAGTACATTTTCCAGTATGAACACACCAACAATCCCAACTGTATTTTGATTTTGATTGACAATGTAACATAAATGTAGTTGTACGCGTGTTTCTGTTTACAGGACAGTGTCTAAAGTTGACAAGCACAAGTACTTACAACAAAATTTACAAACTGTTGTATATTTGATTTTGTACATTATTGAACATTTAAGCAGCGTTTGCCCTTTACTTTTTTTTAAGTGACTGGCCAGCAGGACAAGTTAGCTTGTCATTTCTCGAGTCCGTCAGCTTTTTCACTAGTCCATGTTTCATATTGAATAGGGATGCTTTTCAACACTAACTAGCCAGCCGGACCACTTGCAGAGAATTGGTGTTTTAGCTAACATTTGGCCAGGGGACTACTATTAAGGGAGAATGCTGTTAAAGGCAAAGTATACCTTTGGTTTTTGGGACCGTTTAATTGTTTTATTCCTATATAAATGTAGATATATACAATAAAACTAACCTGTGAAAATTTCATTTCAAAAGGTGGTCACGTTTTTGAAATATGGCCAAAATCCGCAGTGAAACAATAATCCCTAATAGGAATACACAATCTGAGAAACGTTTCTGCAGATTCAAAATTTGGGGGATGAAAACTGTCATCTTTTTCCATATCCACACTATTTTGAATTGAAATATTTCTCAAAATGCTTTATACTATCGAAAGCTGCTGTACTTTTAACCAAGTCAGTTTTTATTGCTATTCATTTTTAGAGTGATTACCAAACGTATACCTTCCCTTTAAGGGTTGAGCCAACCGGCGGTAGTGCCCCTCAAGGGTTGGACGGACTTGCACCTTTGTTGCTCAAAATAGAAAAAAAACAGATATAACTTGACTCACGTGTGAGTCTTCATGCTTGAGTAGTGTAGATAAGGACTCAACGCAGGTCTCCAGGGACAGGTCACTGGGTTCCATCTTACCACACAGCCTGGACACCACGGCCATGGCTGAGTGAAGAGTATCCTTGTGTACCTGACTACCATTATCTCGTATGAATGACAAGACACAGTGGAGGCCACCTGCCTCGAAGATGGAGCCGGATTCACGGGTGCACATCAATTCAAGAACCTAGAAAACACAAGGGCGGGAATCAAAAAGACAAATTATTCAATTAATAATAATAATAACTGGTTCTTATAGAATGGCATATTTTACAATAACGTATCATTGCGCTTTACATAAGTGCCCTGGTCATTGGGCCAACAGCATTCCTGTCATCTTTCTCAGCTCCCTGGGGAGTATACAGTTCTGTGCTGCCGTGGCGCTCCGAAGGCTTTTTCAAACACAATATCAACCTCTACCCTTGCAGGTACCCATTTACAAAATGTATACCCCTGGGTGAAGAGAAGCAATTATAGTAAAGTATCTTGCTCAAGGACACAAGTGTCATGACCGGGATTCAAACCCACACCCCGATGAATCAACCACCAGAACTTGAATCCGAAGCTCTAAACTACTCGGGCAAGACACTCTATAAATTAGATTCCACAAACCCAGTAATTCTGCCTAAAAAATATGTAAACGTTTCTCATGAAGACAAGCAGAGTATACTGTTTGAAATGTCGAGACCAAATCTGTTCTTCTCAGAACCAACACTCCTCCCTAAAGAGTTTTATACATGGTTGTACAGGCTGCACGTTTACTACTACAGATAGTTCCCAATAGATGTCATCTCTAAATTTAGCAAATTATTTGTATTTAATGTAAAAACTAAAACTCAAGTTTATAAAAATTTCAAGAGTATTTTTGTCGTTCCATTTTTTTTCATAAAATATAGTTAAAAACAAAGATTTGATTTCAGAAAAAAACAGTTTCTAGTTTGAGGCGGTTTCTTGTTTCGATACGCCTGAGACTTACATGTACACAGTCTATAGCAAGTGATATTCACCTACTGAACCTTGTACATATACTTACTTGATTATAAACTGGGAAAAACCATTAACTCTTGTAATACGGAAATGTGCCACCAATTTAATTACACTTACCACATGTAATAATTAATAAATACTGTTTGGGGCACAAAGTGAAACTGCAACAAGTACAGCACAGTTAACACAGACACATTTCTATAAATTGAATTTAAAGAATCCGTAGTACAAATTTCCATTAGGTACACATATGTACATGTACTTCCTGTAGGAATGATTTACATATAAATCAAAATGGGGGTATGATACAATCTACAGGAATGTTTCTTTTGTTTAACACAAACAAAATTCATGAGAAATCTCCCCTGACTGTGTGCAGTTTTGCATGATGGGAATAATAATTCAGTTTGGTTGGGTTTGATGAGATGGCCGATTGTGAAAGGTTAAAGGCAGTGGACACTATTGGTAATTACTCAAAATAATTATTAGCATAAAACCTTACTTGGTAACGAGTAATGGGGAGAGGTTGACAGTATAAAACATTGTGAGAAACGGCTCCCTCTGAAGTGACATAGTTTTCGAGAAAGAAGTAATTTTCCACAAATTTGATTTCGAGACCTTCAGAATTAGAAGCGCCATGAGCGTCACTGAGTGACGGATATGAGCGCTATATAAGAAGCCACTATTAATTATTAATTTTTAGAATTTGAGGTCTCGAAATCAACCATCTGAAAGCACACAACTTCGTGTGACAAGGGTGTTTTTTCTTTCATACATGTAGTTAACTTCGACGACCAATTCAGCTCAAGTTTTTACAGGTTTGTTATTTTATCCACATGTTGAGATACACCAAGTGAGAAGACTGGTCTTTGAAAATTACCAATAGTGTCCAGTGTCTTTAACAGCATTATAGCCTGCTGAACCAAAACTAACTATGTAAACACACCCCATGTATTATGTAAATATATGTAATTGTACCAGCAGCTTCTGTTTTAATAAACTACAAATTAGAGGGGCTGCTTGTATGTAGTACTCAAACCCTTCACTCAATGGCACTCACTGACGCTCCTGGCACTCCAACATTTTACACATACAACTGCCCAGACATGGCCAGTCATTATAAACAAACAAAAGTGCAGGTCTGGAATTTCATCTTTGAGAGGGCAAGGCCTGTTTTTAAAGGGCACTTTTATTGGGAAATCTTAAAGTCTATGGGAAACTTTGGAAGGGGCACCAAGGCCAAGACAAGGGGAAACAAAGGCCATGGCCTCCGTGGACTTAGTGTAATTCCAGGCCGACATGAATTGTAAGTAATTTATACAAACAATAGAAAGAATTCAATTCAATACTGGTATTATTTATCAATCCCATAAATTCATCCAAGCTCCAGTTTTGAATCTAGGGTTCAGTTATTTGCTGACTTTATGACATTGGAAAGAAAAACTGTCAGGGAAGAATGAACTTAAACTTCATCGAAGCCCTGGCCAACTGGCTACCAAGACCCATCAAACTCTAATGGCATGGTTTGTGAGGTACAGTTGCTATCTCCAAGTTTGGACTGACAACTGCACTAGTAAACTAATGCTTGCAATACATGTCATCAGGCATGTACCTCCATAACCAGAGTCCAATATTATTTTGTTTTTGCCGTACACCGATGTGTATAAAACACTGAAAACGAACTAATATTATTCTTTATATCGATGCAAATGAACATCTATTAAACAGAGACCAGGTGTTGAGTTACTGTACGATGTTGGATTTTGTTAGAGTGAGGAAGGGTCCTAGTAATTATAACCTTCAGGGGTTAGGGTTAAACGAGGATCATAAACGAGCCTGAGCCCTCACCTTTATACATTGTTCTGCTAGGTCTTTACTGGTTCTAGATGACAGCTCCACCACAACTAGACGATTGCATAGAGCCTTAATAGCGCCATCGACGGCGACAATGCGTCTCGTGCACTCTGCTGATACGTCCAGGTAGTAGGTGATGGCCCGGGCAGTCACTTCCAAGACGTTATCAGGGGCATGCTCATCAAGGAAGATCCGACAGAGGGCAGGCAAGAAGGTTCTTGGCGGACAGCTGGGAGGGGATAAATGAAAAAATATATATTAATCAAAATCAAGCAGTTCATGCACATGTACAAAGCAGATGTGACAAGTTGAACAAAAAAACATCTTGTCAGCTGTCCCATAATCTGGCATTATAATCAAAATTTTCTTGACAAACTCGGAATCAGCTGATAAAGGCTTATGGCTTTCAGTGATCCAACTAAAAGAAATTTAAAACCGTATCAGCAAACAGCCTGCGAAATGAGGTAAAACAATCAATTTTGACCCACTCCAACATGACAGAGATATAAAAGCAGATGGGTGACTTTACATATCAGCATAACCAGATACGCCGTTTACATGCTGTATTAACAACTAGCAGACTGTCCGAATCGTTAATGTAAGGGCAAGTCACTTTGTAAAGGGCACATCAAATTAAAATATTCTATCTAATAGAACTTTTCAAAGGGTACTAAGGCAATGACCAGGGGCATGGAAAGAAGTATGGACTTAAAACCTTAGCCATTTATAACACAAACACTTTCCCTCAAAAATTACATCCAGTTTGTTGTCCCAGCTGAAATGTTTACGCGCGGGGCAATAGTCTTGCTAGAGTGAAGAAAATTTGTCTTAAACAGTACTGGAAGACCCAAGAGCGTCAAACTAAACCACTGTCTATTTGGAAAAGAGAATTTTATTAAAGATTGATACATGAACATACAGTAGTTGGTACTCCTTAAAATACAGACTAGTGGTACAATACCTCTTGTTTCATTTCTACATGTATATAGTACAGAGCTATATAGTCTGAGGCTAAATGACAAAACAATATTCAGAGTAAACTAAATCAGTGAGCCTGAAAATATGATGAACAGTTCAAGTATGTGTACATATGTACACGTTGTATGTGGGCAATTCTGATCATGGACACATGTTTTTAATTTAAAATTTATTTCTATTAATTTATTTACTCGATATCCAACAGCGGATATCTGCTATTTACAGGTATCATTTTAAAACACGACTCATTTCAAAACAAGACTCAAAAACCCAATGATATTAAAATAAAATCCAACATCATTGAAAACCCTAACCACCCCAACCATTCAATAACCAAAAGCATATTTTGTTTGATTCTTTTGGCCCGAGGACTGCACTAGTAAATGATGCTTGACATGGGATCAGGCATATACATGTATGTACAGTACCACCTTAATCAAAGCCCAACAGTTTAGGTGTTGAGTTACATTACCATATGGCGATGGATTTTGTTAAAGTGAGGAAGGATTCTAGTAATTCTCTCCAGGATTAAATAACTGAAAATTATGAAACTCGGATAAAAAGTGTCAGCTTTTTCAAAGACAAATACACACATCTGTAATTTGTTTTTGCGCAATTCTTTCGAATTTGTAAAGAAATGTGTGAATGAGGCTGTTGACTTGTGTTCACTGTCAGTTCACATCACATCAAAAAATGACAAATAACCAATGACGTCTGGCAATACAATAGTGCAGGTTATACAAGGACTCCAGCCTGGCCTTGGGTAACAAACAAGAAGTAATGTCATTAGTCATGTATGATCTCAAGTTAACCAAGGATTTATTAACAGAATCAAATAAGAAAAAAAGACAGCCGCTATTCTGAAGGCTAAACGGAAAAAAGCTTTTTGCTTGAATCAGTGTTAGATGTTTCATTTCTTTGTTTGTTCAATTTTTAAACGAATGAATTTTTAAACAAATGTACATACTTATATAAGACAGTTTATTCTGAAAGCTTAACGGAAAAAGCTTTTTGCTTGAATTGTCGTTGGATGTTTAATTTCTTTGTTTGTTCAATTTTTAAACGAACTAATTTTTAAACAAACACATACTTGCCTTGTCACATACAAGAAACTACATGGCCAAACATGCTACATGTATCTCACATGTAGTTGTTTACACTCTACTTCAAAATATTATTTTAAACAGACAGAATTTAATCTTTTGTAAACGGTAAGTCTGTAGCCATAGGTTTATTTGGAGAAATATATAATTTGTGATTCGGAGAAATATAACAATTTTTGACAAATATAATAAATTTCTTGTTAATGTTTATGAACAGTGTCTGTAATTCTAACAATCTAAACAAATATTATTATTTTTCAAAAAACTAAGTGATCAAATGATAAAATTGAGCTAAACAGGTTGAGTGGCAAAATGTCATCTGTGCCCCCCGGCATATCGTCATAAATGTACAGTGCAAACTGTTAACCGAGGAAAACATGTAGACAATCTCTGTGTGAAAACTTGGTTAATACTGAATGTGGGTAACCATAAATTAATTATGTTCTGTACGTAATATTTACTCATACTGCAATTAAAATTCATCTTTCAATGTAATACACATTTGAGCTTGTTAGGCACAAAAGCAAAGGTGATGTTTTTTTATTCTGATAAATAATTGGTCAACATCACGCATTTTACAATAAGGAAATAGAAGAGTAGCGATGAGGTCTTAAACAGCTGTTTAAAATTGGCAGGGTCGTTGTCGTGTGATACAGGACCGAGTCGAGGTCCTTTATCGCACGGCGATTTAAGACTGAGTCACCACTCTTTTATTCCCATTCAGAAATACATGTACCTTTCCATTAAAATCATCCAGGAGACTTTAAGAGTTAAGAACAAATCTGACCGCTTTGCCTCAGCTCGCCTCGACTCTAATTGGGCCATAAAATTTGCACGATCGGCGCAATCATCTAACTCAATTTCCTTCGGCCAATTGTTTAAACGCCATCACTGTGTTTATATTGCACATTTAAACATGGCCACCTGAACGCCTCTCGACCGATCAGAATGGATGAACTGTCCCAGGTATTTATGAATGACATATTAATGTGCTTTACTTTAGTGCCCTGGTCATTGGGACAATAACATCATGTAATCTTTCTCAGCTCCCTGGGGACTATACAGCCCTGGGCTGCCATGGTGCTCCAAAGGCTTTTTCAAACATACATGCACCAGATCAACCTCTACCCTCGCAGTATCCATTTATACACATGGGTGAAAATAAGCAACTACATGTACATGTACATGTTTAGTAAAGCATCTTGCTCTTGAGTACACAACTGACAAGCGTCATGACTTGAATTCGAACCCACACCCTGATTGACTGAACCATCAGCACTTGGGTCCAGTGCACTAGACCGCTCGACCATGACACACATGACATGGTTTAGACAACATGCTGTCCATTTGATCTGGTGTACCTTCACAATACCTGTCTTTTTTCATTACGTGATATTACAGTTTTAACTGTACCACCTACATGAATCACTGATTAGAAGCACAGGTGCACGGAGTGTACAGTTACAAGTGACCTATAATTTCCATATACATGTATTACAAAGTCATTCTTTATCACTGGTAGTGGTAGTGGATTGTAAATAAAAACAGCGCCAACAGTACGTACTGTACTTGGTACATGAACATTGTAAAGATTTATGTGGTTTGAGCAGAAACTTTTCTTAATCATGTGGTTTGGGCTATTACATGTACATGTACACTACTAAGGAGTTTGACCTGAACTATTGTAGTTGGAGCAAAGAATTACAATATAGTTTTTTGTAAACTTTTTTATATTCATACATGTAACTATTTACATTTCCAATTTGTGTACACAATCATACCTGCATTATTATTATTTTTGTCATGTCCATGAAGTCAACTGAAACTGTGGAAACAGCAAAAATGTTAAGGTGAATTTTTGAATTAAAAAAAAAGCTGCCATCAGTACGCAGAGAATACATTGTCAATACATCTTAATAGCGTGCAATGCTCACTTAGCACACTTAACACTACACAATGTGTAGCCAAACTGCAACGGGACCCTAGTGAACTCAGGAAAAACCATGATGCTACAAATTTACTTCAATAACATGGTGAGGTCTCCATCTTACATATAAAATGAACATGTGTACTGTAAAATGTTTTACCGCATACAAAAACGATTTATAAGGTTGATTTACCATTGTGTGCAGACTGCATAAAAGCAAAGAGCATGTCCACGAATGTATCCTGTGTACACATTGTTAGGTTTGGAAAAATCACCCAATGACAACAGAACGGACATCTCTTTAGTACTCGTCATCTACATGTACAGTAGTATTGTGCCCAAAGTGAACAGGAATGGGATCTTTGGTCCACACTCAGACAGCTGGATTTAACTTGAAGGCAATAATACAGTATACTTGGTGTACACAAACATACTGTACAAATGTGTACATTAAATACTTGTACATAAATGGCCCAGGCCTTAACAAACCTATAATTCACAAAAACACTACCAATTGAGAGAGATAATCATGCTTCCACCATGTTGGTTGTGTTCCTTGTATCCAATAGCACTAGGCAACGCTAATATTCACTGTACACAAAAGGAACCAGACTATTTCTCCTTCCAGCCTCGGTTCTGCATACATTGATTTGAATGGGAGAGAAAATCAAGATGGCTGCACAATGATAGAACCGGTCTATATAGACCTTGTACGCCTACGTCAGAGATTGTAAATGTGCTTTAAAACTGCTTTTTGGGTGAGCATGTCCACATACATGTGTCAGATGAGTACACAAGGTTGATGCTTATCATAAATATTTGACAGATTTGAGCAGGAAATCATTTCTGGAAACTGACAACTACATGTACGAGGGGGCCTATGATCACCTCAAGAATATTATACCAAGCCTACCTTCATAATAAAGATTTTAGTATTTTGAGTTAAATTTTATTTTGTAAAAAATTTTTTAACACACGTGTGTCAGGATAATACACAAGACACATAATTAAGCGTACCAGAGAGAGT
This sequence comes from Pycnopodia helianthoides, assembly GCA_032158295.1. NCBI lineage: Eukaryota > Metazoa > Echinodermata > Asteroidea > Forcipulatida > Asteriidae > Pycnopodia > Pycnopodia helianthoides. The sequence continues at coordinate 3,012,143 of CM063243.1, read as the reverse complement.
AGAGATTGGCTCAATATAGCGTATTGCGCCGGGCGATAGCTAATTTGTCACAGTTACATGAGACTCAGTTTTAAGTTACTGTCCAAAAGTGAACAAGCGATCTATACACAAGTACAACTCAGGACCATCTTTTACAGGGAATCCTGCCAATCTGTGTTGCTGCCTAGTGGAAATGGTTGGCATCCAACACACACAAAAATGCATGAAACAAACATCCTCATCCGATGTTTCACCAACACTGCCATTTTCTTATGCAGTGCTACACAATCCTCACACTCTGTAATTAGTTCCAATGTGTATGCAAGCATATGAAACATCTGCTCCTGGTGCATTGGATGGACACATTGTACTCACACAGTATGCACATGAAATGAGCAATCTGTACAGTTGTTTGTCAGGGTAAAGGTCAGGTCAAATCCATCAGCCACTGTAATCTGGGAGATTTAAAGGTCTGAAGACATCTCATATGCATGTGTAATGTGTGCCATGTACAATGTGTGCACTGTGTGGTAATGTGTACATTGTATGTACGTACAAAGTGTTGTAGATGTACAGTGCATACAGCTCAACATGTTCATTGTATGCACATGTACACTGCCCACACATACCAGTACATGTTCATACAATGTGCATTGTTCGTATTTATACTAGTGCATAAAGCTGTACACCATTCATAAACCACTGACATGCCATAAAGGGATAAAATTCGATTGGGGACTGTACATGTACATTGTACATTGTACATGTATGGTTACATCCGGGATAAGGAATGCACATGTACTATCAAATTTGTTGTTTTACCCAGCATCAATCATGTGTGCTAACAGTAACATAGTCTTGGTTGCAAGACGCTCCAGTTTGTGTAGTCACCCACGAACCACTCGCCACTAGAGGGCACTATCATTCCAGTAACCGCTATCACACCACAAACTGCTATCACAGGAGCGTCTTGGGAGTTTTGCACGGTCAAGGTATGTGACCCAATATGCATATTCAACATGTGGGTCAAGTACATAATTACGCAAGCGCAGTAATGGACAAATCTCGTCGCATAATGAGCAGGCCAGGCTGGTAACTTGCCATGGCTGGCTCATGTTGCGACAAACAATGGCTACGAAGGCGGGGGGAGCCCCGGCCAAGATCGAATACTTATTTGGCTGTTCCAAGTTTCTGGAATATCCGACGTTATATCAGCTGCCTCAAGTCCAAGTTTTCAAACACGATTTAGTTGATCTACTGCAAGAGCCTTTAATGGCAGGATGACTATTACGAGTGCTTTTTCTGCAATGTCGGATGAGCCATCAACGTCTTTCATGAAATCCACGACAATTGGGGCACCTGCAGCTTAGGAAATATCAAACTTTTCCCAAATCCAGTGGGCAAATTGATAAAGAGATCATTCCCCTTTACAAATTGTCGGAGAGCATTTTCTTGCTGGAGTTTAAGCTTTCCGATACCTAATTTCCTTACTGATAACTCAATAGCTTTATCCAAACTACGATCAGACATTCTCTCAAATCCGTGTCGATCCGTCCGGGTGATGGTCCGTACGCTAGCTGGTGTGCTCACGTTGCAATCACCCTGCAGCTACCTCAGCTCTGCCCGGCCGTCCCGCCTGTACCGTACACACAAGAGCACGTGCATGTTGTACATGTACGTACATGTAAACATGCAAACATGCACGTACATGTACAGTGTACACAGGACGCAGGAGTGTTTTATGTAATATCCGCGTCCGTAGAGTTCTTTACGTGCAAAAACATCATAAGACGTCCAGATACCAGACTGAAAGTCTACCCAAGCAAGCGAAGTCATAAATTATGCTAATTAGCTTATCAACTAGGCATGCTGGGAAATCGCTCAGAAAAGTCCAAGCGATTCTGCAAAGTTCCCAAGACGTTCCTGTTGAGCGGTTCGTGCTGTGATAGCGGTTACATGAAATTTAGCGCCCTCTAGTGGCGAGTGGTTCGTGGGTGATCGCGGTTGAGATAGGGATTAGGTTTTCGTGACTACACAACTGGATCGTCTTGGAACCAAGACTAACAGTAACACTGTACGGTGCTTTCCCTTCAAGTCCTGCCAAGTTCACAGGCTATACTTGGGTGGGATTCAAACCGTGACCTCTGCATTCTGGAGCAGGTAGTAGACCACCGAGCATGCTCTGTGACGAGAGGCCAGTTTAAGTTCTAATACTTGTGAGACTTTAGTGCCGAAACTCAATACTAGGTTTATTTGCCTGTAGAAGAGCTTCTAAATCTAAGGGCTGATAATGTGCAGCCCCTATTTCACAGTAGAATGTTTAAAACCCTCAAATGAGGCATGTTGTCAGCACAGGCTGACATATTTTAATATTTCCATTGTCCAGCTCATATGCAATGATGTCCTAAGCTGTACCATGCCGCACATCCTTGAGGGGATGTCAATCAACATGGGACAGTGATTTGGATAGAAAGGGCAGGAAAAACTATGGCAGCATCTTTTGTATACAAAATTGGACTGTTAAATTTTGTGTTAAATTATGAAAATTAAGCAAACAATAAGTTTAAGTTTAACCAGGCAATACTTGGACGTGTAAGCAACACGCTTATGTAAAGAAATTGTTGAAAAAATGCAAAACAAACCCTTAAACAACCTACAATGTACGTCTACGTGAAAAAACTTGTCAGCATGTGCTACGTTTTAGCATAACGCAGTTACGTTTGTTTCAAACAGGTGTCTCGTTTGAGGGATTTATGACATCACATCACATTGATATCAATCGTGGTTGATGCTTCAATTGTTTTCATATTAAAAATTTGCCAATATAGAATTTCCCAGAAATGTCTGTTTTTGGCTTGGGATGATAATGAACATAATGATGACTGTCACGATGTATCAATCATTTTTAGTTCACGTTCTTACATGTACAGTAGTTCCCCCCCCCCCAAAAAAAAAAAAAAACAGGTATCAGAAAAACTAATTTATTCTTCGAGGCCAAGTAGGGCACTGTAATTCGTGTTTCCCAGGTACTGAGGTCAACAAATCCAATGACAACTCCATCGGCAGTTAAACAGGCTTGAGCAAAAATATCACACCTTTGGATAATTGGGTGTATATGAAATATTCCCAGCCTGTTAAGCTTTTGACAATTTACCTATTCTGCCTACAGTAGTTCTTGATAAAGGGGTAAAGATTTTTGCAACAAGGGGTCAACTAAAGCTATATGAATATTAACAACAAATCTTGTGACGCTTTTTTTTCACTGAGATTTCTTCAAATCATCTTGGCTGTATTTTACATTTGTACACGTGTACATATTAAAAATGAAATGCAATTAAAATTAAGTGCAAAGAAATTGCATAATTCAATGATGTACAGTTGTTTTTTGTATCATGGAGAAGAAAAAAACCCGAATCAAAGACCTAAATGTAACACAGCAAAAAGCTTTTCTATAAACAGACACATGTGACATGAACACATGATTTCCTCACAAGGTTACCAGTCACAAATGGCACTAGGCAGTCACATTGCACATGTGAACAGTCTACTTCAGCATTACAATTACCACATGCGTCCATCATCATGTACAGTTTTTTTTTTTTTCTTTTGTGAAAAAAAAAACACCCAAAAAACAAAACAGTTTATTGCAAACTGCTCACAAACCAAAATGACCTGCAATTTAAATGCAAAAAGTGATAGCGGCCTCATGTGTCGACCCTAGCAAAGTCTCTCTTACGGGCTAAATGATGACACAATACACATCAAGTACGAATTAGTCTTAGTGCAAGACGTTGATATAACTCGACTATCCTGATATCCCCTCTATCCGCACTGCTTACACCATTGAACGATAGCGGGCGCTGTTAGGAAAACTTGAATTTGTGCATCACCCACCACCACAAAATGCTTCCAGAGAACGCCCTCATCGGTGGAATAGTCGCAGCGTGTACGTAGTGTTGAGTGTCATGGTTTTTACTAACAACAACGTAAGAAACGTACTTACACTTTACGACTAATCAAGTACATTAAGTACCAAGTAAACAACTTGTTTGTTTTAAATAAGTTCATGAATGACACCTTGCTTATTATTACGCTACATGACTTTCACTGATCAGTTGTGTCTAAATTACAACTCATAAATTTATTTAGCCGATCATTGTAACTAATTTATTATGCTGTCTCAATTACATAGCATCAGTGACTGTTGTACAACACATACATAGTAGCCTGATAGCACACACTGTCATGATGCTTTCAATAGACGATATAACAATGATTTTTCACTAATTACAAGTCCATGATTTGCCTGAATCAACATACATGTACACAACAACCAGATGATGATTCATTGAGATGATATTTGATTTTAATTCGTAAATCGATACTCAGAGCTTTCACTCTTAATATTCTCTGTGTGTACTGCTGATATTTTTACGCATGATCATCTTATATAATGACAAGTGTGTCAACTGATGTATTACAATTGTATTGACAATCTAGTATCGGTATGTGTATTTAACTCCAGTACTCGTAATATGAGGTTTAGTCAGAGATGTGTATTCTTAGTACTGACTATGATGTTAGCCAACTGTCTGTGTTTGAAACCATTTTCATACAGTGTATTGATTGTTCAGTCGTACATTTCAAGAGTTTGTACATACAGGACTAATTAGTAGGCCTGTACATACAGTGTATAGTAGAATACAAATCAAGTAAATACATTGTGTAACTTGACCCTTTCAATGTTGGGTTGTGTTCATGTACATAACAAGTGTACATGTATGAAACTACAATAACAACAATGTATTATTTGATAATGTACATGTACCAACCATTTTAGGTCATTTTCGACATGTAGGCCTAAGTCCTGTCACTGTCAGAGTATTCTGCCATACTGAGATGCAATTACTACACTCACATTGACTTTTACACACGTTACACTTGGCACTTGTACACATTCGTATGCGTATGAATTGTGTTTGCTGTAAATACACATCACTGCCTACCCACAATTAATAGCAGTACATGATTCTTGGAGTCGTCTACACATGTACAGTATACTACATGTACATGTACATATGTGTAGTGAATGATTTCCCTAAAAGTATAAACAATAACAAAATGCTACACCATATAATAACATCAGTTTATCCATTACTTTTCACTCAACTTACATGTTATCATTTTTGCTACTCAGTATTTTGCACAAAACATGCTTAGTAAACACAAATAATTTTCTAAATGTAAAATTGCCTCCTTGATGCACTGTGCGAGAACTTAAATCTTCACCCAAACTATTGTTCCTGTAATTACCAGTTTCCTTTGTTCTATTTCAAATGCTTCCTGAATGTATATTATTAATACATGCAATTGTCTGGATGACTGTGCACTGTTGGGGGTACACCTCCAGCAGAGGTTCATTTATCCATGGTGGTAAATGTATCACGTATCAACATTCACCTAGTGAATCATAACCTTCATCCTCTTATTAGAATCCTACCCTTTATATGATGTGGTCTGGAGGAAGGACACACACAGTCACATGAATGGTACATGTACGTACATACATTATCAATGGTACATGTACACATGTACACATGTACACATACATGTACACATGTATGTACATGTACGTGAATGGTGTACATGTACTTCTGGTCCTTGATGTATGTTATGGATCTACATGTAGGTAATGTTCAAATATATGCAAGGTACAACCTAAACACCATTGGCATGAATGGCCATTACTGTTTTCATGAGTAATATGCCCTTTTCTGGTACATCCACCAAACAAATTCTTGACAAATACAGCCAAAAATATACACAGTACGTTGATTAAATGGCAAACATTTGATTATTGATTATTTCATTATTTTTTCATACAAACTGGAATAGCAATTGGTCCTTGCTCTATGCATCAACTCTGTGATTAGTCATAGATGTATCCTTGAACAATCCAATGCAGAAAACCATTAGAGAGGGTCAAAGGTTAAAAGCTTTGACCCTTTCTAGAACTACCTGTATAAATAATGAGCTCTGCAAACATTCATTAGTCATGTGTTCCCAAATCTAAGGCACTCAAACTTTAGAACTACATGTACAAGTGGGTCAAAGTTGAGAGTACAATTAATTTATTTCTTTGAGGGAAAGCTCAATGCAATTCCGACAATTTATACACTAAACCACTGGCGTAATATTAGCTGTGGCCTAGTAGCAACCACAATTGAACAAGTCCTCCTGCAGTTTTTAAAAACACTCTTTTAAGGAATATATTTTAAGGGAATAAAAAAGTGGCGACGAGATGACCGTTTAAAACCGGCAGGGTCGTGGTGAGGTCCTTTATCGCTTGGCCACGACCCTGCAAGGTTTTAACTTTTAAGCGGCCACTGGCGATGAAACAAAACTTAGTTTCTAAATTTAAGGTTTCAACATAACTGTCTGAACCACATAAGATTCAGAACAACTCAAACCAAAGAAATACAGGAAGCAAACAAAGCTACTTTAAAAATCAAACTCCATTAATTTTTTTGTCGTTGCCAATTTCAGACTTGAACAAGTACATGTACTCACTTATCTAGCAAGCACAGTGCATGCATAAAAATAAATGTTGTACAATGGTGAACTAGTTTCCTCTGCAAAAACAATGATTATGGAATATTTTTAAAGATTTGTTTTACATAATAAATCTTGTATATAACCAATTACAGAGTACACATGACTGGCACTGGTCAAACCATTCCACAACGACTTGGCAAAATGTTTCTCCCTGTTCTTCACATTATCTTAAGCTGGCATCAGGCAACCCTAATGGTGACATGACCCTTGCCCCAGTTGACTAGACGGAACTCAATGTTCCATCCATTAGACATGGTTCATCTAATGTACTGAGAATCCATTAACAATGGCCACAACATTCATCGCTATTAAGCCAACATTGTCAATTGAAACGATTCATTGAGTTAAGGCTGAGGGAGTAGGTGAACAACAACTACTCACCTTTCAAAGCAGCGGTCTACATTGTCCGACATGAGAAGCAGCATGCAAAGTTGTTCTAGAGCAATTAGCTGCATATCTCGTTCCTCCCCCTGGCCCATCTGGAGCCATTCCAATAAAGTCTCTGGATCTACATCAGCCATCTTCAGGGTCACAACCTGATTAAAAAAATATATATAAATTTGTTTAAAACATTTCATAAGTTGTCGGTAAGCATGATTTAGTATTATGAGTGATGATACACTATTACATGTACCAACAACGAATAAGTGGTAACTTTATCCAGTGCCTTGGTATCTTTCCAACCCTTTTAATAAATTTGTAAACCCTGCCTGTTGTGGCTCTATCCTTTGTTCTTATAACCCTAGAACCACTGCCCTACACGTAATCAACTAACCAGCTACTCTGCTAAATGCACCAATGCATGAAAGTATTTATAACTTTATGTTTCTGTACCCTGCTAAATGCAATCACAATTAGAGTATGGGATTTCAGTTGACTGCTAAATGTAAACTTTATTTTGCGAGTGCATAGTTTTGTTGCATTTGGTAGGGCCTGGATGATTTCACAAAAAGTTAAGACTGATCTTAACTCTGTAAAAATCTTCACTGCTAAGCAAAGTGTGATGTAACAATACAAATCACTGCATGGCAATACTGACAACTCATCTTACATACATTGTCTTAAGATGAATCTTAGTGCTTTGTGACAGCAAGCCCTCAGGTCTCCTTAGAAGTACGTGTAAAGGTACATGTACATGTATATGAGAGAAATTTCTTATTGCCTTGGTGCTTATCTAAAATTCTGCTTGAACATTTCAAATGGCACCAAGGCAATGACCAGGGGCATCTAGGCATTGCTAAATGTTGCCTCCATTAGTTCAAAGTAGGATAGGCAGCAGCCTACCCATACTTTGTCTGATGTAAAATGTTGACATATTATCTTCCTAACAACAAATTCTGAACAAATGCTGGCAAAAACCCTTTGAGGTACTGTCTGTATTCATGGCATGGTGGAAAAGAGAGGAATGCTTTTAAAATTAAAGACTTTATCAACCATGAACATTTTGATGGAATTTCATTTTGGAGAATGGTGGATAATCTGTAATTCGTGAAAAAAAAATGAGCAGGAAGTGTTTTACTAGTTCCAGATGACAATGTTCCTTTATTGTTCACATTGAATGAACATTGGTGTTCAGCAGTCTTGTTGGGTTTCTTATTTTAAGGAACCCTTTCTATCATTACTTACTTTAAATCATGTAAGTTATGTGTAAATCTGTGAACATTGTGTTTTTCGATCTTACCAATCAATAGTGTACAGGGCCTTTAACAAAAAAGGAAGTCCCATTCTAGTTTTACCTTATTCCTAAAATTGTTAATTGATCTTCAATTCTCGGTTTATTATATAAATGACAAAAGGTACATGTTTTTTTGATGTTGTCAATCATGGAGGAAGGAATCCATGAGGCAAGAATCTTTGATTGAATTGGGAAGGAAGAAAAAACAAAGATTAAGATGTAAACTTTCTACCTCCAAGTTTACTTTAAGTTTACTTTAGGTTAATCATTTTTTCTAACAAAAAAATTATTGGGAAAGATGCTAAATCCAACCGCAACCTTTTCGCTCATTATGGTCAAAAACGCAATCATATATCGACTGATTCATCCTAGTGAGTAGTGTACAACACTACATCATGTCATAAGTGCCACTTTTTCACTCATGTTTGTTGAATATTGTGACACAGAAACAAATTTTTATTTGAGTAACTTAAAAATGTAGTCCTTGGTCATGAGTTGAATTTAGAATCTTAGTTAAGTACATGGTTATAATGAACACAGAATTGGCAGTCGAATGGATGGGGAAATTCATAAAATAACAATTCATGATGCATTTATTTCCCCCCCCCCTAACCCAACAACAACCATTTTCAGAAGGAAGAAGACACAACAACAAAATCGAGTCAACCCAAAAGTTTTTCAAAACTGGAGCAGAAAAATCCCTCCAAAATTATATTATACTACGGACATGATACACAAAGGAAAGCAATGATATAAACACGAGGAAGTTCCCGAAATGAGACAAAGAAACAAGTTTCCAATCACCTTGTGAAGTTAACGCTGAAGAATTCGTTGTTCATTCAGTCATGCAGGTACGTGTACGGTCCGTCGTGCCACAACAAACAACGTGGATGAACAAACGCCAAGCCAGCAAGCAGACGAGTCGAGTACGGTCAAAACGGCTTCAGTATTTCCGGCGAAGAATTTCCACTCAAATTGTCGCCTTCGTGACCATTAGACTCAAAAACTCACCAGATAACTGGCGATACTAGTCAACGTATTTCATGGGAACGTTTAGTTCTTGTTTTTGGGCCGAGTAAATAACAACCATTTACCAGTAAAACTTGTCTGAGAATTCTGCGGGTTCGTTGTTATGTTGTCTGCACACCGTCTGGATAATTTTTTGTTTTTAATTAATAGACTTGTGCACGTCGCTTGGTTTTGCACATCAGCTGGAAATCTTGTCTACTTGAAGGGCGCCCTCAAACGACGTAAATAAGAAAAGTTGGAAGTTGTAGGTTTTAAAGATTGCTTTGTTTTAATCTCATTATTATAAACGACAGATCCTTCAAAATGTATAATCAAATGACTTTCTAAAATGATAATGATAATTAGGAAGAAAAATTACTTTTAGCTTGGGCAAATTTAGTCTAGATTTATATTTTAAAATGGTACTTTTTATAGATTCCTGAAAGTTAAAAACTTTCATTTAAGGTATTGTAGGCAAACAATCCGCCAGTAATAAGTGGAAATTAGTTGAAAACTAAAAATATTATAATTTCGGGGTCCTGACATTATCTCAAGTCCTCAGCCTTGTAGACCTACATATAATGCTGCATGTCTTGTTTATTTTGTGCAGAATAATGCGAGCGTTTTTGTAATATATATTTTTTGAAACAGGTCTAAATTTGTTCAAAAAAAAAACACTAAAAAAAATCTTATTTGGCGAAAACTGGCGGTCATCAATTATAACTTAAATGTTCTTTACCAATATTAATCTTGTTTAATAATAACTTACTAGAGAGGTGACGTGAAAATTAATAAAATTAATGCTCAACCCTCATACCAGACTTGCCTATGAAACCAGCCGAGTGGTGGGTGCACCCCACGTATTACTATTAATTAGTGACTGGATCACCAAATGCGCAGAGAGGCTCATCAACATTCTGCCTGATAGAATTAATAGGGTCAATATACTTTCAGCATGGATGCCTCCCTCCATGCTTTCAGCCGGGAATGTACTTTGAATAGGTCCAAAAATTCAACCTTTTGTTGTGGTGAAGGACGAATGAGTTGGATTGCAAACACGGTTTCCAAATGAAAACCGGACGTAAATAAGAAAGAAGATTTACCCAATTTGAAAGTTTTACTTGCTCGGCCATGAAGATATCTAAACTCATATTTAGAAGAGGCAGCGACTGAATCTCATCTTTCCCAAAAGGAAAACGGGTCATACACCCCCCCCCCCCAACTCATCGTGTTTATTTCCTTACTTTGGAGGTGACATGAATATCATTTGCTCAACCATAACACCAGACTTGCCTTGAAGCCAGCCCTGTGGGTGCACCCAAATCCACCCCAATTGGTTGGATGAATGCGCAGTGCGTCAAGCAGATCACCAAGCGTGGATGCAATTCTGACAAAAGGGAAACTTTTAACTGAACACAGAGAGTTGCGTAACATGAATATGTATAGTGCATAGCTGTTTATTGCCAGGATTTAATATTATTATTCATGACTTCGGTCAACATAAACTCCGTCCTCTTGTTACGCTAATACAGACGATAGCCCGATCAACACTGTAAAAATCTGCCATTCACAAAGCAGTGACAAAGCAAAGATCCATTAAAGGCACAAGCCCTACTGCCCACAAAATTCCCAAAGGTGGATGATCCGTGCTGTGTAGCTACCAACAAAACAAGATAGCAACTAAATAAACGCCACCCCGCGTATGTAAACTGTGGAGGCGGTGCATCATTCCAGGATGATGACAAAGTTCACACCGTGCACGGTTATAACAGAATGCATTCAGAACTCATTGATTGTTGATACACAGTTCATCGATTGCCGAATATGTACTCAGAAGGAGAATAATAAGGCATTATCTGGCTATTCAGAATCGAAAACCGACTCATCGAAAATCTGTGGCACCAGGCCTTACTCAGGGTCTACTCAACGATATTTAGAACTAGCATTGAAGGTAGAGCAACGCTGATTATTACAGAGGAACACCGATGACACAAGAAGAGGAAGAGAATTGTTTTTTGACGAGTGCCGAAATAAACAACACAACGGCATTCTGGAGCAATCAGATTCAGACTGTTTCGGGAAAAACTTAGGAAACTTCTAGAATCGATTGGATTATCCCATCGTAGAGAAACGTTTGAAACCGTCACCGGACCATTCGGTGACCGCCATAGCTCAGGATGGCTGATACCGGAGAAAATGGAACCGAAGCCCCGGAAGGTGGGGACCAAACACGCTCACAGAAAACCTCAGAGTTCGTTCTTTTAATAAGGGACAAGGAGGCGTTGAAAACCGCCTTGGACGAGAAAGAAAAGGCCTTCAACAGCGCCATGGCAACGACTTTCGAACTTTACCAGAAAATTGACAAGTTGGAGATGGAGGTAAATGGTTTGTTGTTTATTGATCCTAATAAAATCATGGAGGTGAAACAACTAAAATCCTCTTTAAAATGACAAATAACCCGCCTGTGATAAAAGAACATAGTGTTTTGCTTGTTTGTTTTTTCGTGGTGTTTAAACAAAATCTCTTTCCGTATGTTATTACCCAGTCAGTTTCCCTTGTGGTCTTGAATTTAATTTAAGTTCAATTTTATAGTGACATGCAGTCAAATGTAAATAAAGAGGGACCATTTTTTGCGGACAAATCCATAGCAACACACCTGTCACCGTTATACAAATATTACTATCGCCCTGGTCATCTGATATGTATTTACATTTGATAACTGGCAAAAACACTATTCGAAATTGATATCTTTATGTACTGTCTATATAGCTATTATTGAATTAATTCATAAATGCATTGGTTTTATGTAAAGGCCTTTATATATGCTTTAAAATCGTATAAGTAACAACAATTATAATATTGGTCAACTTGTCTTTCCATTGAGCCTTCTCATACTATTAAAGCTTCTTGTTCAAACCATGGATGAAGTCAAACACAACAAGGAATGCAGAACTACAAACTACGAAAGGAACTTGTGCAGCATTTGACAAGTTTCAAAAGGATTACAACTGTAAACGAATTCTGTCTCGAATTACTGAGCAACTTGCGACTAAACAGATTGCATGAATATTAATACAGTTTTTATTTATTGTGTTTATTTATTAATTGAATTTTCAGCTGAAGTCGTTAAAGGGGAAGGGTACTACTGCTAAGTCAGAAAATAAAGATAAGATGCAAGCTCCGTCTGCTAGTCCTGCAGGAGGCAGCACACCAGTCTCCACACCCAAGGTGAGAAACGACTGGTTCGAAATGAATCCGTTGTGATCCCTTCACCATTGTCTTTCAATTAATACACGTACCTTTAATACCTTACTGATATTGGGAGTCAGTCGATCCGTACCTTTGCGGCGTGACCCTCTCGAAACGAGCCATAATTTTATAATTCCTTCAAAATTTCGGAGTCGGTACTAAGAAGGTATGAAGTGTCTTGTAAAAAATACGAAGTGTCCAGGGTACGAAGTGTTAGTCCAAAATCACTTCGTATACCCTGTGAAAAAAAGGTAAGAAGTGTCCAATGTACGAAGCGGTCTAGGTACGAAGTGACAAGACACCGTTATATACCATGGAGGTAGAAGACAGAGTCGAGTACATAATAAATGCAGTGTTAATTATTGTGCACTTATAAATGTCTTACGGCCATATTTTATCTTTTCTTGGTAAACAGAACGGCCGTAAAGTTCGCCCCAAGACAGCCAAGCATGCCAACCCAAGACAGAAGCCGAGGAAGGGACTCAAGCCCCCGGTGGAAATTAAGGTCGAGGTGGCAAAGGAAGCAGAACAGAAAGATACATACAAGTACTATGAGGTATAAAGAGCGCCCACTATATGAATATATTGTAACGGGAAAAGAGTGGTATGAGCATCTTAATACGTTAATCTTCGAGGCTCGTCACACGTGAAATAGACCAAAAGACCTTTGGGTGTCCTAGTTATCTTGTATTGAAAATAATCTTCCAGCGATACTCTCATTAAATTTCTAAGTTAAACGGAATTTGACATCTTCACTCATCTTTGCCATTGACTTTTGGCCCTACGTAAGGTTGCACTTTCCACCGGTATTCGGGATTCGAACCGCATACCATTCAAAAGGTGGTCCCAATCAGAAAAGACGAAACCAAACCCGACTGGTTTGGCTTACGCTGGACAATGACTCTGAGCACCCCCCCCCACCCCACATTCTCGGACTTGCCTTAAAAGCAGTCCAGAGACGAGCACAACGGCCTTACCAGTCCAAGTTACACATAGAAGTTCTGCACATAATGAGCAGAGTGGCCCGGTTAGATTTGACATACCATGCCAGATATATGGAGCATAGAGTACCCCCGCATTGTCCCCATACTTGAACACACTATTTTCCTCTTGTATACAGAAGTATCTCCCACCCCTTCAATCCTCTAAAGAATTCCTGAGATTCCAAGCACACAATAAAGACACAATAAGGGGATACCAAATTTTAACTGACTATTCCTTGGTTTGAATGATATCAATAGGAGATCGCCCAGACTTACCCTGACCTGAAGCTGTCTGTCCTACTTGTCGCGGAGAAGAAGTTTGTACATGCCGACTCCAATAAAGACGGGGTAAGTGACAAATGAACCGTAATGATTGCCGGTGATGTCAAGTTAACTGTCCCGAGCACACTGCAGAGGTGTCTGCCGAAACTAATTGTATAGAAAGCAACACCGTTCTAAGAACTGAGAAACATTGGGACGCTAGGGGGCAGCAGACACTGCCCTCGACGTTTCAATCATTATGCCCTGATTGCCTTCAGGAAACTCATTGAACAAACTGATTTTTAATTGAACAGACAATTGATGCAGATGAGCTTGACAGAATCTTGGAGAGTAGCAGTTTACTTTTCACCAAGCAGCAAGTCAAAGACATTGTCCAACAAATCGACGCCGACGGATCCAGTGACCTGGACTTTATGGAGTGCCTTGCGGTGCGTGAAATATACCATACTATTCATGCTTCATTGGTATTGTATTTATGTATCTGTTTGGATGAAAGTGTCATACATTACCGCGACAATGCAGAGTTATACAATGCTTCTATTCATTGCTGTCCCCAATTCGAGGCTCTACAAGCAATGGCTGACCGTGCAAAGGGCGAATACGTGGCAGAAGGTATAACCCCCCCCCCCCAATGTTCCCATACTTTAACACACAATTGTCCTCTTGTACAGAAGTATCTCCAAAATATCCTCTAAAGAATTCCTGAGATTCCCAGAACACAATGAAGAAACAATAGGAGGGGTACACCATGCCAACAAGCACCAAATGATGTAATAACCCTTTATAATCTCAAACCTCTTTCAACAAGAAGCTGCTACTGCATGCTAATGCACTGGGCCCAATTGCATAGAGCTACACAAGAAGACAACGGTACACACTGAATGAACGTTTACGAGTCTAAAAAATGTGATACCATTTTCATAAGTTTAATTATGGAATATTTCATACTATGAAACATATTCCTCCTTTCAGCGAAGAATATTCTATCTTCTTTCTACATGCACGGCACCGATTCTCACATTACCAATAATGGCGTGACGTTCGTGAGGCAAATTTATGCTTTCACATGGCTTTCGACACTGGCTATCTAGGGGTTTTTGTGACTTTTTTTGCTCAATATTAGGCCTATGATATAAACAAAATCTAACTTCTGTTTCGTTTCCATCATTACAGGTGATCGATCGGTTACACCGAAACAAGAAGTCCAATCTACCGACAGCATTGGAACAAAATAAAAGCACAGTTTGTTCTATACAGTAAGAACCTTGCATGCAGATCACGTCTATTTCATGGAATTTCAACCTTAAATAAAGGGATGTTTTTATTGGTATTGAACGATTTTGCAATCAAACACTTATAACCGATCATGAGCCTTTTGGGTACGACCGCCAAAACAGATCCCTGCTCTGCCAGTAGCTATACGTAGCCAGACGTTTTAATTATGGGTGGGGGAGGGGAGGGGGCAAAGACAGCAGGACCAGTTAACTTGCTGTTGCACTATAGTCTGTCAACTTTTTCACTTGTCTGAATTTCATATTACATAAATAGGGATGCTTTTCATCACTGAACTAGCCAGCCGGACCACTTTGGGGAATTTTGACTGGTCCTCGAATGTTTGAACTGACATTTCGCCAGCGGATCAATGTTACCGAGGAAGGGGAGGGGGAGGCGGGGGGAGGGTTCTGCGCACGCCACTGATTCCTGCTAACAAGAAGAAGAACAATGTACAGTGGTGTTCAAAGCAATTTTCTGGTTTGTATATATAGGTCATTTTTGTATCATTTCATTTCTTGTCTGAATATCAGTAATGTTACCCATAATAATTGTTGCGATAAAACTAGTATTGTCACTTGTATTTAAATGTACATGTATACACGTCGTGTGGAGACGGGTTGAGGTCATACAGACACGGGTAATGAATGCTATTAGGTCAACCGTCTGATTTACATTGAAAAAATGAAGTTTATTTAATCAAATACAAAATGATTGTGATTAAAAAAGGCACTGATATATGAAATGTTAATCCATTACATGGAAGGTGCCAATAACAGATAGGTTGCAATATGACGTAAATCGGCCATCTTTACGGGTAATTTTGAACACATAGTCATGCGTTTCGCTTGAGAACGGGGTGCATCACGTGCACATTTTCACAAAACTCATTGCACGATTGGTTAGTCGGCTGCGTTTATGATTTGACCGTAAAGATGGCGTCTACTGGGAACTATCTACAAAATGTATAGGTCTAAAGACCTTTCCATTGTTGATAAACAAACCACGGTCGAATGTTGGCAAAACAACCAATCGTGTTAACAGATGTTGTGACCAAATTCAACTTTTCTGCAAACTTTTAATATAAAACAAATACACATCGCATGATTGGTTGCATTGCTTCCAACAAATTCAGCACTATTTTGAATATTTATGTAACATTGTTACAAACTGTGCCTATCGTTTTTTGCCTTCCATTTGTGTCTTCCCATAGTTTTCCAACCTTGGTTGGCAAAAACTCGGGCTGTGACGTTGTAATGGAAAGGCCTATATCTAAACTATTACGTGCGCTGCTTTTTTATATTCCCGCGTATAACCAGAAATACTTGAAACGCAGAGATGTTACAGCAATAATCCAGTAGCATAAATAGTGTTGATATATAAAAATAACAATTAGATCCTACAAAAGTGTTTCCAGTGTTGTGTTTTTTCCCCGGTATCTAAACGCCCGGTTTTATTTTCTACAGTCTGTAAATATATGGAAGAAGTCATTAGGCCTCATAGTAAACGTCTACATAGTCTACGCAGTGACTTGTCTTATGTAAAGCGTTGCATTAGATTTTGTTTTAAAAAATCTAATTGGAAAGAAGAAGGACAAATAAGTAAACTTACATTTTGTTCAAGCGGTTTTATATAGGCCTAGAAAGTGGGATGACCACACTGAAATACGTATGAGAAACAATCGTCAATGAGTCAAGTCCAGCCCCAAATTCGGTCGTTTCCGAATTGGCGGCTAAACTTACGACTATTGCCAAGAGTGTTGCTAATGACGTCCTATAATTCAATGCATGATGACGCGGCGATCCGGCCGCAGCCGTAGCTGCCAATTCGGACACGACCTTACATTCCGTCTGGTGTCAAGTACTTTTCACGCACCTTCTTCTCTCAGAGACAAACTGTGGCTGATAAACAAACAAACTGTGCTCAACGAATAACTAGTCTTTCCACAGGAATATTCTAATTACATTCACGCATGCGTACAGACACTATTGGTTGACAAACGCCATAGACTTGTGCACTATAGGTAAATATAAATATTAGTTTAAAAGCTGAATATTTACATGCTTACATCGAACATAGGAGAGACACACATGGGATCGAATCCAGCTCTTGTCAACGATGTTCTTAATCAAGACACTTAACAATAATTCAGCCATGATTGCTTCTCACACAAAGGAATGAGTGGTGGACAACTGCTAGCTGGCACCTGATCCGAGAATGGATTTGCATGTTGTGCGTCATTCTTCGGTACCGGTGCTGCATACTCAGAAGGAGTTTAGATGGGTTCAAGTATGCATTATGCCCGATAAATTTGGAGAAAGGCACCTCTTAAATAATTTGTACATGTCATTTTTATATTACATTTAGAAAAGCAAGTGTTTATGACATTTTGGCAACAATCCTCTAAGCTAAAGTAAGTGCGACTGTGATTTTCTTGGCGAAGATCGATTGTGCTAGATCTTATGCTCAATGTGGTCCAATTCTCGGGACATCTGAGCCAGGGCGCAGCAAGGACAAAAACATACTTTCAGACAGTCATCGCAGATGGAACCCTGCAGATTTGGGGAAGGAGGAAATCGAGGTCAAGACATCATGAAAACATTTCAGTGTGCAAGATCCGTTACGGACACCAGTTAATAGTGAAAGTTATAAAAACAAAAAACAAACAGAGACCCTCGTTTGTAAAGGAAGTCAAGATGTTTACACATGTATTTTATTGACTACAATGCTTCACATGTAACTTACGTAGATGTTTTCCTGCGTTCGAAGCTTCGTGCGCATGGCGATCTCACCGCCAGGAACCATGAGTGGAATGCAACAGGCTTCCCTCATTCTGGTGGCCAGGTAGCAGTCAAAACACGGCAGACAGAAGAAGGCCATCAAACCTAAATTCAAAATAATATCAAAACAAAATCTGACTTCAACTGCTCACGAGTGCAACACAATTTCCTATGACGAAGAGATGTCCCTAAGTAGACAAGATAATGTTTTACATAATTTGGGGTGGAACAAAGAAAAATTGACTATAGAGCGGAACTTTAACTTGCAACCTCTGGATTAACGTGCAGGCGATCTAGCAACTGCGCTATCTAGCCCTATGTTGGCGGTCTCCCTATTTTGTCAATAGCTTTGGTCAGGGGTGCCAGACTGGCACGTTAATCAGCAGGTCGCAGGTTCAAGTCCTGCTCTAGTCAATTGTTGTCTGTTCAGCCCAAAGACATTTTGAAAAATCAGTTTAATTTATAAAACCAAGGAGTACTATTGTTACCATAGTGATTTGTATTGTGACATCACACTTTGCTTAGCAATCAAGATTGATAACACAGTTAAGATCAATCTATAGCTCTTGGCTAGACTATACGGCATCGAGTATACAGTACTTTCTAAATCGGTGTAATTGTAAAATGCATTAATAAATATATAATAAAAGTAAGAAAATAATAACAGCATTTCTAAGTTGTTGAGGATGATGAACAATATGTCTACTGCATGACACTTTTGAAACCTTCTCAAGTACACCTTTATTCCTGTACAAACTTTGAAAAATATGATTGTTATGTAATATTTATTTTTTTTATAAATGACATGCACAACGTATACTCACATGACTTTGTATCTTTCATACAGTCACACAGATTAGTTGACCAGCCATGTTCTGTATTGGGTCCCTGCAATGGCGATGGCATAACATACTTCATTAATATTATGTTTATTTATTTATTTTCATTTTCAGTCTTTCATACAATACATGAAATTTAAAAATTGTCCGGGTCAAGACAACAGGTCAGAATAAAGCAAAATTGCTACAAAAAGATGCAATAAAACGTCTTCTAACAAACGAACAAGTATTCAAAGGCTAAAAACAACTAAAATTTGCTCTAAATTCTGATCAAAGATTAAAACAAAAAAATAAATACACTGTACATAACAAAACCATGAGTAAAGTATCCCGAACTAACAACAGAAACGGGTAAGAGCTACAGGAGACAAAAAGGAAAGACAAGCAGAGCCAGACAGAAACAAACTTGACAGAAAACAAAACGAATACCGACCTCAAACACCACACAGTTTCAGTTCAATGTGCAGTTCCAACATACATGTACAAAACACCACTCAGCTTCAGTTCACTGTGCAGTTCCAACATACATGTACACCAACTTGTTTAATGAGGTCAGCATGACAGCATAGAGGACAGCATGACAAACGAACTATTGAAGTTCTATCTGTTTACAATCACACCGTCATTTCGATAGATAGATGTCACTCTCGTTAGTACGAGGTCCGCCAGACTAGCCCGTTTTCCTCGTAATATCCGAAGCTCGTAATATCCGATCGCGGTTAAACCAATGCACTATGCACAAAGTGATAAGCATGATAAAGCAACTCCTTACCCGAATAAAGACAGCTCGGCTCTGCCCCTCCCGTGGCTGCTCATTTACTATAGTTGTCCTTGTGACTGTGGTTGAACTAGTCTCCATCTTTTTTGTGTGTTATCTAAAACGAACTCTAAAAAAGTAGAAAAGATACTGAAGAGTTTATGATAATTTCGTTTGTTCTCTGAACTCCATCTGAAGTTAAAGGTATCATACAGGATTGGTAAGAATAAGAAAGCTTGCTGATTAAGAAGTTCATCCTATAACGATAATATCAAAAACAATTCTCTGAAATATTTCCCTCTGAAAAGAAGTCACATTCGAGAGAACTGAATCTGAAAACCTAACAAAATAAATAAATCGCAACAGCTAAATTCAAAATTAAGGACATTGTGTTTACATGCTGAAAACTGTGCATTGTTTGTCACTATTTTCTCCCGACTCCTAAACGGATTAGCCCAAATTTTCACAGGCTTGTTATTTCGTGTGTATGGTTGATCACACAAAACGCGACCCCTTTCTGCGACTATTATTTGTCAGCTCTACCACTCCTGAATAATAACTGAATTGTTCCGATCTGGTGGTAAGCCATCCGAAAGGTACGCAATCCTTCCTTGTTTGCAGTACCCAACCCACAGCTGTATAGGTTCGGCCGCACAGTGGTTAAGCTATCTACTCCAGAAAGCAGGGTTCGTTCCTTGCTCTATGGTGGGATCACATCTCGCCTAACTCTTAAACTCTTAAAGTTAACCCGGATCCGGGTTACGTGGGGCCTGACCTATTTCTGGGTCAGTATGACCTGGAATTCGTGTCAAGCTGATGCAGAATCTGAGTTAAAAATCACGCTTACTAAAACCATTTTCCAGGTCCGTCATGGGCCAGGCCCCCTGGGATCCAGAATCCAGATCAATTCTGACCAGGAGTTTTTAGAATGTATAGACCGTATATAATTTCTAGTATGACTCGAATATCAGTGCTTATCACACCTATAGATGTAGTTTAAAACCAAATAACAATATACGTCATTGGTTTTTGAAAGACACTTCCCTCTACTTTCACAAAACACATCAATCAAATTGAAGGCTTTCGTCATCTTGACGGGTGGATAAGTTTTGTCGTTTTATATTTTGTTGCGAATGCTTGCACTTTACCGAAAGTATGATTGTTAGGCCGTATCCACATTGGCGGCTTCGGCTACGACAGTTTCTAAGGGTGTTGCTAAGGACGTCCTATACCATGTACTTCAATGCACGATGACGCGGAAATCTAGCCGTAGCCGTAGCCACCATTCCGGCACGGCCCATGAGAAGACCGTTCACACCCTTGTATACGAAAGGCTGATGTTCTGTTATAAGTCATTACCCAAAAGAGCACCGCGGTGTTTCTGAAGGTCAGTCTACGTGTGGTGCTCATTACAACCATCATTCATGATTGGGTCTTGGATTTGTAACAAATTGGAAGAATACATTGATGATATACATGTATAGTTAATATAGTGATCATTATACTTAATATACAAGAATTAGGGCCACAATTAGATCTGGGCTATATTTAGGTAGCTGCATTTAAGTCTGGGTCCGGGCGCATTATTTTAAGTACAAAGTTGGGGCTAACTCCCGAGTCAGAATTGACCCGGATTCTGGATCCTGGCTCATTTTCAGGTCAGGCTGACCCTGGTACAGTGAGTAACAAGTGGATTTTAACTCGGATTCTGCGTCATTACTGGGTCATTTGTGACACAGATTCGCAGTAATAATGACCAACAAATGGGTCAGGGCCCAAGGGACCCGGATCTAGCTCAACTCTGAATCGAAGTTTTAGAGTGTAGGACCGAGTTACATTTCCGTACACGATTAGGGCTACATTGAGGTTTGGGCTATATGTACACGGTTGGAATGGCTACATAGGCCAGGGCTACGGGTAAACCCTACGTATGACTCTTCGCTCTGCAAAGAGGAAGAGTCTCGATCTTCACATTGCCTTGAAAAAAAAAAACACTTTTTTAAAATTTTATTTAACCTAAGGTTGTGAGTTAACTCAAAAACCTGTTTCCATAGTTCCGTGAATAAACTGAGTTCATGACATATGCAAGTGTGGTGTCTAGCCCAATAATCTTGGCACGTGAATACAATAGGGCTATTTCAATACGATTGACAAGCATAGGGTTCGAAGGCCAAGGGCGCAGGCTTAATGTACACGACGGCTTCTGTTAAAAGTAATGCACAGCATGAAACGCATGACACTATTTGCACTCACAGTATTGAAGAGTATGATTCAATATTGTGTGTGAATAACTGAGGTTGGCAGGGGAAGGCCTGATGCTGTATCTGCCACCTTTTTTTTCACTCACGACTAACAACTATCTTTTCTTGGTATTAAAAATAAGGAACCATTCAATAAGACTTAAAGGTTTGCTTGGTGGAAGGACGATAAACAACCAAATTTGCGGTGACACCATGTAGATATATCTCTTTTGAGTGAATATGGTTCTGAGAAGAACCGAGGGACTCAATGTCTCCTGACGATGGACAGCCCGAAACGTTGGGTCCCTCGGTTCTTCCCAGAACCACCATCACTCAAAAGAAATTTGTCTACATGGTGTGTCTACATGGTGTGTCTACATGGTGTGTCTACATGGTGTGTCTACATGGTGTGTCTACTACATGGTGTGTCTACATGGTGTGTCTACATGGTGTGTCTACATGGTGTGTCTACATGGTGTGTCTACATGGTGTGTCTACATGGTGTCACTGCAAATGTTCTTATTTATGAGTGAGAAGGTTGCGATCCAGAGTCAGCATATTTTCCAACCCTGCAACTAGTACTACGGTCGCACCAATCAAAATGTTCAACACGATGAGAACAATAGTCGTATTGGTCTGTGTGAGCAACGGTTCAGACAGTCACACCATCACAACAACTTCTTACGCCTAGTTGTTATTTTGGTCCTGGTGCCCAAAATCACATGACCTATCCCATATAAGCTTATGGACTCATCTACAGTTCTAAGCCGCTCCTATATGGCTGGATCTAATTACACTTGTTTTTTTAGACAATGGAGGTAGAATCGGTCAGACCCACCTCTACTGAACCTTTATATGGCAATGTCACACGAAGAGGCAATTTACAGGCAATCTCAAAAAAGAAAAGAAAAACATGTTGGCTTCTCAATTTACATATATTAATTTACATAATTTACACATAGGCCTAATTATGTCCATGTGCTACAAATATATTCATTTTGGGCGCAGTGGAGTTGGTTACCTACAAAGTGCCTGAAAGGCCCTTATCTATGGTTGTGTGGGGAAAAATACAAGTGCATACAGTTGCAGCTGTTTCTACCTCCATGTCTCTACCTCGATGCTCTCATTGACAGTGACCTAACTATACACGCACACTAAGCCCACTGTGCGTACTACATTGTATACAGATATAGAACCAAACAAGGGCGTCCAACACTTTCACTATTTATTGGAAGATGGTTCGATAATGACCACACAAAACTGAAACACACACTGTCGATCTGTATTGATCTCCTCGGCGTTAAAATTAGCAATACAAGCAATAAAGCTATACTTACCGATACTCCTATACCATTCGATACTCAATCCACGTCTAGACTATCCCGTTGTGGTATAATGGCACGCCCATGTATAACTAGTCGCACTTCTGTCAAACGCACACAGCACAATGTTAGCTCAGCCTTGCGGCATACCAGAGGATGGTGTTCATATGGTGATGTTGTTGTGAGAAGCATTGAACCCTATACCGAAGACATTAATATGGTAATGAGTACCCTGCTTCTGGTTGTGAGAGAGTGCCTCGCGGTAGATTACGGTTCGTGAGCCATAGGAACGAACCATCATGGTAGACCATGGAGGTAGAATTAGACCAGACGGCCTGATGGGGAAAGAATCATACAGCAAGAACAAGTACGGGCTCGAAATTTGAGTCTTTTACAGCACTGGTTTTTATGGATGGAATATTAACTTAAGAAAAAATAATAGTTGGAAAACAAAAGACATATTATTATTTATCATGATAAAAAATCTATATAAAGAAATGATGCACACATAGTTAGCATTTTACGTTTAGACCATACAGAGTCTATCGCAATCACTAAGTATGTTTTAGTATTAAAACTTCTGTGTTCCGTTTCACATTTTGGGAATCAAAAGCTCCCATCCACGTCTCTGTTTCTAACAAACATTTGGTACAAATAATAAACTGGGATGAAAACAACCCGGAAAGGCCTCGGAAACCCAGATAGAATCGCATTACTTGGGGATCTTTATACATTTCAAATGTGCATTTTACAGTTTAGTGTACCTTTGTCTTACTTATCAAAATCGGTTTCACTCAAACCGGAACCCACACGGAACCCCCTTGAAAGGTACCAGTGAAGAAATAACTTGCGAGTTCGTTATTACGTGCGCTCAAAGTCATTTCGAGTGAACGAAATCATTTACTTTGAACGCACACAATGAAGACCACAAATTATTACTTCATAGGTGATTTTTCTCTCGTCATTGTCTCCCTTTATAGGGACTCTATAGGGGAGACTAGAGTGCTCTTTAAACAAAGGAGAGGTTCGGCCAACCACCCAGTAAAACTAAATTGAAGCCTGCACAGATAGTGGGCTCGTGTTGTAATTTTTGAGACAATTTTTTTGAATCCAATCGTTTCTTTCTCCCTTGCCCTGCAAGAATCTACCTCCATGCTGCAAGGCACCCAGTAGAATTAGATAATAAACACATTGATTACTGAACCATGATGGCCCGAACAAACAATGAATAAACCCTCAACACTTTGGAAGCCAATTCCAACTTAACAAAAACACAAGGACATTGATGGAATTTTACTTTGGAACACTTCTCATAAGTATTTCAAGTTCCGGGGGGAGGGGGTGTTTCTCGCATAAGCGGGGTAGCTTTTTCTGGGTAGTGGCTATATCCTGGGATTCAAATGTATACAAACTAAATTTCAACTTAATAAGATCAACCAAATTTTCCCGGGAGTTTTCCGGGAAATTCGTCGTGTTGGTGGTGGGGATGGGGGAAGGGGTGGAGCGTCCGCACAAGTCTTCGATAAATGGCTACAACACTTCCCCTCCCCTCCCTTTGAGAAATCAATGGAACGCCCCCCCCCCCTCATTTATCACCGCTTGGATTGCACTTCGCAAAAACCTTTCCACTGAAACTTACTCTCGGTGAAGAAAACAAAATGTTGACAATAAAAACTATACGATGATAAAACTTTCACAAGGGCAGTTCTGCCCTTTTTTAAAAAAAAACCTTAAAGCGTAGAATGAAAGTGTAAGCCTTAAAATCATCCCGGCTTGTTGTATTTGGTGTTAAATTATATCGACTCACTTCCTGAACAAAAGTACAAAGCACTCTTTAATTCAGTGATTTTTTTTTATTGATGGTATAACCGTGCGAAAATATACGGACTTCAGTATATACCGTTTCAATGGCTCGCCAACGCCATGCATTTATTAACAATGAGAATATAGCTGTCAATGGGCCTACATAAGCTGCGTAAAAAAAACCGTGACCTTTGTTTACAAAAAGAGCAGCCTTGTACATTCCAGGGTCTTTCTAGCAGGCAAGATACTACACTGGTTTGGGAAGTTTCACATGTTGTGTCAAAATTTCCACATAAATTGAAGAGTTACCAAAGTAACAATTGAACCAGATTTGAGGTGTGTTCCCCTTTTTGTCGTATCAACAGTTGATAACAATCAGACAGTGTAATCTTCATAAAATATATGATTTGTTGTTCTTCCATTGGGCCGTGTACAAATTGTGCCTGCAGGAAGTCCAAGCTCTTTTGTAAACATGTGATGTCATAGGTCACATGGTCTATAAAGTAAGATTTAATGTTAAAAGTGATTTGAGTTTCAATTATCCGAACGCGTTTCACGAATACAATCAAATTTATGTAAGGACCCCAATGGAAATAAGCTGAAGTTATTGTCTTTCTTGTGATATCCCTGTACATCCAATGCCATCTTGACTTTGGCAACCAAGCTGAATATTAATAAACCACGAATGATAATAATAGTATTAATAACAATAATAACAACAAATAAAATTGTGAATTTTTCTTAATTTCAATTGTATTGTGTTACGTTTCCTTGCTGTCTTTTATCCACAAAAAACCACAACCACAACAACACACAAAAAAAACACAAAAACAAAACATTCAGTTAAATTTAACTCAATTCAATTCAATTCAGATCAGCGCGTATGGGCGTCTTCCGTGGAGAACACTTATAATCTGCCCTTTTCACGAACAACTATTCATTTTGATAACTTTGCATTGGCGTTAGATTCCCTGTGTCTTTACTGTGCAGTGCCCACAATATTCTTAGGTTAGACTCCTACCATAGCTTCACATGAAATTTGACTCCAAAAATAGCAGACCAATGGGCAGACAGTAGCCGCGTGCGACGTCAGTGCCATGGGTTTTTAGAGATCGTATTTCAGTGAGGCTCTTTAATTAGGGCCATGTCACAAGAGGCAATTTACAGGCAACCAGTTCCAGGCAATCTCCAAGAAGAAAACGCGTTCATATATTTTCTTAGGGATCGTAAGATATAGTTTGACAAATTACTCGTCTACTACCAAAGTGGTCCTGTATAGCACGCACTGCTGTTGGTTGCCGCCAAGTCGCCTGTAAAAGCTGCACCGTGACACAGTCTTACATTCATTCCGATGTAAAGATTCAAAGTATGCCATGTTCATGTTCAAAATTACAATCGATTCAGTATAACGAAGCATTCATTATCTTGCATAACAAAAATATATATCAGAAAAACAAGCAACAGAAAGACCACTCGATTAATCCACTCAAAAACCACACTTAGTTCAACAGTTAAGGTAGTCTTCTATACGCGTTAGATCACAGCATACGAGAGTTAAAGGCAAGGCTATATAGGCCTAAGTCACCAAGTCTTCGTAAACACACAATTTCACAGCCGAAACAGAGTTGTCGACAGTGATTGCTAAAACATTATCTAAAAGCTGCTAAAATATATAGGATTCGAACTGCCTCTAGCTACCGGGCAATCTCGGTGGTCTAGTTGGTACATCTGCTCTAGAATGGCAAAGATGATCGTGGGTTCGAATCAAACCGAGTAATATGCCTGTGGATTTCACAGAACTCGGGGAAGTACTGAGTACAGTGCTTTACACACATCGGTGAAAGGGTAAAACTAAATAATAATCTAAAAGCTCTTACACATTTACCAGTATGTTCTAATCGCCGCATCAAATAGGCCTATCCTACTTTTTGCATTGTGCTTTTTGTTCAACTAAAATTAAGCGAGTATTGCGGCAAGAAAGGTATCAATTCTGTAAAATATAAGAGGCAAATTGGAGATAACATTTGATTACTCCAATGACAGTTGGTTCGTCCATAGAGGAAGTAAAAATCCTCCATGGTTGGTCCAAACTGACGAGCTATCAGGCGACTGATGGACACTGCTGTCTCTAGATCCTGTGGTCGATGTGGTCCAACTCTCGGGACATCTGGGCTAAGGTACAGCATGGGCAGAAGACGCATGCCAAGCAGTCACGGCAGATGGAGCCCTGGGTGTGGTTTGATAATGGGAGGAAGACTAATCAGTTAGTAAAGATCCTACAAACTCCGCTCAGCTTTCACTGAAACTATGCCTGAGTTGTTTGAAAAAGTAACCGGTTAAAAAATGTGTTGTTTGACAAAGTAATCGGTTAAAAATGTAATGTTTGAAAAAGTAACCGGTTGAAAATGTGGTGCTTGAAAAAGTAACCAGTTAAAAAGTGTTGTTTGAAAAGGTAACCGGTTAAAAAATGTGCTGTTTGATAAAGTAACCGGTAAAAAAAAGTGTTGTTTGAAAAAGCAAATGGTGAAAAAAATACCATTAACAAAGTTTTAATTAACCTAACTTTTGAAGCATCTGTTATGAAACTAGCTGTCATGAACATCTGTATTCTAAACAAAGGACCATCGTCAGAGTCAAATACCTCATTAACAATAACATTAGTGCGACGGAACACACATTTAATCTAAAACTGACTTTAACATGAAGTGTTAGATTTAATATCTCTCCATAACAATTCAGTTGTCTTTATCCACCCTAATAAAACCAATACACCACTTGCATGATGATGAGCTCAAACACCGCCCCATGGGGTAAAAAGAAGGCATTGCTCCCGTTGTGCTTGGCCCATCAACATGGTTGTAAGTTTTGCATGCGTCACATTGCTGACCACTCCTATACAGGGGATAGTTCTGTTCTGGTAGATACCAGGTATAGATACCGTTATAACTGGCTCAACAACAGTCTGTTTAACTCTTAACCTAGGGGAGTAACCCAGAAATTACACAAATGCGAGAAGGTTCCACTAGTAACTGGCTCCCAAGTCAGTCAAAAAGTTTGATTGGCAGGGGGAGGGGTGTTGGAAACCTCAGAACCTAGCACAGGCTGTCAGCGAGACATCTGGAAGCCTGCTGTAGAGAGCATGGCTCCACTTATCAGAGGGTTCAGATCTGGGTAAGTCTGAATGTCCACACTCTAAAAACAAAAGTGCTAAATACTGGGTGCTAAGCAAGTGTGTGCACCTGAAGTGCACAAAGCAGCACCAATAGTGTTACATTTTCTCCCACAAAGTAGAAGTGCTGAAAAGTACGTGCTGAATATGATTGCTGAATAGTGAGGCTTCCTTGACTGCACCTGAGGTGTTAAATTAACACTTTGTATACTGAAATGGCAATACCAATTAGCACCTATCTTCGGTGTTATGCAAGACTGTTTTTGATTGGTCAATTGATGTGAGGTGATCACGCAGACTTTCGCCCGCCGCCATGTTGATGCATATGCCCTGTGTAACTTTACACGATCGTTCAGCAAATTTGACAAGGTAAGCAAACAATAAATTGATTATTATACCCAAGATGGTTTTATTATCATGCATGGATCACACTGAAGTTACACTCGCTTTTGTTGATGACAATATTTTAAACGATTTCGTCTAGTGAAAAGGCCCGTTCTGATTCAACATTGTTCATGAATCATGTGCGTCGATTGCATGGGCATGCAGCATGCATGCATGGAGGCCATGGCTCGCGTGTTGTTAAACCTACAGGTCGAACGTATAGTCCACGTACGATCCAGCCCCATTCAACGTGCAGTAAAATCCTTCATTATGGGCCTGTGAATTTATATAACAAGTAGGATTTGATGAGTCGTAATCTGCATTTTATATTGCAATATAACTAATAAGCACAGGAGGCATACCCTAGATATCTTTTATTAAACTCCTAGCTTTAGTGATTTCCCATAGATTAAAAGGTCTAAATTGTTTTTAACAGGTCACCACATTGCTTGAGGAAGTGCTGAGCAGTAATACCACAAAGCAGCCCACTCTCATTGCCTTTGTCGCCAAACCACAGATACATCAGATCGTTTTGAAGATAAAGAACTACCGCTTCCCCCTTCCATCATCGAACATCACATCAGCTGTGGATATACTCTTCAAGAGCCACTGCACCTTCAACTTCGAATATTTTGCTCAACTACCCAACTTCTTTGGCTACCTGCAAACTCAGATATACGGACTGAAATATTCAGGCAGGGTGCCACCACGAGTCATTGAATTTATAGCCAGGGCACTCAAGGTACTGTGAGTGCTTATCACATGGAGAGTTTGAAGCATTGTTAGTATCTTGTTCCTTTAAATTGGTGTTTTTATACATTTGAAGTATTCGGATTTCAAAACAAGGAATCTGAGTGTTAACTTCTAATAAGAGTGAACTTGGTTTGAGGTGATTTATTGCTGTATTATGTTGATAGAAGGCAATTAATCATTCTGTATTTCAGATACACATTTTAAATCATTCTCTTAATTCAAAATAGGCAAGTGTTTTTTGTACAACTTTTGAAACTATAACCAGGAAACGAAACCTAAATTTAACATAAAGGTTCCCAGCCTTTTTTTAAGCCTACAATTCTGATGGCAGAAATCTAAATTTAGGACTTGAGACATCAGTTTGAGAGTAAATTGTGTGGCATATACCTAATACTACTTTTAATTGCGGTGCTTTTGTTAATTTATACCTGAACTTTGGGGCATTGTATTCATGAAAAAAAGGATAATGATATACTGTTTTTTTTGGACGGAAGGAAACAGTCTCTTAATATTATAAATACAATTTTCAATTAGGCTAGACAAAAAAATAGTTGTGTTTGCTATTGCCACACACCCTTTCACAAAGAAATCATGTAAATCTCTGTTATAAAAAACCCAGAAATAGTACCAACGTTCTTTCAAACGTAATAGGAAACACGGCTGTTGTTTTGTTTGGCCTTACAACAAATGTGTTTTTTAATGCTGGATTTCCACACTGTTTGGGCCTACTTGATAGTCATTGATATATTGTTGGAGTGTGTAAAGAGTCAAGTTGATTTGATGTGATGAAAACTTATGCTGTATAATTTTGGTAGGGTTTTAACCTGTCCTGTGTCAACCTTCAGTTAGAAAATCTCAGGGGCAGATACAGAGGCGAGATATTGGGGGTCAAACACCTCCCTTAATCTAGGCCATTATGTTTTAGTTTATGCTAACAGTCTTATTTACAAGCTGATTTCATGTGTCTGTTTTGGGGAGTTTTTTTTTGTCTTGTTTATTATGCTGGGGTGGTCTTTTGGCTTTTGCACTGAAATAATCAGACCAGGGTCACTGCAGAAACTTGTTAGTGGTAAGAAACAAAATTTGAAACAAATCTGTAAAGCCTGAACACCCCCCCCTCTGTAAAAATTAATGGATCTTATAATATTTAGAGAAGTTTATATATTTGTACGTTCATGTATTGCAACTGAACTTCTCAAATTTAATATGTTCTCATGTTTCTGATAATAAAATTTTACATAAACATTTACATGTAACTCAGTTGAGTACATTATTTTGTGTCCTAGAGTTGCTGAAAATAGCACCTAAAGTGCTCTAGTTTAGCTCTTATGGGTGCAGCACCTCAATGGCAGTAGCACCTAAAGTGCTGTAGTTTAGCTCTTATGGGTGCAGCACCTCAATGGCAGTAGCACCTAAAGTGCTGTAGTTTAGCTCTTATGGGTGCAGCACCTCAATGGCAGTAGCACCTAAAGTGCTCTAGTTTAGCTCTTATGGGTGCAGCACCTCAATGACAGTAGCACCTAAAGTGCTCTAGTTTAGCTCTTATGGGTGCAGCACCTCAATGACAGTAGCACCTAAAGTGCTCTAGTTTAGCTCTTATGGGTGCAGCACCTCAATGACAGTAGCACCTAAAGTGCTCTAGTTTAGCTCTTTCTGAGTGCTACTATTGTAGCACGCATGCTCGTGCTAAACCAGCACTCCAAGTGCAGTCACTATACAAGCTCTTAAAAGTGCTAAATATTGAATCTTTAAGTGTTAGAATTAGCACTTCAATTTTTAGAGTGCATGTATATCTCCATGGTATTAGTACAATTTTGTGCACGAAGTAGGCTACATGAGTGAACAAAAATAATAAATCAGCCCCTCAAAACAAAAACTACACAACTCTGGGACCCGAAACCCCTCTGAGATATGTTGAATAGTCCAGTCGTATAGGATATCAAGAACTTTGAATCCCCCAGGGCATTGTACTTTGGAGAAAACAGTGAAATAAAATAACGTGGGCCACGACTGAGTGTTACCGGCCCTCACTGAAGGTTTTTTTTTTTTTTTTTTTTTTTTTTTTTACAATGGCTCTTGATCAACTCATTAATGCTGTCTAGCTATGGGAGGGCAGGATGGTCAGTGAAGGGGGAATGGGATCTTACTTTAATATTTTCCGTGGTGCGAAGCTTGGTGCGCAGTGCTATCTCCCCTCCAGGTACGCAGCAGGAAACAATGTAGCTCTCTTTGAGTCGCTTTGCTATCATGCAGTCTAAACACCACGAGCACAAGAACGCCGTCAGACCTAACAGTGAACAAAAATGTGACCATTAAAGAATTGGACAAGAGAACTATAAAATTATTATTTTTTGGGAGGCAATGATCGTGCAAACAACTTCGTTGTTGTTGCGAAACTGCTCTCACCGCGAAATACACACATTGATGCAAATAACTTCTTTTGTGAAATGGCTCGAAATTAGAGTAAAATACAGAATTAAAGAACAACTATTTTGAATTAAGTAGAAATTGTAATTAAATTTCTTCAAGATTGTTCTCTTTTTTCTTACTCAAGTGTTTTTGTTAAAGGTTATCTCATCATTAAAGTCTTGGGCCAGTACCAAGTGTTGATTGAACACATTTCGTAAAAACTAATAACTTCGCTGACGAAAGTTACAAATCTAAAAGAATACAGCACTATAAATGCGTTAGAATCAACAGGAACATTTTGCAAAAGATTGTGTTATGAATTCGTACAAACTTACATGTTTTCTTATCTTTGGTGCATTCAAATAGGCCAGTTGACCAATCATGCTGGTGATGAGGGCCCTGTGTGTGAAAACCACAACAAACAATGATATTTTATCAATTGTTTTGTTACGTTAATCATTTCAATGTTTAATGGTGATTATTGTCAAACAAAGAAACATCACATCGAACTCCAACTCAGTCTATTTTGTGCAGTTCACACTTTCTAATTTATGGACGCTTAATCCAACAAATCGAAACAGGAATTCGCAAGAAGAAGAAAAACCATTTGCATTGTTGATGGCAAAATCTACTGTATTTATTCTGTTTGAAAACCTTGGCCTCAATTCAGAAAATGTTCATGGGTTATAGACCCTTTTTTTACATTGTGTACTTGGTATACGGAGTTTCAAAATTGGCGAATATAGCCTAAGCCGGAGCTCCAAAGCCGAAGTCATAATTTCGAAAAGGGCCATTATTATTATATTGAGCTTACGCGGATTATGACCGTACGGCTCTCTCCTACGGCGGGCTGGTCCTTAATGACGGTCGTCTCAGTGACGGTGGTGGTAGTCTGCTGCATGGTGTCCTATTCAATCAATTATAAAACAATGCACGATCTCATCACATACATTTTATTGATAAAATACTAAAAGTATATGTTGGCTCCATGACTTTATTTAACATGTTTGATATTTTATAGGCCCCTAATGGTACCTGAGAAAACGTAAAGTCTATACCTATGAACCCACTCGAAATATTTATCAGGAGCTTAAATTGTAAAGTTCGTAACCATAACAATATTTTTACCGCAGGACTTGGGCAGCCCAGAGTATACAGTGCTTATCAACCATCGGTGTAAGGGTAAAACAAAAGTGATTTATTATTTCAAGGGCCTTTAGTAACATTTCACCCCGCCTCTGGAACTCTCTGCCTCAACATCTCAAGGACACACATGACATCTCACGATTCCAACATTCTCTCAAAACCCATCTCTTCGGATTAGCCTATAAACATATCGAGTGAAATTTTCTTCTCGTTCTTGACCAGCGCCTTTGAATGTCACACAGATAAAGTGCGCGTTACAAATGCTGTTGTATTATTATTTATTATTACATCAATTAATCAGCCATTACCCTTAAAACAAGACTTATATGTTTGCGAGAAAATTATCGTAGTTGATATCGAATTAAATGAGTCTCCTGCCTGGACGATTCTGTAACATACCGCAGCCCCCACCTAACATTTTGAAATTTTCCTTCCAAGTTCTGACCACAAATGTAAAACATTGTCGCAGGCCTAAGGCTGCGGTATAACCACAGCTATATTTCACGTTAATATTAGAACATACCCCAAAAAACTTCCCCTTAAAACAGTTTCCCCAATTCGAATGTAACTTCACTGTACATTTTTTTTATCTTGAAACCTGGAGAACCTAGATTGTCAAGCGCTTTCCATACAGACGCCTCTTATGTCAGCTTGTTTACAGTCTTGTCAAGGAAAGGGCCAAACTTGTCTGCAAATAACTGCAATTTCTTTTCACAAGTTATCATAAAAATATTAACATGACATGAGTCCAAAACACAGCCTGATGTGAAAAACATAAAAGTTGACATTTTTGTACCTACCTTCTGGTTATGAGGAGCTTTGGAACGACCGATGAAACAATCTTCTGTCGATTGAAAATGAGCAACAAGTCCCAGTGTACACCAAAGTGAATGACACACCCACCAAGCTGGTATGCCAAACCAAGTAGGTTGGTTTTTAAGCCAGCGCTAGCAGTCAGAAAGAGTTCTATTGTTGAAATCTTCAAGCCCGTGAACATGAAGCTATTTATATGGTAATACCAACCGACATCTATTGTTACTACGACGACCCATTTGAAGCAATGTGGAGGGTACTTTTTTTTTTGCCGAGGGTTTACATAAACAACTAGAAATTGTATTATTGCAGACGAAGCACACCTACGCGGAGTGTGTTTGTTCAGAGGGTTTTACCACAAAGCACAGGCGCACGAATCACAATGCAGTCTCAAAACATGGTTCAACAAGTCGCTGGCAAGGTGGGTATGCGATCAAACTTGAGTGTTTCGGAAAGGCCCGCACTGAAGCCCTTTTCACACCAGAGTAATTTCCCCAGGAAATTCCCAAGAAAATTTGGTTGACCTTTCCACACTAGAATATTGCTAACCCTGGCAAACTCCCGGGGGAAAAAAGCTACCCCTTGTGTTCATTCTTACAAGGAAAACAAAATGCATCAAGTGTGACACGAACATGGGTAGCCGTGGTGTTACAACTCCTCGGGAATTTCCTGGGGGATTTGGTATCCGGGGACCTGGCTCTGTAATGTGAAAAGGGTTCATTCCGTAACAATTTGCTCCTTTGTTTTGGCTGAGATTTCATGACGAGGGGCTGAGACAGACACGAAGGGCTGAGACAGACAAGTTGTGATTTCACACTCGGATGTGCAATTTAGCCCTTCCCATGAAATATGATAATTACATTCACGCATGCGTACAAACACTATTGGTGGGGCAAAATTAATGTGCAACAGGCAGATGCACAAACGCGTACGCGTCACACCACCACCAGCCCCATAAGCCATTTTGAGATATGGTGGACACAATACTATGATACTCTTCGGTTTGGGGTAAATTTGTCTGTATACACCCAAACCAAACCAAACATTGCACCCCTATAGTGTCCACCATACCTCAAAATGGCTTATACAAAATGCTCAATCATTTTTACCAGCCAGTATTGTTAGTGCGCACGCGCAAGGTGCAATTTACATATTTCAGGGGAAGGGTCTATTGAAACCGCTGGTAGTATTTTGACAAAGGCCCAACTGCTATTTTTGGTTTATACGGCATTCACTTTATACTTAACATTTAAATCCCAACCCATACGAATTAGTCACACGAATACAATCTGCCTCATTCCGTGACTCATATCAATAAAGCATTCTAATCACTCGAAAATATTGTTATTGTTGTTTTCTGGTCACCAGTTTCAGCTTGTTCACAGAAGTGTTGACCCCGAAAGAAAAACTGAAAGGACCCTTGGAGGATTTCCGGCATCACAGAGTTGGATATTAGTACTCTCTGGTCAACGTTTTAGATCTCAAGAAATTTCGTGTTGGGCAGAAACAGGTTACCAGCGAAAATGCTGGTTCCCTGCTAATTTTGCTAAGCATCCTCTTCTGATTAACACCTATAGGCCCAACTTTATAGAGCTGCTCGTTTGGTGCTCGATATGTGGTATGGTGTACCCACCCCCTCCTGTTGTGTCTTCATTGAGTTCTGGGAATCTCAGGAATTCTTTAGAGGATTTAGGGGGGTGGGGTACTTCTGTACAAGAGGGAAAAGTTAGTTACAGTATGGGAACATTTGAGGGGGTGGGGCACACCCTCTGTCATATATTGGGTATAGAATAGAGATAATCATACAGCAAAGATTAAGTGCTTACCAGCATAATTTTACCAGGCAAAATACACGTCACATGCAACATCATTGACTGGTTTCCTGCTTATTTTTGCTGAGCTGAAAATTGTTAAAAGCACTGTCTGCTTAAGAAGCTCACTAAAATTGGGCCCATGTGCCAAATTTCAGGGCTCTGCTAACCGTGGAATTCTGCGCTTACAGCCCGTAGAATTATTGCTTTACAGGGCGCGGTATCAAAGCACAAATTGGACCCCGGTCTCGGACTGTTAAAGGCTTCCTAGGTTACCCCTCGGTGTCGGACCTCTTATTCCTTATTAAGACCGTGTTCGAGTTTATGGTTTCAGAACAGTGGCTATGACGGGATCCCCTCCGAAAACAAAAAAAATGTTTTTCTCATGGCAGCTCACGGTCATAGCCGTAGCCGAAGTCGCTTGATTCCAATTGGTGCTCGATATGGGGCAGAGGGTACCCCCTATCTTTGGTGTCTTCATTGTGTGCTTGGAACCTCAGGAATTCTTTTGAGGATAATTTTTTTTTTTTTTTTTTTTTTGGGGGGGGGGAGTTCTATACAAGAGGAAAATAGTGTGTAATAGTATGGGAACATTGGGGGGGGGACCCCTCTGCCCCATATCGGGCAGGCTATGATTCGGATGCCGGCTTAAGTCTCATTCTCAAGACTGGCTGAATACAACAACAGCAATCACCTCGAAAAAATAGGCATTAATCCAGCATTATTATCTGAACATAAATATAGTCATTCAAAAAATCAACTTCGCTTCTAGAACTAAACACAGGAAAAGAGTACGTTGGTCAGACGGACCTCACCCTTCCCTACCCACTTCCTCTCCTATCCCCACGTAGATGGTGTGTGTGGAATAAAGAATACCCATTTACATTCTACAAAATAAATAATTAGATGTCCAGGCGAAGGTGAACAGTACTGTGAAATAACCTTTATTAATAAAAACTGTACAAATTGAAAGTAGTATACACCAGTGAATCTGATCTGTTTCAAACAAAACCGTGCTTCAATATTTACAAATATTTATACAAAATGTGGAGATTCATAACGATGAAATATGTTATAGTCCTTTCTTAACACAGGAATTTGCTCAAACTCAGTGTGGGTTCGTTGCTGCCAGTGAAGAAGCCATGCGACTCAAAGCTCCCGTAGATAAATGGGGCATGACGTCCGTAGCTGTTTGTGTTTGGGCGTTCAGGTTGGCTCAGTGGTGTCTTCCCTTCCCTGCCTTTCACCTCTGTGGACCCCGGTTCGAACCCGGACCGGAGCCTCGGACGTGGATTTGGTGATCAACCCCTGCATGAGTTTCCATACTGGTGGTTTTTCCTCCAACATCTACAAGTGACATTTTCTTCATCATCTTCTCTTCACAGGTATCTTCAGGCCAGTGCACTCTTGAAGATTCCTTTGTTTATTACCAGAAGGATTTATCTCTCTCTCTAGTCGACTGAGGTTGGAATCATGTCGAGATTTGCCCATTCATTGTCTACCCCTTATTAAGTTTGGAAAATCAGTTAGAAGCACCCCAATGTCCATGGCAACTACATCTGTATAGCTGAGCTTTTGTCTTCCCCTATTTCTCCTTCCATGTTTTGGTGACCAGATGATAAGCTGAGAGACAGCAGGTTCGTTGATGTTTCTGTATGAGTGCCCTGCCAGTCTCAGACGACACTGTTGTATTTTAGTGGATCGTTTTGGTTCATTGCCAGTATTTGTCATAATGTTGACTCCAGTGAATATTTAAGCAGAACGATATATACTAATAATAAACAATCCACACTCCAGTTGCATTAATGCCTGTGTTCTATTGTTCCCCCTTGATGTTCATGGGTCAATATGGAGGTCATCAAGACTAGGGGCGAGTGCGGGGGGACTGCAGCCACATGTCTGCTGATGAGAGGCGAGGATTGTGAGAAGCTCCTGACGCTCGGATTCTAATTGTTGAATCTCTCGGATCAGTTCCTGATTGCTAGAATCAAGTTGATCGGTCTCCTGCAATAATAAGATAAACAGATGTTGTGAAACCAAATACTGGTACCGGCAAATGACAGTTGATGCTTGTTTTCGTTATTAATATTAAGATCACAAAACCCTTGGTATATCATAAAGTTAAATTTTGCTCTGTGATCACAATGGGCACCTTTGTCGCGTTCCCAGTAGGCCCTACGGTCCGAATACTGATTCTGAATATACTAACAAAAGTGGGTCCTGACGTTTTATCGCCTTCCAACTTTTGGGCCTTTTCCCAAACCTCGGCGTGGGCTCCGGTTCCGGCTGGCTCGTTCGGCTTGGCTCCGTCAGCAATTTTGGAGTAAGGTATATGTTCGCCTGTTTGTACAAATCTACCTCAAGTCCTTCCAAATGATCTATCCATATTTATTTCACTGTCATAATAAATAGGTCAGGTTCGAGTCCTTTTCGTGCAAAGAGGTTTACAAAGTGTTGGCTAGCGGCCATGGAGTATAATCGTCATGTGTTGGTGGTTTCTCGTGGTAACCCACATCGAAGGTTAGTCATACACACGGTCCATGACTGTAATGTGTCCTTCGATGGGACCATAGGCATCCTGATGAAAAGACCACGGC
This sequence comes from Pycnopodia helianthoides, assembly GCA_032158295.1. Taxonomy (NCBI): domain Eukaryota; kingdom Metazoa; phylum Echinodermata; class Asteroidea; order Forcipulatida; family Asteriidae; genus Pycnopodia; species Pycnopodia helianthoides. The sequence continues at coordinate 2,974,257 of CM063243.1, read as the reverse complement.
CATCTCGTGGCGCTTCATCAGGTATTTAGAGTGCACTTAGGACCCACATGAATAGCTCGGGAATAAAGTGAAGAAAGTTTGTCCATAAAGCAGCATGGCTAATTCTCAGGCATACTCTCTCAGGCATAATTTTTTGTATACACTCTATAAAAAAAAGCTCAAATTCAGAATTGACCCGGATGTGGGTCCCATGGGGCCTGACTCATTTCTGGGTCAGTATGACCCGGAATCTGTGTCAAAATAAACCAGAAGTTGGTCAAAATTACGAAGAATTCGAGTTAAAATCCCATATTTTATTACCACAATCCGGGTCAATTCTGTCGCGTTTTTTTAAAAGAGTGCAGGCCCAAATGTAGGCTCTAGTTTCAGTCATTAGGCACAATAATGAGTGACTCTAAAAATGCCGAGTTACAGAAATGCTTGGGAGAGCCTGAGGAGACTCGCTTCTTAAAAGCTGATGAGACTCGCTTCTTAGAAGCTCAGGAGACTCGCTTCTTGTCTCTAACTCACCTTCACAAGGACATACGTCCTCTCTCGTCGTTTCTCCCTGCATCTTGAAGCAGCAACCCTGTTCCTCTCACGGCGAAGTTTTCTTCTCTCTTCCTCCTCTGGTGTCAGCTGAAGACAAAAACACAGGAAACACAGCTTTTATTTACCCCTCAAAAATTCAAGGTCTCTGTTCACGGCTTTTGAAAATTGAAAAATCATCACATCGAAAAAAGTAAGAAAATAAACAAGTCTACATTAGCTGCAAATCAGTGTTTCCACACTAATTTTAAAAGATTTTCCAGTAAGAATTTGTGCCAAGTTCGAGTTTGGAAATGCCGTGCGGTAGAAGTGGCAGTACTTAATGTTCTGTGTATAAGTAGTGAGAATTTAGGAACTATGGCGGGTTTCCTAAATACGGGCTCCCTTTCTTAGATCTGCTTACGCACAAAAAGTAGCTCAGCACAACAAAATTATATACCAGAACAAGGTTACAAGTACCAGCTGTGACTGGTATTCTGCTTATGTTTGCTTTGCCAAAAAGCGTTCTAGCCATACTTTCTGCTTAAGTATAAAGTTGGGCGCTTGATGCAGTATAATGCAGAAGATTTTAACCACGAATTTTGGCAGTAAGCGCAGAACAAGTTCCAAACAGCATTATCTTGGACTTAAAGTTTGTTTGAATAGTCGCAGTTGTCTCTTACATTTTCAGGCTTGGTGAACCTCCAGTCAAGTTGGACTGCCCCGAGACCTTTCTGCAACCTCCGCTGTAGTATGTTGACCCGTAGCTCTTCCCGTAGCATTGTACGGTGCATGAAGTCCGCGTCGGTTTCGGTGCTAGTTTGCTGGGGCGGTGGGCTGATGGGGTCAAACCCATTGCTGAGGGTAGTAGTAGTAGTCAGGCCGTTCGCTGTCATGTCGAAGCCGCTGCCAGCTGGGTCCCACAGCTCGTCACTAGGCATGACAATCCGCTCCATGTGGGTTCAACTTTAACTTCTGAAGAAATTAAATTAATAAGAAGAAGATACTTCGTTATACTTAACGATTCCACCCACAAGTCACACGTGAGTGCTATCAGCTCTCGCGATTTCTCCAAATAAAATGAAAAACCAATCCAAGTTATCGTCAGTCCTCAGGATCAGGAAGGTACCGTTAAATTCAACGAAGTATTTGACAGAAAAACAATAAACCTTACGAAGTTAATAAACACTTGGCTATTATATACACAACAAACGTACAGCTTATTTGAAAGGGTATAATAACCCAACGCATTCGTCTCAACAACGAGCGATATCAACCGCTTGCAGCTGAGATGAAGTGATTAAAATGAAAAAACAGAGATGAAAATCGAGTGTTTTAAAAAGTGTCATTCAGAATATGTCGAGCTTCCTGAACGTAATTTGGACGCTCCCAGATTGTTGGTTCCACTAACCCAGAAAACGCCGGACGCGCCCATGCACTTCGGTGTGAATTGGGCCGTTTTGGATTGGGCGTTTCTAAACCCACGCACGGTTTACTGCAATTTCCTGATAACTCCATCATGAACGTTTTGCGCTTCGTATAAATAGCTAGGCCAATGTCTTTGAATCGAATGTCTGACCCAAAATTATGTCATCTTGACATGCGAGTTGTTTATCTTCAATTTGATTAATTCGCCAAGCGTGAAACAAGAAATATAACTCGATGCTGCATCAGTGTAAACAGAATAGCCGGTTATTATTATAATTATTTACTTTAACCAGGACAAATAAAAGAGGCAACAGAATCGCCTCTAGATGCCTGCTGGGAGAAAAACAAAAGTACAATTGTGTTTCTTTGTTATAAAACACCTGATTTAAAAAACCCTGCTTTTTTATAATGACTTAAAGGAACATTACAGAATTGTTTTTTTGCTAACAAAACAGTTGCTGGCAGTGTTAGCACTTTATGTAATCCACCATATACATAAACTGACAAACCTGTAGAAGTTTGAGATCGATCTGCCATCTGGGTCACGAGAAAATGGTGAAAAACTGATTACACATTTGCATGAAATCATATAGATGCAATAAATGAATAAAACGCTCACTGAGCGATAAACTCCAATCGGAAATGTAGTTTATTTATTTCTCATCAAATATGGCATTTCAGACAGAAATATTTCAAGGGATGTTTTTTTTATCATCATTAGACCGTGTACGTTTTATGTAAATCTGTGACCAAAAAGTATATTTTACAAGTCACATTTTTTACTTTCTTTTTCTTTTTCACTGAATGTCCCTTTCGCGCTTCTGTGCAGTTCTCAAAGATCATCGAAAGAAAAAGTCAGAAAGATTAATAAAAAAAAAAAAAAAAAAAAAAATAATAATAATAATAATAATAACAATAACAATTTGGCTGAACACAATATTAGACCCCCCCAAATAAAAAATATCGAGTCCAAGTACGACCTATAGGAATAATCGCGTGGTCACGGACACAACTGAGAGCTGTGATTATGATATTTCACGAAGGAAAATTGAAACTTTCCACCATAGTTTTGTGAGTGTGTGTGTTTTTCGTGACCGAAACCTCCCAGGGCCGTGTTAAAAAAAACACATGTAAAATCAATTACGTGTTTTGTATTCCGGAAGAAAATTATTGCATGCCCCCCCCCCCCCCCATGGCATGGCACCATTATAAAGGTACATTGACATCAATGCGTGAAATTACGTTTGACGAACTTTGAGTAACCCTCTGCCTGGCCCTGAGCTGTGTTAAATGCAACCTGCAGGATCGATCGCCTGAACTCGTACAGCATCAACTTCTAAAATGGACGAGTTTTGGTGTATAGGATAAATCTGAAATCGCTAATTAAGGTCTACACAATGGGGGTATTGTAATCAGCTCTCGCAAATTTGGTTAATAAGCTACTCATACATAAACACTTAATTAACCATTCGGTTAATGAATTTTGCCTAGATACAAACGTGTTTTTTTTTTAGGACAATCATAATTCCATTGCAGTGAAAAGTTCTAACAATAACGACGAAAATCTGTATGTAACATCAAATCCTCTTTTTCAATTTTCTATTATACACAATTCTTGAAAATAAGTATACCTATGATCATTTGTTATAAATCCAATAAAAATTGGTGTACAATACACAAATAGTTAACGTTGAAGCAAAATTAAAACGTAGGACGGGATAATTGTTATACGTTTGATGATTAATAAGAACGTCAGTTGGGCAAACTTCTTAATTGTTTACAAGTAATCGGAAACGGGGGTCAAGTCTTAAAGGAACATTACAGAATTGGTAAGAAAAAAACTTGAAAAATATACTTTTGATCACAGATTTACATAAAACTTACACGGTCTAATGATGATGATAGTAGAAAACATCCCTTGAAATATTTCTGTCTGAAATGCCATATTTGATGAGAAATTAATAAACTAGTTTTCCGATTGGAGTTTATCGCTCAGTGAGCGTTTTATTCATTTGTTGAATCTATATGATTTCATGCAAATGTGTAATCGGTTTTTCACTATTTTCTCGTGACCCAGATGGCCGATCGATCTCAAACTTCTACAGGATTGTCAGTTTATGTATATGGTGGATTACATAAAGTGCTTACACTGCCAGCAACTGTTTTGTTAGCAAAAACCAATTATGTAATGTTCCTTTAATCTCCAGGTTTTCTTCGTTGATTTGTTAAATCTATTTGATTTTCATATATTTCATAGCTAAACTTTACTTTCTTAACAATATAATATAATTTGTGTATAGCCATGAACTACGTTAAATCAAAGTAATTGAAGAAACAGAATCGCTCACACTTATGGGTTGGGGCCAAATTGGTCCCGGAAGTTCGAATACGCGCAAGACTTGCACAGTCCCTAAAACAATCCCCGGAAATTATTGCCCCTGAAAATGCAGCACGGTTCAAATTCCTTTGAAACAAAACTCGATTGAAAATGAAAATAACTCATTTCAGTAAAATGTTGCAGCAAATTATTACTTTCACACGATCCTAGTTTTCTCCAATAGTATCTGTTAAATGTTTATGAGATTTTGAAACCAAAGATAATGTAAAACCCTGCTGCTAAAAACAGTTACGCCACTTCGTGCATTGAAAGAACTACAGTGCGTTCAGAGAATGCACCACAGTTAATTACAAGAATGAAGCCGGCCTCTACGTCAAAATAAAAAGATACCAGTCGTCAAGCGATTAAGACGCGTGCTCTTGAACGCCAAAAGTTGTTTGAATCACTGCCTTTCGTGACATTTTATTTTCCCCGGCGGGACATGGTAAACATTGAGTGCACAACGTTTGCAAATATTGATTATGTAGTGTAAAACTGAAGTTAAAATCCCGAACAGTGTGTGCTTAACGTAAAGCAAACAAAGCATGGCTGTTAGTGGTAAACGAGTGGGTAACAAATTGAGCTCAAGTTACCATCTGGGTCAACTGGCATACTGGATGAACTTAGACACTAGGCACACCTTGCACACAGGTGCAGACTTAACCCAGACCATGCCACAAACGTTAGGCCTACCACTGACTTTACCATGTGCCAAGTTTCGGCTAGACTAGTGTTAAGATAACTGTGTACTACCATGGAGAAAGGAAATGGGGGTACGGAGTTCGACAACTTTTGGCTCATGAGCACGTCACTATAAACACATGGCTGTGGTACCCCGAGGTAAATTCACGAATTAATGTTACGATAAGCCTTTTCCAAGAACTTTTCCATAGGCCCTAATAATCGACTCACCAACAAGTTCAAAAAGTGCTGCCGAAAGTTATGCCTGGATCCTCACCCAACGAAGCGTCCCACAGTCTGAGCTCTAAAGTTCTGCTGGGATTATGAGTTTCCCTCGTTTTATATTTGCTGGAAAGTAAAGTGACTCAGACCTTATACTCTGTGGTTTGGGGAATGTCCTCCAGTGGTGGTGACTAACGCATCCTTCCGGAATTCCCTGGCAGGCTTTTCAAAAATGACGTCCCCCAAAAATAAACCGCAATCATTTCGAAAACATCAACAGTGCGGGATGTTTGTTCTTCTTCTCCATTTTCTATTTGATGAAAAATGCTCACATGACTTGTAACGTTGGTGAGTGTATAGCTTCGAGTGAACTTATGCCTGCTGGTCAACGTGTTCCCGTCAGTAAAGCTGGTTTTCTGCTGACACACCAGCAATTGCATCCATCCGCCGAAGGGTTTATATAGGTCAACAAACCTATCTCTTCATCTCTTCTCTAACTTCATGGATTTTGTGGCTCAGGGGCGCTTAACCGTTACTCTCCCGGTATGAATGTAAATGCAAAGTCACTCCATAAGAAAACAACGCTTCGTGTTTTAAATTCACGGCTGGGGTGAAAGGGGTGGTAAATAATCTTTTCTTGAGCTTAACAGGGGCACGTGATCAAAGCATTTGAATAATGATTGAGGGTTTTAGCTTAGATATGTATGACAAAACAATCTGAACAAAGTTCGTTTTGTATTGCGTGTTTTTGAATAAAATAATTGGTGGTCACACGAATTACCGCAAGTGACAGTCAAAAGGTGTCAGTTATGGTTTCCGCAGCGTTAACAGGTATCCCAAAACTCCACAACAACAACAGCGAAATACGATACGTATAGGTGATGTTTAATGTAATCATTCCAAATACAGAACGCCACATTTCACACACAGGAAAAAACAAGCAAACAAAATGTTTCCCGGAAAATTTGACAGGGAGTTCGACCGCAGTCCCGACTCTTCCCGGCGTAGTCAGATTGCAAAGTGTCGGATATTTCAACCATTCAAAGTAAACATTAAACAGCAATCCAAAATAGATCAACAAGAGTGGACAGCAGTAAACAACATAACAACTTGTTTTGTACACGTTTGATGACGTCTAACTAGGATAGACGTCAGGTGTTATTTAAACACTCGCATTTCGGTCTCCAATGTATCACAGTCTTTCGCGTTGGCGTCATGATTGCATCGGAGATACCACACATCGGTTTGGGGTCAAATAAGAGAACTGAACGGAATGACGTTGTACACGCATCATCATCGCGACCAAGCTGGGACCCCACACCAGAGGAGTGACACACCCAAAGAAATGCCAACAACAAAAGTTGAGTGACATTACAATAATTTGTGATATCTTCAATTAGCAAAGGGTATTTAGGTACAGTGCAGTGTAATGGCCTCGCATGAGTGTACAATGGCGCACCTCGGCCACAACAAACAGGTTTGGGTATGTGGTCTATTTTTAGGGTGAATCATATACGCTTAATTGACGCATTTCCCTGCATCTCTCATCTTTGTTTTTTTTTTTAAGTGAAAACTTTGTAGTAAACAACAGTTTTCACTTACAGGATACCAGAAGGCCGGAAAAAGGTATATCCCTTCAACTGCATTATCGAAAGTAGAGCTCTCAGCATGAAAGGCGTCCCCTGATTGGATGGGAGGCACGTGACCGGAAGATATCCGCCTATGGGAGGCCCAGCCTTGGGAGAGTTGCGCAAACAGACGGCACCTACTTCGTGTGAAGTAACGTGGACGGGTTCTGTGTTATGGCAACGAGCTTTTTTAGTTTGGAAGGCGGGGGAAAACGTTTCTGTTTGTTTGTCATCGTCTAGAAGGCGGGTTTTTTCCACTGGCTTGTCATTCATGTAACAACAACTAAAGTAAGTGATTAACTTCTTGTCGAAGGGTGGCCTAAATGGTTGTCACACATACCCTTGGCATATCTGCACAAACCGATTACTGCTGAGGCAGCCAATGTTGTCCTTCGGATGGGACATCAAGTCGTAGGCCTCGCGTACTAACTAGGATTGGTAGTGCATGTCAAAGAATCCAGAACACTTGTTTTGGAAGCGCAGGGGTTAACCTTGGTGTTTTTGGTTCACATAGCAAGCACCCTTGTTCACAAGTTTCCTCGTGCTTGTGAGCTACGGTGATTAAGTTAACTGATGTGGCATCCTTGGTTTCATTACCAGAAATATATCATATTATTAATGATAATATGTTTTTAGTCACAGAGCCGAACCTTTAGACAGGGCCATACCAACAACCGTCATAAGCCGTCACGAGCCGGCACAAGTGCGGTAGGACGATGGCTGCATTTCATGTATGCCAACATACATCAAAGAAGCGGCAGTGTTATTAATATCTTGCACATTTCTACGGTGTGGAAAATGCACTGAGGTCTTAGAGCCTTTGAAATGCACAAACGTGGTTGATCTGGTAACAACATTGGTGACAATTCCTCACGGTTTATGACACTTCGACTTTTTGTCACAGTAGATATATTGAAATTAGGCTGAAATTTTTTTTCTTCATTGTTATGAGACTTTTTGTACAGTATTTAAAATTGGATTGCTAGATTTTTTTGCTGAAAGACCCTAAAATACGAATGAATTTTGAAACGAAAAATTAAAAAACAACACATTGAGTACTTTTGCGTATTAATGCCAGAAATACTTGCCTTGTCCAAATTGTATTTACATATCTGCAGGTATTGTAAGGTGATGTAGGGTACCACCAAAAAGTCTTTGTGACCTTTACTATGACACCTTTTGACCTTTACTATGACCCTTTTTGACCTTTACTACGACACTATTAAAACTTACGATGACTCTTTTCATTTGAGGGGATTTGGTCAACCACTGCATCTGTTTGCCGCAACTATGATTACATCTGGGCCAAATTTCATAAGCACAAAACGTAGCTAAGCACAAGAAAAGTATGCTAACCAGAATGAGGCTACCATCCAAAATACCATGTCACATGTACAATCTGTGACTGGTACCCTGATTATTCTTGCTAAGCAGAAAGTTGGTAGGCCTCATTTTCTGCTTAAACTTCTTAAGCAGCTCTATGAAACATGGGCCCTGGTGCAAATTGGTTAAAGCCACTACTGTCTTACATTGGTTTCAATCTTAAAGTTAACTAATCATAAAGTTCCTACCAGTACCAATAGACCCCCATGCACAGGCCGCCATTGCTGAGGTCATACAATGGAAACGTGCACGTGTGTACGCCCTGTGCACAGCTCTCCACCAATGACAGGTCTACCTTTGACCATAAAGAGGGCGCTGTTTGGGTTTTTGACGCCATATGTAAGGGGGGTCTATCCCCCCCAAAAAATATATGCCCATCTGAATTAGTCAGTTGGTGAGAAATAGCAATTGAAGACCCCACAAATCCCTGCAGTTTAATTATGATTGTTGCAATCGAAAGTCTGATATGATTATGCACAAAGTTCTGGGGACAAAATTGTGCGCTCAAGATCCTAGGTCTGTTTTGTATTGGATTTAACCTGAAACTTTTGATGTTAATTTCCAAAAAAAATATTTGTATAGCTTCAATCTTATTGAATCTATCAAAATAGCTATTTTAAATTTAACTTTAAAAGTTAAATGCTTCAATTTAAGGTATAGCAAGAAACAATCCATCAATGCTAAATGGTGGATAATTAAAACTGAAAATGAATTATTATGGTACCCCAGCATTTATCCCACATCCATCATCGATGTACAAACAATTTTGCTTGCTGCATGTATTTTGTACAAGATGTGCCTCTTCCATTGTTGCATCATCATTTACCTCTAAGATGGCGGTGTGATGATATCAATGCAATTTAAGGTCTATTGTACTTTTCACAGGTCGACAAACTCACATCAAACTCTTATCATACCAGTATCCTCTCACTCCAAGCAGGCGAATATGTCATCAATATCCGATGTCCGACCTGTAAGCGTCTTGGGTTCACTAATCTTGTCAAGTTCACACACCAGGGTGGATGCTCCCACTTTCTCCCTCTGGTGTCGCTCCTTGAATACATCACTGCTTCCGGGAGTAGCGTCTTGGCTTATCCTGTCCCTCACCACAGTCTGTGCATTAATTTTCGTCGAAGGCGAAGAGTCTAGTTCCTGTACTGTTTTACCTTTACTCTTCTTCTTTAGTTTTTTAAGAACCAGCTTCTGATGGTTTTGTTGCTTTACAGACTCTTTGGTTGTTTCACTTTCGCTTTGTTTGTCATCTTGACTATGACCTTCTCTATCCTTCTTTGTTTTCGTTATCATTCGGAATTTGTCCCTCAGGATTTCAAATCTTTTTCTCTTTTTCTTTGGATGAGCATCTCCCGTGTCTTCTGAATTGTAACTTAACTCTGCTCTCTCTCTGCAGTTTCTCCTTTTTTCCTGTTCATCATTTTCTTCAATTTCTTCTTGACGCCGTGCTTCAGGAGTTTCTTAAGTTTCTTTCCGGCCGGTGCAGTGGTTTCCTCCGCCTCTACATCGGCCGTTTCATTTCCTTGCCTTGAGCCAGTCGATCTCTCATCGGCATCATCGTCCGACGAAACACATGGTGCACATATTCCATTGGCGTCCACAGCAATCGTTTCTACCTCTAGCCGTGACAGCTTCGTCGCAGGCTCTCCTACGACACGACTCTCTGATCGCTTCCTCTTCAATTTGACCTTTGACCTTTTCTGAGCAACCTCATCTAATGTCACTGGCTCTGCAGTTCAACAAACATAATGATTGCAAATAGGATGACATGTTTCAAAGTTGATAGAACGTACAAAATTGTATTCTTCTTTTCTTCTCTCACAGTCAACTTCCTTTTATACGAAGTTTAAATAAAATTGCATCTTGTCTTTAGAGAGATGGTACAGTCATCATTATAATAATAGTAATAATTGGTTCTTATATATCTCATATATCCTAGTAGCTAGATCAAGGCGCTTTACAACATTATTATCCCTGTTCATCGGGCATACTTTTAGACCACTCTCAAACTTTCTCAACTCCCTGGGGAGCATACAACCTGTGTAGGATTGAGGACTGCACTAGTAAACTGGTTATGCTTTAACACAAGGGATCAGGCACAACACTTTAATGATCAGAGTTTGGGAGTTGAGTTACCATATGGTGTTGGATTTTTAGAGTGAGGAAGAATCCTGTTAAATCTTTCAAGGATTCATATTACAAATGAATACGGTGTTATGTTTTTCCCTGGCATGAAATTTGACCTTCGAACAAAATAGGAAAACACAATTGAGTACAAGGGCAGACCTACATGTCAAAGTTTTGATAAGATTTTAAAGCCTGTGACTGTAAATGAACTCAAACTGAGTAACTGGGCATGTGCTTGCACTGGCTGTCACCTTCACAACATCATAATAACGGTGCTGATTGTAATGTGACGGCTTGCGCACAGCGCCCATGCAGTACATGTAACTGGTTCAGAGTTCATAATTCCATGTACAGCCACAGGCCGGCTATGATCATGACGACACAGCCCCTTTAACACTTATCTTTATACTGATTTCCTGAGGGCATACAAAATTGGAAAGTCAGATTAAAAAACATCGAGCCTGGCATTTCCTTACCTCCAAGGTCCAGATCAGGTTCTCTGGTTCCCAAAGCCCCCTCCATGCTGTGTTCTTTGTCCTCGGACTCGTTCTGCAATGACTTGCCATCACCTTGGTTGGAAGCAAACATGCTGTCCAACAAAGTGGAAGGCTTTTTCTTTGAAGGTCGCTTTCTGCAAGTTTGGACAATCATTCAGAATCTGTTACCTTTACTAGTCATTAAATTGAAACTGGTTTCAATCATCATCGGAGAATCCAATTGAAAAACCTGCTTTATGTCAATTAATGTATTCTTGGACAAACTCTTATTAGTACCTCAAAGATACCTGTAACCTCATCATGTACATGTACAAGATACAATTGTTGCACGCTGTGATGGGGCCCATGGGTTTTGTACACCCGAGGCGGCAAATGGAATGGGATGCCATTTCCCCCCAGCATGCAAATAATTGTTTTGTTATAACATGGTAGCAGATGGAGGCGATCTGTTGTCATTTCCAGCACTGCTAGCAAAATTGGCACAGTTCAAACAGCAGATGGACAGAGGCGAATGAATTGCAAACAACAATGTCAGTCGTTCACAGATATATTACTTTCCTGTTCCCTACGGCACATCACACAATTTCAACCTCACACCGCTGCTATTTCTAATATTGTACAAGGCAACAGTGGGCAAAATTGAGGTAAGGTACCCCGTGGGTGCGTCTTTGCAGCACATCACGTGATCGGTTCTCCACCAACAAGATTCACCATAGTATAAGAAGGCCAAAAAGAGAGCAGGAGATGTTTTTCAGCGCCATCCCTAAACTATGGACTCAGGTCACACTGAGTATACCATGTTTAAAACACATCGGTGTATGGCAGTTTTTCTCCCGGCCGTTTCAACGATTGGGCAGCCCACCTCGCTACTTCTCAGTGACTCCCTCGTTCATATTTTGGCAATATCACCAACTCACTCTGAAGACTTGCCATAAAGGAATACTAATCAAAAACATTCATTTTGTGTCATGTATGAGCTTTTCCCTTGACTGTAACGTATCAAGAACTCATAATTTGGATGTGTAGATTGAATCATCTCCCATTTGTCTGAGTGACGAATTCTTGTCGGTTCGCCGTTTATTTTGCTTCAATCGTCAATTACACCGTTTAAAAGTTTCCAATGAATTTAATTAATCAAGGAATCGGAACTGCTTACATCTCATATCTCACAGGGTCGTAGTCTGGCTTTAACCACACCAGCAGACTCGGTGGAAAGACTTCTTCTGATGTCATCTATCGATGGAAGAACACAAATATGACCGGGGATAAGTTTCTGTCTTGAGTTCAGGCCGATATAAAATCAGGGTCAGGAATCATTGCTGACAAAAAGGTCTAAAACTAGGATCCAAATGTTAGGAGTTACATTGAAATGATGGTATTTCTACATTTTTAGTAACAGTTGTAAATTTCAAGGAGCTTTTAGGAACAGCATTCTCAGTGCTAGAGAAGTAGCTCAGCTACTTTTTTTTACCAGGCAGATAGGAAGCGGTCTTAATTTACACAAAAAGCCTCACTTCTTCTCACCCCTGATAAACACCATCCGGCTTGAGGATTTCTCAATATTTTTTTTAAAAGGTTGGAGGCCTACGCCACTTAAGCAAAAAATAGTGCTTTTAAAACATGTTCTGCTAAGCAAAAGAAAGCAGGATACCAGTCACATATTGTACATGTGACATGCTATTTTGGCTCGTAACCTTATCCTGGTAAGCATCCTTTTGTTTTGCTTAGCTAATTTTTGTGCATAAGCAGCTCTATGACATTCGACCCTGGAGTGAATCAATTTTGAAGACAATTCCTCTAAAGGAATTATACTGTCCGAGTTAAACAGGAACACCACAGTGCTGGTATGTTATATTCCGTACAAGCAGACACACAACTTTGCTTCTGCAAAAGAAAGAGGGAACTGCCCAGCACACAAAACTTTATACAGTGTTTTTCAGGTTTTTTTTTCAAAATGGCTTTTGAAGGAGATTGTCTGATGTTTTCAGGAAGATGATTCCACATCAGGTAGAGCGATAGAAAAGGCACAACCCCTAAACATTTTTTGTTTATAGAATGCAATAGTCCGCAGCTTGGGAAATAGAAGGAATAGAACTGGTTCTTTGATATACAATATATGTCTTTGTCTGCAGGCTTGTAATTTCATTTTTGCGAAGGGCACTTCCGTTGGGAAATCTTCTAGTCTCTGTCGGAAACTTCTGAAGGGGCACTAAGGCCAAGACCAGGGGCAACAGGGGCCGTGGCCTCCGTGTAACTCCAGATCTGGGCCCAATTTCATGGTTCTGCTTACCGTGGAATTCTGAGCTTACATCCCATAGAAATATGTGCTTTACAGGGCTTGGTAAGCAAACAATTCTGCAGTAAGCAGAGCCATGACATTAGACACTGGTCTGTGTTGTGAGATCTTCAATTGAATTGGTGTCAAGTGGAGGTTAACTTTATAAATAAACACCACAATAGTAAGCCTGGCAGTCAGGAAACATCCAGGTTCTACTTGAGGTCAGTCTATATCTAGGCACTATGACTTCATCCATAGACCCGTGGGAAAACTTTAACAAAGACAATGCTCTGTGACTAAGAATGACTGCTTACAACTTGAGTCATTTCAAGTCATTTCAAGTCACACTCAACTTGACTCGAGTCGTGAACTACAAGTGACTTGACCTGAAGGCACGTCACCGTTTTGTAAGAGAGTCAGCTCTCTCATCAACTTTAAAGGAACATTACAGAATTGGTAAAAAAAAAACTTGTAAAATGTACTTTTTGATCACAGATTTACATAAACTTACACGGTCTAATGATGATGACAGTAGAAAACATCCCTTGAAATATTTCTGCCTGAAATGCCATATTTGAGGAGAAATGAATAAACTAAATTTCCAATTGGAGTTTATCGCTCAGTGAGCGTTTTATTCATTTGTTGAATCTATATGATTTCATGCAAATGTGTATTATCGGTTTTTCACTATTTTCTAGTGACCCAGATGGTCGATCGATCCCAAACTTCTACAGGTTTGTCACTTTATGTATATGGTAGATTACATAAAGTGCTTACACTGCCAGCAACTGTTTTGTTAGCAAAACCAATTCTGTAATGTTCCTTTAAAGGGGCTGTGTTGTCGTGATCAAAGCAGGCCTGTGGCTGCGCAAGGAGTTATGAACTCTGACCTGGTTACTGCATGCATGTGCCCTCCCTCTGTATCATATCTATAGAGAGAGCTTTTGCGCATGCACGTACTCTAACTGGGTGAGAGTTCATAATTCCACGTACAGCCACAGGCCCGCTGTGATCATGACAACAGAGCCCCTTCAAGCAGAAGAGTTTTTGGAGCACTTTAGTTAAGGTGAAAAAATGTCATTAGCTTTCATAAGCAACAAATATTTCATCATGTAATTAGCGTAGGTAGGGCGCCCTCGACTAGAGGTCAAGAGAAGGTTAATCATTGGCCCATCCTGTGCGCCGCACGTACATAATGTGCATTTTGCACTGTTTCATAATCATTTCATCTCTAATGACCCCAATGCATGTCTATAGTGCTTAACAATTTTTTTTATTGGCCAAAATATGCCAGAAACCAGCTGAAAATGGCAATTATGACATAGTATTTTGGCTGGTAACCTTTTTCTGGTCTGCTAATTTGATATTGGGCCCCTGTCTCTTAGGGCTGAGTATACTGACCCATTGCATTAGCGTTGCCTTGAGTTTGTCCATCCAGGGGATGAGGTGTGAGTACCAGCAGTTCATGTCCTTCAGCATGGCTCGCATCATTACCCTACAGGAAGGAACCACTTCTGGTATTAAGGTCATCTATCCAACAAGGGCTCCAGCTGGTTATTCAATTCTGAAGTATATTTAATCTCATAGCAGGGGCTCATAGCAGGGGCATTATATAAGAGAGTGCAGTGTGGTTGGTCACGAATTCTTTTGGCGCTTGCCAGTGTCTAGTGTCTAGACACCAATGTCGTGCACTAAAACTGCGACTCAGGGAATCTGGCTAGGTACCAAGATCTGAAGGTCTGAAACAGAAAAAGAGATCTGGAAGTACAAAACTGAGATAGACCCCCCCCCCAATAACCTAGCTAGAGACCCTGAAGTCAATAACCAAGGCTTACACCAAGGTAGGACCCTGGAAATCTGAAACTGAGGTACATGTAAGAACCTTGGAAGTCCAAAAGCTAGCTGGAGACCTGGGCCGAATTTCACAGAGCTGCTTAAGCACAAATAGTAGCTAAGCACAACAAAATGATGCTTACCGGAATATGATTACCAGTCAAAATAACATCTCATATGTACCATCTATGACTGGTGTCCCGCTAATTTTTCTGCTGAAGCAGCTCTTTGTGGGCCCAATTTCACGTCACTACTTACCAAAAAATTTGGCGCTTTTAGAGCCCTATGGGACGCAGCAGGGTGCAAGCACAGAATTCCAAGGTAAGCATGGGTCATAAAATTGGGCCCTGGAAGTCGACAACCAAGGTAGAACCCTAGAAAACTGAAAGCAAGGTGACACTTTGAAAATCCAAAAGCTAGCTGAAGACACGGAGGTCCAAACCAAAGACAGGGAATGTAGGGTCTGACAGCTAAACTACAATTGTTGACTGTTTCAAATCTCATTGACTAAATAATGGTTTCGAGCAGACCCAACTTTTAATTGTTAAAGTTGGAAGCCAATGTTAGTTCTGATCGAGACTTACCATATTCTGCTCACTATGGAAGAGTAGATCATGTTTTGGGACAGGAATTGCCCAGATGAGATATTCTGAACCGCAAATCTATACAGCATGGTCAAGGTCAGTAGTACATTTGATGTTAATTTAGAACTGTTATGCAAATAATCCCGGTGTGATAGTACCATAGAAAGCTGAAAAGGTGAATGCTGAGCTCAATAAACCTTATGCACATAACACCTTTTGAGTAGGGCGCCCTCGGCTGGAGGTCAAAAGGAGGTTGCTCATTGGCTCATCCTGTGCGCCGCGCGTACACATAGATGTGCATTCCCATTGTTACATCATTGTTTTACCTAATTTGGCTTGAACAAAGAAAACATTTACCAGCGTGGGATTTGAACCTGTGACAAAGGCTTCAGGCATGAAGCCTTTCTGGGCTTCAGGCATGAAGCCTTTCTGAGGCATTTAAAAGCACACAATTCTATGCAACAAGGGTGGTTTTTTCTTTCATTAAGTTCATGCAACTCCGATGACAAATTGAGCACAAATTTTCACAGGTTTGTTATTTTATGCATATGCTGGGATACACCAAGTGAGGATACTGGTCTTTGACAATTGCCAAAAGTATATCCTGCCTTCAATCATAACACCAGTAATAACTAGTTTCTATATAGCGCTTTAAATTTGTGTAATTAGAACCAGAAATATCTAAAAAAGGATACACATAGACAGACTCTGCCATATTGAGGATGTAGACGCAAAGTTTAGCCTGTCCCATCAGCTTGATGAGAATGTACTCCAGCATCTGGCGAGATGGGAGGCGGATGGTAGAGCTTCTCTCCGAATGAGTACTGCAGGTCATGTCAAGCAAAACGGACATTTATTGTTCTAGACAATTTTTCCAATGGAAGACCTTTCGGTTCCTCCGAACCCGTTGTGAACAGGGCCCAATTTCATAGAGCTGCTTAACGGTAAGCAAATTTTCGTGCTAACTGTAGCAGAAAATTTTGCTTAAGCATAAACGTATGTCACAGGTTAGCAAGAAAATAAGGCAGTCATCTTGCGCGTTCACCATGTATTTGCATTGTTACGCCATTCATTTTCGGGCAGTAAGCACCGGAAGGTTAGCATACCTTTTCTTGTGCTTACGGTTAGCAGCGCTATGAAATAGAAACTCGTACGTAAGCACAGAATCGGCCGTTAAGCAGCTCTATGAAATTGGGCCAAGGTATAAGCTTCATTATCAAACCAATGAATTGTGATGAAACTGGTTTTAAAAACTAAACTCATTTTTAAAACTCTTTTCGTTTGGTTACATGCAAAACTCAATCCATTAAAGTCATTCATAACCTGTAACACGAACTTGATTTAATATGATTTGGTTTTACACACACACCAATGTCAGAATGTGTCACTGCAAATTTTCTTATGTTTATGACTACTACCATTAGATGATACATACAAATGTTGGATGCATATGAGTACAATATAATAGAATATAATCACGAGGTGAAACCTGGACTGTTCCATTTCACATGGCTTCACCTAAACTGGTCACATGGGATTTTTCTTTTACATTTTTGGTCATAATTTCCACATGAATGCAAGAGTTATATAAAAACAACAGCTGTGCAAGTTATGAGATCAAGATCATACATTGCAATCTCCATCAAGATTTTAACCAGGATTTGGTAAAAGGTGTCAAAATGTCCAAATTATTCACTTACAATACATTTACATGTAAATGACAGATAAAACAGTGTGTCCAAATTTACAACAGGGTGTCCAAAAAGAGACCCAGACACCCTCTGGCTAACAGTATGATCTCCATGAATTTAATGTTTTCTTCCAGGAAGTCCAGGCTCTGTGGCTTTCTTTGTAAACATGCGATGCCACAGGTCACTTGGTCTTTTAGTAATAGGAGTATAAATACCCATCAAAGTCAGCAAACTTTTCTTGTCACTTACATTTGGCAACAGCAGACGGCATCTTCGATAAATTTGATAGGAAGTGTGGATTGGAGTTTGATCAAGCACTTTTGGATCTATCGGGTAAAACGATAAATATCCAGACTAAAAATCATCACATACATGTACTCATGGATTACTTTACCTCTAATGAATATGAATAAAATAAGATAAGATAAGATTTGTAAGATAAGACAAGATAAGATATTAGATAAGATAAAAACTTTATTATCCCACAAGCTGGCCTTGATTCAAATAGTACCGACAAAAACACTCAAATTTATAACAATAAACAAACAGACAGATAGATTAAACTGATAAAAGGAAGAATGAATATCAATAAGAATAAAAATACTTAAAGTAGGATTAAAAAGGTTCCTGATTTTTATATATATATTATAATTTAAAGATTCACAAAAAGCTCGTCCATAAAACTGAGAACTCAGAATAGCACAGCTACCTTAAATCATTGTAGAAGCGAAGTGCAGTTGGGACTAGTCAAGCGAGTTGTTGTAGTGATGTGTTCTAATTTTTCCTTGCATAAGGCAATCCCCCGGCGGACTCCTTAAAAACTTAGGATACATGGGATGGGATGGGTCAGACAGAATCATGCTCACTTTATAACATACTTGATCATGGTACTTAAAAGTGCCTCTACGTTTTGTAGTTGAGTTCTGGTTATTCTTCTTGCCTACTTTTAATAGCTTTCCTTAAGAATGAACGTTTGTTCTGAGATAGCATATTTCCATAAGCACACACAAGGCTAATACACTGTAGATAACAAACTTAATAAAATAGGTAATAAAAACACTTCTAAAATGGTATTATATACACCAAAGGAGTTCAGCTTTCTAAGCAAAAAAGAACTGTTGACGTAGTTTGCGATTATGTTATTTGTGTTTTTATCGAACTTCAATTAGTCATCTATTACAGTACCTACATACGTGATCTTGGATCTATAAGAATCACAGTAAAACACAGTAAACCTTCTTACATGTAGTTCTTACTTGAGATGGGGTCCTGGTCTGGCACCAACACTGACAACAGTACAACTTAAAAGACATTATGGAGGAGCTCATTCACAACCAAAGATTATAGAGCACCAAAGGCGCAAGATGGGGTACTCAGCCTGAAATGTGAAATGTGCACTGGACGCCATTTCAGCAAGCAACTCTTTTGATGCAACAACAGATCAGTGCAGACAATGACTGTTGCTATCAATTATAACAAAACAATTTGCTTGCTGAAATGGCACTCAAACATATTTCACATTCCAATAGCAGATAAAGCTACAGTTTCCCCATGTTGTGCCTTCGGCACTCTATAATTTGTTTTCACAACAGACTAGATAGAGGCTGTCATCTTGGCCCCAAGACCCTACTGTTGTATTAGTCGCATAAAAAAACCCATAGCCAACGAACTGCTATCATTGGAATGAGGTGTGATTGCGATAGCAATTTTGTGGGATGATGGCACCCTCTGTTGGTGATGATTTCTTTGTCCACAGTGATGATTTTTCCGATGGACTAATAGACAATAGAAGCATCTTGAAACCAAGACTACAGAGGCTGCACTCAGTGGCTTTTCTTTCCTCACCTTGTTCATCATCTGGTACCATCTCCATTGTCTCTGTTGATTATTTACTTTATACAACAATCGGTTCAAGGTGTATTGCTCACTAGACAGACGCAATCCTAAAGAAGACGAGACTTGTAACGCCTGCAATGCTGTCTTCAGTCTACAAACATCATCTGTAAAAAACATTCACATCGAGTACGGCAGTAAGTGTTAGATCTGATAAAACTGAAGTGACAAGCTTTACGGGCAGGATATACTTTTGATAATTGTTAAAGTCTAGTATTTAGCATTAAGTGGCATCCGCACTTGGTGTATCCCAACATATGCATAAAATAACAAACCTGTGAAAATTTGGGCTCAATTGATTAATGTTAGGCATGTTGTTCTGTAGCCCACCTTGTTGGGCTGTAGTGTTAACGTTATATGGCTCTCTTTTAGTTTTAACATCGGTCTATGTTAAAACTAAGAGAGCCATAACAACAGCCCAACAAGGTCATCATATCAGCTTTTGCAAAGAAGACAATGAAGAAAGTTCAACTTTAGACGTACGTGGGAGGAAAACCCCAAAGAAAGAGGGAAAACCCACGCAGTCTACTCACTGTCTAGCCAGTCAGGTAGGGACTGAAAACCCAATCGAATCCACATGCAAGGCTTCAATCCAGGAATCCAACCAGGGTCTAGCACTCTAGAGTCTAGGCATGCTAGGCTAGGTGAAAGGCAAGGAAGAAACCACTGCACTGAGTAGACTGAGTGTGAGCCAAACTGACTGTAAATCTTCGAAAGCTTACTTCCTTGTGGATTGAATGATCCACATGCTCCATGAATCGAGATTCAAAGTTCTTTCCTACCTCCACCATGGTTGTATCGACAAAGTATTATTTAAATCGAGTGTCCGTAAAATTAGGTCACAACCAAAAATTTCAAAAACTCATATAAATTTATTAGACAGGCATTATAAATTATACTTTTCACTAATGTCATATTATTAAGATTCAAAATAACTTTATATACCTTCTTCAACTTCATAGCAATCGTACGAACAACTCGCAATAGGTGGTGGAGAAACTTCACACCGGTTCCACATGGAGGCTGACATTTTGTTTTCCCTTGGAGACTGGTCGCGATCGTTTTGCTTGTTAAAATAATACATGACAACGTCTGGGTGTAGCACAGGGCCAAATTTCACGCGTTCGGTAAACATAGCGCCCTCTAGAGGTACAATAGGTGAAAGAGAGTATAGGTGGATGGGCGTAATCGGGGGGGGGGGGGTTAAGAATGAAATGGGGTATTATTAGGGACTCATTGGCCATCAGCAATTTTCCTTTATGGTGCTCTAAATCTGGTATAACTACACAACCCAGAATTTTGACCAAAAAACCCCCCAGCAACTTTAGATGAGATGAACCATCAATTTGAACAAAGTAAAGAGCCCTCTTCCAAATCCCCTCCAACGTCCCTCAAATAAAAATGTTTAGTTAGGCCACTGCACTGTAAAGGGGGGTAACCTAGCCTTTTGTCAAGGCCTTCGTGTCTTGGAGCTGTGATCCCAAGCGACTGAAATGGGAGAACACGCACGCGAGTGGCGAAGTCACGAGGGCCTTTTCCAACTTGTTTGCGGTTTCTTATGTGTTTCTTTATAATCTTGACTTTTGCTACCCGAAACGGTAGCTAAAGTCCAAACCAATCAGAAGTGCATAACGCACGTTTCATACTTTATGAATAATTCATTACAAAAACCGCAAACAAGTTGGAAAAGGCCCTTGTGGCTTCGCCACTCGGCTCGCCCGTGTGGTCTCTCGTTCCAGTCGCTCCACTGCTGTCCAAGCCACGATGGCCTTGACAAAAGGCTAGGGGTAACCCTGTTTCAGCCCCAGGAGTAGGTGGCAACCATGCCCCTGGTAACAGTTGATTTGGGTCGATAGCCCAAATCAGTTAAGCGTAGACCTCAGCTTGAAGTTTCCGTCAGGCCTCATCAGTAAGACAATATTTCATAAAAAAAAAATGCAAGCCTTTAACAAAATGTCTCCACACAACAAGACAATAGACACAATCGCCGGCAACCCGGAGTCACGTGACTCATTGTGGGTATACAAAGTAAACAAACCAAGCAAGCGAGGCAAGTAAAGCCAGCACTACAAGGAAAAGCTGCTTCCCACCTTAAGGTAGAAATACTCTGAAGCAGCCATGCTTTTCCACGCACGTTGTGCATTGCTTGCTTGGTTTGTTTACATTGTATACCAACTATGAGTCATGTGACTCCGGTTGCCGATTGTGTCTGTAGATCCCTTGCATAGGCCGCCATCACTGAGGTCAAACAATGAGAGCGCGAACATGTGTACACACCACACACAATTCTCCGCCAATGATGGGTCTCCTTTTGACCTCAGTGAGGGGGCTGTTTGACCTTGTGACGTCATATGCAAGGGGTCTATTAGGACAGAAATCCAGACAAGAAACAGCATCATTTCATACAGCATCAATTTTTCTTTATTTCACATTGAAATAATTATAGTTATGTAAAATTACCCACGGCTCACACAAACGTCCACCAATCTTTGGTCGAGCTGTTTCTTTTGAAGCAAGACAATGTGAACAGAATAGATCCTTGTCACGGCACAGCCATCTTTCTTTTCCTCCATCTCAACCCAATGTTACCAAAGTGAGGCTAAGATGAAAAACAGTATGGTACCTTTGTATGAAATGAGACAGATAACTATATTTGCCATTGTGCATACAGGGAACCCAACAGTCTGCTCCCTTTACATGAAACGAGATTGATAACTATCAATGTCCAGTGTGTACGTGGGGATCTAACAAAGATGGCCACACCATGATAAGGATCTACAGGTTAGGATCCTCTAATAAGCAGCAGCAATTTGAGGACAGTTTCTACGTATAATTTCAGATCTATACAAATTCTCTAGAAGCAACTATTAGTGGCGGATGAGTCCACATATTCCGATATCCACAATGACATGCCGAGACTCCCCTCAGAGCGACTCACTGCCGATCGTATGACAGCTCTTTCGGCAGACCAACACACTCCAGTGAAAATGCTTTAGCAATTCCGTGTTAATTCCAACATGTTGAGATACGCCCTGTACCAAGTTTATACCTCATTACGGAGTCGATAGAAACGCTCATAAATATCTCAAATTTATAAATTAATAAAATCATAAAAAATACCTCACACATCTGAACATTAAGTTAATTGGGAAGATTGTGCAGCCCTGCCATTTGCCAATGCTAACAGCAAAAAATGGGAAAATTCATTTGAATGGTGAAGCTAAAGGCTATTTCAATAATTGTCCAATTTACACTAACTACAAACAAATTTACAATCAATTCAAATCGGTAACTTTTGTCCAGGGCAAAATATCATGGCAATGCTGATTGTACGCCGAGAATTCACGCTTACCGGGGCAGAAATTTAGACACTTACAAAAGCACAATTCATAGCACACTGTTTCCTCTGGAGAAGAAGTGTTCTGAATTCACAGGATGTTGCATCCAAGAGGTTCACAGACTCTCTAAATCAGTTCAAATAGAAATCTTGAGATTTAGTTTTTTTAGAAAAACCAAGTCTCTCCTCTCTGGTATGAAGGCAATTTTGCTATTTTCAAGAAAATTAGGCTTACCAGAATAAGGTTACCATCCAAAATAGCATGTAACATGTACAATCTGTGACTGGTCTCCTACTTCCTTTTGCTTAGCACAACATTTTTTAAGCACTACTTTCTGCAAAAATCACAGGGTTAATCTTAGACCCTATTTCATAGAGCTGCTTAAGCAGAACAATAGCGCTCACCGATGAAATAAAATGAGCAGGATACATCTCACACGCGGTACATGTCACATGGTATTTTACTCCGGTAAGCATAATTGTTTTGTGCTCAGTTACTTTTTATGCTTAAGCAGCTCTACGAAATTTGGCCCTGCTGAAAATTGAGACTGTAAGCGCATAATATCTGGATACAAGGCAGCGCCATGAAAATTGCCCAAGTTTACCACTTCTTTACAATTAAAACTGATACATCGTGTTCCACCTGTTGATGTACATTTATAATTAGCTTGAATGTTCTCTAAGTATAAACATTCAACGACAATTTCTGTGGTTGCTACAAGGTGCTATATGTTTACTGGGAAATTCTGAATCTTTGGAATGTGTTACATTAGGAGTTTCATACGATGTACAGTCCATACACACATTACATTGAATCCTATAAGAGTACATGTATATGTTTGAGTTTTTCAAAATTTGATATTTTGTTCTGTTACCAATACACACACAAACCATGGGATCTAAAAATCCCAAAGGAGAAGGAAAAACACACACAAAAACAGTCCATAAATAAAAAAAATCCATGCTGGTTTTTTACAACTCTTACTTTTTTAAGTATTAGCTTCAAAATACATCATGCCAATCTGTGGTAATAACCACCTCCCTTCAAAACAAATGAAAACAATTAAACAAGAACAAAAACGATAGAACCAACCTTGCTTATGAAATTATTGCTCGACAAAATATGATCTAATATAAAACTTCAAAAGAGGCAGGGTTTAGATCCGTCACTAGAGAAGAAACAGTATCACTCTTTCTTCTGATCATTTTAAATATATGGGAAGGTTGACGGCCTATGACCTGCCAACATTAACGCTCAAGGCCTCAACTTTGTAGGAGAGAGCTAAATCTGGGCCAATACTAACCCCTTCCCTTCTTGGAGGGCCAAAGACTGCTGGCTCCCAGAGCAGAAGTCTTGTGGGAGCAGCAGCCCCCTGAGAGTACATGTATAGTCGGGTAAGAGCCGTTACGCTATCACCGTGACACACATTGAACGACTTGTCCACAAGTCAACTAGCCAAAGATACTAGCGGATTAGGGTGGATGAATAGTATGTTTTGATTTGAGATGAAACTTTGGAACCGGTCTTGGGACTAGCACTACTGTACACAATTGGAAAAGCAGAAGTAGGAAGGGGTTAATTACAGTAAGATCAAATTTGTAATGTTTTTTTTTCTTCTTCATAAACTCAGCAATATCTTCAGCCTTTCAAGACGGATATTAAGCCCTGTCTCTTCTGAAATGGATGTATCATGCAAGTATTACGACTACAGTCAACCTACAACTCAAAATTGCTGTCTATCTGTCTAGTTCTGTCATCTACCAGGATTATATTGCATTTGATACACGTAGGGTACACGAGTATGAAGGGGTAAATCTTCAACTCAAAAAACACACAGGTAGTTAATCAAAATAAACAAACAAAGTCAACATACACTTTTGGTAACGACTCAATTTAAAAACGTGCTTTGTAAGAGAAATGTTGGTATAATAAATTTCAGAAGGTTCGTAAAGCATTGTCTCGTTTACGAAGTGCTTCACTACAAACTAGAGCAAGAAGTGCAAAAACAAATTTCTGAAACTGTTATCCTTGGTGATGGCTCTATGAAACATAAATAAAACCCAACCAATTCTTAAATATTCTTTTCTAAGAAGAAATTGTTATATGACTTACTAAAAAAGAAGAAGGATTAAGAAAGCAATGTCTTTGCAGTTTTCTAGTGAAACCTGAGACAGTCAAAGATGTTACCAATAGTGTATAGAGACTTGATTTCTTCATCTATTATAAAAAACTGAACAGTCTTACACTGTACATTTATGTATTGCTTAAGGTTTGTTTAAAAATTAGCAAGGATAGTTTTCTAATCCTAAAGACAGCTATAATCTTTATTATTATGCTATTCCTTGTGACCCAGACTGCCACCAACATTCAGTGTTGTAGTCAAGTACTTTTCAGTCGAGTATGAAGTATTGCTGAGTACTAGGGTAGCCGAGTACTGCTGAGTACTAGGGTGGCCGAGTACTGCTGAGTACTAGGGTGGCCGAGTACTGCTGAGTACTAGGGTGGCCGAGTACTGCTCAAGTACAAGTACTTGGGCCATCGAGTATGAGTACAAGTCTCAAGAGTACAGAGTATTCTGATATCCGAGAACAGAGTCCAACAACCGAGAACCAAGTACTTGGATCTCCGAGTACAAGTACTTTCTAAAGAAAAATACTTCAAAATGAGGTATCAACACTGAGTCTGAGTACTAGGTACGAGTACTACAACACTGCCAAAATTCCTGGTTGGTTGTATCATCTTCCACATCAGGGCTCGATTTCACAAAGAGTTCAGACTGATCGTAACTGCAAATCAATCGCAGTTGCTTAGCAAAGAGTGATGTCACAATACAAATCACTATGGTAATACTGATAACTCATCTTAAGATGAATCTTAGTGCTTTGTGAAATCAACCCCAGGACCAGCAGACAATTCAAAGGAAAACCATGATATACACTAGAAGGGTATTTCAGTTTACCACTTTGAAATTGTCAACTTTATTCGGCTGGTCAATTCAATTAATGTGGAAGTTGATTACCACTGGTGCAGGCCACATTCTTAACCATGCCCACCAACCGTGATGCCCGCCCAGTTGGCCACGATGCCCTTAAAAAAACGAATGTGTCACGGCCAACATGAATTACCACCTTGATAATCTCAATCAAATAACAAATTGTGTTGGTGCCCTTTGATTGGCTTTTGAACATTGATGAAGCCAAGCCCAAAGTCCCCCCTGGTGTGATTTCCTGTATGCACCCGCCCCTTTTTCAATTCTCGTTTTCCCAGTTTTGACCTTCTGGCGCACAGATTCTATTGATTTAAAATAGTAACGTTTTAATAAGTGCAACCATGCATCTAATTAAAAGAGTCATGCAAAGTTGAAAGATTACTCAATAATCCCCACAAGAGGGACTTCAGCAAAAAACATTGCATCAAAATGTTCTGCTGAGTAAAAACAAGCAGGATACCAGTCACATATGGAACATGTGACATGGTATTTTGGATGGTAACCTTTTCCTGGTAAGCACAGTTAGTTTGTGCTTAATCAGCTCTATTAAATTGGATCCTGCTGGTCGGGTGCACCAAACGGTTCATTGACCTAATGGGGAGTAAGCACTTTTATAACCAACCGATAAAAAAATGTGACTTTGAAGTTACTGAAACATTTATTGTCTGTATTGCTTTTGAGTTATTTCTTCAGCTTTAACAACGCTTTGTATCATACAGGCGCAACATGCCTCGAAGCACATTCCGACATACACTTCTTGGAAGTTGTATTTAAAAAAAAAAAAACCACCACAACCAGCAAAATGTTGCCTCGGTGATTTTGAGTGCTAAAAAACATGAGAATAAACTCTACTGTTACAGCGACACTGACGGATAACAAAAGTTATCCCAAGATTTTCTCAAACATATACATGTACTCCCTTCACGTAATCCTGCCATTCAGATTTACAACATGAAATAACTTGGGGTTGACAAATATCATAACTATCAATTTATACCCACTTTAAAAGGCACAGCTTTATGTACAATTTGTAAAGCATCGACACTGACTGTTTCTTTAATGCTAAGATTTTGAAGTAAAATCAAAAATAATTTCCCCAAAAGCATCTACTCAAGTTATACATAAGTTCATCCTGCGTGTCTATACAAAAATAAACAATGAAATGAGCAAGACTATGGCCTTTTTAGAATGCTGCATTTTGGAGTGAAAATGGGTAGATCTGCTGTATCACTAAATGACAATCACCATGGTGGTTCGACAGTGTAATTTTACTGTTCCTCGAGTACATTCAGACAAGAAAGCTGGGAAGAGCAGCGTAGCCACAACAGCTACAGATTTTAGTTCTGTCCTTCACAAGCATAAGAACCTTGAGTTCTACTAACAAGACTGATAGAGTACACAGCGAGGTTCAATGCAAGAGTTTTTTCAGCTTTTTTGCTGGACTTTTAAAAAAAATTACCATATAATATGTTGCACAATCTCAGTCCATTGTCCAGAGCTGGTGACAAATATCTCTGTAGACAACTTTCATGCCATGTAACTGTGGGCCTGTTTACTGCTTACAGTGAGAAAGATCTCCGATGACTGTTACTTTTAGAACAACCGAATAAAACAAAAACCCCTTTTCATTGACTCATCCATAACAGATTCTTCCCTAAATTCTGTACTCAAAAAAGTTTGTGTTCTCTTAGCGCAGATCTGTAAAAATGCCCCAAAACGGAGCCGATCTTCTATACACATTTTCACTGCAAAAAATAATGGTGGCGAATCACTTACGTATGCATGTGTTACCGGCATACATTAATTACACATTTACACTGAACACTATAGTGTACATATATATTTTTATATACTGTCAAACTATGGTTACAATAATACAAGAAATACACCAGTCAGGTTGTGATGAACCGGTCTAATTGGAATACATGGCCTTTTTCTGCTGCTGCCTTCAGGGTACCAGACAGAGAGTCAAATTTCAGCTCTATCAAAAGCCTCTGAAGAGTTTTAAGTCAACAAGAAAAAACTATGAGAGATAAAGAATTCACACACCAACTTAACTCTTGATAGACGTTTTTTGAGATAAAGACTTTCCATCCGTGAAATAAAAAGCAAGAGAGGATGGAATGGAGCAGTGCTTTTTACGGATTTGTTAGTAATTCTCTTTTTTTGACAGTTACTATGAGAAAAGGTCATGTATTCTCTATTAGCTCCCACTCAATGACAAACAGGAATGACATTTGGTTTATTGGACTTTGAGAATTTAACTTCAAAATTTTCCTGCTTCAATTTCGCTTCCCTCTTTGAAAATTCACCATTGAGAGTTTTGTTTTTTTCCCAACCTCATACCCAAGCCGAGAATGAATTCATTTACAGTCAATATGAGGGGGATGAGGCCAAGAATCTTAAAGTCCAGTCCAAATGGATGCCAATTTAAGCAGTACCAAGCGTTTATGATTTTTTCATTACCAGATAAGACAAGATTTAATATATACAATAATATGATAGTGATCACCAAGACAATGCATTGACATCCATGGCATGAAGTGAATAGCGGTGATAACTTATGCAAGATGGGCAGTTTGTGCGAGAAGTTTTTATCTTAAGCGAGGCGACAGTATGTACCCAAGAACCACTGCGAAGCAATGTTTGCGAAGACAATCAAGTTTGGTTTTTACTCTGGAATGCACAATGTGTGATACCACTGGAAGGGGAAAGGGGGAGGGGAGGGGGGGTTATGACGGTTGACGAATGGTCAATACAACCCATAGCACTGAGTCAAATTGCATGTAACGATATGGTGAACATCTGACCAGGGCGTGTCGCTAAAACGCCCACTGCACAAAGCACACAGGGAAAACCCGAGCCCCAAAATGGCCAAGCAGGATTTACTAGAGGGTGATGATGGTCAAGTGAATGAGTCGATAGTAAAAAAATGTGTAAAATATTGTGTTGTGTGTGCCACATGGATCTGTAACATTCTCTTCACTTTCCATTCATTCAAGTCCCTCATAGAAGGACACATTTCAACAGTGTCCAGTTGTTATTGGTGAGAGCTAAAAACAGACTATTTGGGGTTAATTTTTTACCGCAATACCACACGGGATGATTTCAGTATCAAACAAATTCGATAACATTACCCCCATCTGATGTGCAACCCCTTTGGACAAAGTTCAAATAAATGCAGACTTGGTGGAAGACCAGCTGGTGAAACATTCCTCCCATAAGGATAATAATGCTGTTTTCTTTATTTTTTGCGACAAGACAAAGTAGAATTTGCTGAAAATTTTGCAGGTTTAACAGTTAAGCTAATGAACCCTTGCTGGCGTATATTTCAAGAAACATGTTTGCCATCAAAAGAAATTCGCAGTAGCTAAATTCCTCATTCATACTTCAATTTAAAAAAAAAAAAAATTGACAAAAGGTGTCCGTACAAAAAATCTAAACCAGTGAAGTCAAAGTAAGAAAAAACATTAACGAACCGAATTTATAAAACAAGCCAATCGTAGGAATAATTTGAACTGGTGAGTAAACAAATGTGATGAGTAATGGTATTTCAAGTGTGAGTGGAAAGAGTTTTTGTTAGTGGAACATCCACCCTTCGTGACTGTGTTTCGTCAACACGGTGTGGTCATTTCTGACAACTTTGCGAAAAAATGTCTGCAATTGTTCGTTCGGAGTAATCAGGAATGATACAAAATGAACCAGATGGGTTAAGTATCACTGGCTCTATGATAAGAAACACCAAAGCCAGACGTGGGGGATGAAAGACCTTAGGATTTTCTCCTTTTTAAATTTTTTTTTTAGTATATGAGTGGCATTTCTGTTGAGGAAAAGTGACCAAATAAATTCAACCTTTTTTTTTAAGCTATTGGAAGCTCTTCCACTTGCTCCTGGAATCCCTCTAATTCAACACTAGGGACATCTAGAAAACAAAAAATGTACACAAAATAACAATCGCAAAATGACACCAAACAGAGGATAATAATTTAGGTGAATACTGTGGAAATGAATGGACTAACTAAAATTCAGGGCAACTTTAAAAAAAAATATATAAAAAAAACCACAAAGTTGTTCCATGATTTGAAAGGGTTGAGTCTTGGAGCATTGAGCGCTTTAAAAAAAATCTAGTGTGCGTGAGCGTTGCTGGACACTAACAACCCAGGATTTTTAACAAACGGGATCCAAGCTGTTTAACAAGACCGGGGACGTCCTCAGTTGGATTTGGAGTTCAATGGGAACTATGCTTATAAAAACAACAACGAGAGAACTTGTGTGAGTATTTACGGGGAAGAGAGGGGGGGGGGGTATGTTCGCCCCCCCCCCCCCCCCCCCGATAAGGTTTTCCACTTAAACTGAAGTACAGGTAAAGGGGTGTTTTAATACTGCTTACTGCAGTCAACATTTCCAAAATATTAGTCAAAACCTGTCCATACTGTCACAATTCTAGCTTTGATTACCTAGGGTTTAGTTTTCAAGTCAACATTTGTTTTCCCAAAAGCCCGAGGGAGTGTTCCTTCTAGTTTTCCCAAATTCAAATACATCGACTAGTAATTACACAACCACTATCATATACACAAACTATCACCGTAAGACAACTCAAGATGGATCTCGTATCCATTGCCGCGACGATCACCATTAATGAAACACCATAGATGGCTAATTTTGTACAATTCTTCCAACTGTATTAATTGTGCTTCCAATGCGAATAGAACATAGATATACATTCCTTTTTTGTTTTTAGTTTTTATTTGCCAAATACACAACATGGGGTCGGCGAAGCCGTGGTGGCTGATTCCCCCACAGCGAAGCTTTTGTATAGTGTTATGTTACAGAAGACGGAGAAGAGTTGAGTGGTCAGAAGTTACCTGTCTGGCGTCGACTGGAGAGGTTGTCATGGCTTCCCACTCGCCCACGTTGACTGAGCTGTATTGGAGGGCCGGCCTGCGAGGATCAAACCATCAAGTACAAAAAGCCATTAAGGTCTGTTACCAACCTCACGCAAAATCAAATTTCGGGCAAATGATGACGTCTTATATTCACAGTAATTGATTCTGAGGTCTGTACGAACTTCAAGCAAAATCAAACTCGGGCAAATCTTGACGCTTACATTCACAGCAAATGATTTGTGCGTGTGGGAGCCAGCAGAGAACACTTGATGTGAATATTCTGCCATCATAATTTACCCGGTTATCAAATTTGCATCACGTACAAACGAGTGTTTGGCGTCGATGTTATCAAATATTAATTAGGGCTTTCTAGAGTGAGTGATGACAATATGACTGCAAAAAATCATCATGAAAAGTATGGATTGTCTACTTGAAAATCAGCATGCACTCAGACGACTAGAGCCCAATTTCTTGAAGCCGTAAAGCAACCAAAATTGCTCAGCACAGACAAATCTGCCTCAGTAGCAGAAATGGGTTACCAGCCACAATGTCATGTAGTGTGTGGCACTAGTGACTGGTACCCCGCTTATATTTGCTGAGCAAGTTTGTCTGCTTGAGCGGCTTTATGAAATCTGGGCCTAGGTGAGTTACGTAGAAGCAGCGAGCATGAGGTGTTAGATTCTACATCTGTCAACCTACTCCATGAAAACTGCTTGAACAATAAATGTCCCCCCCCTCACAATGTCTGCATGGTCAAATTCATTAAATGAGATATTGGTTTGGACGCCAGAGTTAGTCCACAACTAAAGGCTTTCCACATGATCCTTAAATTGCTTCTCTCCATCTGGGATTAGAACTGGCTATCTCAGAGGGCAGAGACGTTTATTTGGTCAAACAGCGATGACTGCCCTCCCACGGCCTCAAAGGTGCAATCGGGTCCCCTTTTCCAGGCGCTGCTTACCACAAAATTCTGCGCTTACTGTGCTCTGTAAAGCATGTGATCCTAAGTGCGGTAAGCGCAAATTTCTGTGATAAGCAGGGCCACAAAATTGAGCCAAGGCAAAGCTGCTAAAACTTCCTTTAAGATCCAGTATTTCTCCATTTAGTTTCCCAATAAACTGATTGATTGATTGATTGATTGATTGAATGAAAAAAACAAAAACTTTATTTCACTGGGTCTTTACTACCTTCATACAATAAAATGCACTTTTCATTCTGAACAAATATCCAGTACATAACATTCCCAAAGAGCTTAATTCCCAGGTTAACAGAACGATGTCATTTTCCCCAGTAACTTTTCTGGATGTCGTTTTTTATAATTGTTGTAGAGAAGTCTACTTACATCATCATTTCCCCGACTGGTGAGGACTGACATGGAGCTAGCTCGTTTCATGCTGTAAAGCAAGGAGAGGGAGGCAGGGAATGGGCAACGTTAGAATTAGAACACAAATAAAAAACTATCTTGCTTGTTAGTTGTCAAGAACTACTCACATGCAATTACAGGATGTCCAACCAAAACAAAAATCAGACATTTTTTTCCTTTTACTTCGGCAATATTTATAAACTTCAACAACTACAACATCATCCACATGTTTTCCAGATGAATAATATCCAATCTGTTTTTTTTTTACTCCCAGCTCACTTCTGCACATGAAGTTGAACGAATATGATGGATCATCTTGTAGGTTTGACGTTTAACACCAAAATATGAAATTCTTTCCTTAGGACGCCCTTTATTTGAAGCAAAGTTCTGCAAATATTGCGCACCAAGTTGGAAGAGTGCAGTGGATTATCTTGCAGGTTTGACGTTAAACAACACAATATGGAAATCTTTGCCCGTTATTTATTGTTCAGAATTGAAGCAAAGCGTTTACCAGATCAGATGATAGTCTGAAGAGCCTTGAGCATTTTGGACAGTCACAATTTGGAACATGTGTAGGAAGTTCAGGATGCGACCAACACCAATCCCACTGCACGTGGGACTGCTCTCTTTTAACCAAGATGTTTATTAGAAGACAAAACTGGAAAAATAATGCTCACTGTTCACTTTTTGCCTTTGAGAAAGACAGTGCTATGGTCAAAGACTCTGCTATGGTAAAACAAAAAATGAGGCCATTACCAGTTTTTCGCAGACCAAACAGTCCTGAAAAAATGGCAAAATATTTCATGACAACTCTTTGCCTGGGCTGAATTTTATGGCCCTTCTTTAGGTAAGCAAACATTTCACAGGTTAGCAGGGAATTTTTGTGTACTTCATGTTACTAGGCATTCCTCGCCAGCGCAGAAACTCAACGCTTGCCCTGTAAGCGAAGAATGGTGATCGCAAACGCAGAATTCGGCAGTGAGCAGAGCCAGGAATATGGGCCTTGATCTCTTTCAACTGAGCTCGATGACAAGCTTCACAACGAGCTAGACCAGAATTGAACTGACAATTACATGAGAACATTATTCCAGGCATAAGTCCCAAACACCCTACCAGCCATGCTCAGCCTAACGTAATAGGGGTGAGATCTCTAAATAAAAGAGAATTTATTGAAATAACTCTTCAAAATGCTCAATTGTTCCTCATCTCTTCTTGATCTTTGGTTTGCTTGACCCTCTTAAAGATTTGACAAATATTTCACAGTGAGGAATTATAAGTCAATGTGATGATTACTGAGGATTATTCTTTCTCATCCAAATGCATAGATTTGTGAGGATTGGGATAAACATCTCAACTTTAATCGCCTTATTTCCCGCAAAAGTTTTTTTTGGGTTTCTTCACATTCTAACAAAGAATTATGACAAGATACATTAAAAAAAGGAAACTCAAATATATATACATATATATAAATATTTATATATGCAGTCAGCAGAATGTTCTCAGTACAATGAAAATTAAAATTCATGCACTGTGGATCGGTCTGGAATCCAAACGAAATATATCCACTGAAAATAAAATGTGACCAAATAAATAAATAAAAATTACACAAACAGGCAGAAATTCTGCATTGTCTCGTCACCATTCATTAAGAATATTATACAAAAACGTCAAAAAGCCTTTCAAGGAGGTGGTAATCCCGACACTTACTCCCATCCCTAAATAAATATCTTGTCCTTAAATCAAAATAGCAATCACTTGAACTCTTTTGCATATCTCTGCAAACTCTCATCTGAACATGTCCCTAATTTGTCCTAATTTAACTCATGAAGTTTGTGCGACTAAACTGCATGAGAGAGATCAACGCAACGCTTGCGATATCCCTTAGTATGTGACATCCCTTGTGATATCGAAGTAGGATTTATAACTTTGCATGGTGCCGATACAATCTAGTAAGGTTTGCGGTGATGCAATGTACATGAAATATATTTCTGCGTCAATTGTGGTGGTTCTGAAAAAGAACCAGAGTTGCTCTACCACCGGTCCTTTTCCGAACTACCAAAACTTATAGAGAGATATTTCATGTACATGGTGTTACCTGAAACTTCACTACACCTTGTGACATCTTTTCCAATATCCCTTGTGATATATCTATCTGTAGTATGTCGCTTGTGGTATATCTATCTGTTATATCCCTTGTGATATATCTATCTGAAATATCCCTTGAGATTAATCTATCTGTAATATCCCTATTTGCAATATCCTTATATGTGATACACTCTTTTTGCAATATATCTACATGTAATATTCCTTTTTGTGACATCGTTTCTTGCGATACCTTTTCTTGCGATATCATTTTTTGTGATATCCCTTTTGCAATATCCCTTTTTGCGATATCCCTTTTTGCAACATCCCTTTTTGCAATGTCCCTAGATGTGATGTCCCTTTTTGCGATATCCCCTTTTGGCGATATCCCTTTTTGCGATATCCCTTTTTGCGATGTCCCTTTTTGCGATGTCCCTTTTTGCGATACCCCTTTTTGCAATGTCCCTTTTCCGATGTCCCTTTTCGCGATATCCCTACTTGCATTACCCTTGTGAGTGATACCCCAATTTGCGACATCCCCATCTTTAAGTTATGAAACCAAACCAGTTTAATGCACAATGTGGACTTGCCCGTTTGTACCCAAAACTGTTTAATAACTTAAGTACTTCAATTAATAACTGTATTATGCTTCCTCTCAGAATTTATACTTGTGAGTAAAAACATAAAATAACAAATTGAAGATTTCATGCGAGATGTTGAGTCACCACCATGTTCAAGAAAGGCTTGAACTCTACTTGGCTCAATGTGGCATTTCCCTTTTGGTTCTATTTGTAATATCATTTCAATTCTCAAACAACAGCAATGGTACGGTTTGAAGTACGCTATCTGATAACATCAGCTGTCAAGGACTACGATGGAGTGAAGACCCCAGTCTTACTCGCCCTTGTTACCAAGTAGTACTTTTGGCGTATTTATACTAAAGGTCCCTGTATGTCTGTACTAGAAGATGATAGGCACGCACTATAACCATCTTTAAACTTGACTGCTTCTGTTACACCAGTATACCTATTTAATGAGTGTTGTCGTGTCATTTAGCCTTTGAGAAAGACTCTGCTAAGGTTGAAACAACCAGGCCAATAACTATCTTTTGCATTTATACCATAGGTCCGTTTGGTTGGTAGGCAGTTTGCAACAGCTTGTTCTATTTTCTCATCTCTTAGCTTATTAACTGTTTCTACACTTTCAAGTTACTTCTTTCCCTTCATAAAAATAAACGACAGGATAAACATGATGGTTGAAAAAACACCCAAGTAAACGTAAGCGAATATAGGATTGCATTATACCTTAAAAAAATATGTAACTGATAAAAACAAAGATAAAAATCACATTTAAATAATCAATGGTAGAGAATACAAGATGGATGAACATGCAGCCACAAAACTGTTGTACGCACATTGAAACAGTTGGTCATCGTTTTAGAGAAACGCGGCTAGTTACAGGAATTGCTCCCGGCGAGGTCACCCCAACCTCGCCGTTTCATTGGCTCCCTTCGTGCCAAGCTACGGAGCAATCACTGCAAAGCAAGCCAGCGCTTCCGTGGTGCACGTTTATTTTTTTGTCTTTTGCTTATGATTGCATTCCAGAGACACTTAAATACAATGTGTGACACAGAGGGTGATGCACTATGTGATACACTGGGTAACACTAGGTGTGATACACTGGGCAACACTTGGTGTGACACACAGGGTGATACTAGTACCTCTATAGGAACGGAGAGACTTCTAGAAACTTCTATGTAGTTACTTCTATGCAAACTGGGTCAGGGTGGTACGTGAAATGGGATAAACAAATAGGACAAGAGACAAAAAGAGATAACATTAAGCTTTTTTTTCTTTTTTAAAAGTATGAAGAGGACGAAAATCGGAAGACGGAGAACTAGCTGTAAAAATCAGGAAAACCATTCACGGCTTACTCAGCCATATTCAAAATTAAAGCAATTTTTTTTTACGTTTTTGAGTCATGCAAACTTCTTTAGATTGAAGGGCAGACCTACGCTCACATGTTTGTAACATAGTTTCAGGCATAAAAAACAAAATTTATAACAAATTCTCTTTTGGTCTCTTCACTGATCTATTTTTTCTTCTTCTTCAAATTCTGAAGGAAAATGAAATGTCTAATTTATGTTGTCCATACTATAACCATTACCCCCAAAAATTCTTCCTTTCTTATCACAGATCAATGAATGCTTCTTTTAGATTGTCACAATCTTACACAAATCCCTCAGGCTCAGACAGGGCTGCCAAGTTTTCCACTTGCACGTTTGTCAACGGTATGTTCCTTTGCTCTAAAACATGTTTCATTTTTTATAATTTGTTTTAATGAAGTCAGTTGCTGCCGATTAGATGGGTGCTGCAAGCGGGAAAATGCATCACACAGGAACATGCAGCATGACACAGGGTGCATACCTCTACAAAATCAAATTCTCAGATTCAGATTTGGCGAGACACATTGGCAAACGTTAAGTAACTTTTATCTTACAACGCGTTCTCACAAGGATATCTTCACATAATCTTCTAACTCCTAGTATTACGCGATTTTCTAGTTGAGTGATTACATGGTCTCAATTACCCTTTGCACTTCTTTCGGCCCATCGCTACAAAGACAATTGATTAAAGCATCTTAAAACCTCTTTTAAACGAAGCTCTCATAAATTTTCTTTCTGTTTTACGCACGAGATAATGAAGCTGCAAGAATGTCAGCAGAAGTCAAATGCCCATTGCAGTGGAAGCGGTGACTATAATTTATGAATAATTGTTTGTAAATGCAGTAATTTTAGACAAAGTCTTGAATCCATGTTGGCCATGATTGTAATGGAAAGGTGAAAGGGGTTGTGGGAGGGGGGAGGGGCAGGGGGAGGGGAGGTATGCACAATGCCCAACAAACTTTTCAAGACATCATGCAGTGTAGCTATCGCTTCAAAAAACACACCATGCATTTGCAAAGCAATCAAACATGAGGGTCTTTAAATGCCAAAATAAAAAGTATGTGTCACTGAAACTTTGTCTTAATTGGTGACTCCTCCCCTGCACAACTGGAATAAAATGTGATTTAGTAAACCGTTTACCTTTTTTCCAGGATACTGCTGATGAAACAGTATCTTCATTGAAATCAAGCCAATGAGGTGTAATGTGTACTACACAAATTAGAGTACTGTCACCATTTCTGACAAAATTTCTTGAACACTGTCAAACGGCTGAATGAGAAAAACCTAAAATGTGCCATAATTGATGGTTTAGCCCTTTTCAGTTAACGAAGGACCCCTTCCACAGCCCACATAACAGAGACAACTTCTTGAGGAATGTTAAAAATATAACAAATCCTGGTATCGAATGAGATAAACAAGCGGGTCAATGCTGACCCCCCAAAAAGCCTGAAAAATGCCCTCCAGATCTCAGGAAGTACTTTGAAATGATGGCATTTGCAGCTGTCCATAACCCCTGGAGTTATAAATTTCAGGGAGCTTCAGGGAGCAGTACCCTCAGCGGATCACAGAGCATGATTTACTTGTATCTGGAGAAAAATTACCGCAGGCAGACAGTCTGAACTCAGATTGAAAGTCTGAAATTTCACATCCCTGACAACTAACTATCCACGATCAGCAAACATTCGGCTGTACTTCCAATTTCAGTTAATTAATATTGCGAGACGGGGAAAATATCAAAGGTGAGGGTTTCCGTACGGCGACACAACATCGGCAGGACTTTTGATAATCCGACAATGTCTTGCACAAATGGCTGATGAAGGACAGGAGCCACATCCACTGACACAGGCCTGCGGATGCGCCACAAGGACCGTACTACAACAAGACTGTTTTTCCCCGGTAACCCCACCATCACTCACCTCGAAGCCAACTCTGACGAGAAACAACTCTC
Source organism: Pycnopodia helianthoides (assembly GCA_032158295.1). Taxonomy (NCBI): domain Eukaryota; kingdom Metazoa; phylum Echinodermata; class Asteroidea; order Forcipulatida; family Asteriidae; genus Pycnopodia; species Pycnopodia helianthoides. The sequence goes on along the minus strand of CM063243.1, from coordinate 2,936,565 downwards.
TATTAACCGGTGGACATTTGTCGCATGTCTGTCAACGTGGATTCATTTCTATGGGCATTACCAATCAGGTTAACCATCTTCATCAACAGACTTCATGTAATCCAAACAGGGGAGGTCTAACTGGAATGGACTGAATATAATTACTTATATATAGCAACACCAAATTGCCAGACAAGCACACTTCATACAGTTAACAGGGATGAGATTTGACGAATGAGAAAACTCCTGAAAAAATGACTTGCAGGAGTGGATTCCCCCTTACTCTAGACCTAGAACTTCCAAGAGGTTACAAATCAGAAGGTTTACAGACTCTGTGCATCGCCAGAAATACAAAACTACAGGTTTGGACATACTGTAGTCTGGACTATTTCTTTCTCCCTGGTGACTGTTTTACTTCTTTCAAGAAACTCTGATTGCTCCACGGGATTTTGAGAAAAATCCAGAAATCAGGAAAAATCTGGAGAAATCACAGGCCCGAGTGTTCTGCAGATTTTCTCAAAGTGAAGACCACTTGCTCCATGCCATTGAATCAAAGCTAAAAACACACAGCAGAATCCATCATCTCCAGCTAATGGCCACACATCCCAATCATTATTCTCTGAAAAACATCATGTACTTACTTGCCACATGATTAAACGAGGATGTACATTCATGAAGACAAGCTGGCAACATGGAAGCCCCCAATGAACCCACACCTCCACTCATCCAAGCAGTCTGATACCCAGTTAACCTGAACATTCCTTAATACCAAAATCTACTCATACTTGCCGATCACAATAATCAATCTAGGAATGGCGAATTTTTCCTGAAACAGCTCCCTCAAGTGAGCAACTTGTTGAAAAAATATCCAAAGTGTTAATTGGGTACGTAACTTCGTTTGGGTTGTTTTAGTCATTGTGCTTGCTTAAAACACCTTGCAACATTTTCCATCATGTTGTTTTCTTATGTATTCAATCCCCGGGTTCCAATCCCGACTTGCACCAGAACCTTTAGTCTTCAATCACCAGGTTTCGAACCCTGACTTGCACCAGAGCCTTCAGTCTTAATCCCCAGTTCAACTCCTGACTTGCACCAGAACCATTAAATATTCAGACCCCGTTTCAAATCCAGACTTGCACCAGAACCTTAAGTCTTCAATTCTGGGTTTGAATCCTCACTTGTACCAAAACCTTTAATCTTCAATCGCCAGGTTCGAATCCTGATGGCACCAGAACCTTTAGTCTTTAATTCCCAATTCGAATCTAGACTTGCACCAGAACCATTAAATATTCAGACCCCAATTCGAATCCAGCCTTACATCAGAACCTTCAGTCTTCAGTTCTGGGTTTGAATCCTCACTTGTACCAGAATTTTTAATCTTCAATCGCCAGGTTCGAATCTTGACTGGCACCAGAACCTTTAGTCTTCAATCCCAAGTTCGAATCTAGACTTGCACCAGAACCATTAAATATGCAGGCCTCACTTTAAATCCCGACTTGCACCAGACCCTTGTCTTAATCACCAGGTTCAAATCCAGACTTGCACCAGCACCTTTAATATTCAGACCCCAACTGGAATCCTGACATGCACCAAAACCTGCAGTCTTCAAACCCTGTGTTCAATTTCTGACAAGCACCAAAACTTTTAGTCTTCAATCGCCAGGTTCAGAACCCCACTTGCACCAGCACTATAATATTCAGATCCCAGTTCGAATCCTGACTTGCACCAGAACCTATAATATTTAAGGCCTGTGTTCGATTCCTGACTTGCCCTAGAACCGGATTTGGCTTTCAATCGCCACCTTGAACCCAAACAGGGCACTTGTCCCACATCTAAATTGAATTTTCTTCATGAGTGTCTTCAACTTTAAGGAAATGCGGGATTAGAAGCATCGGTACTCAAGCGGATTTCTTGCCCAGAAAGACGACCATTGAAATAATTTTTTTTTTTTATAAAACTTAACTTTTAAAGAACTATGATAAACCTGTAATGTTCAACTCATCTTCGTCGTGATTGATCCTACACATGGAATGTTATGGGCTACAGCAAAACAAAATGTTGAAAAGTAATTGTTTATTACGATAAAAAAAAACGCACTATTGTTATGGTTTCCAAACAGCATTTAAACTCGCTTCAAATATCATGATCACTTCTTTTTCCCAAATTCCCCACAAGTTGTTTTTAGTGTATCAGTGATTCCAATGCTGTACCTTATCTTGATTCAAAGAGAGTGAGCTTATCGGTTGCAGTAGTTTTGCCATGTTATAATTGAAAATATACCTTACACTAATTCAAAGGGATTAAGCATACCAGTAGCAGCATTTTTCCCCGACAATACCATGCTGTACCATTTCTTGACTCAAAGAGAGTAAGCATAGCGGTAGCAGCAGTTATACCGGGCGTTGCCAATGCTGTAAAGAATAATTTTGAAACCAGAGGTAGCCGTTGTGGCAATACTGTCCCTTATCTCTTTCAAACTTTCCCCCCAAAGTCTCCCCATCTATGTGTTAATAAATGAGAAAGCCAGTGATCCGGAGAAATTTTGAGTTGCTTAAAAAAACAAAAACAATAGCGCCTACTCAGTTTATAAGCTATTGAGCTGAGTTACTGTAAAAACAAAAACTTAAAGAGTAAATCAAGAAGACAACAAAATAAATAATAATTATCCCTTTCAGGATAACTGGGATTCGCTGCAAAAGGAAACTGATCGATAGATAACTTACATAATAACAAGAAATAAAATGGAAAAAATATATATATATATACAAAAAAACATGTATCTCTGGAATGCTTGCAAAAGGTGCACAGTGCTCAATAAAAAAAAAATGATGTGATTTCGTTCTGATGTACACACATTCAACACACAAATTACACGTATACAGAAAAAAAAAATAACAGTGCTACTTCTAAAACAGTTCGAAAAAAACTTTAAAAAAATAACTAAACTTACGAAAAATGTTGACAAGTTCCTCATGACATAGTAACGGGATTGTTTGTCAAGATTTGTCTCTCCAACAACAAGCACAATATTAAAAGACAACTGACTAAACTGGCACACAAAACATAGAGAGAGAACATGGAAGAAACTGCGTGGAAACTTTAGAAGCTTTGACAGGAAGAGATGAAAAAGACAAAAAAAAAACGCTCGCACTTCAAGTGCATCCCTTGAAATAAGAGGACGACTAGCAAACAAACGTTTACTTGAAGTGTACATTCCATGACGTAATGTTTGAAGTAATGTTAAAGAGGAAGGGAAATGACCAATTCAATTTTGTGGTGTTCTCATTTTCCAATAAATAGAGTCCTCATGTGAGTGGGGAAAAAAATTACAGGTCTCTAACCTCACGTTAAAATGGTGTAAATTGCGATTGTGTTCGATACCCTTCCAGTGCAACATTTGTCAACATCCAAAACATCTGTTGACATCATTCTGAGAAAAAATGGGTCTCTGCATTTTTGCACGGGGATGTTTTGGTTCATAACTGACTTTCGATTATATTCAGTCAAAACAACCTTGAATTTGACGTTTTGGCTGAACAAAAAATTCCTCCTTGGAATGTAAACATTCATTAGTTGTTTAAAATCCAATGATGTCATGTTTAAAATTTTGCTCTGAAAAAGTCAGTTATGAACCGAAAGATCCCCGTACAAAAATGTAGAAACCCATTTGTCTCAGAATAATGTCACCAGATGCTTTGGATGTTGACAAATTTTGCACTGGAATAACAATGGAAATTTTCACCATTTGAGACTTGTAATTTTTTTCCCACACACATAAGGACTCTTTCTAATGGAAAATGAGAACATCACAAAATTGAATCGGTCATTTCCCTTCCTCTATAATGTTGTGTTTACTATCTTTTGGTATGAACAAGTTTTCATAATGTGCTTCTACACATACTTCAGCTACTGTTGAGCTTACTTTGACGATTATTTTGGATATGCCGGCTTTAAAGTTGAGTTTTAGCACTTGGTTTCTGGTGAAGTGAATGCCTGGTACGCCATTTCTCAACCAAAAGAAAAAAGGTGTTGCCAAGATTCCATCATTTCGCTCTGATGGACAGACATGTCTGGAGAAGTCGAATGTGAATAACTGTTCAGAATTGTCAGAGTAGCATTATGCTTTCTGACTTCAATGTTTTTTTTATATCTCAATTTGTCAATGTTTGGGTAACCGCTTAGCAATGCTTTGCAGAGGTCACTAGTTTCATCGAAAAACCTGATCCACTTCTTCCCCAGACCAACACAAGGGTCAAACAGAAAATCAGAATCATTCCTTCGAGTGCTTTTTCACTTTAAAAACTGTAGCTTCGTTTCAGTTAAATACAGCTGCGCAGTACGGTAACTTTTGGAAAAACAAATTTCCCCCTCTAGCAAACCCCCTTAAAAAAAAATTAATAACATCAATTCATGCTTCTTCCATGTTCGGGAAACATCACTTTTCACTGGATTTCAAGTTGATTGAATCACTATGACAACACAATACTTGGATTATTGTTCCATTACACGAAGCCACTCACCCCGATTTCACCATATCCACAAAATCATCAAAAATGTCGGACCTTTGGGTCGTGCAAAAGTTAAGATAAGCATGAAACAGCTCAGTAAAAAGTACTAATGCCTCCAAGCTCAACTCGAATTATTTGTAAATATATCTAGAAAAACTAATCACAGTAAAAACAAATATAAGGCTGTTTTGTAGAAGCACACTGGTTGGTTTTTTTGTTTGTAAAAAGGACAGAGAAAAACTTTTTTAAAAAGAGAGCAAAATATCTAATGTAACTTAAGTATAGAAATTGGCAAAATTTGATTTTTCGGAGGCAACTTTTGAGTCCTTGCAAAAGAAAAGTAGCTATTCTTTTGTCAACATCGTCATAAAATTAGTAGAAAAGATATTGGTTAATGCTGTTTAACAGCCAAAAAGGTAAAAACATTGCATAGCTAATTAGACGCTTAAGGGTATTCGGCTGAAGGCTTGGACAGTACTTTATTTGTAATACATCTACGGCTCAGACATAGGTCGCAGTCTTTTTGTCTAATGTGAATGAAGTCATTTATTAATAGAAGGTTAATACACTATCCACCATAAACAAACCACACTATGAGTTAAGTACAAGTTTCTATGGAAGAGAATATGTAAGGAGATTGGTTTCACTAGCACACTGCTGTCACTACGCTAACTAGATTTTCACTGACACAAGCTTTAAGCTAGATTCAACTGGGGGGGGGGGGGAAGATATACACCCTAGCTATGGGTTACCTCGTTTGCACTGGATGTACATGTTATGTGTGTGAGCTTAAACTCACTTCAAGTCCTACCAGTGAACCCATTGTGGTGGGGTAACATTATCCGCCAAATTGTTTACCATTTCCCTGTACAAGGATCCATGGCTTGGCTTTATGAAGTGTTTCGACTTGAACGAAGTTGAGAAATTGGTTGGATTTTCTTATGATTATGTTAATACACATACACCATCCCCCCACCCCCTGGAGGTTTATCAAAATCACCCATAGCCAGGGCTTTGCACTACAAAGGCAAAACAATAAGGCCTTTATCTCCGGCCTATCCATCTGAGTGTACAGGCACGCTGACGGCTACACAAAGGTACCACAGCTACGGCTGGTTATTAAAAACTACGAGGGCCGTTTTCAAAGTATTCAGTATTCACTACACATCCCCAGCGCCAAACGGGTTGTAGGCCCTGAGCAGTGACTTAACGGGCGGGAAGCTATGCCTATAGAAACTTGGGTTAATAGGATGACAATGACCAGACGCAGATACGCACCCTCCTTCATCGTCCGACTCCCGCCCCTTCAATTTGTTCAGGAGTCTGGTGCTACTACGGCGGACCGACGCCCGGAGCTTGGACAGTGAGCCGCTACGTTTCAGGCCGTTCTCATTCTGAAGTTATTGGGAAGTTTAAACGAACAGGATAAAAACAAAAAACACATTCCAAAACAAGTTCAGAGAGATTTTGACTTTTTAAATCTAATACAGAGAGAGAGAGAGAGAAAGAGTAGGAAAAAATGCAATCAATTGGATCAACAACCTAAACAATGTGGTGGCAGAATATGAGGAAAAAAAGAATGTGCGGCATTCATAATTTCATGCACTACAGGCTGAAAAATTAAAAAAAATTAAAAACAAAAAGGAAGAGAGATTAAAATATGACCTGAAAATAAAAACAGCATTTCAATGATCAAGAAACCTGCAGGGTTTTTTTGGCGGGTTTTTTCGCAGTCATTTATCAAAACACAAGTCAAATATACATTTCATTATAAGCAAACACATGCATTGGGAGACTTTGGAATGCCATGTCACAGCAGACTCAGGCCGTACCTGAATAGGCGGCTACGGATACGGCTGCGTACGTTGCTAAGGGTGTTGCTAAGGAAGTCCTATACTTCAACGCATGATGACGCAAAAAATCTAGCCGTAGCCGTTTAATTCTGACACGGCCTTACACCAGGGCCCAATTTCATAGAGCTGCTTAAACACAAAAAGCAGCTCAGCACAACAAAACCATGTTAACCAGAATAGGGTTACCAGCCAAACCACCATGTCACATGTACAATTTGTGACTGGTACATGTACCATGCTCCTTTGTTAAGCAATATTTTCTGCTTAAGCAGCTCTATGAAATTGGGCCCAGGTACATTTCCACTGTAGTTCTGAGCACCCTCACATTTCCAAAAAAACACTAGATTCACTAGAGTCTGCTGCCACCTAGTGTCCCCAAACAGTCTCTCATTCCGTTTGACCCTCGATTACAGACTCAGTCAAATCCAACATGGAGCACCCTACATCAGGCATAATCAAGGCATAATCAATGTAAGGCATAATCAGTTTACTAGTACCATCTCCAGTTCACCAGAATCCAACAAATTGTGTAGATGGATTTTGGAAGGTTTAAAGGTTACACTTGTCTTCTCATAAGTGAGGAATATTGTGATATTTACCTGTACAAAAAGAGACACAGTAGTACATTTTAATATACATTTCTACCACCCTCCTTCTTCAACAACTCAATGCTTGCAAACATGTACATGTAGTTAACTGAACGTTCAAAACCAATCAACTGTCTGTTTTGAATGGTTAAGAAATTTGTGTCAACACATAAATTGGATACTCGTACTGTTTACAACATGTAGATGCACTGAATTTATGATTTATTCATTATCATTTATCAGACTGTAGGCTCACATAGTGTATTTATCATTCAGACCACTGGATGATATTGCATGATCAGTAAACAGTTGTAGGATAGTTGAGCCGGTATTGTGCAATCTGAATCCGATGCCAAAAATGACATGTAACGAAATCGGTGTCAGAAGTGGGATAGTCTAAATGTCTAGACAAGACATCCTTGCTATTTGTTTAGCATTTAATTTAATTATTATTTTTTTTCCGAGGAGAGTTTCTTAATGATAATGCTGAGCAATGCATTCACTTTTGGCTGAACCATAGAGGGTTTGATCGGGCAGAGTGACTTTTGAAAAATTACTGACGATTACCTTTATTTTTTTAACTTTTTTTTTTTTAACAACTGTGATGTTTTTTGTCGTAAGAAACTGACAACATATTTTGTTTTAGAGGGACTGTACAAAAGTACATGTCCATATCTCCACAGGGGCATGAGTACAAAAAGGAACGGGATCCGATTCTGGTGCAACCGAAGAACCCCTTCATAAAATCAGGTCTGGCTTCTTAGTCTCCACATGACACAACGTGGCCACCAATCATAACAACCGCGACTACAAAAACACCAACATTTTAACAATGTCTTTCTTCTAGGATTCAAACAACCTTTGACGAGCACACCAGTAACTTACATACATGTACATAAAATCTACAAAAACTCACAGTGAACGCACACAATGGAAAAATAACGAGTATTCTTTTACAGTCTTACTGCAGAGCTTTTTTAGCATGTTAGTCTCTGTCATGCATGTAGATTATTAGCTACAATACTGTACTTCAGGCATTTTGCTTTTATCTAATTGTTTGCTTAGTTGCTTCAAGCTTTTAAAAAATTTTGTTTGATTGTGGGTGATGCGGAACGATGCATACATGTCTGAGGTAAAAGCATGATTTAGCGCATGCTACATACAACTCATGTGCACAAATTAACCATTCACTCATTTGTCATAAATTGCAATCTAAACAAAAAAAATCATATTCAATGGGAATTCAAACAAAGGAAAACTGACCATGCTGGCTGCATCGCAATTCAACCCAAAGAAATCTCACATTTCTGAGAAATGAAGAAAAGTTCATTCATTGTCAACAACAAAACAAATTCGGGGATTAGGTTGGCTCAGTTGTTTTTTGGGTCCCCCCTTCCTTTCATCTCTGTGGACCCCGGTTCGAATCCCGGACCAGAGCCTTGCAGTGAGGTGGATTTGGGTTTTCAGTCCCTACCTGATTGCGTGTGGGTTTCCCCCATTTGGGGTTTTCCTCCCACATCTAACTTAACTGAACATTTCTTCATCGTCTCCTATATAGATCCTGCTATTGGCGCTTGCCCCTTTGCGCATGTAATAAATTAAAAATGAACTTGCTCATACACATTCAGCGATATTTATAGTTCTGATGTGGAGAGGGGCAGCCAAAATATTTCAAAATGCAATGCTTATGTTTCTAGCCTTTAAAAAAAAATATCAAGGGATATTTAATGAAAGTAGTATAATGGAACAACATAACCGCTTTTGTTTATTTTATTTTTTTCCCTTGCACTCTACTACTTTTTCCTTTCTTTTCAACTATAAACTAAAACTGCCCTTCAATCAAATTAAAACAAGACAAGAAACAAACTAAACCAAATAAATGCAAAGACCAAAAACCAAAGACAACATCATTTCTCAACAAATGTTCGCAACAGCATTCCCTACAACCGCATACCAATCAACTTGTTTTGCTTTGTAAAATATGTTTGTCCGCAATGGCCGACTTTGACGTTGCTTCATAAAAAAAAAAAATGGCATGCTCCAATTTGTATTTCTTTCATTTTCTTCTTCAAATAAAGCAACAGAAAATTTATTCACCTCAGGCTTAAAAAATTAGCATAGTCCCCAGGGATGGGTTTGTATGAAATCGAAAAATCCTGAAAAATTGGATAGGAATTCCCTCTTGGTGTGGAATCGAAACTCCCTGAACATACAGAATGTTACACTGTTGAGGTTTACAGTCTCTCTACATCATTTGCAAATAGATATCCGAAGGCCTGGTCAAAACAAAGGCCAAGTCCTTTTTCGTCTCTGTGATGGCAAGTTTGCCTCTTTCAAGAAAATCTGAAGCCGCAGGGAGATCAGTGAAAAAATCTTGAAAATCTGGAAAAATACTGACAATTCACACGCCTGAGTCCCGCAGAAATCATGTGTATAATAATGGAGCAAACTCGTTATTGTGCGTGAAGAATGTGGGCACTTAGATTTTGATAAAATAAATTCAGTGCTCCACCTCAGAAAACATCTCTTCACATTTTCACAGTGTTTTATCTGAAAAGTCACCCCCACCCCCCTCCCCCCCCCAAAAATCCCCTCTGAATTCCTTCCAATTTACGCAGAGTGGAATTTCATTAGATGCAGACCCGCTCCGATTGATTCACTTCATCATTTTAATACAACAACCCTTGGATGCAGATCGCTCCAATCGCCCGAGGTGAATAAATAATTCCGCCGATGCGCTGAAATGCAACGTGAACCAACCAAAAAGAGCATGCACTGACACGGGTACCGGGCATGTGTGCACATTTACAATGCCTTGCTACACTCACACACCAGTCTAATAAAAGAATGTCTTGTAGAACCGCCGCTGAAAAATCAAAATCATAGTTAGAGCGAATCAATGACGGCCGACACGTACAGCCGTAAATGTTAACAAAAAAACACAAAAAACACAAAAAACACTCCAACCTTAACCTGCAAGAAAAATCACATTCTACAAAAAAAAATAAAAATGAAATGAAATAATTTTTGTTTTAGCAATGAGTGCTAATAATTAACAGTATACTGAGCAGGTGTCACATGCAAAGCATTTTGATGATCAGTTCAATTATAATACACGGATCAGATATAGGAACTCCGCAATGGTTTACATACACATTTTTTCAAGTTGATTTCAAACCTTCTTACTATTATGTCAGTTACTTATTTTTTTCTTCAGAAAACAGTATACAAATTTTCAAATAAAACTGAAAGCAAAGGCTTGGATCGTCTCCGATTTGAACGGCAGAAGAAACACTGCTTCCTTTGCATCAAATAATTGTCTGAATACTTTTCAAAGCTACGTTTTGCTGTCCTAAAAATTGCATATATTGAACCTCAAATTCATGTGATGGGGTCCATTTTAAAAAAATGGGACCTTCTTCTGGCAAAGCCCATAACTTCTCAGCATTTACTAAAGTTTTACCGCCATGAAAAGGTCAGCAATTGACCCCAGGGATCAACTTGAGATTTTCATGTCACCATTGTGAGCATTCTCTCTAGATTCCAATGGAAAAAAAAGAAACAATCTGAAACTTGTCGGGAACAATGTTAAAGGTATTAAACAGGATTGGAAAGGATAAAAAACATAATTGCTTAATTTTAGTTTGAAAGCTTACTGATTGTGAAGTTCATTCAAGAACAATTTTTTCTGTGAACAATTTCCCTCTGAAATGAAGTCATATCTGAGAAAACTGTACATGAAAACCTCAACAACAACAGCTGATTTTGATTGTTACAACCAAAATTGCGGACACTGTGTTTAAAAGCTCAACATTGTGCAAGATTTTTTCACTATTTTCTCCTGACTCACACAACGGATTAAGCCCAAATTTTCACAGGTTTCTTATTTCGTGTACATATGGTTGATCACACAAAACACGAACACCGTCTGCGACTGTTTTGTCAGCTCTACCAATCGTGTGTAATACCTTTAGTTTTTGAGAAATTATATAAAAACCATAACTTTTGAAAATCTGGTCAAAGTTTTGGGTTGTGCCAGAGCCTGTCACAATTCATCATTCCAGATCAGAGGATGTGTACAACTTTGCAAATCTGAACCAAACAAATACTTAGTGAGAATTAAATCCACAGATTGCAAAACTCAAGAAATAGCCACAAGGGAAACTGACTGGGTACATTTTAAATAATTTTGGCTCGAAAAAAAAGAAAGGAATTGACCAAAACGGGCGACCTCCGGATTAACGTGCCGGCGCTCTACCAACTGAGCTATCTAACCCTAATGTTGGAGGTCTCCAAATGGCAGTTTACAAAACTGTAAACGCTCAAACTTTGAAAACAATAAAGACTAAAAAACACAAATTGTTTTCAGTATAAGCCATTCCCATGCTGAAACATTTTTGGTGGTTTCAGATACTTAAAAAAAACAAAAAAAACCACTGGAAACACATCATTTCACCTAGTAAGACTGTGATTGATAATTAATGCTCCCGACCTCTCCAAATTTTATTATTGTTTTTTTTTTCTTTTTTTTTCACAGCATCAGAGCTGCCAACTCTCCCTGATTCTGTAGAGAGTTCCCTGAAAGTAAATCAATCTTTCCACCCTCTCATGAACAAATTTGAAACTCTCCTGATTACGGAAACTTATCCCCCTATTATGTTAGATGTAATTCTAAACATCTCCCTGATTGTTGAACAGAATTGCCCGATTGCAAGATGCAAATGTGGGCAGCTCTGCAGCATACTCAAAGTTGTACAGACCCTCTGACTGGGTTAGGCTCATAAATCCGGAGTGCAAACACGCCTAGCTTACTTTACCGTCACAAAAGGAAAAATTATTTTCCCCCCAAAAATAAAAACCCAACAATTGTTAAAAAATACAACGGTTAGCATTGTTCCTTTGATGAACCAAGTGTGTGTACATGTATCTGTTAAAAAGAAATTAACATGGTATCAATTTCCGAGACATAACGATCTCGTCCTCGTTAAGATGAGATTATTCAACAACAAAGGCAAAGAAAATGTGAGACATGACAGAAATGACAAGTATTAACATGTGTATGGCATAGAACTGTAGTATGCTTGACCAGCAGAGGCATGATTTGGGGTGGTTCCCCCCCCCCCCCCCGATGTCAAAGAAAGAAGCTTCATGAAGTAGATTCAGGTTTTTTCACAGCCTGCATTTTCTCTCTCTCCTTCATATTCCCAGTTTCTCTTCGGCAAAACAACAGCAGAAAGTTATTATAAATGCAAACCGCCCATTCTCTAGATGCACATGCCATACCCTCCTTCAACCAACTTGATGCATTATTTTTTAATGTTTCGAAATGACACTGTTTACGACAGTACGCAAGTGAAACTTCTGTAAAACGTTGTTTGATTTACGGTCATACAAGTTTTTGTAGTGAAGCACGCAATGAAAACTACATGCACATAACAACAGACCCCTTGCATGGGGCGTCACACTCTCAAACTCTCATTGGACGATAGCTGCTCTAATTCCCATAGAGATTTTGGATTACTGTTCAATCTGCTGCTGTTTTTATGCAGCACCCCTTCTCTTGCTCTTGCGGCATTGGAAGACATCCACGGAGGGACTTACTATTGGAGCCGAGAGCACTTTTGTGGATACCAGCGCTATAGACGTAGTCATTATTGCTATTCTTGGTGTGTAAAAACCTCAGCGTGACCACAGGGTACCAGCAGCATTATGCAAGGGGTCTATTTGGACCTGTAGAGAGGTAGTCTATAGACCCTTCTCAGATGGCGTCACTATTTTATCACTCGCCTTGCTGGAGTACTGACAAGCGCACGTAACGCGTTGCTACTAGAACTGTGCTACGCAATGCAATGCTGGATGGCACTACGCCACGTGCGTATCCTACATGTGCCTAGTACTGTACTCCAGTGTGGCAGACCTCCTGCAGTGCTTTAAAAATGTGGCATCAGTGAGAAGGGTCTACGGTCTCAGAGTTATTATGTGGTGTCAGTAATTGGTAAAAAAAAATATATGATGTATGTTATCCTAGTTGCAATGTAGAGCACCCACCCTTGCAATGATTGTTAATAACACTCATGGACTGCTTATAGACTGTGCAAGTCTGGCAAGGGTTTGAACACTGGAACCTATTCGAGGCAGGATCGTCGTTTGTTTTTTGTCAACGTAATGCTGATTTATAGGCAAAATTATCAAGAAAAGATCGGACAATAAAAGTCACCTGTCAAAGTTTCAGTTGAATACAGTGTCTACTTTGTTGAGAAAACGGGGGGGGGGGGGGGGGGGGGGGGGGAACTGTCATGGTATTCTTTATCAAGAACATAGAATCCAGCCACGTTTAACGAGGTGACAGCGTGTACCAAATGCATCTCTCGCCGTATTGAGGGCGGCATTCAAACGGAAACCATGGAAATTTCCAAAAGTTGCCTGCAGGCGATCTTTGGAGATTCAAATTGTTGACATACTTGTATTGATTTGTAATCAATGGTGGCACTTAAGACGAAATAATTTTGCGGGATGCTTACTACCATTACCATATGTAAAATTGCAACAACAAAAAGTAGGCTTTCGGATGAAAATTCCCCAATTTCTTTTTGGGGTCATTACCAAAGTATGATCCTACTTTTAAAGTGCATGATTGTTTTTCCCTAGCACAGTAAAGTAATGCGCGCTGATTCCCGAAAATGTTCGAAAAAAACCTGCCAGACTTGCACGGGCCTAATGGGGGTCAACTTTGCCTTGTTAATGATGCATTGTCTGTGTGCGTTTCAAGCAGCGTTGGATTGTGTGATTTCCCTCTTAAGAAGTTGAGTATGGTACGTGTACATGTGTACTTTGTTCTTGTCAGGGGCAAGGCAGTTTTCCTTTAGTTATAGGGCACCTCTATGAGAGAAATTAAAAACTCTACTGGAACATTTCAAAGGGCACCAAGGCAATGACCAAGAGCATGGAGGCAATTGCCACCTGAAGTATCGGGCCTGCATGTGGACTGGCTCTGGCAAAACCCTTAACTTTGACCCGATTTCCGAAAATGAGATTTTGGCATTGATCATGACACTTGACAATGATCCCCCCAAACAAGATTTGTTTGTCTTTCTCCTTTAGAATCTAATAGAAAAATGCTCTCCCTGGATGACGACATGAAATTCTCATATAGGTCCTTGGGGGTCAATTACTGACATTTTTAGGGCTGTTATGCATTATCGGTTTGGCCAGAGCTCAGGGATGCCACGCCTGCAAGGGTTATTGTGTGATTAGCAAGACAATTATCGTCATAGTAAATGCATCATGCTGCAACAACGCTTACTGTTACAGTTAGTACGTGTACGTGTAGTACTTCCAAAATAAGGTATATTGTAATCAGGGGTAGGGAGATGGGGATGTTGAGGTGGGATAGCGTTAACTCAGAGCTGCAAACATTCGCATCTTGCGATCGGGGAGGTTATGTACAGTTGTACAACATTCAGGGAGATATTTAGAATTACATTCAACACGATAGGTAAAAAAGCTCCCGTAATCAGGAAGATTTCTTTAAAATGTGATCATCAGAATGTGGAAAGATTGTTTTTTTTTTCAGGGAACTTTCTGCAGAATCAGAGAGAGTTGGCAGCTCTGTTCACTCCTGAAGGTGTGTGATGATGACATGTGCTAAGTAATGGAGGGGGGGGGGTAGGGACTACCTCTACTTAACCCTTTCATTATCGAATTTTTGGACATTAACACCCGCTGGTGACTGCATTGTTTGACCACTCATGCATGAAGCAAACATTTCGTTCAAAGGCCATTTTTTACAAACATTATTATCATCTTGATGTATTGTGTTACAGCAAAACAAGCAGCAAAAAAAGTCTACTCATTTAATTCCCTTTCGCAAATCCAAACGTCATTGAGATGGGCCGATAAATGTCAAACTTTTAGTCTATGGTTCCTCAGTATGGTCTGTAAACTCAAAACAATTTTTGTAACAGCTCCCCCTTTTTTATGCATTTCGGGTCTTTCCACTTTAATTTGAAGGAGTTGAATTATAGCAAAACGTTATTTTAGTTTACCATCGTTGGAAAAAATCCAATCTTTCTCTTTCCAATGAAGGTAAGCGTGGGTATGTAAGCGTGAGTATGGAGGGTGAACATGGACAAAACTACAGCTTTGTAACAAATGGCCTTTGTGCCCAGGCTCGGGTGGTTTTATTTTGTGTGTAATGACAAAAACATTGCTATGGTAATGAAAGGGTTACAAATAAATACAAACACAGGGCTAGGTCCTATGTCTGATATTTAATTTGACATTGGCTTCTCCGAATGAAATTAAAAAACTACTCCAGTGATGCATTGCTGATATTTGTAGTTGGGAAAATCAGATGTTAGCGAATGGTCAATTAAGCAGAATGCGAAGACCGTTGTCTGTTGCCCACATTTAGTACATGTACATTTACAAATGTTAGAATATGCAAACTCAAGTTGTAAAACCCAAGGCATGTTTAAAACGAAACGAGTAACAAAAAATGAATGTTAGCTCTGTAAGCATGCCAAAGTAACACATGCATTTAGGTTTTGTGTCTAAACCAAAAAAAAGGGTACTTGAAAGGTAGAGGAAGCTGCGCGGTTAATTTCAAATGACTGCATAGGATACAACCAATGGAGCTTTGAGAACTAGAGGGCGTACAAAACCATGTGACACGTCCCGACGAGAAGCGCTTTTTGGCCATTGAGAAAATGGCGCCGACCCAACAGGTCAAGCACCAGTTCACACAACCAACATTTTGCAAGTGGGCATCCGTTTATAATTAACCCATAGGAAATCAGGCTCATGGTGGGCCAGCGCGGTTTATGTGTGTGCGTGTAACAGTGAGTGTGCCCTCTAGCTCTATGATATAACTCTACGATACAACCACTGCAAGTTTCTTCTCATGAGCAAATAAACACAATTTGAGCTGTGAGAATCAGGGAGAAGCACCAGACAATGTGGGGGCAGAGAGCATTCTACAGAAATATAACGGCGATGCTATGCTACTCTACTACTTCCCCTACAATCTAGATGTTGTGAAAATGACAAGTGCTGTGGCACCAAGCAGTGCTGTTGTTATCCACTACCACCAAAGATGTTCACCTATCTATCTATTCCATGGAGAGCAGGTTTTTTCCCAAAAACTGTTTTTCTTGCAAATGCTCTACAACGAAATTTGCAAATTTCTGACCAGCATTGTTCATCGGGGTATAACACTACACATAGTTCTAAATCTGCAAGTGTTACATTGGTACCATTCTTTTTACTGCATGCTAATTTTTTTTCAACCACTCCAGGCTTCTTTTAGCTGGTGGCATTTTTAGCAACTTTAGGAAGCTTTGTGAAATCGAAGAAGAGTTCGCCGGGGGTGGCATGTACATCACAGTCAAGGGCTGAAAGCGGTTGTCGCTAATACCCTCGCTTACGGTCTCTAAAGGGTTCTTAACCCTTCTACTGTCAGTGACTCTTGGCAACATTTTCCAGTGAGTTGACCAACCATTTGAAACCATTCGACTGCCGTAAGGTTGTGTACGGTGGCACAACTGTGCACAGAACTAACTGTGTACTGTGTACATGCATTCCCTCATGGTATCATATTTCAGGCTGGCATAGTTGATCTATCATTCAAAACCACTTGAATGGTATTGAATGGTCAGACAGCAAGAGGGTTAAAGTAATTTTGGAGGCAGGTAATTCAGGCATGCCACTGCAGTTTGTCACAAAAAAAAGGTGGAAAGTGCCAGGCACAGCAAGACTTTGCAATGTGCTTCTTTAATGTTCAGCTTGCACAGCAGAGAAACCCAACACGAGGATAACAGAAATCAGCCGATCAGCAGAAGAGTTGCACGGCTGCTAATTTCTTGCTGAAATTCCTTTTTTTTTTGGAAGAGGGTGATCATTGTCTTACTAATTCAACTCCAATCCGTGGGACCGTGTGAAGTGGGGTCGGTTTGTGTAGGGATACAGGCGATCATAAACTCAGTACAGGACAATGCAAATAAAAAACTCACTGCTATGAAAGAAAGAGATTCAATCAGTACGTAGAGAGAGTGCTTTGCTGGCAGGCAGCTGTCCTCATACAACCACTTTTGTATAGGACGTGCTACTTTAATTTTGTTCGTTCGGGTCAATTTCAACGGAGTCCAAAAGATCAAATCAGAAGAAACTAACATAACGCCTGTATTCATTTGTCCACTTTTTGGGGTGGGGGCCAGAATAATTGAAGACGGTAAAATTTTCCATCAGTGAATTTGTTGTTTATTTCAGTAAATGAGGCATGCAGTGACACTTGCAAATATGAATCTTATGTGCAAATAAACCAGACCACAAACACTGCATGATGAGGGAAGTTAACACAAAGTTCTTGTGTATTGACGTGGTTAATTTTCAGGACAACAAATCATCAACACAAACCATGCATTCCATGGGATTAGAATTATGACTTTAGTCGATGGAGAGTACAATTGGCTGGCTAGTTTTGTTAGTTATTTTTTGAACTCTTAGCATTACCGCAAAACGTTCGGCCGTGTCCGAAATGAGAGCTTCGGCTGGTGCTCTTGACTGCCCCTGTTTCAGCATTACTAAGCTGGCAGGGAGACAGTTTCATATACATGTAGGACACAAATTTGCTCAGCCTACATAAAACAAGCAAAACAGGTACCAGCCAAAAATGCCATGCCATACGCCATGTGGTTCCCAATGTAATGACTGGTGCCCCGGCAGTAACTTGCTCAGCAGTATTTTTGCCGATTACCAGCTGTATGACATTGGGAACAGCCGTAGCCATCGCCACTCCGATCGGACACGGCCCAACTCTGGTCAGGCATCTATTGCATTGTCATTCAGGAAAACTAACCCCAGCTACCACAAGAAAGACAGCTCTCTTCACCAAGCCCTAAATCATGCTTCTCAATTCCCGTTTCCCAACCCGACCTCGAAACCCGGTACTTTATAAAGACAGTGCCCTTCAAACCACACTGAAAGAAAAAGAGTTTTACTTATTTTATTTTATTTGTTTGGCTTGTGCGTCTTGAAAGAACAAACAAACACTAGTGCCTTTGCGTGGTCAAACGAATACTGCAGTACTTACCCCATTCCACGATGTCCCAATACTCACTTCCTCAGAGCCATCGTGTTTCTCGTACGTCACGCTGTCGGTGCTCTCCCGCCGCGACCCGGAGCCGCCGCTGCTGCGCCGGTGGTCGTGTTTGCTGCGGTCCCCTCTCAGGCTGACCTCACCGCGTGGGACGTCAGTGGAGAGATCTTTCGTCAGGAGTTCTCGCACTTTGGATTCTTTGACTGCATCCATCGCCTTCAAGATTGTGATTAAGAAATGGACTGATGTCAGCTCTTGGAAGCACATGTAATCTTAATCATTCATTCAGTTTAAGAATTCAAAATTAACACAAGAAAAAATGGCTTAAGGTAACCTAGTCAATACAACTGCAAAAATAAACATCTTTAACTTTTCAGAAATCTGGGCACCAATTTCATAGAGCTTCTTAAACAGAAAAATATTGCTTAACAATTTTCCACCGAGCAAAAATGAGCAGGACACCAGTCACAGATGGTACACGTGAAATGGTATTTTGGCTGGTGAGCATAATTTTGTTGTGCTTTAAGGAGCTCTATGAAATTGGGCCTGGCATGATGATAATCATCCATTGAAAATCTACGAGGAGTACTTTCGATTTGGAGTCAAGGCCCTTGACTTACATTTTTTCGAGACCTTAACGCACATTCCTCGAGGATCTCGGCTGCTTCATATTTACCCTGTCGTCTATAGAGGGCGCCAAGGTTCTTCAGAGTTGTCGTCACTGTGGGGCTACTACTGCAATTTGGAAAAAAGATCCAATGAAAAACAGAGTAAGTGACGATACTTTTTCGATCCGCATAAAAAAAAACTGATTTGTTTTGTGATATCGTATTCTGCTTGGCATTTACCATCGCTGCACTGGCTAACTTATCTTAACCCTAACACCCTGAACCCTAAATACCATCAGGCATTTTCCAGGCACCCTGCTAAAGGCAGCAAAATGCAGCAGAGGATTCTGTTGCATTGTGACGTGAACTGGTTTCTGCCAGCCTCGGCACTGGGCATTTATACCCCGCTGTATGCACCAATAATGCACTGAAGTGTGCTGGGGACTAGGATTGCACATGGACATTGTGAAGGGAATGTAGAACCCTGCTGAATGCAGCACAGTGCAACAGAGTATGGAATTTGAGTTGACTGCTTAAGGTAACAAAATACAACAACTGTTACAAATTGGTGCATTTGTTGTATTGGGCAGGGATAGGGTCAAATGGTTGACGAGGATCGTTCCTCCCTCTCTTCAGTCCGACAGCGCAAACTGCGCTGCGGTGCTCATCACCAGTCCATGCCAACTATCTCGATCCACTGCTGAGCTTGCTGCAGATGCCATTCCCGGCCGGTCCACTGCTTGATGTCGTTCATCCATGACGTTGTTGGACGACCTCTCCTTCTCTTTCCATCGACTGACCCCTGGATTATTTCCTTGTCGAATCCTTCGCTGCGCATGACGTGTCCTCAGTCCAACAGAATCAAACAAAATGCGCGGTTGGCTTTTGACTGGTTGGGGGTGGTTAGGGCTAAGATCGATCTTTGCGCTTTGTGAAAAATTCAGCCCACCCTTGCCTCATCATTCTTCAAACTCTTCTTCATAATGCAGCCGACAAAAATGCGACCCATGATTGGAAAATCTCTTAAGCAAGTACATGTAGGCCTAAACGGAAAGTTTGATATAACGTTGCATTTAGTCAAATCATATTATTTTTGGTTTTTACCATACACCGATGTGTGATAAGCTATGCATACTCAGTGCTCCCACCCCTCCCACCACAGTGTACTGCGGGGGGAAAAACCCACAAGCATACTACTCAGGAGGGCTTCGAACCCACAACCTCTGCCATTCTAACGCAGATGTCTTAACCCCTAGATCACTGACATGCCCAGTCAACGAGAGCCTTGTTCGAGTGATGAAATTAGCATAATGTACCGTAACATTTTTACAGATACTATCCCCAGTGTCATCCCCAATGCAATTATCATAACATCTATAAAATAAACCAAAGTTTCCAAAATGTCTTCTCTCCCATCATTTCCTTAGCGCAGTGAAATTGCTCCACTAACTTTTAAAAAAAACTACGGCTACCTATTTGAGAAGAAGATGCCACATGCAGCCAAAGTGGGAGAAATAACAAATAGTTGGTTTTTTAGAAATACAAGAAGTAAAGTCACCCCATCCCACCAACACTACATTCTACCGTCTCGCAAAAAAAAACCAACCCAAAAATGAGTCTGGTACCCAGTAGTCTCTACTCGAGAAGCATGCAAACGTGTAACTACGTCGGGGAAGAGTTCCCCACTCGGAAATAAAAACAGCCTACCTGAGATGATTTTTTTCCGCCACCTACTTGTAATCTAACATTCAACAGGACAACACACATACACTGGTTTCAGACAAGGACACAAGACCACAAAGAGATCGCAGAGGAATCTGAGGGAATATACCTGTACCTGTCAACTTTGGCTGCCTTATGCCAGCCACCATATTCACCGTACGGAGCATTGTCCTTAAACTTTCCCTAGTACAATGACAGGGAAATAGAAACAAACAAAAAAGGGGGAAAAAATATTCATATGTTAGAAGTGTTGCTAACAGACATGTCTTTATCAAACGACGACTGTGGGCAGAGACGTGTTAATACAAACCGTTACGACACAATGATATGGACGCCCTGCATTGGCCACCATGTTTGATTTCAAACAATGGAATTGTGCACGCATGTACGTGCTGCGCACATCTCTCAGCCAATGATAGCTCTTCATTGTCCTCAGTGAGGGGACTGTTTTGGACTTGTGACGCCATATGCAAGGAGTCTATTGACACATTATCACAATAAACCCTTCTCACTGGCCTCGCATTTCTACAGTGGGAGGTCTGCCATGCTGGAGTACTGCCATGAACGTTGCATACGTTTACAGGTTCATCCAGCGCTGCGTTTCACAGCACATGTTTGAAGAGTCTGTTACCTTAATTGCGCTGTTTCACATGTAGGCGACACTGTCCATGTGTGTAATACACTGCAGTGTCACGCAGCGTTTAGGCAGTGCTTACACGCTTACCATAATCTCTTTATGCCAAAAGTGGGAGCATGGCAGACAATCGCCGCATGCAATGTGGAAGCAAGGGGTCAATACTGAACCGTGAAAAAAAAAAACTGACACGTAGGTTTGTATAGACTTGTTCAAGCTATTTAACAACCTAGTAACTGCCCAAAAAAGAGGAAATTACATTGGACACAAATGATTGTATAGTATTTTTCAGTATAGTATGGCACAAAAACACGAAAGAGAAAAAAGAGAGGAAATCTGTCGATCCGCTGAGACGTTGCACGCCTGAATAATGACCTTACTGATTTTCTGAGAGAAAAAATCAAATCAGAAATCAGATTAAAGTAGGAAGAACATCGAGCCTGTTTTAAGAGGACCAGACAAATGATTACACACATGTACAAACTTCTAGTTTTTCAAAGAGCACAGATCTTACAATCAACCCGTGAAAATGACTCGAAACAAATTGGTCACATTTTCAAGAGGGCCGCTTGACGACAGTTTACGCTTTGACAGAGATTTTGCATAGATTCCCATGTGCTACAATGTACTATTTGGAAAATTGAATTTATGAAATCAAGTTGGATTTAAAAATTCTTTTGTCTTTACCAGTCATCTTCCATACCTTTTAATCCAAATAATTTTGGTTTACAGGTCGAACAACTTCACAATCCTGGAAAGAATGGATTTGCAATTAAGCGAACACGCCGGGGCCAAAGTTCAAAGAGCTGCTAAAGCAGCAAATGGTGCTCAAAGGCGGTGGATACTTTTGGTAATTACTACAGAAATACATTACCATAAAAACTTACTTGGGTACGGAGCACCTGAGAGCTGCAAAAACATTGAGTATGAAACATTGAGAGAAACGACTCCCTCTGAAGTAATGTAGTTTTTGAGAAAGAGGTAATTTCTCACCAAAATATTTGAATCTGAGAAGGGCTTTTACTAATTTATAAAAAAAGTGCTCTCTGTCAAAAAGATTTCTCTACATCCGGCATATAACGTGTTCTCCATCACCAGAGAAGTAAATTTTATGCGCATAAAATTATTTTTTTCTTCCTGTCAGTTGCGCCCTCGACATAGTTTACAAAAACCGTTCCGTGTCAAAAGATCTCTTTGGATCCAGCGGACAAGGTGCATTCTCTCAACAGACGAGTAAACCTTCAGCGTACAATGTTCCTCCCATCAGTAGCGCCCTCAACGTAAAATGCTAAAAGTGCTCTCTCGTACATCAGGTGTACAATGTGTTTTTCGTCAAAAGACAAGTCAACTTTCAGCGCATTGTGTTTCTCTGATTAGTAACGCCCTCAACATAACTTGCAAAAAAGTGCTCTCTGTCCACAACGACAAAAAAAAGCAACCTACATCATTTAGTGTACAAAGCGCTTTTGGTCAACTGCCCCCTTAAGGTTGTGTACACAACAAACATAACAACAGGCCCTACCTTCTCCTGCCTCTCTTCTGCCTGCATCCAAATGGGCTTACTATCCTTGTCGTCTGTCCCGCCGAACTCTTTCTCATGGGCCCGGGTCAACACCTGCTTGTACAGCGTCTCCGCCGCCTTGTACTTCCCTTGCTTCAGATACGCCGAGGCGAGGTTGTTCTTCGTCTTGGCAACGTTGGGGTCATCCGGACCCAGTTTAGTCTCGTAGATCTCCAGGGCACGCTTGTAGTACCATTCCACCTAAAGTGCCAACCATGTCCAGAAAGGAAAAACAGCTTATAATAAACACATCTTTGAGGTCTATCCTAAGCAGTGAAAATACCAACGTTGGTAAAAGACCCTGTCCAACTATATCACGGATATGGGTTTTGAGGCATTGCATGGTGAGGTATCAATGTACATTAAATTTGCAGTAATACCATGTGTATATTACAAGTATCTACTCTGCTGTGTAGATTTGTTCTTGAGAACTTGTCTTGCTATTTTATTCTACCGCCGCGGTTTAGATTTTGGAATTCGGGAGACTACTTAGTTCTGATAAGAACAGTCCTGCTTATGAAGTACTACCTGGGGAGGTAGGAAACCAGCCGGGACTACTACTTTCGCTTAGTGGACTCGAGGGGACTTTTTCGTTATTAACTTCACTGCCGCGGAGTGAGCTCTTAATTGGTTTCAACGTTTGGACTAGCCTGATCACAACTCACTAACATGCTTGAGGTATCGCTATACTAAGTAGGGTGAGAGTCATTGCTGACAAAAGCTCTGAAACTAGAATCAATATTTTAGGAGGTACGTTGAAATGATGGCATTTCCACCTTTCAAAAACCCCTGGAGTTATAGATTCCAAGGAGCTTCTGGGAACAGCGTCCTCAGTGCTAGTGAAGTAGATCAAAGAGCATTACTTCTTAATATATCTGAAGAAAATAACAGCTAAATTTACACAAGGCTGACATAAAAAAGGTCTGAATTCAGATAACGGGCTGACATTTGTCATCTCTGCAAACAAAGCATTCCAGGGTTCCATTTCATAAGGAGCCGAGATCGATCTTAGTACGATATTGAAGGCTGGCATAGTTCTCTGTGTCATTAAAAGCCATGCAATGATACTGACACTGAAAGAATATCCCACAAAATTGCAAATTTATGCCAACTCCCGTCGGTACGCGGACCTGAACGGGGGACAGCTCAATGAGAAACCCAGGCTCCTATGTCAGTTTAATACAATCTGAGTTTACCTCTTCATATTTGCCTTGGTTCTGGCAGAGCAGGGCAAGGTTGTTCAGTTGCTTGGCGACATCCGGGTGTCCCGTTCCCAGAACCTATCAATGAGAAATTGAATTAGTATTGAGGTAAAACCAACGCAGATCAATCAAAATGTTAAATATTAAAGGTAATACTCATACATTACTGTGTTTAAATAAGGGAATCAAAGTGCGGTAAAGAGATTTTAAACTTGTTCTTTAAACATGCTGAGGCCTGGTTCTTGATCATTTTATCGATGAAGTTGAGGCAACATTATCAAGAACCAGACCTCACTGTGTTTAAATAACTAGTTTAAAACTGATGCTAACACACTTTGATTCCCATTGTGCTGTTCTAACTCCATGGATAGAATATTATATTGCACAGCCCACTTCACCCCCTGCATATTGTGCTGTTCTAACCACACTTATTGCGCTATTTTAAGCTATACGTAAAACATACAGCTATTCCAACACCGCATATTGCATTAAGCTGTATTCAAGTTTGCTTGAAGATAAGTTCGTTATCACACGGGCCAAGGTTTTGACCAGGATTTGGTAAAAGCGAGTCCAAATTTGCTGGAAATTTAAAAACTTGGTGTCCAAATTGTTCACTTACAATACATTTACATGTAAATGACAGATAAAACAGGGTGTCCAAATTTAAAATAGGGTGTCCAAAAGACACCCAGGCACCCCTCTGGCTAACAGCATGACACGGGCGCTCGTTGATTATGGAAAATACAGCGCGTCTGCGTCCCATATCCAACTCGGCCTTTGTATTCCACTTGTGTGATAACTATAATAGTGGGTACATGTAAGTGCTGAATTGATTTACCTTCTCCCTGATCTCCAGAGCTCTCTTGCACAGCGGCTCGGCCTCCTTGTACTTGGCCCTCTTGCCGTACAGCACGGCGAGGTTATTCAACGTCGCTGCCACCTACAAAAGAGTGAAAACAGCGATTGTTAAACGCTGCCGTTTGAAAGGACTTTGTCAGGGACTCCACTTGCGCACAGAGCTCATCACAGTACCCAGGCTCTAATGTGAGGCTGAATTTGATAGTCGAGGGCAGAAAATTCATTGTCAAGCCTGATGTAAATTACATACGTGTGCCATACATCAAACAAAAAATTGCAAACAATGAAATATGTATTTATACCATGTCTCAAGGTAGAATCAACATTTTGCAGTAGATTTTCCCTTAAACATGTCATTGTACCAGACATTATTCAAATCTAATTAAAATGTTTGCAACAGATAATTTGTTTGGGATGTTTATGGATGCGACAGACGTCCGTACAGTTTATTGGGAAAAGAGATGCCTTATGTTTGCACAGTGTTTTGTAGTGTTTTCTACAGCACAAAGAAACAAGGAAGAGAGGGACATCCTGAAGCTCCCCTGAGAAGGTGCACGCCTGAACCAAGTGTAACTCTTGAAAGGTTTGTACTCACTGCTGGATGATCAGGTCCAAGGGTCTTCTCTCTGATAGCGAGGGCATCATGTAATAAATTACCTGCCTCCTTGTACTTATTCTGATCTCTGTAAGATGATCAATATAAATAATAATAATACTGGGAGTCTGATATAGCACCCTCTTTGTACAAAGAGAAACTCTTTTTAATACAGGTTTTGAAGTTTATGAATGATGTATGACCTTATAAGGGTTTACAAGGTGCTGCGGCGCATTCAGCAGCCATTGCCAGAAACACCGGGGCAAACCCCTGCTCCTAGTGATAAGTGTAACTGGGCTCCTTTACGTGCATTACACAACGCAAGGGACCTACAGCTATAGGTAGGTCCTATCCAAAGGAAGAAGCAATAATGGTTAAATGTCTTGCTTTTAAGAACGCAAGTGTCAAGACCACCACTCGAACCCACACTCTGCTGATCAGAAACACCAGAGCTCGAGTCCGGTGCTTTTGACTGCTTGGCAACGTACACCAGTTTCACAGTACTCCATACTCCATACAAGCTTCTGTGCAATCTGGGTCATTCTAAATGGTTGTTATCTTAGCGATTTTTATGAATTTTATCTCAAGTCCCCCCCCCCCCCAATTTAAAAAAAAATTACTATTATTATTATTATTGTTTTTTTGGGGGGCCCTAAGTCTCACGTATTAGCATGTTAAGCGCGCATACTGGCATGACTGGCCCGATATGCTACATGTAGCTTGTGTATGGGGATAAAACCTGACGTCGATGAGAAAGGTCTATTACTTGAACATCAGTCAACACACCTGTAGACCAGCGCAAGTATGTTGAGCATCGTGGCCACATCTGGATGATCGTGACCGGACGTCTTCTCCAGATCCTCCAAGGCTTGCTTGCAGAGGGGCACGGCGACCTCGTAGCGTCCCTGCGACGCATACTGGATGACAAGATTGTGTAAGGTGCGTAGTCTGGCGGGGATCTCGTAGCCGCCTGCTGCAGCTGCTGCAGCACCCGGGCTGGCCTGCTGCTGCGGGTATTGGTCTGAGGGCAGACAAAACAATTTTTTTTTTGCTTAATTTAGTTAAACCTTACGAGAAACAGTGGTCGGATTTCAAAGTACTCTCCTTAGGACCACTGGTCTTGTCATTGAGAAATTTACTTAACTAGAAATATTTTATTAAGTAGTGTTTCTGGTAATGAAACCAAGAGTGCCACATTAAGAACTTTAACTCGCAAGCCTGAGGTAACCAGTGTGAGGGTGCTTGCTAAGTGAGCCGTGGTTAAACCCCTACTCTTCCACGACACAATATGATATCACGTGGTGACTGTCAGTACACAGTCAACCCTCCTACTGTCTGACCATTCAATATCATCCACTCTGGTTTTGAATAATAGATAACCTGTGTCAGCCTACAATATGATATTAGTGGTGACTGTGTAAAGATCTAAACAGTACACACATGGTTTGGCTTAGCACTGGCCCTTGTGGGGTTCTCTTAAACAATGGAACAATAGACCCAACAAATATTTCTTTGTTCAACAGAGGAATTCTTTAGATAAGGGAATAATAGAACAACAATAGCAGGCCCCCACAAGCCACCATCTGTGAGGGTGGGTGTGTGCATTTTTGCTACCATACACAACCCATGCAGATGAATGGTTTTTCAAATGTTTGGTCAACTTGCTCGAAGACGTGACCAAGACTAGGACGGTTAATCAAAATAATGTTGATATTAAACATGAACACAACATTATATTTTTGCTTCCAAATTGCTTGATTCAAACAGTAAATTATACATCTACATCATGTGTTTCAACAGCGCATTGCACGACACTTGTGATCAGACAACGAATAAGATGGTACAGCAGATCCATTGGACTGTCTCGGCACCTGGGCCCGATTTCATAGAGCTGCTTAAGCAGAAAATATTGCTTAACAATTTTCTGCTGAGCAGAAATCAGCAGAATACCAGTCACAAATTGTACATGTGACATGGTAGTTTGGCCGGTAACTTTATTCTGGTAAGCACAATTTTGTTGTGCGTACAACAGCTACTTGTCGTGCTTAAGCAGCTCTATGAAATTCGGGCCAGATGCTCTTACGGGCCAGTCTGAATCTTGCAGCCCATCTAGGTCAATTTAATTCATACACCTTTTCTCCAACGCTGTCCGCACCTGCATCTTTACACAAGTACTTATAAATACGTATGACGGCAGCGTCCGATCGACTAGATTAAGAATTACGACTGCTCAAGGTTTCTTCATATTGACTTGCCTCAGGGAGGACAGGATCCGAAATTACATTTTGTGGAGAGCTTTTATGTACACGTCAAATTTAACGCTAATCTAATTAGATGATCATTACTGGTCCGTGTGCAATTCAATAAATGATTCTACCGAGATTGAGGAAACTAGTTTTTGATTAATGGAAGGTTTTCTTTACATTCTGTTATCGTTGTATTGGAACAGTTTGAGTTATTGTCACCGTTTTTATGTCTCTTTAACCAGTTTGCTTCGGCATTTCAAAAAACCTTTTCCCGTAACCTATTTGTGAATATTTTGAGTCAAAAAGCTTCTTTTTTACTCCCCTCGCCATAAATAATTTGTTTTGTCAAGGAAACTCAGTTTGGACGCCCGTATAAAGACGTTTAGTCATCGGTATTTACAGTAACTTTTTGTTCATGGTCGTGTTTCTGAAACGTAATCAGACCTCTGGAAAGTTGTTATGTAACAGCCCAACATCGACCCACGCCTGGTCAAACAGACAGTTTGGGTGTACACATGTACAGACAAATCTACCCAAACCTATAAAGCCTTCATTTAGCCTTTGAGAAAGACTCTGCTAGGGTCCAGGCCACTAACTAAGTTTTGCATTTATACCATAGGTCCTTTTGGTTCGTAAGCAGTTTGCAACAGCTAATTCTAGATGTTCTCAAACCTTGAAGTGTCCACCATATCTCAAAATGGCTTATTAAGAAAAATTAAAAAAATTTCTAGTGGACAATATTTTAGGAGCATCAAGGCAATGACCATGGGCATTGAGGCAATGGTATCTGTTGCCTCCATGAAGTACAAGTGGCGGTGATCATTAACTAAAAAACACACCTTAAGTTATTCCTTCCAACAAATACTCCAAACCATTCACGTTTGATTTTCAAGTTTTTTTTTAAACATGAGGCCGCCCCTGATCAATCAGGTTTGAACTAACAATACATAATCCAACTGGGGAAAAGGCTAATTGAATTCCTACCGCCCCCCCCCCAGAACAAACACGTTCAGTTGATCGACACGTTTACCGCACACTGGTTATAACAAGAATCCATTATGAGTAGAAATCAGATTCCCCCTTCCTCGGCAAGGACTCGAAGTATGACATCGCTGTCTTACAAGACGATCGATCTTGTCGGGATGAATATTTCAATGATTGAGCCGCTGAGCTTTAACCCCCCTCGGGGGATAGTGAGCTGTATTTCTCCCCCGCTAGCGTTTCAAAGGAAACTGTTGACCATGAAATTTGGGTTAATTAAAACCCTGTGAGGAGAAAGATTTTAGTGCAGGAATCGGATATGCGTGAGAGATCAGCATTCAACTTGAAAAATGTTCACACTGGTCATGTAACTAATATGCCATTGAAGACGACCCAAACTTATATGGGTTAATCGTAGTCGAAAATCTTATAGGGGACAGTACAACAGTCGCAGAGATACATTGTATTTAAAATTACAATCAACACCTGGACAAAGTTTCCATAATCAGGGAGATTTTCAAAATTGTTCATCAGAACATGGAAAGATTGGTTTAATTTCAGGGAACTTTCTGCCATCTTGGATTTTTTTTAAAGGACCTTTTAAACGGAAGAGAAACTGTTTTTATTTATTCATTGGCCTTATCTGTAAGTTGAAGCAGATGCTGTATGAGAGATAGATGACTCATATTCATGGAACTTTACATCAAAATATCAAGTTTATGCAAATGGTATTTCAACACAAACTGCAATCAACACACATGAGCTAGACAAAGTCTCCCCTCAAGATGCTTCAAGTTAACAAGCACAGACTGTCCTTGTAATTGTATTGGAGCACATATTTATACAGTACATGTACATGCATGGTGCACATGTACACATATGCCAGTTATCTCATGCAGTTGCAATGTACATGCGACTCACAAAAACACAGTGCACCTTCCACAGTTTACCCAGGTGAAGCAATTTTCCCCAAAAGCCGTCCACTGAAAAACTCGGACTCGCAACTCAGTGCCACAGGGGAAGTTAGGGACCTTGAAATTGGCAGCAGACATGATTGTGAAAAACAGTCACCAGCCTCACCCAAAGCAATACCGTTAAGGCAAATTTACGGCAAAGAAATGTCCTATTATCCTGCCACTGACTGCATGTTGAATATGAACGAACATCGACAACCTTTGGTGACCCTCTCCACATGATACACAGTGTAAAATGCCTTCCCTGGGCAAACTGTAGCCAGCACACTGTGTTGTGAATTACCCATACATATTGTACTGCCTCGATGCCCCCTAATCATTGCCTTGGTGTACAGTTGGCCTTGCCCTTTCAACAACAAAGTATCATGCCTGCATACATGTACTTTTATGACACTAAGGGCCACAAAATTATAGAGCACGGAGGGCGCAAGATGGGGGTGGGGAATGTGCCCTGGACGCCATTTCTGCAAGCAACTCCTTTGACGCAACAATAGATAAGTGCAGACAGCGACCATTGCTATCAATGATATAACAAAACATTTGCCTGCTGAAATGGCGCCCGTGCGTAATTCACGTTCCAACAATAGATAAAGCTCCAGTTCACCATCTTACGCCTTCGGCGCTCTATAATCTTTGCTAAGGGTCTTGTATTTTTTACAGGCACCTTGGAGGCAACCACCTGCACTTCATTTCAAATACATGTAAACACTTCAGTTCCAAGCAAGAAGCAGTTTTTTATTAACCATATCTACACATAGCCATCCTCAAAAAAATGATAATCATTGACATGAGACTGTTTCTTTCCTTCTTGGAGACTGCCTGGAATTGACGGTTGCCTGTAAGCCTTGAGTGACATGGCCTTTTTAAATTCAACATATGTACCCATCAGGAAGTCCCAGAACAGTTCATGTACAGTGTAGTAGCCAAATGAGTTTGACACAGGTTTTAAAGCCTCCAGTTTAGAAAGCAAAATATTTGACATGTATGTACATGTAGGGAACATGCCTGCATAGTTTTGAATCAACCCAACATATGGTTCAAGGATAACAGTACATGTACATGTGATTAACATGTTCACTACATACTGTAGTACATGCATACATGCATTGTACATGTACATGTATGTGACTGGCTCTGGCCTCCGGCAAAAGCGTAAATCTGTGACCCAATTTTCAAAAGGGAGATCGTGGTATTTATAGTGAACATTAACAATGTTCTCAATGCTTTAGAACGTGTCTTTCCCCATCAGAATCTAGATAAAACGTTCTACAATATGGTGACATGAAAAACAGCAAATCGATCCTTTGGTAAACATTTTGACCTTTCCGCGGCTGTTACACATTATGGTTGAATGCCACTAGAAGTTCTAGTTTTTGCCGGAGTAGGTCTCAAACTGACATGGTGCAAAATCACATCGGTTCAAGGATACAGTACTGTAGATGTAATTTGGGTATTTTATGTTAAAAGCGTAGGCACTCATATCGTGTTTGTTGTACGTCAGTGAAATTGCAATTAAATTAATCTTTAAACATTGTATGCAGCTACATGCAGTAAGCCTTGTGTTTTAAGTCATTACTGCAAGTGTGTTTACAGTTTATTTACTGAGATTCTAGTGAATTGCTAACACAGTTTCCAGTGTCTTCAACTTATCTGCAGAGGAGTTTTTAATTGAGTCATATTGGTTGAATTTCTTGATATTGTAACTTTTCCTGGTCGTCTAGTTTATTTAGTCATTTGTATTTTCGTTAACCTTTCCTTGTATGCGTTACCAGCTGTGTTTGTACTTAGTAAGGGGTCTGCATTTTCTTAATTTTTGAATTTTCCTAGTCAGTGAAAGTGTTTTTATATCATTATAAACAGCTGGTCTGGCATTCATTGTCTCTAGTGTATCTTTGCGTTTATTACTTGATCTAAATTGTAAAACCGCATCGAGGGATCTGTGATCCATACTGCGCTATATACCCATGTGTGTAAAGTGATGTTTTGTAACCAACCATAATTACATTACGTAGGCATGACAAGGATGGAAACCAGTTGTCAAGTGTTTGAGCCACAGCTCTCCGGCCGGCCGAGCATTAAGTCAACATGTCTTGCAATCATCAGCAGCCAACTGAATAACTTTAAGTACATGCAAGCCGAAAAAACCCATTCAGTCAGGCGGCACGGTCTGTCTTTGTCCGCTTCAGGACAGTATCTGGAGAAAAAAATATGCTAATGCACTTCACCACAGAGATGGGTTTCCTCTCTGCACATTATTACAATCCGTCTGAGTCACAGCATCTAGGCTTAAATGTCACCCTAACGAAAACAGCCCCCCCCCCTCGGCTAACCAAAAGGGTCCTCTCTGTCAGGCCAGTGTGTTATTAATACTCTGCATTTCAGATTACAATCCTGCCAATCTTGCCTATGATTGTTATAGCTCTTGACATTTACATGCATCCCCTCCCGCACGACATTAAAATAAAATCAATTGTCAGTTTTTGTTTCACTCCTCCCGGGTGAATTTATATTAAATGGATTTTTTTTTTTGGGGGGGGGTAAGGGGGGACACTGAAAAGAAATGTACATACGGTAATCAATTTTGCAATGTTCTGGTTG
Source organism: Pycnopodia helianthoides (assembly GCA_032158295.1). Lineage (NCBI taxonomy): Eukaryota > Metazoa > Echinodermata > Asteroidea > Forcipulatida > Asteriidae > Pycnopodia > Pycnopodia helianthoides. Next base: position 2,904,564 of record CM063243.1, on the reverse strand, counting down.
CACAGCTTAATCATTCAAGAAGCTTAGGCGGTATCCGAACTGGAGGCTTCGGCTACAGCTATGGCTGTTGCTAAGGGTGTTGCTGTGGACGTCCTATACTCCAGCCGTATCCATCGCGGTAGCCATCGCCGTAGCCGCCAATCAAAATGTGCGCTTTCCATAATTTTATTATCATTTTAACCTCTTAAATGCCAGTGTGATGACGTCAATGCATCAGGTCTATTATCTTACATACATGTTAACTACAAATAAACATGAACAGCAAATTATGATTGTTCATTTTTATTAATTTATCACTGAAAACGATTTACCCAGTCAGTTTCCTTTGCGGTTTACAACTTGATTTAAATAAAAAAGTTGCATCCCCTGAAGGCGGTCCCCTGGCTGCCCCCTTCCCAGGTTGTATCGTAAACTTGAGTGTGATCCCTGGCTACACGGCAGCTTACGGTTGTATGAATTCTAACTGGCACCCCCGAACAAAGATATGGACAAAATAAGGAGACCGCCAACATACATGTAGGGCTAGATAGCTCAGTTGGTAGAGCGCTGGCACTTTAATCCGGGGTCGATGGTTCAAACCCCACTCTAGTAAATCTGTCTACATGTATGTTCAACCCCAAATTATTTTTAAAAATATGCCCAGTCAGTTTCCTTTGTGGTTTTACAACTTGATATAAAAAACGAGTGTTTACTTTAAAGTGTTTTCGCCAGTAACTGCAGAAACGAATGTACCTAGAGGCTTCGGCACGATTCAACTTCACAACTACCGTGAATTTCTCTTCTCTGCCAGGCCTGTTCCATTTCCTCTCACTAATGGAACAGCCCTAACATCCCACGGGGGGAAGAAACGCTTAACAGCGCTTTTTGTCTTTTAAAAAGGCTCTTAAAACACAAAACACCCTCAAACTGTAACCGACTGTCGTTGCCTTGATGTGTGTTTTTGTTTTCCTTTCTGTATTTCATGGCGACTTATAAATTACATTTTTTCAATTTGGTGGTCTAGAAATCATGATTAAGCTCACGCTTGACCGATATACAATGTAGCTATAGGCTTCCCATGTCCTTGTTTTTCTGTGCTCATACGATTTTTTTTGCAAAAAAAGTTAATGGCCTTACGCTTCGAACCTTGCAGAGTCTTTCGCAAAGGCTCAAGAGAGTCTGCTAGGGTAGAAACGTCAGGCCATTAACTATTTTTTGCATTTATACCATACGTCCTTATGGTTTGTAAGCAGTTTGCAACAGCTACCGTAATTTCCTGCGTATTAGACGCCTCTTATCTGACTTTCAAAGGACCCCCCAAAATCACTGCACCTTATCTAACGGTGCGCCTTATCTGCTATCGCTTGAGTCCATTGTGATGATCAGTGTGTGAAATCATTAAAATCTGTAAAATAATCCTTATACGCAGGAAATTACAGTACTTCTATTTTCTCATCTGTTTTTGTGTGAGACAAACCACATGAAGTCCAAATAAACAATTGAATTAGATTGGTATAGTTACCTTCTGGTTGTTGTTGATCATCGTCATCTTCAGGGAAGCCCAAGTCAAGTGGCGACTCTGCTGTCTCTTCACTCTGTGTAAGATCGATAATGTAGTCATTTACATTGTGGGATTGGTACAGGTGGATTTCATTAAGCTGGTTTAACAAAAATTGAACTCCACCAATTACCCCAATTACAGAATGAGGGTTATTGACCGTGTGCCAAACTCCATGCTTGAGCCATCAAAAGGCACACTTCCTCAGAATCGTTCCGTTATCTACCCCACTAAACACTGAACTGTGGAACTTGTATTTTTAGGGGGGGGGGTTATCAGCCAATGCCAAAATGACTGGACTCTGGCCAGTGGTCCGTAGGTATTTTGACCCCTGTTTTTTCTTAATACCACAATGCTTAAAGGCATCGTACACGTTTGGTAATTGGAGCCTACTGTTTGTTCATGTTTGTTTCAAAGCTACAGAATTGTAGATATACAATAAAACTAACCTGTGAAAGTTTAATTTCAAAAGGTTTTAGCATTTTTTGAGATATCACCAAAAATCTGGAGCGGTTATGTCCACGCAGGAAGAATAATTCCTAATCTATAGGAATACACAAGCTGAGAAACGTTTTTGACAGAAACGCTTCTCAGATTCAAAATTTTGGGGATAAAAAGTGATATCTTTTTCCATAACCGCAGTACTTCGAAGTGAAATGTTTCCTGAAATGCATTTACTATCCAACGCTGCTGTACATCTTATCACGTAAATTTTTATTGCCATTTAATTTCAGAGTCGTTACCAAACGTGTACTCTGCCTTTAATAGAGGGGACTTGATCAATGTGGGCAGAACCCTGACATATACATGTAGGATTAAAACAACTGAACGACGACAAAAACCAACTCAAACCACAATAGTTGCAACTCACATCAGGTGTTCTGTCCTCGTCGAACTTCTTGATGGAGTTCATGTACTCCAGATGTTTGTACTTCTCTTCTAGCTCGGCTAGGTTTTGCTCACTGGTCTGCAGCTTCTGTTGGGTGGCCGCCAACTCGTCACGGAGCCAGGCGTTCTCCTGAACGAGCCTCCGTACCTGCGCTCTCAGCTTCTGCTTCTCTGCTTCCACCATGTTCAGATGGTGACCGAGGGCCATCATCACCTGCACACAAAGCCACAAAGTACCAGTTAGTGTTTTATTAAAAAGGCAACATCAATCTTCTTAAAAAAATTATAATCCCTAGCCTCCCCGAGTCCTTCAAAATCAACCGGATTGAGGCAAAATTGTCATTTGCCGACATGAAGGTACAGGGGATCCTACACAACTCATACATGTATCTGTTGATTTTCGGGGATTGAGGCAGTAGGCATCCCACATAAACTCATAAATTGGTTGATTTTAGAGAATTAAGCCGAAGTATCCTACAAAAACTCATATCCATGGATTTTGGAGGATTGAGGCAGTAGGAACCTTAAATAAACTCATATTGGTGGATTTTGGAAGATTGAGGCAGTAGGAACCTTAAATAAACTCATATCGGTCGATTTTGGAGGACTGCCTCAAGGCAGTTAAGGGATCCCACACAACTCATCCTATGATTAATTTGGAGAATTGAGGCAGCTGGCACGTTGAGTATGAACCAGGCTTTTACATTGACCAACCTCCATTCATTGGTTTCTACATGATGTAAATCACTGCATGTGATCTGGAAGAAAAAAAACACCCTATTTTGTCTGATAATCTTCATTACTATGCTGAGTTTTTAAAGAAAGACGTAGATGGGTAATTCCATAATGAATCACCTAAAATAAAAAAAACAAATTTGGCAGGCTCCGTCTCAGATTCACATCTCAGATGTAAGGAGACAGCTACTTGTATGTTTCTAACACATGTCATGCATGTACATGTAGCTCTCCAGAGTACACGTTCACCAAGAACCCTAAATATTTAAGTGGATTCTTGGTTTTTAATGTGCACTCTGTTCCGTTTCCTAGAAGATGCAAGTCTAAAACTTCATGCTAATGAGCAAAGGAAGGACAAAAGTACATCAAATAGCAAACAGAGTTTTGAGGCCTACACTATGCAACTTTTATGTATAATGCACTAGATGCATGCACACTGTGGAACAATGTAATGCAATGTAGTCAGAGAGTGCATACAGAGGTCGATAATGGAAGCCTTCCCCCCATGTTGGGCTTGGGACTGGGCCAGCCTTAGGCCTGTGAGTGTGAGCGACAAATTAAATGAGATGGTCGACCCTTCCTACAGCTATTCCCCTGATGAATGATGATGATGCAGGCCTGATACTTCACAGAGGCAATGGAGGCAATTGCCTCCGTGCTTCTGGTCATTGCCCAAGACCCCGTTTGCACTAGATCCAGAAAGGTGGATCAGACCCGGATCTGATCCACCCATGTGGATTAGCAGCAGTGTGAATTAACAGCTACATGTAGGATCAGACCCGGTTCAAGATCCTGCAATTTTAATCCACCTTTCCATGGGGGTTGAACCCTGCAATTGGTGGATCAGGGCTCGATTTCACAAAGAGTTCAGACTGATCGTAACTGCAAATCCATCGCAGTTGCTTAGCAAAGAGTGATGTCACAATACAAATCACTATGGTAATACTGATAACTCATCTTAAGATGAATCTTAGTGCTTTGTGAAATCGACCCCAGATCCGGCAAAGTGGATACCAGAAACGAGTGTAAACGCAAAGGTGGATCAGACACTGCATATGGTCATGTCCGGTTTTGCTCGTATGGTTATCGAGAGGTCAGGGTTCGAGTCTGGCATGTCAGCCAAATTTTCTTTGCTCACTTTTAACTTTAGTACCTTCAGCTTCTATGTAAAGTACTGTACCACAAATAATGGTAACATCTCAAACAAAATCACCTACACTTTCAACTTGTATAAAATTGTGTTTAGTTTTTCTTGTTCCACACAAACAAGTGCATACAGTACAGTACAATGCAAAAAAAATGTACATTACAGGAATGGTACAATGTAAAATCCCACAAAACAGAGTACATGTACATGTGTACGCATACAATGTAAACAATGATGGGTCCACACAGCAGACAGATAATAAATATTGCGTTAAGTTTTCCTTTGTTGTGTGTCCTTCAAAATATAGCTAATCAATATCTTAGCATTATATTGGAAGTATACATACATGTACTGTCTGTACTGCTGGGTGATTTAGACACCTTTAGACACCAAAGCATTGTAATTTGCCCACTCCAGTCCACAAGAAGAAACGTATTATACAGCTAATATACACATGTATGTAACAAAATGTACCATGTACATGTACATACAATGTACCATGTACATGTATGTACCATGTACATGTATGTACATGTACATTTATGTATTATATCCAACATTCCCATACGTTTCTTGTCAATGCCAGCATGGAATTTTGGGCGCCCATGAAAACTTTCCAAACTTCACTATTTTAAGCAGACGTCCCCCCAAAACGCGGCTGATAATAAGGATTTTTGCCTACACCCTCATACTCCAGCCGATAAATCTACATAATAGACAACATGTACATGTAATTTAACTTATATTTAGTCTCCAGCGTCATTAAAGCCCCAGAAAGAGAAAAAAAAGGCCGGGTGACGCAGGAGAAAAATAATGACTACTGACAAATTGCCCTTATCCAGTTATCGGTTATCAGAGATGGATTGACGAGAATTTAACATTGTTGTTTTCTTTTCCTTCGTACATGTGTAGGCCACAGTAAAATGTAATTTTACAGCACGTATGCACATCACAGTTAAGTAAGCACTGCGATACCCAGTGTAGAAGAGTGCTCTAAAAAATATACTATTGTAATGCAGAGATTTTAAAGATTATATCTGCAACTCTAATTAGGAGTGGAGCGATTCTGGTCCTCGACTACTCCTTTGACTTTCCCTTGCCTTAGTGCAAGAGACTCGCCTCTCACATATTGTACCTACAACAAGCTTAGGTCCAGCACCTCTGTAACAATTGTATTGCTACAACTCACCTTAATATAATTATAATAAATTAAGACCAGACCCATACATTGTTTCAAGTGCACTTTTCTTCAGTCGTCAACAACCAGAATACACTCCACTCCGCTTGCACGCTCAGAGGCTCAGAGTTTTTGAGAAGTCACAAACACAAATCTTTTAAAATCTCTGCAGTACACTTTTGAATATGTTTATAATAAATTTATACTATTTTGTGCATGTTAACATGCATTATAGGCTTCTGCAGCAAATAAGTCCAAGTGGGAATAGAATTTATTGATTTATGAGTATAAATAATTATAACAAGCAGCAGATGTGCCTAGTATCTACCATCCCCACCCCCGATGCCTCGATTTCACTGACAAAACAATCAACACAAACGTACTTAGTCTGATTTAAAAAACAAAAGCAGGAATTTCTGCATTGATTATGTCTGCAAATTTGTTATTTTACAACTGTTTGTCTTGCATTTATACATATACTTGAACGTGTCATTGGCGTGCAAAAAGGTAAAGTTTTATTTTGTGTACATGTAGAGTGCATGTATGTGAATCTAGAACAACCATTAAAGACCAACAAACAAACAAACAAAAAAACAAACAAACCAACAAACCAACAAACAAACACCCCAACAAACATGTTTGGTAAATTGTTTCGATCTGAAAGCTCACTGATTGTGTAAAGTTTGTGCTGAGAAGTACATGTACATGTACATTCTCTCTGACATTCTGTCAATGTCAACAAAACAGCATTCTCTTCCTTACATGTATTTTGATTGTTGCAATCAAAATAAGCCCAAACTGCGCAACACAGGAACCCAGCTTTACTATTTTTGCACTATTTATATTACTAATCAAATTCACATAATTATATCTCTGTTTGAGAACTGAGCATCAAGACAAAGACAGGCCTGATACTCTGTTCTTGTCAGAGCACAGCAAATTTACCTTCGACATCTTGGTACATGTACATGTACAAGGCATCTCTAAGAGGGAACAAAAATGAATATTTTCTCCAGGAACATTTCAAGGGGCACCGAGGCAAAGACCAGGGGGGCATTGAGGCAACTGCCCCTAGTGATGTACTAAGAGCAAAGAGCCATAGTAAAGTGTGTGCAGTTGGATGAGGTCATATAGTACAAATGACAAAGCCTCACAATGCGAACATGACTACACGCACATGACTCAAGCAGAGTCACTCCTTTGAGATTAGAATAATCAAAGGTTTTTTTCCTGAATCAGAGAGTGGAAACTCATTAACATTTTACATCATGACCTGCACACAAAACACGCTCGTTTTCAATTTCAGCGGAATTTTCTTCTTTATTTTGTCTTAAGTTTCCATTCACATGTTTCAGCACCAGAGCTTGAATTTTACAGTGGACACCGCAGGCCGATGCCACTAGTTTTTAGTGTCGGGCTAGAAGAGTTATAATCACCAGACAAGTCCGGCTGTCTTGTGTTTTTTAATAGAATATTAATGAATAATAATCCCCATCTCTGTCAAATATTGAACAAAAACAGACTAGGTTCAAATGTTGACTTTGAGTCTGAAAAATATACCTTTCCATTCTATTGAGTAATGAAGTACATTTAAAACTCATAACAACAACTGAGATAAATCTCCTGTTACAAGTCTTAGTGCTTGTTCAATATGCATGTTAAACTGCTTAGTCAGGAAGTTTTTTTCCAATTTGATTCTAGTCTTGCAAAAAAGAATTCTGGTCCGGTAAACATTTTAGGCTACACGTACGAGTCCTGTGGTCTTGTGGATTTTCCCCCCAAAATTCCAGCCCTCAGTGAGTTACATTGGTTTAAAAAAAAAAAAGTTAAACCCTTCTTTTTGGCTAGAGACCGTTCTGAATCCTTGAATAATCTACACTAACTCAGCAGCAAATTTCTTTGACTTGGGCAAAGATTGGTATACATGTAAATTCCTGATCCAATGACAAGAAACTTAGAGGATGTTTGGAGGGTAATAGTTTTAATGCACTCTGCTTGACAAGTAGCATGTAGCTTTTAGTTTGGTATTACATGTACATTTGGGAGGCTAATCATTCTTACTCACAGCTGAGAATTAAGAAGGATGCGGCTACATGTACAATTTGTTCGAGCCACAGGCATGTGAAGGCGCCTTTTGGCAGCCAGCCATATCGACCTATTATATGACCACGGAGCACAGCATGACAGCCACTGATCAAAAAGTTTGATTTTTCCGGAGGGAGAAAAACTGGAGGGCCCCCGGGAAAAAATCCCTTGGGGCATAGGAGACAACCAACGCACAACTCTACTTACATACATGGCACTAGCCACCCATGCCATCAAGTCAGGTATCAATTTAGTAAAGGCCTGTTTTCACACAGATTTTGTAAACATACAAAAATGTGTATATAAATCATTGTAATTTTCTTATTCTTATACAGTGTTATAAGCCAAGCTGCTTACTACAGTAAGAATCAGAAGGAGTTTCAAAGAGATGCAGTACGTGGACTAAAGCTGTCGGAATGACTCTTTGTTTTACATCTCGGCAAAGCATGAGTGTACGTATTATGTATGGGTGAGAAGAAGCAGTAAAGCCTAGTTTCATGCTCAAACACCCTGATAGGAGGAACCAGCTAAATAACTAACCTTGGCTTCGTTGAGTCCCAACTCGAGGCTTTCCAGAGACTTCTCGATAATCCCCGTCTTCTCCTCCACCAGGTTGGAGTCGCCATGGTCCTTCTTGACCACCTTGAGGGACTGGTAGAGACTGTTCAGGATGTCATTGTGCTCATTTTTCAGCTGCTCCAGGCCCTTGATCACCTCCTTGGTGCCGTTACTGATGGCCTCCTGGTTGAGGGTGTGTGTGGTGGACATCTTGGATTGGGGAAGAACTTAAAGACGATTGATCTGCAGAGAGATTGAGACGGGGGAAAAACCATGAGATTTAAAGACGATTGATCTGCAGAGAGATTGAGACGGGGGAAAAACCATGAGAGCAAGTCTCCTCTAACCCAAGTACCATCCCAAATTCCTTCTTTTCTCTTATCCAAAGTGAAGAATTAAGAAGGACTGAGGGCTGCAGGTCCAAATAACAAATTGCTTGTCACTGGTCAGGCATTCCAGAGTTGGTTATCTAAGTCCAAACATCTTGGTGTGGAGTGACTTTAGGAGAAGAGGATATTGTGAAGAATTAAGAAGGACTGAGGGCTGCAGGTCCAAATAACAAATTGCTTGTCACTGGGTCTGGCATTCCAGAGTTGGTTATCTAAGTCCAAACAACTTGGTGTGGAGTGACTTTAGGAGAAGAGGATATTGCAAGATTGAGGTCACCTGTAAGGGAAAATGCCTGGGTTACATGTATTGTTTGTCTAGCGCTAATTACGCTGTACGCATACAATCAAAGATGCACATGAAGCATTTCACACTTTTAAGCAATAACAACTTTTTTTCAAAATTTTACAAACACCTTCAAAAATATGTACAATTGAACAAATAATCACAATTAGTTAGTACCTTAAATGTATGATGTCTACATAGTTCACAGTATGGGTTTTATACACATGTTCACATCTGAACAAACAAAATATTTAGTTTTGAGCATTTTTGTATTGACATACATAAAAATGAGTATCAATAAAAAATGTGTATGTATTTTGAAATGCTCACACCAACAGCAGTGACTTCACAATCCTCTAGTTGTTTGTACAAAAATGTAAATGTCCACAAAAATATACGTATTGTTTTTCTTTTAGCATTCTCATTACAAAACCCAATCTGTATGGTAACCTGTACACATAAATTATACAAACTGCATGCACTGTGCACTTGCCCAATTATCTGTTGAATTGGCGAAGCGCATTCAAGGTTTTGAAAATGTTAATTACATGCACTACAATGAATGACACCCGAGCATTACGCACCCCAAAAAACAGCGAATATTCTCACCACAACAGCCGTTGTCAAATCCCGGCCGGTCAAGCTGTGGCCACAGTCCCCTTAATACAATAACCCGTCCTACCTGGTCAGAGTCGATGTTTAGAGCCAATATTTCATGCACTGGTCACCCCATCTGCGACACACTAAAATCATTACCACTCCCTCCATAAATGTGATGCGTCTATGGAGGCTACAACGTGTAATACAGATAATGCAAGCATCCAGCCGCTGCTCTTGCCTTGCATGCATACAGCTTCATGATTTCCCCTCCGAGGTGAAAAAAAACCTCCTTTCAGTTGACGTCATCTGCTCCCTGATTCGTCAGAGAGGATGGCTTCAGGTCTTTTTACTTGGAATATTACTTAGTGTCTGTGAGCTTCCCTATATGTGTGTGTGTGTGAGAACGTGTGGGGATATTTAATGTCTGTGCATCAGTCAGTCGTGGGGACCTCTCAAGGGGCAGGGTGGAATTTACTAAAACACAATCTGTTTTTAGTTCCCCCCTTCCGTCTGTGAAATTTCTCCACAGAATCGCAGTGGTTTTTAATATTAAAAGCAAAACAGTGTAAATGCTATAATGCAACCAATTTGTGTACAGTTAGTTAGTACAACAATTTATGACCACTGTATACATCTAATTATGTATTGTACAATTCTGCATTCTCCCGCCAGGCAATTCAATTCAATGTTTATAAATAACTACAGTTATGCAACTTGCATAACTTGTGAATACATTAAAGGAAGATTACACCAATTGCAGATAAGAAAAAAATGTACTTCCGAGTTACATACTACAAAATAACTTCCTTGACTGACAGTACATTACATGTATCCCATAGTATCAAGTGAATCGTTCTGCAAGGTCTAATTTAATTTTAAAGAAAAATACAATTTTGTATCATTCTCCCTTAAAAAGGGGCTCCATGGTCAAATTCAGTTTAGTGAGGATGAACTCCTTTTCAATAAATAACATGAATAAGATCCATAAATAAACTTGAAGAAAAAAGTCTCTTACCTCGCGTTAAGATGGTGTAAAATTGCATTTTATTTGATACTCTTTCAGAGCGAAATTTCAGAGCGACATCAAAAACGATTGGGTCTGTACAAATGTCCAAAGACAAATTTTTGCCCTAGCCAAATGACACTTTGATTTAATATCATCAAAATTCAGGAATGATTTAAAGATTCCCCGTACAAAAATGAACAGACCATACATTTGAAATATGGCATCATCCCCCAAAAATATTTTGAAAAAAAAAAAAAAAACGCACTGAATTAGAGTAAAATTCAATTCACAACAGCAAAATAATATTCCATTAGAAACAGATCATCCAACAATAAAACCAGAGTTCCTTTAATTTGAAGGAAATGAAAACATAAAAAGAGAGAAAGTTGTTATGAAATCCTCTTCACTCAATTATTGCAAAGCCTAGATTGAATGTTTTACAGGGGACTGAAAGAGTCTCCAAAATGTGACTGCAGTGCATAATTACAGACGCCTGAACACATCCTCACTGCCAGCCCAAAGAGGTGTCTTCCTGGAGGCATATGTAAGTCTTAGCCAGAGGGGTGTCTGGGTGTCTTTTGGACACCCTGTGTTAAATTTGGACACCCTGTTTTATCTGTCAATTACATGTTGTATTGTAAGTACACAATTTGGACACCCAGTTTCTGTATTTCCGGCAAAATTTGACACCCTTTTACCAAAACCTGGCTAAAATCTTGCCTCAAGGTTATGACGCTCTACCTGAATGTAAACCATGTAAACAGGGCGCAGTGCAGTGTCTGCATTCACTGGACTTGGACATTTAGTTAGACAGGCATTATGATAATGAGGGAAGAGTGTAAAGTATGTTGTACTATATCAAAAACCTATGAACTTGGCCTTCACAATAAATCCACATAAATGTTGGCAAGAGTCTACGAAAAACACAGAGAGAAGAAAAATCTTTCTAAACTATTTTGCCTTTCCTTCTTCTCCTTCTTTGCCTAATTGAAGATGTCAATCTTGGCTTAAAGGCAGGGTACATGTACATGTATGTACTTTTAGTAATTGGCAAAGACCAGTATCCCCAAGTATCCCTCTTTGGTGTGTCCCAACATGCACAAAATAACAAACCTGTGAACACTTGGGCTCAATTGGTCATCAAAGTTGTAAGAAAATAATGCAAGAAAAACCACCCTTGTTGCATAGAATTGTGTGTTTTCAAATGCCTGAGAGGCCTCATACCTGAAGCCTTTCTCAGATTCAAATATTTTAGTGAGAAATTACATGTACCTCTTTCTCAAAAACTACATTACTTCAGAGGGACTCGTTTCTCACAATGTTTAATACTATCAGCAGCTCTCAGGTGCCCCTTACCCAGTAAATTTGTATGGCAATGTATTTCTTGCAAAGAAATGGCTTAAAACTGGCCAATATTTTTATTCTTCGTCATACATGTAAATTATGAATGTTTTTAGTATTACAAAATGTTATAATGTCTTTCTTGCTGTAATCATGAAAATAAATCGTTCATAATCTTGTTTAATATTTGAATTACATTTAAGTAATTTCAAATGTAAATCAGCTACTGGGCTGCAAGATTTCAGTGTTTTTAATATTAATTTAATACACCAATTTATAATAATTGATCAACAGTTTCTTATTGCCCTCACTTCCTACAATTCCTGGCCATTGGAGGAATGAGTTTATTTGGACACCTGACCGCTTGACTGAATGTTCAAATTGCTAAACTATAAAGTTGTTTCTAGACAAAGGAAAACGGTAATTTTAATTTTCAACACCCCGTGGTGGTGGTGGATTGGGGGGAGGGGGTGCCTGCCCTGATACTTTTGTTCCCACGGACGATCACACACTTTTGAACACTTTTGAAGCTGAAATCATCCAAAAGGAAGGCAAGGCTTTCCAAAACCCATGTGATTCTTTTGTCTACTTGAAATTCTACACTTGGGCTTAATGTTCACTTTTCCCAATACTTTTTACTTTTATTGCAGTGATTTACATTACAAGCAAAAGACCGGGTGGCTACATCGTTATCCAATGCTGGTAGTGCAAAAAAGCAACTATTTTGTCGTAGAATACTGGTAATTTATGAAACAATAATGTGATTTAAACCAATGTCACAATATACAACTTCAATAAAAGGGATTAGTGACTGTTTGTGTTATTGTTTACAAAAATAAAGCCGACTGTCGGTGTAATCGCTATGTCAAAACATAGTCTTTGCACGTCTTTGCCATCCACTGAGATGACTATCCACTGAGATGACGTACATTGTAGTACCCACTTAAAGTCTTGTGATGACACATAGTGTGTTAGCCAGAGGGGTGTCTAAGTGTCTTTTGGAAAACCCTGTTTTAAATGTGGACACCCTGTTTTATCTGTCATTTATGTAAATGAATTGAAGTGAACAATTTGGACACCCACTTTTTAAAGTTCCAGCAACTTTTGACACCCTTTTACCAAATCCTGGCTAAAACCTTGTGATGACATTCATATGGCAATCGGTCTATTGAAATTAGAATTCCTTGTCGCAAGAAACTGCCTCTGAATAAATGAACTTTGGAGCCAGAAATGATGATAAACTCTGCATAATCAACCGATGTGACTCATTGACTCATCATAGGTGCATAAATTACATGAGCAGTCAAGGCAGTATGCTTTAAAAATCCAATGACCATAAAAACTTACTTGGTGAGGAGCACTGCTAATAAGAGCTCTCATATAGTACAAGAAATTGTGAGAAAGAACTCCCTTTGAAGTATTAATGTAATGTAGTTTTAGAGAAAGAGTTCATTTTCACCCCAACAATTTGAATCTGAGAAAGGCTTCAGGCATGAAATCCCTAAAGCCTTTCTCTCAGGCATTTAAAAGCACACAACTCAATCGAATTGAATCGAACGTTCCGTCTTCAAAAGAATGAAAGTATTCTCACCAAAAATGTTGCACTCATAAACATTCATTTGTACACTATATAAATTATATAAATACTCAAATAATGTTAACTTCCAACCCATCGATGTGTTTAAATTATGATTAAAATTAAAACCTTAAAAATTCTTTAAGTTCAGAATCAGAGTTTAGTCGGAGAGATAAGGCCTCTTTTGTGACTTTTATGTTGCACTTACATTCCATCTAGATTTTTCTGGGTTTCTTAAACTTTAATCAAAAATAAACCATTTTACATTAAACAGAATTAACTTAGTTAAAAGCAACTCAGTAATATCATGAATATACTTAGTGAGAGTGAGAGCGAAAACATTAAATTATAACACAAGTCATTAACACTAACATTATAATATTGTATACTCTATAATTTAGGGCCTAAGTAAGTTATTAACATTTATAATATATTAATTTGTATTAATGTTTGTATTATAATATTATAATTAATAATAATTAATATTTTAATTTATTATTAAATTTAAATTTGGCTTTTCCTTTTTTGAAAAAACAAGTCAAGTGACAAAATACAACAGCGTTCGGACTCGGCGACTTTCCCCAAATGAGAATATGGTTAAATCTGTTTTAATTTAAGTGACATTCCGAATGATTAATTAGTGAACGCAAATATGTCTGTACTTACCGCATTCACGCCCAGCCTTCTGCCGCCCGGCTGGCCGGCTAGACACAGACGGGGAGTGTTCCCACGGACGTCGGGCCCGTTGCCTGTTGAAGAGTTGAAATGATTTTAGCCGATGAAAATGCGAGTCCACGCAAGCCAAAGACGTAATGTTCGTTCCCGTGTACCGGTAGGATCTGACTGCAGAATTCGCAGTCAATTACTAGAGTCTACCATCGTTTCAAATGTTCCAAAAAATAGGACACAATTACCTAAAATAAAATAGTGACACTGACAACTGTATTTTTCCACGAAGCAAACGGCGTGAAGAAAATAACAAAGATGGCGATTCCTAATTTTAATAAATTGCAATGATACCGATGTTCGAGTAATGGATGTAACCGAAAACAGTAAGACTTGTCAGAATCGATATAAAAAACTTGAAGGCGTCTCGTTCCTAAAAACCGAAGTAAAACATAGCCTTGCACAAGGCGGTCGCAGTTTTCACTCAGAAAAAGACGGCGTAATCCCACGGATACGTTAAGGCCTTTACACTTTGTGCGTACCGTGTGCGTACTGTGTGTATCACTATGCATGCACTGAGCACGACTACTAGAGATCGAGATAGCAGCACTGCGTGTAGGCTACATACACACGCGCGCATGTGCACACAGAGACATGCACGAAGCTGCAGGCGGGTAGCAGGCGGGTAGCGCGGCACAAAAAAGCAAAATAATATATATAAAAAAAAATAATAATAATAATAACTTCATAAATAAGTTAATTTAAAAAAAAACTACAACGCCTTGGTCAAGGCCTAACCATGGCCTAACTAAGACACCGCTCAATCCGGTAAAGGTTTGGAATCGATTCAAAATATTGGGGTTTTTTTAACGAAAATCGATTCCATGTTTGTTGGTACCGATATTTTGAGAGATTTTTTACGAAAGAGGGAGCTATTTGAGGGCGGGGCTGCATTTTCAACTGCCCCTCTAAAAACTAACAACTGAGCCTCAGACTGTATTGTCCTATTATTTAAACATTGCCATTGTTTTTAAAGTGAATAATTTCAATTTCATATGTTAGTTTCAGCGGCGTAAATTTTCTTTTCTAAGGGCGTGGGACAATTCCCCCTACTATTTTATTTTGTGTAAGCCAATTTTAATGTAAAGTTTGATGTATAAAATAATGGTGCACCAAATTCCAATGCCACTGATCTCTATGATGATCGGTGCCTGTCTTTCTTTATCGATCCTTGCGGATAAAGACTGGGATCAGTCTAGGAACGGACCTAGCATCATTTTACTGCGGATAGAGGGCGCTGTGTCAACTCTCCGAAAAGAAAACTCATGTCGGATCATCAACAAGTAAGGCGGGCATCGCAAACAAACTTGTCAACTTTCTTAGTGGCCCTTCAAGTATGGCTGAAATCTCTGGAAAAGTCTTGGCAATATCTCTAACAGTTAGTTTTGTGATCGGAACAGTCGTGGGCTATAAGTGCAATACGTTATACAGGCATTATCTACAAAACAAACGAGATCGGCTCAGGAGGAGAGCTGTCGAGATTCAGACGAAATTGAATGTGTCATAAAAGGTAAGATTAGAACTTAGAACTAAGTCACAGTTACTTTTTATTAAATATACAAAATGTAAGTGATTTAAAGACAAACATCTCTGTTTACATTCATAATTGAAGATACACGTGTGGTACGGTTCGTAATACTAGTGGAACGAACCTCTACTCAGTACACGTGTGGCGTGCTTGTTTTAAATTCGTAAACATATGACAAATAGGCCTATCACACATTTTCGAAAAGTTATTGACAAAAAAACAAAACAAATAGGGAGACTGCCATCTAGGGCAAGATAGCTCAATTGGTACTCCGGTACTCCTACTCCTACCTAGTCCTAAAACTAATGACTAACTATGAGGTTCGTTCCGCTATTGTACGTTTTTATATTTTTCAGAACCCAGTAGTGATGTCTTCCAAAGAAGTTAACGACGTGGGGGTGAATCCAGTCGTCTTGGTCCATGGGGGTGCATGGGCTATACCTGATGATCTAGTGGAGGCCAGTACTACAGGGGTGCAGAATGCAGCAAGGGCTGGGTACAGAACCTTGGAGGAGGCTGGAGGGACTGCCTTAGATGCTGTAGTGGCTGCAGTCTGTGTCTTAGAAGATGATCCAGCATTTGATGCAGGTAAGCTCTGGATGATCAGATGATGATCGCTTCTTCAGGGACGGAGGAAGGGGGGTGGGGGTGGGGGCCTGTGACAATGGGGAATGCTGTATGGGCCAGATGCCACACCTACCTTTGTGGAGACCAGGAGGGGAGGTGGGGCAGGTATAGGTTATGTAACCACTGAAGACAAAAGTGTAATGTTCTACTAGTACTAGCAATGCATGAGTTAGCATTGAATGTGTAGTATTGTCTGGAGGAATTTTGCTTCTTTTGGGATGGGAGAAGGGAGGGGTGGGCGTAGATAGCAAAATGGGCCAGATACATTGCATTGATTGAGACCTGGGCCCAATTTCATAGAGCTGCTTAAGCCAAGAGAGTAGCTTAGCACAACAAAATGTTGCTGGGTCTAAATAAGGTTACCAGCCAAACTACCATGTCACTTTTACAATTTGTGACTGGTATCCTGCTCATTTCTGCTAAGCAGAAAATTGCTAAGCAATATTTTCTGCTTACAAAGCAACTCTGTGAAATTGGGCTCTGGATGGGGAAGCAGAGGGAATTGGGAGATAGCCGTAGATACTGTTAGTCACTTGCATTGTTACGTTCAACTCTTTCTTAGAGGATGAGCTCATCAGCCAGTATTTGATGCTGGCTAGAGTGGTAAGTGGGTAAGGAAAGAGGGTCGGGCATTGTTCCAGGGGTTTAAAACTACAGAATGTAGCAATGGCATGCGCATGAGAGGGGGGTGGGGTTGAGAAACTGTTTTCAAAAAAATAATAAATTGACTTTTTTGTCGTCAGAATTCCTTGGTTTGTGGTAATAAATTCATTAGGCATTATTTTACATTAGATTGGAAGCAATCAATTCTCTATTTTTATATATATATTTTTTTATTTGTAAGAAATTCGCTATTTATCAGAAATTCGCTACTACTTGCCTTTGTAGGTACCGGTTCGGTGCTGAATGAAGAGGGTGAGGTCGAGATGGACTCTGTTGTCATGGAGGGACGGGATTTGAAAGCAGGATCCATAGCATGCGTCAAAAATATTAAAAATCCTGTAAAGCTGGCGAGACTGGTCTTGGAAAAGGTTCGTTGGCCTCATGTTTAAAGGAACATTGCAGAATTGGTTTTTGCTAACAAAACAGTTGCTGGCTGTGTAAGCACTTTATGTAATCCACCATATACATGATATACATAAACTGACAAACCTGTAGAAGTTTGAGATCGATCGGCCATCTGGGTCACGAGAAAATAGTGAAAAACCGATTACACATTTGCATGAAATCATATAGATTCAACAAATGAATAAGACGCTCGCTGAGCAATAAACTCCAATCGGAAAATTAGTTTATTCATTTCTCATCCAATATGGCATTTCAGACAGAAATATTTCAAGGGGTGTTTTCTACTATCATCATCATTAGACCGTGTACGTTTGATGTAAATCTGTGATCAAAAAGTATATTTTACAAGTTTTTTTCTTACCAATTCTGTTATGTTCCTTTAATTCGTAATCAAGTTCTAGGTTAGTGCATCTTTGTTTATTTTCCTAAACGGTCAAACAAACCTTGTGACTTCCGTTTCTAGTGAATTCCAACTGAGAACTGGAAGTACGATGCAGGGTACCCGAGTTCGTCAGTGCCAGCTCTCTAAGTCTCTGTGCTTATTTTGAGCCGACCTGTCCGGGAGGAGCAGGTGTCAACGCACTTTTCAGGATTAACAACAGAACTCCTCAGTAAATTTCTTATTTCAATGAAACACATACCCCTTCTGAAAACATCTGTCTTTAGTTCGGATTTTAAAAAACGAGTCAATCCATGCAGGGTGTGCTTGTCTTCCTCGGAATCAAGGTTTTACCCAGGATTTGGTAAAAGGGTGTCCAAATTTGCTGGAATTTTAAAAACTAGGTGTCCAAATTGTTCACTTACATTTCATTAACATGTAAATGACAGATAAATCAGGGTGTCCAAATTTAAAACAGGGTGTCCAAAAGACACTTAGACACCCCTCTGGTTAACACTTTGCTCGAAATACTGGCAGTTGGTAAAGTTTGCAAGCTGACTTCCAACCCTGCCCTCCCCCCCCCCTTTTCTGATCGTTCTAGTTACATTAGCCCGAACATCTGACGCCACACTTCGAGGCTCGTGAATAGCGCCGGAGACCGGCTTTGAGCATTTGGGGGATCCTGACAAACGCACCTTTGACCTCGCATCCCATTCAGTCGTGGATAGGATGTGTGACGTCAGATGTTTTGGGCTATCGTACATGGACCGGTGCCTGTGCGGATAAGGACAGGGGACCAGTCTATAGTTACATAAGCCCTTTTCACACTGCATCTCTTATGGATGCCCCTGGGGAATAGACTTGTGTTCAAGGGGCTATATAGAGTTTAACCCATCCATTAATTGACCATATATCTGGTGGCCTAAGCCGAACTACAACCTTTGTTCTTCTTCGCATCTTCAAGCAGTTCATCAATCGTTTTGGTTTGGTTCTGACAGTGAGACTTGTGTCAGTAGTGTCGGTCGTGGTCGTTCCCTCCTCGTGTAATTGTCCGTGTTGATTAGCAGTTGCTCTGATTCGTTGGTATCTAAAGATCTTATCAGATGTACCAGGTATTTGGCCTGTTGTCTTTTAACAAAAAAAAACAAATTTTTGCCTTTTTTTTCTACAGACAGATCACACTATGCTGGTTGGTGAGGGAGCCAATAAATTTGCAAAAGCCATGGGGATGATTGAGGTACCAATGTCTACCCTTATAAATGCCAAGGCGATGGAAGATTTCCAGCATTATAAGAAATTTAGAAAGGTTGTCAACAATTGTTTTCACTCAAGGTACATTCGGGTGGGTTTGTCTTTACTTCTTCGGTAAACAAATCTTAGAAAATACTTCTTCGGAGTTTAGTAAATGTGCAAAATCTCTAAACTGAGTTTATTTGCTCATCAAATAGATGAGAAGAAGAGATTTCAAGTAACACCTAATTCAGCACAGGAGAAGTATTTCTCAACATGTAGAATGTTTAAAGGTGCTGTATACGTTTGGTAATTGGAGCCTACTGATTGTGTTAATCCTGTATAAACATAGGTACATGCAATAAAACTAACCTGTGAAAATTTCACTTCAAAAGGTGGTCGCATTTTTGAGATATCACCGAAAAACCGGAGAAAATATTTCCATGCAGGAAGAATATTCCCCATAGGAATACACAGTCTGAGATTCAAATTTGGGGGAGTATAAAGTGATATATTTATACTTCGAAGTTAAAAGTTTCTCAAAATTCATAATACTACCCAACGCTTCTGTACCTCTTACCAAGTAAGTTTTTATTGCCATTAATTTTCAGAGTCATTACCAAATGTGACAAAGAACGATAACAGATCATTTTTTATTCTTGTTTATTTTCAGATCCCAAGGACACGACACAGTGGGCGCCGTAGCTGTTGACAGCCACGGTAATGTAGCATGTGCCACATCCACTGGAGGAATCACAGCTAAAATGGTCGGCCGGGTCGGTGACAGTCCCATCATTGGTAAGGACACTGGAAATGTGCTCTGTTTTAAAAGATGAACTTTGCCGAAAAATGTGTACTTAGTATTTACCCATGTGCCCCTTGTTTACATGTAAACCGTGCTCTCCCAGTAGGAAGTCATGATGGTTATCCAAACAAACGGAACCAGCCTAATTCCAAAACCGCTTTTGTTATTGCTCGGGGGGAGGGGAAGCACATATCTAAACCCAAACCCTGCAAGTTTATATTAGCTCAAGATCTTTTTCTTGTCTTGAAGGAAGTGGTGCATATTGCGATAATGCATCAGGAGCTGCATCGACCACAGGTCATGGAGAGTCCATTGTTAAAGTCACATTGGCAAGACAAGTTCTGTACAACATGCAAAATGGTAGGTAGCTGTAGTTTTACTTAACAGTTAGGGTCATAGATTGGTGAATACTCCAAAAATTAAAGACCATAAAACTTGGTGAGAAGCACTGCAGCTGCTGATAGTATAAACTATTTTTTAGAAAGGATTCCCTTCGAAGTGATATGGTTTGCATAATTTGTTCACCCTAAAAAATTTGAATCCATGAAACGATTCATGCATGGATCGTTTCTCAGCCTTCTGATGGTTGGTGCCCATTGAAAAATGCTTAGGCCAGAGAGGGGGTTGGTACCCACTGTCACCTCGCTAAACATGGATAGATTTAAAGTTCTTGTAAAAATACCTTGACAAATGTAAATGTCTTTATCATATTATTTCAAACACATGTGATCTCATCTCGACCAATCAGAATGGATAAACTGTCCCGAGTATTTATGTATCTCCGTCAAAACTACTGTAATTCCCTCTTTTACGGACTTCTGGCTTCTACCAGAAATCACCTGCAAAGAATCCAGATCATTGCAGCCCGATCCTCACTTGAAAAGGGAAAATTAAACACATGGTACTCAAAATACTATCACTGGCTTCCTGTGGAATAATGCATAATTTTCAAGATCCTCACCGTC
Source organism: Pycnopodia helianthoides (assembly GCA_032158295.1). Lineage (NCBI taxonomy): Eukaryota > Metazoa > Echinodermata > Asteroidea > Forcipulatida > Asteriidae > Pycnopodia > Pycnopodia helianthoides. The sequence goes on along the minus strand of CM063243.1, from coordinate 2,883,914 downwards.
ACTTACCAGTCAATCAACTGCATAGCACCCCCCCCCCCAGTATGTACAAGAACTTGTAACCCTCTACAGGCCAGTGTCAACAGCGATCAAGTGATGGTCACTTTGTCTCCATCTGCTCGACTGAAGCAGTTTTTCTATCATAGCCCCCCGTCTATGGAATGGTCTACCAACAAACTGCAAAACACAATCTGACATCGGTTCCTTCAGAACCTACCTCAGAACATACCTCGGAACCTGCCTCAGAACACACCTCAAAACCCACCTCAGAACCTACCTCGAACCTACCTCAGAACCTACCTCAAACCTACCTCAGAACCTACCTCAAACCTACCTCAGAACCTACCTCAGAACCTACCTCAGAACCTTCCTCAGAACCTTCCTCAGAACCTACCTCAGAACCTACCTCAGAACCTACCTCAGAACTTACCTCAGAACCTACCTCAGAACTTACCTCAGAACCTACCTCAGAACCTACCTCGAACCTTCCTCAGAACCTACCTCAGAACCTACCCTAGAACCTACCTCTTCACTCATACAACTCGCAGGGTTCTATTTCCCCTCAACTTCGAGGATCACTTCGAGAGTCGTAGTTTTAACCACAGCACTTAAAGCAGTCAATATTTGTATGATATTATATAATTAAAATTTTCTCCTACTAGGTGACAACGCCCAGCAAGCTGCCGAAAGAGCCATTTCGTACATGTCAAGGAGGGTGAACGGTTCAGGGGGTACCATTGCAGTGAGCAAAACAGGTGACATCGGGATAAGCTTTATTACAGAACGTATGGCCTGGGCATGGGCTAGAAGCAGCTCCCTTCATTATGGTATCAATCCAGGGGAAGATTTTACTGTAACCAGTTAACAGATCTATTTTAAAACTTTTAAAAGATAAATTGAAAATAGAACCACAACAAGTATTTTGTTATGCACTTTAATTTTATTTAACTTTTTTCTGGACTGAACAATGATATTACAAAAATAAGCCTTTCAAAGTGGACATATATTGAACATTTGACTTCATGGTTTTTTTAATCTGTCTTTAAAAGCACCTAAAAAATTAAGGGAAAATACTGTAAACCAGGGGCTAGTCAGTGCATCATTTGAACAGTGTTTTGAAAATTGACATTGCTTGTATCTATCGTAAATAAAATAACCACCGTTAACAATTTCAACTGCTTATTTCTTAATAAGTTGTCGGCAAAATATGAATGCATTCTTCAAACCCTGGCTATCATCTTGTTTGTCAAATATCTTGTGTGTAACAAAACTATTTCAGAAAGTGATATTTTTGAGTTTCTGCAGAAAACCATGTGATATTGTAATAAAAGTTTGTGCACTTTGCACTTGATTTTGAAGCTATTTTCCTATTATCACGATTGCTTCTAGTACTGTGCATTTAGCAATCCACGGTACCTACTGAGTTGCAAAGCATTTAATGGTATCGGATCTCTAAATTTCAGGCCTATTGGTGTTGGAGGCCGCTCAATCAGCACAGGTCCACCCAATCTATTTTGCTGGGTATTCTTAAGAGTTATTTTAGCAGTAGATTGTGCTGGCCTAGAGTCCTGTTGATCACTGGGAGTTGAGTTGTTAAGAGAAGAGTTGAGTTGTTGGTTGGAGTGCATCAAGGTTCCAGTAGGCAGCAATGACGGTTGATGAGGTCCATTGAGACTCCCATATCCCTTGCTCTGCAAAGCATTCAGTGGGATTGAATCTCTAAATGTCAGTCCGATTGGTTTTGGTGGCCTCTGAACAAACACAGGACCTCCATATAAATTGTTCCGCGAAGATTGCTTCGACGACACTAACCCAGTTGGTGTTGGCAGGCCTACTTTTTGATGTGCCGCTTGTCTTTCTGACAGGCTGTGCTGTGAAGATTGCTTCGGTTGACCACTTCCTGAAGATCTGGATCTAACGGGTTGACGCCTCTGCAAAGGCACAGACCCTTCAGACAGATGGGCCTGTAGAGACGGCTGCAACTGAGACAACCTCCCAGGTATGATGATCCTGGAAGGCTGCTGTGGAGTAGACTGGTCAGAATCTTTGGTTACTGCTGAAAATTGCAGTGTTGGCATTGACCTTCCGGATGCACACTGCACAACATTTTGCTGTATCTTGTCACAGTATGTCTTTGTGGCAGATATTTCTCTGGTTGGCAGCAGCGGGTTTGACAAATCAATGTCCAATACTTCAGATACTGCAAAGATGATGTAATGCAAGAGTTCTTAATGCATTATTTTAATGTATAGGCCATGTCACTTGGCATTTGTTTTCAGGCAAATTGGAGGCAACCAGCTGCACCATATGCACACGGAACACTTCGGCAGCACAAGAGACTTTCTATTAGCTGTCACCCACTTTTAAAATCCCCAATAAAAAAAATGAGAAAACTTAACTGTGAATGAATGTTCTTCTTGGAGATTGCCTGGAACCGGTTGCCTGTTAATTGCCTCGTGTGACATGCCCTTTTAGGTACAGCATTTCCTAATGTCACGGATGATCACTAGGATGTGTTTGAAGGCAAAGTATACCTTTGGTTTTTGGAGCCGTTCGATTATTTTAATTCTTTATAAATATAGACATATACAGTAAAACTAACCTGTGAACATTTCATTTCAAAAGGTGGAAGCGCTTTTGAGATGGCACCGAATATCTGGAGCGGTGGTTTATGTCCACGCAGGAAAAATAATCGGTAATTGGAATACATAATCTGAGAAAAGTTTCATGCGGAAACGTTTCTGAGATTGAAATGGTTTTGAATCCCCCTCTCTCTCTCTCTTAAACCACATTCCTTAGAAGGGAATTGTCTCTGAAAATGGTGTACATTATAAACTGCTGCAGTGCTTCTTACCAAGTAAGTTTTTATGGTCATTAACTATTGGAGTAATTACCAAAGGTATACCCTGCCTTTAAGGAAAGAAAAGACTGTGTTAGGTAGCTCTTCGAAATCCTACGTGATGAACTAGCTGGCGGCTGGGGAAAATAAATTGAAACACCAACCAAGAAAAATAAAGTTTGTACTTTACTAGAGAAAAACATTAAAAGCTCATCATACCTTGTGCTGTGTGTGACTCGGTGACATGTGGAAATCGATCTCCGGGACCAACCCATCTATCGAAACTAGATTCTGCGTGTCCGTCAGTTGAACTTCTAGAGGGAATCAAGTACATGCTGTGATGAATTAGTTACTGGACACAATAAAGGGCACCATTTAAAAAAAACAAATCAATTCAATTTAACATTTCCTGCTCAAAAATGAAGTGTAATAATTACGGAATATTTTGTTATGGGTAAAAATGAGTTTAAAAGAAAAACAGTGTTCTTATACCGAAGAATCCTGGGGTGGAATTCACGTCCTGTCGCCCCGGTGTGAACGCTACAGGACGGGCGTCTTGCCAGTCGTATCCAGGAGATGAAGCCAACAAGGCTTGCTGTGCAAAAGCACAAACCGGCAGAGATGAGGATGGTGTCTCGGATATCATAATGCATCCAATGTGAGCTCTCTTCGATGGCGGCACCGGATTTTGAGTCCGATTTGAAGAATACGAGTTGAAGGGCTCCTAAGGATGATGACAGCGAGTAATACAAATGGAAAACAAACACCGAGACTGGAGACAGTTCTTGGGTGTGTTGTGCCTCCTCACACACGAACTCATTGGTGTTGTTGATGAACAAGACACCGCTGCGCGTCGACGGCTGCCATGATGTGGACACGGATAACACGTGGGGCGTAGCGACTGGAACTTTTTCGACCTCGCAACCGCTGGTCAGGCACACTAGGCCAAGGCCAACGCTGGCCACTAACAAATTGAAGAACTTGATGACGGAATGCATTGCATACCACTATTACGATTCCACTTTTCGAACATGTACTACAAACATTAATGTCTGCCGTTTCGAATTCGTTTGTTTAAGTTTATAATAAACTTGTTACTAACAACAGTTAACTGTTGTCGATCAAACATGCAACCGGCGTTCGCGCCACGCCGCACCGGCGCGCAGGCTATGATACAAACAAAACAGTGCAACGAAGACGCAATAATTTGCTACGTCACACATACAATGTACGGCTGTATTTGTGACGTTTTACGTCGTGGGCGCGTTAGTGTAGATATAGAATATAACACCAGTCGTACGTGTGCAGCGCGTACACGTGCGCGTGCACGCTTCTATAGTTAGTTCCCAGTAGACGCCATCTTTACGGGCAAATTGCATTTTGGCTTGCAGGTGCGTCAAACGCTCAACTTATTAACGCACCCGCGTTGTTCACTGACCAATCGTGCAGTGAGTTTCGTGAAATGCGCGCGTGTTGCACGCCGTTCTCACACGAAACGCACGACTGTTTGTTCTAAACTGCCCGTAAAGATGGCCGATTTACGTCATACTGCAACCTATCTATTGTTTGTCATCAAAGATTGTGGCCGATGCAAGGGGTCTCTTCAATGATGTAGGTACTTATTTGTAAAGTCCCCTAAGCGCTCATTTTGCATGCAACATTATCATGCTAAAGTTCTTGCCATGCCGACCAATGTTCACAATGTTCTAAATAAATGTACACAAACATTGATCTCCTTTAACATTAATGGGGATCAATGTACACAAAGGAATTGACTCCCAAAATGGTGGAACTGGCAGACGCACATAATGCGTTCCTCGTTGATGTTGGGGTGGGGGGCACTAGCAGGCTACCACGACAAACTTAATGTGCAGTTTAGTTTACAAATCACAGACTATCCCATCACCACTTTCATCATCGTCATCATTATGCATCAATAGTTTACGACCTAGAACCTAAACAATGAGTAATCTCAATGGCCGATAAAGCTCGCCGGTATTGGTGTCCGATTGCGGTGTGTGCTTGTCGAAGATAATATAAAGGAACTTAGATATCGGAAGTCACAAACTGTTGTAGCTGCTGCAATGTGGGGAACGTTTTGGCTTTGGAACTAGGGCCCGATCTACCGGGAAACTTAAAGCACGTGCTCTGACACGCGGCGTAGGTTTAAATTGACAGATGATAAGAATCCAACATTGGAGGCCGTTGTGAACAGACTCAGTAAAGGCCCCATTTTGTCAGCAGGGTTTATTTATTAACTTTCTAAGAGTTACGCAATAATAACACAACTGAAAATGACATACGCTTGGAAAGGGGAATATGAATGGTCTCGATCTCCCATGAATCAGTTTGGTCAAGGTGGGAAGGGGGATGGGCACTTGGAAGTCCTGAACCATCGTCGTGGTCTGTGTATTAGTTACATCGTTTCTTACTTGGATGATAAGGAAGCTGAGAGACTGTTAGACCGATCCATTAAGATCCACCATACAGCAATGGCTGCATCACCACGTGGGCAGTACATTTGCATCTCTCCAATGCCACACTCACGACATGAACGTGCGCGCTTCAAGCAAGTCGGGCGAACGCATGTTTACTTTTCTAATGGGTTACTGTGTTGGACTTTCGTCGGAATTTCGGTGGCGTATAGCCATAGGTTGTGATTGGTCAACACGTAAGGGGGCGGAGCTTAATGGATAGGTCTATTTCCCAAAAGGTAGTCTTAGTAATTCTGTCATGGCTAAAGTAAACTGACACAATATTATCTGTTTGCTTAGGCCTAAGGACTATACATTGTCCATTCACATCCAATGCGTACGTGCAATGGACGCGTCACGATCCAGGACTAACCGCGCATTTTCTTTATATTAGTGCATTTTCATCATCGGCGCCTGAATTAACACTCGGGTTATCTCCTTTTATTTTAAAAAGAATGCGACTTCAAATTAGCCCTGACCATGAGGATTACGTCTATCCAAGCATACGTGTATATAGTTCATGGTCACACTGAGCGTTACGGCAATTTTATATATTATCTCATGAGCACGTGATCCTGTTGGTAAGTGTGTATCAGGCCTCGCCCACTTCACGCAAACTGACTCCATCGATTGGCAGAAGCCCATTGAAGTTTTTTTTTGGTCTGAGACAGTGATGATTTTATGTGAGAACACACTGGACTTGCCTTTCACATTATGTTTTTTTCAAAGACTCAAGATCTTATCAGAAGTAATGTTTTGTTTTTTTTCATTATGAAATCGTAGAACGATTGAGTGTTTTCTTTATGGAGTCAGTAGCGAAAACCCGGCGTGTGCAACAGATGCGCACACGTTTGACCTATGACTCACCATGGCCGCGGCTGCGACCGTTTCTAAGGACGTTCTATACTTCAAAATGTTGACGCTGCGATCCAGCCGTAGCCGTATCCGTAGCCGCTAATTCGGATACTGCCTAAGGTTTATCCGATGTGTAATGTTGTTTTCTGTCACGGCATCCCCCTTTAAGAAGGCACAGCTAATGACGGTAATGACGTCACCCTTGGTAGCTGCCAGACGTCTGGCGCCTAGGCGTCTAAGTATAGGTATTATTACTTTCTATAGTAACTAGAAAATGTTTAGGAACCCGATCAGCTACATTAAATACGCCAATAAATCTATGCAAATCCAACATGGCGACACAAACACGGTAAGAAGTGACTGTGATGTTTCGTTCGTTTTATTGCTTTGTGAAGTGTGGTTAACCGTGAAAGTGTACATTTGTATATGGCATGGGTAACATAACCTTTTGATAACATTTGTTTGGATATTTGTTATTGTAGTTCTTCTTTCTATGCATGAGTTGACGACTCGAAGTGGAGGGAGTGAGCGCAGTTAGTTTGGCCGATATGGCAACCACTATTCACTAAACTACGCACAGTGTGAGTAGTTCCACTGTCGACTCCACGAACGAACCTCATGTCAATGTCATAGTTTTAGGATAGGAGTAGGCAACTACCAACCACTAAGTAAACTATACATACACAGTATACACAGTACGGCCTAAATCAGTATCATGAGATGGAATTCCATGAGATAGCACCACCCTGCACTACAGAGATAGCACTATAGTAGTAGTATAATAAATATGACACTGACTCTGAGTCTGAGTGCCTTAGACTTAGTACAGTGTACTGTGGGTAGTGTGTAGCTGTAGGGGCTAGACTCTACAGATAGTTAGTAAGTGTAGTACGTACCCACTAACTTAACTAGTGACTAGCAAGCTTAGCCCAGGTTGGACTCCTCCTTTGCATACAATGCAACAGAATCCATAAAGTGTGCGAAAAGTGTGTAAATTTTTTGACTCTGGGTGGGTCTTTGGACAAGCAAATCAGACTCACATATGGACAGTGACGCAGCCTCTCCGGGGGTCATTTATAGTGCGCATTACAATTGATAAGTGTATAACATTAATCATATTTTAATTCAGTTGATGAGAAAGTCGATTGGAGTTGCTACGCATTTTCGTGGATCTTCTTTTCATTTACTTGAATAATGTCACCGGTAGATATATTTTTTATTTGTGGACCCGTCAAAAGTATATTTATGGACATGAAGAATATATAAACGAAATGTCAGCTTCTTAAATCAGGTAAAAATATGAAGAAAAAAATTAGTTCATATTTTGTTTGCATTTGTAGAGAAGCTTTATACCTAGGACGTCAGTGCAGTGCAAAGGACAGTGACGTCCTACCAGGGCTACCACTAGCAGTGCCATTTGCACGCACAGCCTACGATTAGCCCTAAATGGCGCTTTATTACTTTCCTGTTTTTAGAGTTCCTCGCGTATCATGATCAAGGTGTTATTAAACGCACAATTGACAAGAGGTCGATTAGCCCTAAATGGGGCTTGCCCCATAACTTAGGTAGTACATATGTACATCGTTATTGTCGACTAAAAACTTTGAAAATGCTTTTCTTGCCTAAATTTTGTGCAGAGTTTTCACTTACAAATGTAATGTTAGTTACTCATTTTTTAATTTCATCTTAAAAAATCCCAAACGTTTACATGTATACTTGTGTATGTTCTTACTATATTCCTCCATGCATGTTAGGTTGTATTACTTTCCTCCATGACAACAATGAGGAAGAAATCAAGTTACTCTGGTGACTTGTTTTGGTGTCATTTTCAAGAGAATCTGCAGCCACTTCCCGATGCATTTGACTGCCTTCTAACATTCAGAAGGCATTTTGTTTTTCCGATAAGCATCAAGTGCTTTGATGCAGCAAACTGCCGTTCTCAGATGGCCGTTTTATTAAGTGATAACCTACACCGGCAACAATGTAGCTTGTTGCTTTTGGGATGAGTTTGTCATGAAAGGGTCATCTGATGCATTTGAAACACAAAAACGCATCCAAATGAAGCAGTGGGATGCGAATGCAAAGTTACCGTAAAAATGACTGAAAACCGAGTCAACGGTTTTCCTAGTAGGCCTGCCAATTCTCCTGAGTGAAATATTGATATCTGAAATACTATCAGAAGTTGTAAAAATAGTATTTGGAGACCCCCAAATCACTGTTACGTAATTCCATCGCTGTAGTCTTGATACTCTCTTGACAGCTGCAATATTGTAGCCCCTCAGATGACTGTCCGTGTCGGAAGAATAAAAAGTTACGACAATTACAGGCGTGATTAACAAAACCACGCCTGATCACAACTATTTATTGAGTGTGCATGAAATCCCTGACAAAACGTCAAACTAATGTCTCCCATTTAAAGTGTTCCTCTGGCCAAATGCCAGTTAAAACATCCAAGGACCAGTCCAAATTCTGTCAAGCTACATGTACGTAGTCCGGCTGGGTAGTTTGTTGAGCTCCCACTGCTACACCACTGATTGGTCATATTGCTTCAAATTTACAAGTACCACAATGTCCAAAGGGAACCATAAAATATGGACCATTAAAAAAAAGCTGGCGGACCAGTGAAATGACAAGATAACTGGTCCCCCTGGCTAGTCACTGAAAAGGTAAGGGCAAACCCTGCATAAAACTTAATTCTTCTTTTCACTAAAACTGGACAACTGATTTAGATGAAATTTTTCAACAAGTTGGTTGGAGCATGGAGGTTAAAGGCTATCTCCTTGGTTGGAGCTGTTGTGTTTATTGAAAAATAGAGGATGTGATATTAATTAATTGAATAATTCAATTCTAACCCCCCCCCCTTCCCCCAACAAAAAAATACAAAGAATTTGCACATATATGTATACACTTTCCTTTGAAAATTTGCTATACCACACGGTACATTGTATGCTCCAGGCATCAACATAGCTTTTTTTAAACCCTGGAAGTCCTGGGAGAATCCTGAGTTAATGTTCATTTAATGTTGACTATAAAAGCTTTCTGCCCCATCGTGTGAATCATATCCGGTAATTATCCTGATCCTATCAGTAAGTACACTGTGTTAGTCCTGCCACATGTACTGATGCACTGTACATCCAGGGCCCGATTTATCTTAAAAAGATGATAAACACTAACAAATTTCCTTGCCAAAAAACATATCTACCAATCATTAGGATGACACCCTCTTACTCATGGTATTGTTTGCCTGCAAGTTGAGCAGCCACTTGAAACCATTCAACTGCACAGGGCCCAATTCCATAGAGCTGCTTTTAAAGCACAAAAAAGAAGCTAAGCACAACAAAATAATGCTTACCAGAATAAGGTTACCAGTCAAAATACCATGTCACATGTACCATTTGTGACTGGTGCCCTGTTCAGTTGAACTAAGCAGGGAATTGTTAAACACTATTTTTTGCTTTATAAGCGGCTCTATGAAATTGGATCCAAGTTGTTTGGTGGCACAGCTGTGTGTTTCGAGTGTTGAGTGACCATCCGGTGTTGGATTTTGTTAAGAGTGAGGAAGGATCCTAGTTAATCACTCATGGGAGTTAGGGTACAAGATGAAGTGCAGGATGGGTAATAATGCATGGGGAATTAATCTGATCTCAGTTTGCTTTATTTCGACTTCAGCACCAGCCCAGTATAAACATACACAAAGTCCCTGACACAAGACCAAGCATGTACCACATCAAACAAAACTGTCACAGGTTTGCTTGGATGGTGTTTTTTTAATTATTTTTTTTAAAAGTTCAAAACTAGAACATTGGATTGAAACACTCTTTCAAACTAATTACCCACTGTCCCTTTAACTACCACACTGTAGACTAGAATCACTTAAAGCTTAATGCATAACATCCACAGGTGTGTCTCCAGGGTGCCTCATCATGTTTGACAGGACGTACTAATTGCACACTGTCTGGCCGAGGACTTCCCACAGTGTGTTTCAATATGCAGTATCATTTGGTTTTTGCTTTTGTGTAACGTGTACTGAATGCGTCATCTAGTATGAGATGGTGATATGAGAAGCCGTGGTTGTGCTTTCATTGTTTGGTTGGTTTATAGATGATCTTCCCAACAAGGGAACTCGGCAAAGCTCCCACAAGGGGAAATAAACGCCAAGCTGGCAACAGCCAATCTCTCTCGAATACACACTTTGATTTTACATCTATGATTATCAAATGATTTATTATTAAAACTAGACGACAGTACTTTTTCTAGTCATTGTGAAATCAGCGGTCAGCTTGGCTGGATTCGAATCCCACAACCTTGTGATTGCAAGTCCTGCAGTCTAACCACTTGACCACGGCTTGGAACGTGTATTATTGTGGCCGGTAAGCGCAGAATTCCGCATTAAGCAGCACAAAAATGTTGAGCCCTGGTCATCACTGTTACTGCTAGACTGTTTGCTTGACACTCGCAAATTTAACCTTTATATTGCCATGGTCTCTGTCATGCTTTCTGCAATAGTTACAACGAAAACCCGTTGCTTGGGGGAGGTCTTACATATGATGACATCATGATGACATTTCATGAAGATTGTTATAGACTGAATAACATGCAAGTCATACATGTAGGCTACAATATGGTAACTTGTATCGAGGTGACAGTGCTATAAAGTATAAGAATATCTGCTAACAAAATTTGTGTCCAACACCATGGGATTTGGTCATAATTTCCATGTAAACCCACAGGGAGGAGAATTTCAGACTTTTATCTTAATTCAGATTTTAAAAATATTAATGTTGCATTTTACTCCAATAAGTTGTGCTCTTTTGATCTACTTCTCTAGTGCTGGGGATACTGTTTCTACAAGCTCCTTGGAATCTATCACTCCACGGGGTCAATTTCACAAAACTCTTCCTAACTTAGGACTAGTCCTAGGCAATGCTAAGAGATAGGACTAGTCTTAAGTTAAGACCAGTTACTGGTCCTAACTTCAGATAAGACTAGTCGTATCTCTTTGTGAAATCGGCCCCCAAGGTTACCAAAAGGTGGAAATGCCATCATTTCAACACACATTGTACCTCCTAATAAAGATCTGGATCCCAGTTCCAGACTTATTTGTCAGCAATGACTCTCACCCCTGAAACCAAGTAAGGTCAGACCATTTTTCCCTTGTAGCCTCGGTTTGGTTAAGTTGATTTGAATGTCCTGATAAAAACAAGATGGCTGCCATGGAATATATCAATAAATTGATACTGCCTAAAATTCTGTTTGGTGTTTACGTAGGACTAAGAGGAGCAAGTGAAAATTAATAATAGGTTAATTAACTGTAAATGTGTGCATTGCACACAGACAAATGGGCATGAAACACGATATCACATTCAATTGAAACCAAGCCCGTTTTCTCATCTATGTTTATTCAGGGAACTGATGAGTGCAGTTATTACCGGGAACCGGTGAGAGAGCAGCCAACCGGTGAGAGAAATCTACACAGTACTGCGTCAAATAAACTGACATTGGAAAATGCATCATTCGCCTTGATCTTGAGTCATTAAACATTAGTGATGACTAAGGTTCCAATGTTTGTCGGGGTTCCATAATGCACGTTTGCACGACAGTCAACATTCAGTCGTTCTGAGAGTGAAAGTTCTTCGGCGTTGCCACGGATTTTCGAATAAAAGAAACAGAAGTGTAGGGGGCTTTGGTTTTTTGACTGGTTCTGAATGAGGATCTTCGCCAGGAGGTGAGAGTTACCGGGTTCATCATGAGTGACAGCCACCGTCTGCGTCCCAAACTGCCGATGGGAGAGGTGGAACACGCTAACATTCTGTCCCAGGATATCGGGAACCTGTTTGCCAACGAGGACTACAGCGACGTGACGCTGGTGGTTGAAGAAACAAGCTTCCACGCCCATCGGGTCATCCTGGCAGCGAGATGCCAGTATTTTAGGTGAGTAAACTTGTTTCCGACCACACCTACATGAACCAACCATTCCCAGCCCCAGGCCAATGTCATCAAGCTGTTCACCACTGAGTGCATTTTTGTGCTTTCGATACATGTAGCAGTAAAATTCACATAGCAAAAAAGTAGGTCGTAAACAATCAAGAAGATGCGGCTGTGTAAATCTGCATGTTCACGATGGAGTTGCAATGTGTCACTCATCCACTTGCTAGAATCACTGACAAATGGACACAATCAGCCACCGGAGTCATGTGACTCCAGCTTGGCATAACCAGACATTTTCATTTAGTGGGGCAAGCAGTGCAATCATTTTACTAATGTATTTGTTGTTGTGTTTCTTTTTTTTTTTTTCTTTTTTTTTTTTTTTTGGGGGGGGGGGTGGGCTATTTAATGTACAGGTATAAAACCACTCATTTGTGCATTTTTTTTTATCTTGGGGGGAGGGTTCTGAGAAGGGGGGGGGTCTGGTTACGCTACTGTGTGACTCATAGTGGGTATACAATGTAAACAAACCAAGCAAGCTACATGTACAGTGTGCATGGCTGCTTGAGTGCTTCTGCCGTAAGGTGTTGAGCAGCCATGCTTTTCCATGCAAACTGCGTGTCGCTTGCTTGGTTTGTTTACATTGTATACCCACTATGAGTCACATGACTTTAGTCGCTGATTTGGTCTTATTGTGCCTATTGCTTTGCTTACACAGTAAGCAGTGGTCATGAGATTAATTAAGGGCCAATGTGTAAGCAGAAATTATCTTTACGACATTGGCTCTTTATACTCTGTTCTTGAAGGTAGTTTATTATTGTCAACAGCTTGTCTATGAGAACAATTTTCATTTCCATTGGGGAAAGGCAAAGGGCACAACGGCAATGATCACAGTCATTGCCTTCCTCATGTAGCAGGCCTGCATCCCCCCTCCCCCACCACTCCATCAGAACCAGTCAAAATTATCTGCAAGTGGACAAGCTGCCCATTTCAGTGTTGAAACATGCCCCTAGTTAATGTGAAATACAGACTAGTTGCAAACCTGAAAATAAAATTAGCTGTTGCAAACTGCTTACCAACCAAAAGGACCTGTAGTATAAATGCAAAAATATAGTTGTGGCCTGACGTTTCGACCCTAGCAGAGTCTTTCTCTAAGGCTAAATGGGGTACGAGTTGGAGTAAGAGTGTGTAGGTTGTGTACGAGTTGGTGTACGAGTTGGTGTACGAGTTGTGTACGAGTTGGTGTACGAGTTGAGTAAGAGTTGTGTACGGTTGGTGTACGGTGTGTACGAGTTGGTGTACGAGTTGGTGTACGAGTTGGTGTACGAGTTGGGGTACGAGTTGGTGTACAGATGGTGTAAGAGTTGGTGTAAGAGTTGGTGTAAAAGTTGGTGTACGAGTTGGCGTAAGGGTAAGAGTTGGTGTACGAGTTGGTGTACGTGTTGGTGTCAGGTTGGTGTATGAGTTTGTATGTGCACGAGTTGGTGAGTGTACGAGCAGTTCGTATGTGTACCAGTTTGTAAGTGTAAGAGTTTGTGCATGGTTGTGTGTAGGAGTTGGTGTAGGAGTTGTAGGAGTTGGTGTAGGAGTTGGTGTAGGAGTTGGTGTAGGAGTCGTGTAGGAGTCGGTGTAGGAGTTGGTGTAGGAGTTGGTGTAGGAGTTGGAGTACGATTTGGTGTACGAGTTGGTGTACAAGTTGGTCTCGAGTTTGTATGTGTACGAGTTGGTGTACAAGTTGGTGTAGGAGTTGGTGTAGGAGTTGGTGTACGAGTTGGTGTACGAGTTGTAGTGTACGATAGTTGGCTGAGTACAAGTTGGTGTGAGTTGTGTACGAGTTGGTGTACGAGTTGGGTACGAGTTGGTGTACGAGTTGGTGTACGAGTTGGTGTACGAGTTGGTGTACGAGTTGGTGTACGAGTTGGTGTACGAGTTGTATGTGTACCGTTTGTTGAACAAGTTGGTGTAGGAGTTGGTTAGAGTTGGTGTAGAGTGGTGTAGGAGTTGGTGTAGGAGTTGGTGTATGAGTTGGTGTACGAGTTTGGTGTCTGAGTCAGTTGTTGAGTTGGTGTACGTGTTGGTGTACGAGTTTTTTGGGGTACGAGTTGGTTGTACGAGTTGGGTGTAGGTTGGTGTCGAGTTGTGTGTACGAGTTGGTGTACGAAGTTGGTGTAGAGTTGGTGTACGAGGTTGGTGTACGAGTTGGTGTACGAGTTGGTGTTAAGGGTTAGAGTTGTACAAGTTTGTATATTGAAGAGATAGTGGAATTACATGAGTTGGGAGTAAAAGCAGAAGCTATTAGATAGTGTAGTGATGGTTGGAGACAAGTGGGTGGAGGAGTGGTGTGAAAAAGTTGGTAGGAAATGGAGTTGGTGTAGGAGTTGGTGTAGGAGTTGGTGTATGAGTTGGTGTATGAGTTGGTGTACGAGTTTGTATGTGTATGAGTCAGTTGTATGAGTTGGTGTATGTGTTGGTGTACGAGTTGGTGTACGAGTTGGTGTTAGAGTTGGTGTTAGAGTTGGTGTACGAGTTTGTATGTGTACGAGTTGGTGTACAAGTTGGTGTATGAGTTGGTGTACGAGGTGGTGTACGAGTTGGTGTACGAGTTGGTGTTAGAGTTGGTGTTAGAGTTGGTGTACGACAACACACGTACATGTACATGCATACAAGGGTGACAAGAGCATTCAAGTGGAATTACATGAAGAGTGGAGAGAGAAAAGCAAGAAGCATTCAGAAAGAGAGGGGAAGCATGGATTATGGAGACAAAAGGGGGGGGTTTGGAGAGAAGGGGATAGCTTGACCACAAGAAGTTGGAAACACAAAGGACAAAATGGAAGGTTGGAAGAAAAGTAAATAATTAGTTAATAGGGGAGACTAAAAAATATGGATATCTGTGGGGGAAAGGGAGAAGGCAAACCTGGCGGACCATTGAAATGACAAGCTAACTGGTCCTGCTTGGTAGTCACTTAAGGGTTAATTGGTTAAGGGCAAACCCTGATGATTTGCCTTGCATGTGGAGAAGGATTTCAGCTTTGCTATTATTCTTTCAGGTTTTCTTGTTGCAATTACCAAACGACTGTAAAATGCTAGCAGATCCACGTATCACTGTACAACTACAGTGTAGCTGAACTTGAGTATACAATAAACATTTTCCCTTGTGTACCGTTACAAAATGCTACACATAATGTATCAGTTTCTACTCAAAAATCACCATTTGCTACTCATTATTAGAATTTAGTGTGCACAAAATAAGTTCATTCAAAATGTTTTGTGATACAAAAGTGCCAGACGAAATCGTTCCCTGGTACATTGAAGTTCAAATCTTTCAATACTGCAATCACAGGCAACGATTAAATTTGAAATAACCTCCGACAGTTCCAGATGCTCCAGAAACCATATTCAGGAAGTTGTCTGACTCTGTAGGATGTGGTATTATGCATACGTCCAAATACACATTAGTTGCTTCTCATTGGAATAGGCATATTAATCTAATCTGTTTGTATCTTGAGCTTGCCCTTAAACTTTTTAGTGACTGGCCAGCAGGACCGGTTAACATGTCATTTCACTAGTCCGTCAGCTTTTTCACTGGGGCCATATTTAAAATGAAATAGGGATGCTTCCAAACACTGAACTACATATAGCCAGCCGGACCACTTGGAGAGAATTTTGACTGGTCCTTAGGTGATTTAACTAGCAGACTAAACTGTTAACTCTTTCCTTACCATAGGGGACTTTAGTCGACTGCACTCATACCCCTTCTTCCTTACCATTGGCGACTTTAGTCGACCAAGCTTACACACAAAAAGGCACTCAAGCCTGAGCACAAAGGTCATTTGTTATAAAGCTGTAGTTTTATCCATTATATACACCCATACCAAGCTTACCATCATTGGAAAGAGAAATATTGGATCTTTCCAATGATGGTAAAACAATCTCTCCAAATTGGAGTTGCAAGATCCGAAATGCAAAACACCTATGGAGCGCTTTATGGAGCGCTTTATGGCTTTGTACAAAAAAGTGTTTGAGATTACAGATCTCAAGCATTTTTTTGGCTATATGAAAGGGAATTCAATAAGTAAGAACTTTTTATGACTTATTTTGCTGTAAAACAATATCATAAAGGAGATAATAGAGTTTGTAAAAATGGCCTTTGAACAAAAGCTTTCTGTCGTGTAAGAATGTTTGCTTCATACATGAGTGGTCAAACAATGCGGTCACCCGCAGTTGTTTATGTCCAAACAATTCGGTAATGAAAGGGTTAAGGGCAAATGCTGGATTAGTTTAATCAGTTGAATCCAGCCTCTTCAAAGTTTCATCATTTATAACTGTGGAAATCAAGTTCATCATTCCAACCCATGTCTTTACAGGGCCTTATTGTTCGGTGGAATGAAAGAGTCCGCCCCAGGCTGCAATCAGATCAAACTCCAAGACACGACGCCGCAGGCGTTCGAGGCGCTCCTGAAGTACATCTACACCGGCAGGATCAACCTCCTGGATCTAAAGGAGGACACCCTCCTGGACGTACTGGGACTAGCCCATCAGTATGGCTTCGTAGATCTAGAGGGCTCCATCTCGGACTACCTGAGGGCCATCTTGAGTATCCACAACGTCTGTCTGATTTACGACGTCGCCAGTTTGTACACGTTGGACGCGCTGAAGGAGACCTGCTACCACTTCATTGAAGCCAACGCCGTCGACGTTATGAACAGTGAATCTTTCCTCTCTTTGTCAGAGGTACTGGAATTAATTATAGCCTCATTGATTGGACTTCACCTGTTTAACCTGTACCGTGCTCAGTGATTTGTGGCGTGTCATAGCCGAGGGGTTTAGGGCATCGAACTCAAGTTCTGATGGCTGAATCATCGGAGTGTGGGTTCGATTCCCGGTCAATACACTTACTATGTCCTGTGACGAGGCACTTCACCATAATCGCTTCTCTTTACCCGGGTGTATATATGTGGGAACCTGAGAGGGTTGAGAGACTGGCTTGTTGGATTGAACCCTTAGCGCTAATCTAAGCAGCTTGCGGTTGTATACTCCCCAGGGAGTTGAGAAAGTTAGAGGAATGGTCTAAAAGTATGCCTGATGAACAGGGATAATAATGTTGTAAAGTTCCTTGATCTACATGTGTAGCTACTAGGATATGTGCACTAAATGAGGAAAAAACTTCCTGACGCAGTTGAACAGCAATAACCTGTTTTGTTTTGTTTTTGTGTGTTGTTTTTTTATCAAGAACTAAGACATATATGAGAATATTGTACCTCATTTGTCTTCATGGGTACTAAATATACTTCATTACTCATTATGAATTACTTGAACATAATTAGCTTTTGTTCAAGATAATACACGGTGAGGTATTATTGTTCAACTGAAAAACACAAGACCAATGGACTGGTCCGGTCATGAGTTTACTGGCCTGACACTAGAACTACTGGCCATCGGGCCTGAGGTCCAGTGTAAAATTTGAGCCCTGCCAGTAGGCCTAAACAACAAGTGCTTATCACTGGGTCAGGCATTCCAATCTTAACCTAAGTCAAAAGAATTTGCTGTGGAGTGACATAGGAGAAGAGGATAGTGGAGGAATTAGGTCAAAGGTTAGCCCAACTGCCAAGTCTGTTAAGGTTTATTTTCTGAAGCGGTGTTCAGCATAGTGTTAGCTAGAGGGGTGTCTGGGTGTCTTTTTGGACACCCTGTTTTAAATTTGGACGTCCTGTTTTATCTGTCATTTACATGTAAATGTATTGTAAGTGAACAATTTGGACACCAAATTTTTTAATTTCCAGCAAATTTGGACACCTTTTTACCAAATCCTGGCTAAAACCTTGATGTTCAGGTTAGTCACATTTTTCTCTTTTATTTATGATGGCTAGGGTGCTTTAAAAGAAGTTATAACCAGGGACTCCTTCTACGCTTCTGAAATTGCAATCTTCAAAGCCGTTCAAGCCTGGACCCGAGCCAACAAAGACAGCAACTTCAGCGAGATCGCCAAGGCAATCCGGCTTCCCCTGATGACCATGAAGGAGCTGCTCAATGTGGTCCGGCCGACAAAACTGCTTAGCGCTGACGACATCTTGGATGCAATAAAGATCAAGCAGGAAAGCCGAAATGTCGACCTCAATTTCCGAGGAGCTTTAGGTAAAGCGGACTGCAGGGGGTTGGACAAAAAATAGATTCCTCAGAGCTCCAGACATCAGTACAAGTTTGGAAATCTTTTGGGCATACAGCTTTCAGTATTTAATTCTTCATGTTGCTGTTTTTTCATAGAATTTTTCACTTCAAAAAATTGTGCGATAGGCATGCAAGCCTTGTATCAGACCCAACAGCTGTGGTCCAACTTGTGAATAAAAATGAATAAATCTTGCATAATCACAGGTGATTTTGTGATTTTGCAAGACAAAAATTTACAAAAAACCAAACCTACACAGCAAAGTAGATATATATACACTGTGTTACTGCAACTGAAGATACAAAAGTATCCTCCTCCTTGGTACTTACTTGATCATAACGGAATATGTTGCTGTTTGTTTGTCTTGTGTTTCCATGTTCACTTTTGCAGTGCATTTTAAAATTGAATGTTGCAGCAAGAGTCCAAGAAACAACAATAGTTAATTAAAGACACTGGACACTATTAGTAATTGTCAAAGACCAGTCTTCTCACTTGGTGTATCTCAACATACAAACCTGTAAAAACTTGAGCTCAATTGGTCGTCGAAGTTGCGAGATAACTATGAAAGAAAAAACACTCTCGTCACACGAAGTTGTGTGCTTTCAGATGGTTGATTTAGAGACCTCAAATTCTAATTCTGAGGTCTCGAAATCAAATTCGCGGAAAATTACTTCTTTCTCGAAAACTATGTCACTTCAGAGGGAGCCGTTTCTCACAATGTTTTATACTGTCAACCTCTCCGCATTACTCGTTACCAAGTAAGGTTTTATGCTAATAATTATTTTGAGTAATTACCAGTAGTGTCCACTGCCTTTAAATTAGTCTCCCTCTTCCCACCTTTGAATTTGTCTTTTGTATTTCCAACCTCTTGGGTGTTAAACTGTTATAAACCGAATATACATGGTTATAGACCAGCCCATTTCCTCTAACCCCCTCCATTTGTCACCCTCTTCATTGTTCACCAAGTTGTTCACAACTTGCTTTTTCTGTGTGTTTTCTGCCCCTCTTTGTCTTTTCATTTCTTTCCACTTGACTGCTTCTGTTACACCAGTATACCTGTTTATGTGTGTGTTGTGTTGCCATTTAGCCTTTCAGAAAGACAGACGATCCCCTTTTTTAATCCATCTCATTCAATAGTTATTTAAATTTGTCTCCCTCTTCCCACCTTTTACTTTGACTGATTGTGTTTCCAACCTCTTGCTGTTAAACTGTTATAAACCATATGTATATTTGGTTTGTGGTAACACCATGTGTATAAATCTACTTAGCTGTGTATATTTGTTCTTTAGAGAACTTGTCTTGCTGTTTATTCTACTACCAGGGAGTAGATTTTCGGAATTCGGGAGACTTCTCAGTTCTGAAAAGAACTGTCCTGCTTATCCTTCCCTCTAATCCCCCTCCTTTGTCACCCTCTTGGTCACCCTTTTTCTGTTTGCTTTCTGCCCCTCTCTCTTTCTTTTCTTCTCTTCCCACTTGACTGCTTCTGTTAAAGATCCTAGGATTTAGGACAAGTCCCAGCCCTAAGGTTGATCTTGGCTATAGCAAAACTGTTTTCAGCAAGATTAGTCGTAAATAATACAAAACCACAACGGCTATTTAATGCCTCTATCGCTTTGTTAATGAAACGGCTGTCTGAACTTGATTCAAGATGGCTGAATTAATGGCAACTTTTTGGGCTCCAAACATCTTGGGAAACGTTGTCTAGTATACCTGTTTATGTGTGGTGTGTTGTCGTTGTGTTGCTTTTGAGAAAGACTCCGCTAAGGTCGAGACATCAGGCAACTGACTACTTTTTGCATTACTAGATTGTATCTCCATCATGCGGCGTTTCAAATCAAACTTGTACAGTATTCTTCTTGAATTTTCAGTACTAAACGAAAACATCGCCACTGCAAAGTACAATGCAGCCGTAACCAACGGTGATATGCGTGCGTCGCTACTAGATGGGGACTGTATGAACTACGACCTGGATAGAGGGTTCACACGGCATCCCATTGAGGACACGGCCAAACCAGAGGGGATTGTT
The DNA here is from genome assembly GCA_032158295.1 of Pycnopodia helianthoides. Taxonomy (NCBI): domain Eukaryota; kingdom Metazoa; phylum Echinodermata; class Asteroidea; order Forcipulatida; family Asteriidae; genus Pycnopodia; species Pycnopodia helianthoides. The sequence continues at coordinate 2,863,635 of CM063243.1, read as the reverse complement.
ATTAAGCTTGGAAAGCCGTCAATCATCAACAAGATCAAGCTCCTCCTCTGGGATCGGGACATGAGGTAAAACTATGTCAAAAAATTGTGAAATTCGGACTGTTCCAGTTGCCTCGTGAAATGGAAATCCAGATTTTCACAGAGTGATTTGTGTTCTGTGACAATAACCAAAATGCATTTACAGCATTTACAGCTGCTACACAGCAGTTACAGTTTTTATGGTTTCTGACTGGCACCCCGAACAAAGATATTGACAAAATAGGGAGACCGCCAACATTAGGGTTAGATAGCTTAGTTGGTAGAGCCCCTGCTCGTTAGTCTGGAAATCGCAGGTTCAAGTCCTGCTCTAGTCAATTTTTTTCCTTGTTCCACCCCTGATTTGTTTTATATAAGTCACACATAGATTCTTGTCATTTAAAAAAAAAAATTCACAAAAATAAACACAGAATTAACATGGAAACTTGTCCACCGCACACTCTGAAAAATTTAAAAAAAAAAAAAGCCCCTCTTAAACAATGTGGACAACTCCATGTAGACACCAACCTTGTCTGCTGTGACAACACTTTGCCTCGTTCAGGCAAACAGGCAGGGAACGATTGTTTTGGTCACAGGAACCTCTAGTACATACAATAGCTTGCGTTTGTTATTTGTTAGAACCCATAAGGTCTGATTTCAATGTGTCCTTTCTCTAGGTCCTATTCTTACTACATTGAGGCTTCCATTGATGAGCAGGATTGGGTGCGGATTGTAGATCATTCGCAATACCTGTGCAGGTCCTGGCAGACGTTATTCTTCCCACCAAGGGTCTGTAGGTGAGTTAATAATAACATTCTAACATCCACCCCAACCACCACCACCGTCCCTTTCACCACCACCATCACCCCACCACCACCATCACCCCACCACACCATCACCCCCACCACCACCATCACCCCCACCACCACCATCACCCCCACCACCACCATCACCCCCACCACCACCATCACCCCACCACCCATCAATCCCTCCACAACCACGATCACTCCCACCACCATCACCCCCACCACCACCGCCCCCATCCCACCTCTACCACAACCACCATCAGCCACCTCAATCGACCTCCCCCCTTCTCCCACCATCACCATCACCATCACCATCACCATCACATCCCCCACCCCAAACATTCAAAACCACACTCCGATGTCTAGGCTTTCAGAACTTTAGTCCAATGTGCTAAACAATTTTAGAGGATTTAGAAAGGATTATGACCTCAGTTTTCTGAATCGTATATAATAATAAATAATTTATTACTCATTGCGTAGGTACGTTCGCATTGTTGGAGTGCGTAATACAGTCAACAAGGTGTTCCACCTGGTTTCATTCGAATGCATGTTCACAGACAAAACGTTACAACTGGAGAAGGGCCTCGTCGGTAAGTTTATAAATCTTGTTTTCATCAAACTTCGTGCCACACACGGCAATTTTAACAGGCGACTTGGAGGTAGTCAACTGTACTGCATCAAAAATAAAATACTTCTGTGCGGCCATGGACATGATTATGACAGTAAAGTCTGTCACATTTTTTGAAGTTTTTCCAATTGTTCAAATTTTTCTTACGAGTACCTGAAACCACCCAAAAAACGTTTCAACATGTGAATGGACATTCAGGCCCATACCGAAAAATAATTTGATTTTATTATTTTGAATTTTTTTTTATAAACAAATATCTTAAACACCCGCAAGTTTCCATCAAAAATTGACGGAAAAAGTTACCTGCCCTTTCTGTCCATTGTTTGATTGAAATTTGAGAGTAATTAAAAGATGAATATTATAGTAATCAACTTAAACAATGTTCAATGTAAGCCTACATGTCTATAAAAGTGTTGAAACACTCTTGGGTTGTTTCAGGTACTTACAAAAAAGTTATGACCATTAGAAATACTGCTGTGATGGTAGAAAAGTCAAGTAATAAAACTGACTGGGTACATTTTCATCAAATTTTGGGTTGACCAAGGAAAATTGACTAAAGCGGGATTCCTACCTGCGACCTCCAAATTAATGTGCAGGCGCTGTACCAACTGAGCTATCTGGCCCAAATGTTGGCGGTCTACTCCCTATTTTGTCACTATCTTTGTTTGGGGGTGCCAGTCAGAAGCCATTCAACCTGAAACTGCCGTAGAATCGGGGGATCACAGCCAAGTTTACTATACAATCTGGGAAGCGGCAGCACAGGGATCACCTTTGGGGGATGCGGCTTTTTTTTTAAGTATCAAGTTATGAAGAGCAAGGGAAACTGACTGGGTAAATTTTGATTCAATTTTGGGTTGTACTACGAAAAATCTACGAAAGTGTGGTTTGAAAATGCGACCTCCGGATTAACGTGCCGGCGCTCTTTCAACTGAGCCGCCTAGCCGTAATGTTGGAGGTCTCCCTGTTTTTTCAATATCTTTGTTTGGGGGATGCCAGTCAGAATCCATTCAGGGTTAAAAAGTTGAAATGTGAATGTTCGTCCAGCCTGTAAAATTCTCTTTGGTGTGACACGGCCCAATTTATTTGATCCTTCCATGCAGTACCTAAGGAGAGCGTGGCCACCATCCAGGCCAGCGCCAGCGTTATTGAAGGAGTGAGTCGCAGCCGTAATGCTCTACTGAACGGTGATACAAAGAACTACGATTGGGACTCTGGGTACACATGCCATCAGCTTGGTAGTGGGTCCATAGTGGTACAGTTAGCCCAGCCGTATGTCATAGATTCTATGAGGTAAGACGGAGTAGATAATAAGAAGAAGAGGAAGAAGGAAGAATAAAGATAACTAGTTCTTGAAAAGCATTTTTTTAACCAGAACATTTCAATGCGCTTTACATTAGTGCCTTGGTCATTGGGCCAGACTTTCCTGTAATGTTTCTCAGCTCCCTGGGGAGTGTACAGTGCGGGCTACCATGGTGCTCCGAAGGCTTTTTCAGACACAGTATCAACCTCTACCCTGGCAGATACCCATTTGTACCCCTGGGTGAAGAGAAGCAATTTTAGTAAAGCATCTTGCTCAAGAACAAAAGTGTCATGACCGGGATTCGAACCCACACCCTGTTGACTTTTACCACCAGAACTTGGGTCTGGTGCACTAGACTGCTCGGCCATGACCTTAAGCTCACGATGTCACTGAAGTAGGGCGCCCTCTCGCAGAAGAAGGTTGCTCTCTGGTTTGTCCTGTGTCAGCATCATTTTAACCCTCAAAGCTCATTTTATTTGATCATTCCCGCCCCCTACATTGTACATCCAAAGTTTCTCATGAATAACAGATGATCCCAGCTTTTACAACACAAAATTTGCCAACATTTCTCTAGAAACTCAATTCGGGCCTGATGCTTTTTTTTTGAAAGGGCAAGGGCACAAATGCATTTTCTCTATGAGGAGATTGTAAATTACTAGTTGAACAGTTAAAGGGGCACCAAGGCAATGACCAGAGGCAACGGAGGCAATTGCCTCCGTCTCCGTGAAGTATCAGGCCTGCTCATTTGTTTCCTATAAGCTTTTAATAACTGTCACTATTGATTTAATGTTTGTTAACCAATGTTTAACTGATTTATTGTTGACAATTTTACATGATTGCATTGTACTATGTATTTGATGTTTTAACTATTGTGGTATATTTGTTCTGTGTAACTTTTGCTTGTATTATACTTTCAAAGGGCCACATGACTATTTATTGCTTGTGATTTTTGCTAACCAATGTACTTTGCTTTTATTGTTGACATTGTACTTGATTGAAGGAAATAACTTTTTGTGACATTTCTATTTTCAAATCCATGACATATATTTTGTATCTATGACTTGTATTCTTGTTTCCATGTTTTTTGTGTACACTTTGCTGGTACATGTATTATATTGTCAAAATGCCACATGACTTTATTATTGATTTTAGTGTTTGCTAATGTTGACATTGTATTATGGAGGCAATAAACATTGTGAGATTTCTATTTTATATCCATGACCCTATTTGACCTTTCCTTCTTGAACAAACAGGAAGTTCAAACAAAAATTTATTTGTAATGATTTTTTGTCATTAGGTTTATGAGTAATTTTTGTATTATTTCTTTGTGTTAGGCCGAGATCTTCAGTGAATCTTTCTTTACACTCAACCGAAAATCATCTGTGTTCATTTTTACGAACACTCCATGTCTAGTTATTATTATTACATAACTTGGCATTGGTTGTATTCTGTTTTAGAATGTTGCTATGGGACTGTGATGCCAGGACCTATAGCTACTACGTGGAAGTGTCTACAGACCAGAACACTTGGGTCAAGGTGGCCGATAAGACCAAGCAGGCTTGCAGGTAGGTCGCATTAAGATCAGCGTCCACGAGCCGATTTCACAAAGAGTTAAGATACATCTTAACTGTGTATCAATCTTAATTGTTAAGCATAGTGTGAAATGTCACAATACAAATCACAATGGCGGTATTGACAACTCATCTTAAGATGAATCTTAGAGCTTTATGAAATCGAACCCTGGGTTGCTAAGCAATTACTGCTGGAGCCAACCTAATCCGGGAGAGTAGGGTCAAGGTAGTTACCTGATAATGTTTTTTGGATCATCTGTTTCTTCTCAGGTCTTGGCAGTATCTCAAATTTCAAAAGCAAGCCGTCACATTTGTCAGAATCGTCGGAACTCGTAATACAGCCAATGAGGTAAGTGACCATTGCCAGTCGACATAGATGGTCCTTATCATCACTTCTAATATAACTCAAGCTACTTTAACCCCAAGACTAAAAATAAAACAACTAAGGATTTAAAATATTATTTTGGTTTTAGCCTTACACCAATGTCTGATAAGCACTGTAAACTCACTGGTTTCCCAGTACTGCAGAATTTGTTTATTTTTCCATAGACTAGTTTAAGAGAGAACATCTCAAAAGTCTGAATGGTAGGAGCGTTCTTATCAGCGAGGTATTCCAACTGGCGTTCCAGCTGGAGCATTTCATTGGACTGTTCCAAAAGCTAACGCGCATATTCTCTCGTGTAGGAACGTTCCCGTAGTTTGGCACAGTATCGTGGTCCAGCAGAATGTTCAGGTGGTCCGTTTGATTGCAGGACGTTTATTTACGGGAACGTTCTTTCGCGCCAAGAATGTGCCCGACTTTTGAGACGCTCTCCCTTAGCTCTTTGTGTATGGTGTTTACTATGTTGCCTTGGAAACAGACTGACATGTGTTGTGTTTGATGTTCATGGTTGTTTTGTCGCCATTACTCTGACAGGTATTCCACTGCGTTCATTTTGAGTGCCCCGCCCAATCGACTGTGGACACGCCCCCAGGGGATGACAACCCACCTGCCCCAGAGGCTGGAGGTGGGGACAACAGTAATCCCCCTCAAGGGCTGTCAGGTCAGCCTTCTTCACCCCAATCCAACCAACATAGGAGTTTACATCAGGGTATCTAAGAGACAACCTCGGACTTTCAGGAACAGCAACACACAGTGGGTACAACCAACCTACTGTACCACGATCCACCCAGTTTAACAAGAAGCCTAAACACAGCAGGTACAACCGACCTACCGGACTTCGATCCACCCAGTTAGGAAGCCTAAGCACAAGGCTCCGTGTGAACACCTAGATACTTGAGTGGGTTTGATATACCTTAATCCACCCAACTCGTGAGTCTGAGCACAAAGGAGTAACCAACCCATATGTATCCCAATCCACCTAGCTAGGGAGTCTGAGCACGCACCCAGAGGCTATGGGGGTAATAACATACATTGGGCGTAACCAACCCTTATGTACCCCAATCCACCTAGCTAGGGAGTCTGAGCACGCACTCAAAGACTATAGGTGTAATAACATACATTGGGTGTCCCAAACCCTTATTTACCTCAATCCACACCTGAGAACACACCCAAAGGGTATGGGGGATAATAACATACATTGGGCGTAACCAACCCTTATGTACCCCAATCCACCTAGCTAGGGAGTCTGAGCACACACCTAGATACTCCAGGTGTAATAACATATATTGGGTGTTCCCAAAGCCTTATGTACCTCAATCCACGCCTGAGAACACACCCAGAGGCTATGGGGGATAATAACATACATTGGGCCTAACCAACCCTTATTTATCCCAATCCACCTAGCTAGGGAGTCTGAGCACACACCCAGATACTCCAGGTGTAATAACATATATTGGGTGTTCCCAAAGCCTTATGTACCTCAATCCACGCCTGAGCACACACCCAGAGACTATACGTGTAAAAACATACATCGGGTGTAACCATAGAGCAAGGACAGAACCAACCCTTGTCTACCTGACATCAATCCACCGAGCTAATCCAGCCCTAAACTGGTTCCCCAGTAATATTTGCTAAGCAACTAAATTCGTTAAGCAGCAATCATTGCTAACAGTTTATTTAAAATTGGGCCCTGGAAAAAAGATGCATGGCTTCCGATCCATTGGCTTGAAATTCCAATCCTTATTTGTGAATAAGCCAAAGCAGGATCAATAAGTAGTCAAAACCCTGATTCATGAATATTCAAAACCCTGATTAATGAATTATCAAAACCCTGATTCATGAATATTCAAAACACTGATTCATGAATATTCAAAACCCTGATTCATGAATATTCAAAACCCTGATTCATGAGTATTCAACACTGATTCATAATTATGACTTGTTTAAAAACCATGTTTAAAAACCATGATTCACCAATTACATTCATGGATACACAACAACCTGATTCATGAATATTAAAAAATGCTGATTCATTACAAAACTAAGTAAACAACAAAAACATGGTTCGTGAATATTCTAAACCCTAAATCTCGAATACTAAAAAAAACCTGATGAACTTTCAAAGGAAAGAGCACAAACATGATGACTCTGCGATCATGAGAACAAATTCTACACTCATTCCTAGAAGTATTGTCTATTTTTCTGTATCTTGTTCCTTAACTTCTTGTGAATAATACTTTTGACATTATAACCGAGCAAGTCACATATTTATTGATTGATTTTATGCTAATTTCAAACCCTCTGGTTGGCACCATTTTGTTGTATAAATGTAAATGTGATGAAGGATTTTATAAATATGTTTAAAAAAAGAAAGAGAGAACAAAATAGGAGCATCAATGAAGTGAACATTCAGGGATCTGTTTCCTAAATCAGTCCTGTCACCTTATTTGTGTAAACCATTTGATCGCCTGACCATTCAATATCATCCACTTTGGTCTTGAATGGAAAATAAAATATGCCATCGCGGGGCTATGTTCGTCCCACAAACAGATAAAACGGGAAAGTTCTTTTAGTTAAATAATCGCGATCTGTTTTGACAAGGAATACAAATCATCGCTGCCGAAAAAAGAAGTCGTCACCGACAGACGGACCGCTGTGTGGAGCAGTAGCAGTTCGGCGATGATTAGCGCCCTCCGTCGGAATGGTTTCTGTTGTTGCAGTGACGGCTCGCTTAAAATACTAGAGCTCATGGTTAAACTTGATCCACACTAACAATACGTAAATGCTGCAGTATGTATCACTAATTTTGTATAAATTCCACTGAGAAGTTAACGAACCATTGACCATCATAGGATTTGGATAGTTTTAAAGCTGATCCATTGTTTTGTAAATTCCATGTTATTCCTTGGTAGAATGTTCCATATCAAATAAATGAGTATAATGTATAAAAATCACAGTATTTTCAGATGGAGACAGTTGTAAAGGGAGCAACCAGTGAACATTGTGGAGGATTTCTTGACAATTCTTCGGCAATATTAAGTTTTGTGTGATACCAGCGTGTAATTCCAGTAGTCCAGTATTTCACCCTCAGACAGCTAGGCTTCAGCAAGGATTTGGAAAATGTGTCCAAATATGCTTACAATTCAGACACGGGGTGTTGAAGTTGTTAAAATATGGTTTACAAATGTGAATCAAATTAAACAAAGGGTGGCTTGATAGTTGTGGGTTCGAGTCCCACCAGTTACTGCAGAGCACAACAGCACCGCACATGTAGTTCTTTTTAGATATTTGTACAGGCAACGTTCTGGATAGGCGGGTTGGAGGTGGGTTGGAGTCCCACCAGTGACGATATGGAACACAATAGGCACTGCGCACACTGTTCTCTTCCTAGCTACAGGCAGCATTCTGGATGGGGTCGGGTTCAAGTCCCACCAGTGTCACTGTAGAACACAACAGCACTGCACATGCAGTTCTTTCTAGCTACAGGCATCTTTCTTGATGGGTTTGGGTTCGAGTCAGTGGCACACCACATGCAGCTCTTTCAAAAGGCAACAGCCTGGATGGTTGTGGGTTCGAATCTCACCAGTGTCATCAAGAAACACAACAGCACTACACATGCAGTTCTTCCTAGCTATGGGTAGCATTTAGACAAAGGGGGAGTCATGTTCTTTACTTTTGAAGTAACATTATGGTGGCATAAAAAAACTTAATAATTTGGGGAAAGGGTTATTTATCTCTCCCTCGTTAAATTAATGTCAGATTGTGATGCTTAATGCAATTAATCTGACCATGGAGGAAGGAATTTCCGTGATCTCACTAGAGCAAATTTTCTTCTGATTTTGGTTCTTAATAGAACGACATTAGTTTACTCATGTGATTGAGTTGACATTTAAAGCCAAGTGTTTCCTTTTTACTGCGTTGTGTTGTCCAAGCATGTCTGTCAGCTGTGACTTTTCATTATGCTCTTATAATCAGTCGAAAATTTTTCATTAATTTCCCTATTGCATTAATAATTTAGCTTTTATATAGAAATCCTTTTTTTTGTTTACGTTGCTAGATTTATGGTTATGAAATTGCTGATTATCAAAATTGCATGAAATGTTTAATAATGTCTTTCTTTTGCTGTGTTTTGGTTTTACCCTTATGCACTGTTATGCAATGAGCACTGTAAAGCTGGACATTTTCCAAGTCCTGCAGGGAAAATTCCCCACACACGAGTGGAACCCAAGACCCGTGGGTTCCAGAGCAGATACTCTAACCGCAAAACCTGTAATTGTAATTAGCAGCGGGTTCCGTAACAGTTGAGTAGATGATATCATTGTATCCGGGATAAAGAATAGTAGTTTTCACCAATTTCTGTGATAAGCACTGTTATGTTATATGATGAGAACTGTACAGAATGGGAGTTGAACCCAAGACCCCAGGGTTCTACAGCAGGTAACTGTAGTTAGCAGCGGGATGCCAAACATAATAGATGTTATAATAGACCGATCCATTAAGCTCCACCCCCTTTCGTGTTGACCAACCACATTCTTGGCTACGCCACCGAAAGTCTGACAAAAGTCCAAAACACTTAAATCCCATTAGAAAAGTAAACATGCATGCGCGCATACTAAAAGTGCGCACGTTCATGTCGTGAGTGTGGCATTGGACATGTGCGGCCCTAGTATGCAGTGGTGATGCAGCCAATGCTGTGATTGGTCAATATGTTAAGGGGGTAGTGCTTAATAGATAGGTCTATTGCATCGGGGAAGAAGAACATAAATTTTGGTTTTACCCTTATATCGATAAGCTGTGGTTACCTGTGATAAGCACTGTACACTCATTGCTTGCTGGGTCCTGTGAAATTATTACATGTATCGAAGCCTTTCTTTTATTTAAAGGTGCCTTGGGATGCATGTTTCCTCCAGGAGTTTGATACATTGGATCTTCTTGTGGCACAAAATATTTAAGACAAAATTGCATGCCCCTGGAGTCAGTTTGAGTGACATTCATTTATGGAATTAAAGAGCAAATCAAGAAATTTTTGCATCAAATTGTTTATAAACGTGATGAGATAGCCCCTTTTAAAGGGAACTCACATCATCGGTAGATGTTATGTTTTTTTTGAGAAAATGTGGATTTGTGGGTTAGGATTTAATATGAACTATCATTCCACGACCTGTTTACATTTGGGCGTCCCCGTGACTGCCGAGAAAAACGACAGCAAATGGTGATGATTTTAAGCTGTCATACGGACCTTGTTTTTATCAAAGGATGGTCGGCCGACCATCGCTTGAAAATAACACAAAATTTCTTTTTCTTTAAAATGGAATAACGCCTGTCAAAAGGGTTTCACTGGATACTTGGGGGAATATGTACTTTCAGTCAAGCAAGTTATTTTGTAATAACTTGGAAGTACATTTGTTTTCAAATTTGTCTGCAACTGATGTAATCTACCCATTAGGGATGACTTTCATGATACTAGTTTGATATTTCTGGTCAGAGTAATGTCCCCGTGCACTGACGTTTTACATGGGGCTGCAGTCTGCCTTTTTTCAGATTCTAATATTCACAAAGACACAGGGTGTACATTTTTTGTTCCCAATTTTGTACTACAGGGCCCCGATTTCATAGAGCTGCTCAAGCACAAAAAGTAGCTAAGCGTGACAGAATTATGCTTACGAGAATAAGGTTACCAACCCAAATACCATTTCAAATGTGACTGGTACTCCTGCTCATTTTTGCTAAGCGGAAAATTGTCAAGGAGTAATTTTTTTATTTTTTTCTATTTAAAATTGTACATCCCTGATGAAATATTTTTAAGTGATACGAAATGCCAAGTCTGTTTGTCATTCTCCATGTGATGCATCAGAGATGTTGCAAGTCGGACTTTGTTGTATTTTTATAATCAAAATGCAATAAATTCACATTTGTATTTAAATAATCCCCAACTCCCGACGACGAGGTGACCACTGCGATCACATTTCCATTCATTTCAGGAATGTAAACGCGGTAGTGTTTTTAATGTGATATTAAGAAAAATTGTCTTTTTAATTTCCATACGGCAACATTAAGATAGTGTCTCCACTGTGAAATTTTTAAGAATCAAAATTGGGGAATTTTTGTACCTTTGAATTGATGGAGTGAATTTTTAGAAACCCAACTTTTTCTGTGGAATCATTGCTGTACACCCACACTGGGCTTATAGCTCCCTGTATTGATGACGACATGGATTGTTCACTGCATTGCTTAAATTGGTTCTGTTGTCATGATCAAAGCTTTCCTTGTAGCAAATGATCTATATTACAATTTGTTTGAGTTTCTTGAAGTAGGAGTTCATGGCAAATGGAGTTTATTGGAGTCAAAATGTGGTCTCCAAGGTAATTGTTTGGCAAACAGAAACATGCATTTTCTCAGAAAATATGTACCTTCATGATTCTGATTTATGCTTCCAGATTTATAAGCCTTTAATAATTAAATCCCCTTTGATTAATACGGACATGGCTTTGCAATCAGTGATCTTATAGCACCTAAAAATAATGATTTCTAGTGTAAATAAACAAGGGTTTGTTTTCTTTTAGAGTGAAATTCGGCATCAGTAATTTCCTCTATTTTTCTCAATTTATCACACAACCTGGGCCGTTAGTTTCAAACCCTAACCACCCAAGCCAATCAGACTCCAACAACCTGTTTTGTTTGATTCTGTTGGACTGAGGACTGCACCGGTTAACTGATTATGCTTTATAAGGGATCAGGCATACCACCGTAATCACTGGAGGCCAACAGTTTGAATGTTGAGTTACTGTTTATTGGACTGGGGACTGCACTAGCATTTAACTGATTATGCTTTACAAGGGATCAGGCAAACAGCCACAATCAGAGTCCAACAAATTGGATGTTGAGTTACTGTATGTAGGACCGAGGACTGCATTGTGGAACTGATTATGCTTTACAAGGGATCAGGCATACAGCCATAACCAGAGTCCAACAGTTTGGATGTCGACTTAAATACCAAATTGTGTTAGATTTTGTAGATTGAGGAAGGATCCTAGTAATCACTTGAGGGAGTCGGGGTTTTAATTAATTAATGAGATGTTTGTCTGATGTTCGTGTATTATCCTTTTGGTCATTCCTTCTTTCATGAAAAAAATTATACATACATATCTTTTTACATGAATTTTGGGCCTGAATGTTTAAGATCTGATTCAAGTTGAAGCTTGAGTTTGTATATAGTATTATAACTTCTTATTAATATATGAAATGTACAAATATATACAAATACTATTCATTTGGTGTGTTATGATAAATATATTTGAAAAGAGTTTGAATAAATCATTATAAAGTCCACTGCAAACTGATGGGAACGAAATAAATTCATTTCCTTATTTATTCCGACTCCAAACTTGTTGTGTTAAAATGGCTTCTAATTGCATGGCGGATCCGTGCAAGTAGCGAACATGACCAAACAGTAATCATGACCGCCTGGAAGAGCCAGCAGAGAATGAAGGTCAGCCATCGAAGATCCTTAACCCTAATAGCGGCCACAAGCGGCTGGCATGGCTGGTACCCAAATGCCCATAGTGGCCGCAAGATTTGACCCACTTCCATTGGCACAAAGAATTCATCGTGAAATTCATGTCCAGAATGAACATTTTCGAATGTTTTTCATATTGACATACATTTTACATTTGTAAAACAAGGCAGAATTTTGAGAGTTACGAGGAGATTAAGATCAAATCCTGATTAACTGTGAAGTTAAGCTTGTATCCTGCAGTCGAGCTCTGAGGCCGAGCGGTCTAGTTCACCGGGCCCAAGCTCTGGTGTTGACAGCAGCAGAGTGTGGGTTCGAATTCCGGTCGTGACACTTGCGCCCTTGAGCAAGGCACTTACCCGTAATTGCTTTGTAAAAAGTTGGGAAGGATAGTGCATTCTACTCTACCAGCCAGGCTCCTTGTGGATGATAATCATGCCTACACCCATACGGACTGTGAAGGGGGTAACCCTGTTTCAGCCCCAGGAGTAGGTGGCAATGTGCCCTTGTGACAGTTGATTTTGGTCAACAGCCCAAATCAGTTAAATGTAGCCCTCACCTTGAAGTGGCCATCCGGCCTTGTGAGTTAGGCGATATTTCATAAACAAATATTAAAAATCCTTTAAAGCTGCAGGGATCATTGCAATCCAGCAGGGATGAGGTTGCAATTCTTTGAGAAGAAGGTTGAGACTTGGATCCAATTTCCGATCTTCCGTCATGTCTGTGTAATGAGAGTTAAAGGAGTCCAGATCAACTAGGGAAGCCAGCAGGGATTTGTGGCAGTCCGCCATGTTGTGTTTCTCGATTAAAAGGCATCATCGAAAAGAACTTGAATCTGTCTCCCATCTGAGCTGGGTCAGTCAGCATCTTGTACCCACTCATCATGTCACGGCTCTGCTCAGGGGATGCACTTTTCAACAACATCTACAATTGAAAAAAAAAAAAAAAAAAAAAGACGCAGAGTAAGCAATGCATTGCAGCTCACTGCTCACTGGAAAGATTTACAAAACAAATTAACAAATGATGCAACGAAAGCTGAATCTAACATTTAAAACTATTACACCTTTGTTTAACCAAAGCTGAGAGCCAAAGAAGACGAAAAAGGTCTTTCCTACTTATAGAATGTGCAAGTCTCGAGTGTATCAAAAACAACTCAAACGAGGACTAATATTTATCTTGGAAATCAAATCTTGTAAAATTCTTTTTGTATAATTTTTTTAAAAGATATGTCTCGTAGAATGAATGAGGAAATATCAGTGCCATGAACGCCCGTCTGTGGTGGATAGCGGTGCTTAACAAGGGTTCATCATTATCATTATCATTATCCCCAAAAGTCCCTTTTAAATTCTTCCTCGGTTTTGGGCCCCTTCGGGTTATATTTGTTAATTTTGTTTAAGAAAGTTGACTTGGGGCTTGAACCGACGACCTCCGAATTAACGTGCCGGCATTCTACCAACTGAGCTATAAATACACTATGTTGGCGGTCTCATTATGTTTGTTCGGGGGTGCCAGTCAGAGGCCATACAACTGTTAACTGCCGTGTAGCCAGGGATCACACCCAAGTTTACGATACAACCTGGGAAGTGGCAGCCAGGGGGGTCACCTTAAGGGGATGCAAATTTTTTTATTTCAAATGTTTCAAGTAATTAACCACAAGGGTAACTGACAAGTAAATTTTCTCATGCTTACAGCATGCTTGGTATTCATCATTCCGATTAATGTTTAACCAAAGACTCACCTTAAGCCTGGTCTCAATACCCATGGCCTTCAGAAAAGCTCCTTGGGTAATCGGCCCATGAGTCGACACTGGGGAGAGATAAAAATGGGGGAAAAATTACAGAAGAGACAAATTATATCTCTAGAAACTGAAACGGATCATCGGGTTTTCCATTTCAAAATTAAAGCAGAGATCTACTGACCTGTATAACACATATCAAAAATTAATTTCTTTACCATCGAAAGATATATTTACATTCCAAATGCGGATTTTTTGAAGACTGATTGCGAGCATTTTGTGTTTAAATTGATTTCTAAAATCTGGTGACGGCCTCATTTCAGGCTCTGAATTTCATCTTTGAAAGGGCAAGGCCATTTTCATTTTCATTTCGCAAAGGGCACTTTCATCAGAAAATCTTTAAGTCTATGGGAAACTTTTGAAGAAGGCACCAAGGCCAAGACCAGGGGCAACAGAGGCCATGGCCTCTGTGTAATTCATGGGTGATGACATATCTGATGAATTGGGTCAATACCGAGTCATTTTGGTTGGCAGGCAGTTTGCAACAACTGATTCCATTTTTAAATTGATTTTACACTGATTCAACCGGCACACATGCATCAACGCTACATCAGAAAATGTTGTCTTCTTTTCACATGTAAACACGCGATACCTTTGCCATCAGCTACGTGACGGAAATAAGAGAAGTCAACATCGGCTGTCAAGTCTGCAGTGCCAGGCTCGCACAGCACATCATGTAGATGGTGTTTCCTGAATCCCTGTTAGGTAAAAAGAAACACACATGAACGTTTGCCAACTTTGTAAATCCTTTTCTCTTTGTTCTCCCATTGTTTGGACTCATTTTTGCGACATCCCCATTGGTTTCTAACACAAAATTGAACCGAAGACCGCCTCAGGCTGTGAACCACTCTGCTTCTTTTTGTAGTCCATGGTTATCACCAAAATATTGTACTTTGTTGAGCGGAATAGGTCATACAGCCTTACGATCTTTGTCCTCTTTATGTTTAACATTTGAGTAGCAGTATAATCAATCTGATTGGTTCTTGGGGTTGAGATCACCAGTTTATTGTAGTTAACATCTTCATAGAGCTGCTTAAGCAGAAAATGCTGCCTAACAATGTTGCTGCTCAGCAATAATAATAAGGATACCAGTCACAGAGGTTACAACTTACTTGTAACATGGTGTCTTGGATGGTAACCTCATACTGGTAAGCATATAAATTTTGCTTTGCTTACCTACTTTTGAAGGTTGAGCCACTCAATGAAATTGGGCCCAGATATGAATATTCACTCATGCACTTATAAAGTGCTCAATTTTAATTCTGTCACGTGTTAAAAAATAGTGTGTGTAGGTATCAAAGGGTCTCAATGCTTAAATTACATGGTCAATACTGATGCCCGCTGTTGTATTTAGGTTGTAGGGACACAAAGTACTCAAACTTGGTGACAGACTTCAACAACTTAAATTTTTTTTAAATCTATGTTCTCAAATACACACTTCGGAATCACTCAGCTGAAACATCACGCATCTTAGGCCATACACAAACAAGATCATGTTTGTCAAACAAAAGTATAATATACGACACCCACCCTAAGCGTATCCGTTTTAGTTCCATCATGGCCATAATCAACGACTAGACTCATTCCTCCATCCGCCAAGATCCGCTCGGCAATCTCTTCTATGATGGATCCTCCCTCTGGAGAAATCTCAATGTGATCTCTCTTTTCGGTGTCCTTTGAATCAAACAATCAACATGTGAAACAAAAACTGTCACTCTTGGTACCACTTTTCAGGGAAGTTAACCAACCATTTGAAGCTATTGCTCCAGACTCATCACAGAACTGTGTACTTTGTAATTCACCACTAACATTATATGATATTGCAGGCTGGCGTTATCTATCATTGATGTTGACTGGTCAGATAGTAGGAGGGTTAAGGATAATAATAATAATAATGATAAAAATAACAAGTAGTAGTTCATGTATAGTGCATTTTACAATAAGGTTTCAATGCGCTTTACAGTAGTGCCCTGGTCATTGGGCCAAAATTGCACTCCTGTAATCTTTCTCAGCTCCCTGGGGAGTATACAGTTCTGTGCTGCCGTGGCGCTCTGAAGGCTTTTTCATACACAATATCAACCTCTACCCTCGCAGGTACCCATTTATGCCCCTGGGTGAAGAGAAACAATTATAGTAAAGCATCTTGCTCAAGGACACAAAGTGTCATGACCGGGACTTGAACCCACACCCGATGACGTAACCAGCAGACTTTGAATTTGATGCACTAATTAAACCACTGGGCCATGACACACCACAAGGGTAAATCACATAATGTATTTTTGGAAGAGTACGGTTATTTTCTTGTCTCACTGTGGTCAAGCATTCAACGTCAACCCCCCCCCCCCCCCCCGCTCTTCTCCCCCAAGACTTAGGTGACCATCTGAAATTAAGTCCTCTCTTAAAGTATCCATCAGAGCATGACAGCGTCTTACCTGTGGGTAAATTGTAGATGCTGGAGTAGGTGCAGGTGACAAGACAAATCGAAGATGATGAGGCCCACTTTCGTCATCGTCTACATCCACCATCACTTCACGCCATCCTTTATTAGTTTTCTGTTCCAGAGGAAACACATGGTACAGTTCTTGGGATTATGGGAAGGTATATGGTTAGGGTTATGGTTATGATAATGGTTATGGTTATGGTTATGGTTATGGTTATGGTATTTTGATGGCTCTGCTTGCCGTAAGGGAAAACATTGGCACTTATAGAAGCAGAAAGTTTCATGCTTAACAAAAGCACATTTCAAAGTAAGCATGAAATTGTTGCTTGTGCGCGTGCATACTTAATGCCACTAAGCATTCTTTGCTTACCCTTGCTAGGCCCCTTAGTTATACATGAAAAACTTGATAGAAATACTTCTGTACTGGACTTCAAGAATAAGTTTTTTATGAAATTTTATACTTTACCTGGAACTTGTGTATCGGCAAAGCATCAAAGAATTCATGGGCAAGAAAACAGGACGTTCCTCGTGGAAAAAACCAAAACACAAACAGTTATTAATCTTAATACTGTGAGACTTTTGGGGATGCTTGGTGGCAGCTAGCCCAAACATCTGACGTCAATAGGCTTGGGAATTATGCCGTATACCAGCCTTTAGAATCTGCTGGTTACCTGACAGATGTTCCTTTGACCTTGCATGCCAGAATACTGAGCGTGTACACACACACGCGTACGTTTTTGTACTATCAGTCCAGTAGTTATGCGCCATTGTATGTGTGTGTCTATCCAATGAAACCATTGGGTTTGTAAGACCAGTGCCTGTCTTTATCTTTCAGATAAAGACCGGGGACCAGTCTAGGTGGCAGCAAACTTGCAGCCAGGCAAATCACTTCTCCATTTCGGACTTAGTTTAAACCTTTGTGTATATTTCTAGTGACTAGTGACTCGTGACTCCGACTCAGACTCGCCCCAAATGACTCACACCTTGGACATTAGACTCGACACTGAGGACTAAGACTCAGATGCGAGGATTGAGGAGTCGAATACAAGACACTAATTTGGCTTCTTACCTTTGGGTACATCTTGGAGTCTCCTGTACCATGACACAGGAACCCCAGTCTTACTGAGGACACTCTTATAAGCCTTCTCTTTTTTACTGTCTTCTAATTTTGAGCTTGCATCTTGTGGTCCCGGTCGTCCGGTAAGCTTTTCTTCTTGCAGTTGACTCATCTTTGGGCTGACTTCCACAAGATGAAGTGACAGCGAGTCGCCTGTGATGTGATGGAATTGCTTGAACACCTGAAAAGTGTGTGGGCAACTTTTGCATGATTGGTGTAGGGTAAAACGAAAATGAGTCGGTCCTCATCTTTGATGCATTGTAGTAAATGAATAGATACCACCAGCCTCTTTATTAACAAAATTGAGCTGACATCTCCTCTGCAGCCAAGCTTGGTGGTCCAGCACTATATAAAGACCTTTGCTCTAGGAATGTGGAATGTTGCACTGGAGTGTCGGCCTAGCAGTTTATTGCACCAATCTCAAGTTCTTGTGCTCAAGCTAAGTTAAGTGGTTTCTTTCCCTGCCTTTCTCCTCAGCGGACCTCAATTCAAATCCCACCTCAGACTGGAGCCTTGCATGTGGATCAGGTTTTCAGTCCCTACCTGATTGCGTGGGTTTTCCCCATTTGGGGTCTTCCTCCCACATCTAAAACTGAACACTTGGCCCTTGCGCTGTTGGATGTGTAATGAAATAAATAAATACGTTCATTTTATGTTTTGATTGAAGACTTAGAAAAATTTGAATTGGAGTCTTACCCGTAACATATCATCAGCCAAGGTCCCTCTGCCTGGACCAAGCTCAACCACTTGCAGGGGAGCAGACTTGCCTGGAGATTGGGTCCACTCATGGATGACCCATAAAGCAATGAGCTGAAAGAAAGTACAAAAGTTCACATACTTTTCTTTAATTTGAGAAGGAAACAAATTTCGCTTTTTAATCATCCTTCTACACACATACTTTTCAGGCTAGCATTGGGTGCATGGGTTTCTTCTGTTTGTGCAGCTGGTATTACGCGGAAACTTCATGGCTTGTATACTGTGGACTTAGTCTCCACAGTCTCCTGTGGTATTTTGTGGATAGAGCCAGCTGGGCAGGAAAGTACACCACTAGTGGCTGTGTACTGTGGACTTAGTTTCCACAGTCTCCTGTGGTATTTTGTGGATAGAGCCAGTGGGCAGGAAGACCATATGGCTGTGTACTGTGGACTTAGTTTCCACAGTCTCCTTGGTATTTTGTGGAAAGCAGTTGGGCAGGAGATTGCACCTTCACAAGTGCATACTTCTAGGCAGCATGGTATTGGGTTGTCTTCCGTTTGACAGCTGGTATTGGTGGAACCATGGTTGTGCTGTGGACTTTGTTGCCACAGTTTCCTGAGTCTCTGCAGTCTCCTGTGGAATTTTGTGGAAAGAGCAAGTTGGGCAGGAGATTGCACCATCAGTAACAATGGCGGTTAACTGGACACAACATAGACACATTTTGCACAATCCAAATCATGTGCTTTGTTTTTAAATCAGTCATTATTTTGAACTTGTTTTTCCTTACCAGTTTAAACTAGCCATTATTCCGATTGAAAAATTCCCTTACCTCACCAAACATCTGACTAATCTCTGGCGATGTCACAAAATCTCCCTGAGTACCAAATACATCTTTGCTCATATAATAACCCTACAGGGAGTAAAAGGAAGAAGATCAGAAGAATCAGGAAGGAAGTTAATTATATGACTGTATATGACTTTGGTTTATGATATCATGTGGTGAATGCATGCGATACATAGTACACAGTCAACCCTCCTACTGTCTGACCATTCATGATAGATAAACTATGGCAGCCTGCAATATGATATCATGTGGTGAATGCATCTACACAGTGCACAGTCAACCCTCCAACTTCTACAACCATTCAGTATCATCCATGGTTTTGAATATAACATGAAGTTAAACTATGCCATGCAGCCTGCAACATAATATCACTGTACACAGTCAACCCTCCTACTAACTGACCATTCATGATCATCCATAAGGTTTTGAGGGCAGCCTGCAACATGATATCACCGTACACAGTCAACTCTCCTACTATCTGACCATTCAATATCATCCATTAGGTTTTTATTGAAAATGTGCCAGCCATATGATATTATGTGGTGAATGTATCTACGTAGTACACAGTCAACCCTCCTACTGTCTGACCGTTCAATATCATCTATTATGTTTTGAATGAAAGTATGCCAGCCTGCTATATGATAATATGTGGTGAATGAATCTAGTACAAAGTCAACCCTCCTACTATCTGACCGTTCAATGTCATCCACATGCTTGGAGTGATAGAGAAACTATGCCAGTCAGCAAAATTATGACCCGGTTCATTACTTGATATAAAAAGAAAAGAAAGCGCAACAAATGATAAACAATAGAGACAGTGTAAACTAAAGAAGGGAACACAAGTACAGTTGTATACATACAGCTAGATATTTTTACTCAGATAACAGAAAATGATGATACCAGAAAACTGACCCCTGCTTTACAAATCCTTTAAGGATTTTTTTCCCAAAACTTGAAGCAAAAACTCAAACAATGGGGAACTTACAGTGACTGGATTGGTCAGCACTTCCTTCATATAATCAGCAACAGTCAGAGGGCCAGTGGTTTGGATACAATGCCTGAGATGCTTGACTACAGTGGTTTCTTGGCTCTTAGTGGAGCTGGAATGCCTTAAGCAGGTATTTACCTTCAGCCATCGTAAAAAACCTGCACAGTTTTTGACAGAGCCCAGAAAAATAGTAATGAAGATTTAACTTTGATGTTGAAGGCAGCATGATGCCAGACTCTGTACTCTTTGTGAAGGGGGAGGGGTTACAATTGGAATGGGGAGGGGGGGTTGCAAGGAATGGGGGGGGGATGATTGAGTATCTGATAAATTATTACGATGTATCAAAACAGACTCGTTAATATGAACATCAATGGCTGGTTAGTATTGGGGGAAGTATTTTGTCAATCACTGAGTTTGTTGTAAAACAAAAAAAGTTACTGATTTAATGGACAACAGTGTGCAAAGAGCCAAAGTTTAGGGCCTATCTATTTAAAATTCTGTTTCAGTGAGTGTGTGTGGGGGAGAATTGGGAAGCCACATGTTGCTCAGATGTAAAAAGAGATGTTCCTTGGTTCTCCTGTGCCACAAAGTTTTTTCTAAGGGCCCTGCAGTTTTTCTCCCTCTGGAAAAAACAAACACTTTTGATCACTTTGTGCTCCGTGGTCATGTGGGTTGATGTGGCTGGATGCCAAAGGCGCCCTCGCATGCCTGTCGCTCGAACACATTGTAACCGCATCTGTCGCAGCTTCTCCACTGAAAGTAAGGATGGTAAGCCCTCCAAAGTTATCATTATTATTATGTTCAGCAGCAGCAATAAAATTTGGCTATAATAAATGTTAAAAACGAAAGAAAATATTCAATCAGAAATCACGCACTTGTCTTTGGGCTGCTGATACACTGGTTTCTTAGTAGAAGAGAACACAACTTTTGGGTTGCTGAGAGTGGTGCCATGTCAATTACTGTAAGAAGACGAAAAGAAAGAAAACCAAAAGAAAAACAATAACTACAAAATGAAGTTCAAAACAAACTTTAACCTCCGATCAGAAAAGAGCCCCCCCCCCCTCTTTAAAAAAAAGGCAATCAAAATAAAGTTAAAAATAAACTTAAAGAGATGACCTGCAACTTAGAGCAAGAACCAAAACTAGAACCAGAACCAGGTCAGGCAAACCTAGAACCAAAACCTGAACTTCAACTAGAACCAGAATAAGAACCAGAACCAGTAACCAGGAACTATAGTACTAGAACTAGAACTGGAACCGGAACTAGAGCTAGAATCTGAACTAGAATCAGAAATAGAACCAGAACCTGAACTAGAACCAGCACAATAACCAGAACCTAACCTGGAATCAGAACTAGAATCAAAACCTGAACTAGAACCAGAACCAAAACCAGAACCCAGAACCTAGAACTAGAGCCATCATGACGTACTAAGCCAGTCAGTAGTCTTTTCAGTCATTAAAATGATGGGTAACATGTTTCAGGACTTTGAACCACATTACAACTGTCAAAACATACTTTACTAATCCCCTCGACCGGTCGATCACAATGAGTGTTTTTATGTCATCTTTTCTCCTTTTGTGCACGGAACTAGACAGCTCACAGCTGTTGTTGTCTCTGGTATTAATATTCACACGGCTCGAACCGAATAATCTACTGCTTGTGCTCGTCCTAAAAGCTAGCTAGACGCTTAGGTATCGATTACTCTGACTTCATGATGAATATTGCATTGATCTCAATGGAATAATTATTGTATGCGAGTGTACGCTGACAGAGTCGAGAATCGATAAGATACGAACTGCGAGTAATCGATTAACTATCTAAATAATGGCTGCCGTCATCCACACGGCGAACTTGGACCGTGACGTGACGACGGCTCTCTTTAAACCCCGGTTATCTTGTCTTGTCTTCTCTTGATTGGTTTGTGGATGGAAGATGCATTCTTTGGGCAGAGATTCTTGACAAATGCTAGTCATGGCTAGTCTTTCCCTTACTAGCTTCATCAACAAACGAGCAATAACCGGCAATCCTCTTCTTTGTAACCGACTGTTCAGGGACCGTGTGTGCAAAGCGAAGTCGTTGTACAGCCGCAATCTGGTTGGGCATTACGGGTGTGTTAATGCTATTGAATTCAGCAACAAAGGTGGTCAATTTCTGGCTTCAGGTAAGTTTAAAACTTATCCTGGATGCATACATAAAATACAGAACATTAAAGTGGTTTCTACATTTCCAAGATAAATTTTAGTTGAAAGACGTATAACTTAATTAAAAGTCAAGATCTGGAAAAAATTCCATATCCGACTATACTCAGTCTCTGGACACAAGTTGCGATAATCGTTACCCTCCATCCATCCTCCCGACGGTCGCAAACCGGAGGGTTACGAGACAACTTATGTAAAAAATCCCTGTATTTGCAATTTTGACCATTTTTGCCAGACTAGTGACCAGATTTGCTCAATTTTTACCACTTTCAAAAATCATGACACACATTCTATTATAATTTATAACTAAGTCTAAGATAAGAACACGAATTTGATCTTCAATGTGTAATGAATCCATTCATAACACTCAAAACATTGAGAAAATATTTTGATGAAAAAACTGACCCGAAATGTCCATGAACCGCACTTCCTAAATCAACCAATCTGCAACCGTCGGGAGGATAGAGGGTTACGATTACGAATATCGCATCTAATCCGACTGCCACTTTCTAAAAAGATGATTTTTTGATGGGTGTTGGACCATGGAGATGGAGGTTGGACTTAGTTTACTATATTTTATATTCCTCAAGGAATTTGTATCCAAATCTCGCGCTCTCATGCCCAACCAAAAGGAGTTAACATTGTGTGTATCACTAAGACATTGGTAGAGTTGTCAACTCGAGACCACCGAAATATGGCTTGTCTTCATAATTTCAACTCTTTGTAATACTAATAGTTCAAAGTGCATGTACCTCTCTGACTGTGTTTACTTTCTGTTTACCTTTCTGGACAGGTGAGGATATTGTTTGACCTTGAGAAGTTATAAAAGTGACAGTCAGATTTGACATTGTTTTTTTGCCATAGAAAGACCTAGTTTAGTCGAATTAACCATGGATTAACGTAGTCATATCCAAAAAATCTGTATCTTGTATCTTGTTTTTATGGTCCCCCTACGGCCATATCATGGAAACCAGATGCAACAATGAACGAATGAGTCAGAGATTCTTTTTATTTGCTTTCTGATCCAGAGGCAAGCTCGCTGTCACAGAGACGAAAGACTCGGCCCTTGTTATGATCAAACATTTGGATTTCTGTTAGTTGTGATGTAAAGCAGAGTCTATAATAAACCTCTGGGGAACCTAAAGAACTTCCTATTTCTTCAGGGAGCTTGATCTCTAGACCAAGAAGATATTGTTCTCAAAATTTAAAGGCACTGGACACTATTGGTAATTACTCAAAATAATCAGCATAAAAACTTACTTGGTAACGAGCAATGGAGAGCTGTTGATAGTATAAAACATTGTGAGAAACGGCTCCCTCTGAAGTAACGTAGTTTTTGAGAAAGAAGTAATTTCTCAGTAAAATATTTGAATTGATTTTGAGACCTCACGCGTGAGGTCTCGAAATCAAGCATCTGAAAGCACACAACTTCGTGTGACAGGGGTGTTTTTTCTTCCATTATTATCTCCCAACTTCAACGACCAATTGAGTTCAAATTTTCACAGGTTTGTTATTTTGTGCATATGTTGAGATACACCAAGTGAGAAGACTGGTCTTTGGCAATTACCAAAGGTGTCCAGTGTCTTTAAAGAATTTTTCATTTTTGTGCAATCTCATCCAAGAGTCCAAGTACAGTAACTAGAACCCAGCCTTGTAAACCTAATGGAGTGATCTACGTTTGTATTCAACAGGTGGAGATGACCGCCGTGTTCTTCTCTGGAACATCCAAGAGGCTTTATCGTTGGACAGCAGATTTGAGGTCATGAAAGGTGAACACCACTCGAACATCTTCTCCCTGGCATTTGACAGTCAGAACACAAAGTTATACTCTGGTGGAAATGATGACCAGGTTCTGGTGCATGATATCGAAAGGTAAGCGTCAATCAGTCTCCGGAATGAGAACAATGTTACCTGTAGGTCAGCTCGTATTTAGAATGCTGGACTGATGGTGAAAAAAATGCTGAGGCTTAGGTAGAGTTGACGATGGTTGAGGAGGATCCAGAATCTAGTCCAGTATTTTAATACATATTCATAAAGATTGCAGATCACATGTAAGTACATGTAGGATTTGAAACTTTATGAGGTGAAACCTGGACTATGAAATGGAAAAGCCAGATTTCAGCAAGTTATTATATTCTGCAACAATGCAGGAACGAAACGCGTTCAATATTTGTTTCACAATATAAACACAAAAGAGACACGAAAACTTGTCCACCCCACACTCTGAAATTTCTTTAAAAAAAAACTTCTAACCAACATGGACTACTCCATGTAGACACCAACCTTGTCCGCCGTGACATGACCTTACCTTGTATGGACAAACAGGTGGGGAGCACATTTTGAGGGGAATTACACTGTGAGTGTGAAGCATCTAATAATTATCCCAAGTTGGAAAGGCTCCTTTATATTAAATTATGGGGCGTCATGGCAGTAAATACAAGGCAAAACTATGGATGACACCTGATGCAGGTCCCACCAATCAAATGATAACGATCTAGGTGTGTGCTGTGTGGTACATATACATGTAATCTAGTACATGTACATGTAGTAAGGTTTACAGTAACACCATGTTATAATCTCTTAGTAGTTGTGGTGGTTCTGAAAATAACCTGTTGGTTAACAATTTTCTCCACAACTCATAAGGGATTATTACATGTACATGGCGTTACCGCAAACCTTACTAGACAGAATTCAGATGAAAACGTAAGTCTTTGCAAATTTCAAATGTATTTCGTGCCCACTCTAAGCCACTATTAACAAATAGTCAAGGGCCACTGCAATTTGTTTGCAAGCATCCTGCTACAATATGTACAATGAAACAGCAGCACTTACACAAAACACAACAGAAAACAGTCCACTGTGATTTCCTTCTTCTTGTTTAGATTCAAGGGGAAGATGTCTTTTATTATTTTGCAGGAAGGAAACGTTGGATGTGTTTCTGCATGAAGACGCCGTGTATGGTCTGGCAGTAGATCCAAGAGACTCCAATGTGTTCACCAGTGCATGCGCTGACGGACGGATCTTGCAGTGGGATACAAGGGTTCCAAGTTCCAAGGGTGAGAATGTTCGTCACGGATCGCCTCCAAATGCATCCCCTTGGTTAGGCTTGGCGTGGCAGGTTTGATCCTAACCCTCCAACTGTCCGACCTTTTACACTTTGTCGTGTATGTAATATCACCTGCTGTGGCTTTGAATGATAGATAAACTGTGCCAGCCTGCGGTTATTCTTATGCATGTACACAGTACATAGTCAACCCTCCTACAGTTTGACCGTTCAATATCATCCACTATGGTTTTGAATGATGGCTAAGCTATGCCAGCCTGCGATGTGCTATCGTTTTGTGATTGCATCTGCGTTCTATTTTCCCTTGACTTCACCCCAGGGGGAAAATACAATCTGCTGAGGATCACCTCTGCAGTCGTATACAAGTAGTTTCAACCATAGCACTGGAAGCAGTCATTATTTGTATATTGTGCACAGTTGTGCAACCATACACAACCCTTACAGTTGAATGGTTTTGAATGGTTGGTCAGCTCGCTGGAGAATGTTACCAAGAGTAGGAGGGTTAATGAACCCGGCAGTTGGCCACAAAAATCAAACACACCCTTGTCTTGTTTGATTTTCATTCATTGAAACTGCACCAGCTATTGTAGAGATTGTGATCGATCAAGTTCCATTCATCCCTTTTTAAAAATGAAGGTGTTTTTTAGGAACCCTTTTAAAAACTATTTCCTGCTTTTGTCTATTACTACACAGAGCCCTTTGTGATTGCAAACTACCAGACGGCTTTCTACGCTGTGGTGCACCATCCGATGGAACCCCAGTTCTTAGCCACTGCTAATTCCAAGGAAGGAGTAGCATTGTGGGATGTGCGGGCCCCTCGAAGGTACATAACCAACTTCCACTTCAAGTTGGTAATAAGAAATCTTTACCGTGCCTCTGCATAGTATCATTTTTCAGATCTTTTAAGGAAATTTTTGTTGTTGAGAATATTGTTCTCACGATGAAACTCTGACTCAATAAAGTAAAGACAACAAATGTTCCCATAAAATGCACCAGGATTTTCTGTTTTCTTTTGAGAAATTATGAAATGTCTTTTTTAAGCTCGAACCCTGGCTGTAAGCCATGGCTGATAATCGGCCATGGTACATGTACATGTATGCTGGAATCTCGGACTGCTTCCCATATGCCAAATACAATGATGGCAGCCTGTCAATCTCTTGTAATCCTCATTTGTACAACAAAGGATGAAGGCCTGGACTTTGGGAATAACATAATAACCCCGGAAAAAGGGAGAGTTCAAGCATGAATTCCAGTACCTTTTGCTCCTCTTTGTACGGGGGAATTGAAGCGCAGCACGGTAGGCACATACACATACCTGTACATGCTTCACAATAGATTTTCCAGGGTCTTGTAGCACAGATTGAATCCACAATGCCTTTCCAGGCATCTCTATCAGTTGTCGGGCAGGCTTGGTCCTTGTTCTTCCTCTGTTGGGGCAGGGGAGCCTCCAGTTGATTAGAACAAAACAATAACCCTGAGTTTTTCTTTCAATCCATTCCTTTCTACAGTTGTTTGATGCGGTACGGCAGTGCGTATACACAGCAGAACGCGATGAGTGTACGCTTCAACCAGCTGGGAACCAGACTAGTTGCACTGCGTAGACGTCTACCTCCCGTTGTGTATGACATACAGAGCAGTGCTGCTGCAATACAGTTCAACCATTCTGGCTATTACAACTCGTGTACAATGAAGAGCTGTACATTCGCTGGGGACAGAGACCAGGTAATTAATCAATGTACATTTATAATGCGCCATGTCTGTCATAAATGACACTCCTGGCACCGAATTATCAAATCATGCGAAGATTGATGTTATAAGACAAAGCAACCATAATATAACACATTGAAAGGGATAGTAGAAAAATGTTAAGCAATACTTTCTGCTTAAGCAGCTCCATGATAGTTGGCTGTGTATACCTCTTGTAGAAAGATGTGTGCTTTGAGATGCCAGTCAGGAGTGATGCAGTGCTACATTGACCCATTCACCAGACGTCATCATCACAGGGCTTGACATGTACACTGGACCACAGGCCCGAGGCCAGTAATTTAAGACTCTGGCCGGTAAACTCATGTGCTTTTGTTCAAATGTTGACTTTCATTTTGACAAATATCTTTCAATTCTGTTGAGTATTGAAGTATACTTGCCCATAGAGATAAACCTTCTCCAGGCCTGGAATTACACGGAGGCCAGGAGGCCATGGCCTCCGTTGCCCTGCTCTTGGCCTTGGTGCCCCTTCAAAAGTGTTCCATAGACTTTAAGATTTTCCAATGGAAGTGCCCTTTGCACAGTGAAAATGGCCCTGCCCTCTCAAAGATGAAATTCCAGGCCTGCTTCTCTTAGTGCTTGTTCAACATAAATCGGTTTAAGTGTTAAAATGTGTAGGTATTTTTTGGGGGGTGCTCATTTAAAGTATGGTCTTGTGGAAAAAAAATCTGGTCCAGTAAATTGTTTGAGCTACAAGCCATGCGGTCTTGTGAATTTTCACCCCAATTTCAAACCTTGTCATCACAATGATCCTAAATGCTCCATTGTGGGAGTCGTTGTCCCTGTGTGTTTATTCAGTGTGGTGCGTATTTTAGGCGAAATACTCTAACCATAATTTTGACGTGATATTTGACTTCCAAAATGGCGAGGAGAGTGGCCGACAGTAGCTGCATGTGACAGTGGGTCAATAAGAACTGTGTATTATTGAAGATAACCTGCCTATTACCCTGATTGATTTTGAGGTGTTTCCTTTAAATGTTTTTTTCAGTACGTTCTCTCGGGATCCGATGACTTCAGTCTGTACATGTGGGAGGTACCAGAGGCATCGGAAGATGGTGAGTTACTTTGAAGTAATGGCCTTACTCATGAGATTTGCTATCTTAACCCTTACCCCTCCAAAATCCTTCTATGGCGGTTTGTGAAACCACACCTTGGGCTTTGGCTTGGACTCGGGCTTGGGCTCTTGCTTGGGCTCCCGCTTGGACTCGGGCTTGGGCTCGGGCTCCTGCTTGGGCTCCTGCTTGGGCTCCTACTTGGGCTCCTGCTTGGGCTCCTGCTTGGGCTCCTGCTTGGGCTCCTGCTTGGGCTCCTGCTTGGGCTCCTGCTTGGGCTCCTGCTTGGGCTCCTGCTTAAGCTCCTGCTTGGGCTCCTGCTTGGGCTCCTGCTTGGGCTCCTGCTTGGACTCGGGCTCCTGCTTGGGCTCCTGCTTGGGCTCCTGCTTGGGCTCCTACTTGGGCTCCTGCTTGGGCTCCTGCTTGGGCTCCTGCTTGGCTCCTGCTTGGGCTCCTGCTTGGGCTCCTGCTTGGGCTCCTGCTTGGGCTCCTGCTTGGGCTCCTGCTTGGGCTCCTGCTTAAGCTCCTGCTTGGGCTCCTGCTTGGGCTCCTGCTCGGGCTCCTGCTCGGGCTCCTGCTCGGGCTCCTGCTCGGGCTCCTGCTCGGGCTCCTGCTCGGGCTCCTGCTCGGGCTCCTACTCGGGCTCCTGCTTGGGCTCCTGCTTGGGCTCCGGCTTGGGCTCGGGCTCGGGCTCCTGCTGGGCTCCTGCTCAGGCTCCTACTTGGGCTCCTGCTTGGGCTCCTGCTTGAGCTCCTGCTTGGGCTCCTGCTTGGGCTCCTGCTTGGGCTCCTGCTTGGGCTCCTGCTTGGGCTCCTGCTTGGGCTCCAGCTTGGGATCCTGCTTGGGGCTCACTCTTTTGCTTCGCCCTTCGGTTAGGACATAAAGTCGTAGGTCCCGTGTGTTGTGTAATGCATGTAAAAGAACCCAGAACACTTGTCGTTCAGAGAATGGGTTCGCCCCAGTGTTTTCTAGTATGGTTGGCTTCAGATTGTGCCGCAGCACCTTTTAGCCATTACTGTTGAACAAAATAATGTACACTTAGAAACAATGTGTATGAAGCACTGTATAAGTGTTGATTATTATTAGTAGTATTATTTTATGAGGCTTTCCTTACTTGTTTTCAGTGACGTGGGTTGGAGAGGCCAAGTTGGTGCTGCAAGGACATCGGTCAATTGTGAATCAAGTACGATTTAACACTTGCACCCACAATATTGTCTCGTCTGGTGTGGAGAAAATCATTAAGGTAAGCTCAAAGATCAATCAGCAAATGCAGTGACTTCACTGAAGGATATTCTGCGTAATTATTTGTTTTTAATTATGCTTTTGTAAATTTTGTAGTTTGGTATGAATTTGTTTATAGTGTGAGTGATATGAGAGCACACAGAGCACCTATTTCTAACAAATGTTGTCGTTTATACATTGATTTGTGTGTGTGTGTGTGTGAGTTTTCATGTAAGTTTCTGTGAATATTATATTAATCAGCCTGTCCATTCTTGTATGTCACATTTGTACATCAACAGGGTAAAGGTCTGGAATCGGGGTTACACAATAACTCACGGAAAGGGATTTTACAAGGCATGTTTTCCAGAACCTGTTGTCGCTCTTTGTACCAATGAAATGAAGCAATCATGACAAGTACGTCATCCGACGCGAAGTGAATAACACTTGCCCGGCATACATTGTCTAGTAAAAACTACTGTGGGCGAGTAAATACCACTTCTCAACTTGCCCTGTGGGCTGCTAAAACCTGCTGTGCAACCTACTTGTATAAAATGCTCATACTTCTTCTTTTTCAGATTTGAATAATAAACTTTTAAAATGTGCTAATTTCTTTTTGATTGTGTGAATGTAACTCCATTTAAACTGGTTGTGATTGCTACCATTAATACTTTTAGAAAGATACATTAATGACAATACATGTTTAAAATCTGGGCTACTAAAGCTTCCTGGGGCAAGTCAAAAGCGCAGTTTACCAGCCCGGTGGGCTACTTTACAAAAAGGTTTAGTGCAAGGCCTGTTCTTTATCCCTAATGCAATTATTACACCAATTGAAAAGTTATAAATTATTTTACTCTGAAAATCCTTGTTAATGGTTGATCAAATCTACATGTTCATCATAAAAAAGAATATCTTACTACACAATCTAGGCAGTGGAAATTACTCCCAAAAGTGGATGCATTTTAAAAAAATAAGTAAAGGATGATATGATGAATTATATCCTCTTCATTCAAAAGATTTTAAAATATTTTTTTTGTAGCTGTGGAGTCCGTTTGATTTTCCCAACACCGAGAATGATGAAAAGCCAAGGGAGATGTTTTCTCACCAGCAATACATCGATCTGGTCATCAACAGTGGCACCGCTCTATCCCATGACTATGCAGACCAATCCATGGAAGAGGATCCCAGGATGATAGCTTTCTTTGACTCCCTGGTGCAGCGGGAGATCAATCGGAGCTTCAGTGACTCGGACGACAGCGAGATGAGCCCAGAGAGCCTCTATCTGCATTTTGCCGGCGAGGGCGAGGACAGCGAAGACGCCAGAGACTCCGACAGTGGCTCGTCAGTTGCCTCATTCGGAGCCTCCGTGGTCAGGTTGGCTGAAGAGAACGATGACGCCAGCCCTACATCACAGCTTAGGACATTGTGGAATCTCACCTCGGCCACAAGAGCCCCGGCTCATGCTGTGCTTGGAACAACTGAGAGTAGTAGTGATGACAGTGAAGTGAAAACGTCCAAGTCAGAACTGATTGAGAAATCATCCGCAACGCACTCTAATTCAGGGGTGCAGAAAAACTGCAGTACATTTGCTGATGAGATTGCAGGTACGTCAAGAGTCGGCCAACCTGTTGAGAATGGTGCTGCCCATAAGAAGGACCAAAGGAATAGTGAGGGTACGTCGTCAAAGAGGAAGCACAGGCAGGTGCCAAGCAGCTCCACCTCCCCAGGGTCTTCAAGCAGTGACGAGGACATGAACTTCCAAGAACTTCGAGCAAAAAGCCGAATGCTGCGTAGGTTTGTCAAGAAGAAAAAGAGAAAAGCCGGGACTGATTCTGATGAGAGTCTGCCAAGCTCTGGACAGAAAGAAGTCAACACTGACAGATTTATCAATCTTCAGCAGAGGATAGCAATCTCCAAAGTTTTACAGGGGAAAATCAGACGACCAGGCGAAAGGGTCGTGCGTTCAGGTGGTAACGAAGGGGATATGTCACGCATCAATGAGCACCTCCAACAACGGGCCATGGCATCGCAACAGCGCCTTGCCATTAGTCGGATGAGACAAAGGCTCCAGCAGGAGAATATCCTGAGCCTCGGAGACGCTCGGACGGAGGTGAAGGAAT
Source organism: Pycnopodia helianthoides (assembly GCA_032158295.1). Lineage (NCBI taxonomy): Eukaryota > Metazoa > Echinodermata > Asteroidea > Forcipulatida > Asteriidae > Pycnopodia > Pycnopodia helianthoides. The sequence goes on along the minus strand of CM063243.1, from coordinate 2,832,125 downwards.
CTAACAATATATCACAGGACCGTCAAGGTGTCAATATTAGAACTCTTCCAGTATGTTCTATGTCGCCATCATGTAGCACAATGCCAAACCAAAGAACTACAGACGATGACCATGCCTCAGTACACATGCCCTCACAGTCCAGTGTGCACAATTCCAACCGCTCGCCCGCAGATGTGAATTTGGATTCAAACCCGAGCTCATCTTCTTTCCGCGGAACCAAAGGCCAAGACGAGAGTAATCCTATTGTATCACTGCTGAACGCAAACGAGGAGAGTACGCAGTCGCCAAGTTGTAGTGGCGAGATGTCGCAGGCTCAAGTGACGACAAGAAACCACGAAGAAGATCTGCCGAGGGAAGATGCCGAAGAGCAGCACAGCAATAAGTTTCACAAGTTTAAGAATCAATCCAAAAGATCCCAACGGAAGTACAGATCACACTCGGTGAAAAAAAATAAGGACAATTCAGGCACAGAGTAACACTATAGAACGGTGTCTCACCTGATTCATTTATGAACATTTATAATAGAGGTATATAAGCGTGTAACTCGATAACTGTTCAATAGATTTTATTCAAACTATTTTTCATTTGTTACTTGTTGTGCGAGAGAAAGAGAGAGAGAGAGAGAGAGAGAGAGAGAGCTAGCTTCTGTTACAAAACTGGAGAGGCGGTGCATGCTCAGTAAGGTAGCATGTTCCAACCCAAACCATCAGCTCCTTAATGCATGTATGGTTCGGTACATCAACTAACATACAATATAATCGATTGATAAAGTATTAAACAAAATGCTGAATTATTTTGGTTCTGCTGCCTGCCCCCCCCCCCAAATCAGTTGAAAATGTATAGTTATGCCACGGAACCTATTAGTTAGAACACAATCAGGTAGGGATTGAAAACCCAATCTGCGCGCAAGGCTCTGGTCCAGGATTGTCTAAGTACTTTGGTTTTCTTTGGTAAGTTACTGCCTCACTACAGACAGCCAATGTACTTGTGATATATTTTTCCATAAATATGTTGTAAAGTCTGGATAATAATAATTATTATTACATAGCTGCCAATTCTTTTGAGAAGTTTCCCTTAAAATAAACCAACCTTTCAATGTTCTGATGAACAAATTTGAATTTCTCCCTGATTATGGAAACTGTGTCCCTATAATATTGAATGTAATTATAAATATCTCCCTGATTGTTGTACAAAATCTCCCTGATTGCAAGCTCTGTTATTATAATATCCTTCTTGTAATGAAACCAAGGGACCCTCAAAAGCAGGACTGTAACCCCTACTGGGCCTGAAGATACTTGTGTAGAGAAGATGTTGAAGAAATGCTCAATTTTAGATGTAGGAGGAAAACTCCATATAGGGAAAACCCACGCAATCAGTTAGGGATTGAAAACCCAATCTGCATGCAAGGCTCTGGTCCAGGATTCGAACCGGGGTCCACAGGTGGAAGGCAGTGAAGAAATCACTGAGCCAACCTGTATGCCTTAATCATAACAGTCCGATCAGGTTTCCCAAAATTAGAATTGTACTAATTATACAGAGAAACCAAGACAAAAAGAAAGTTGTGGGGTTTTGTTTTTGCTTGGAAATCCAGTGTTGTCGACAGTTTATTTACTCTTAAGAAAGATCATGTTCAAGCATGGTGGTACCCCCCCCTCCCTCTATTGTGTCTTCATTGTGTGCTTGGAATCTCGGGAATTCTTTAGAAGATTTTAGGAACGTACTTCTGTACAAGAGGAAAATAGTGTGTTAAAGTATGGGAACATTGGGGGTACCCGCCGCCCCCAAATCTGGCGCGGCATGAGTCACAAGGCAAGCTCAGTGGTCTGGTGGTTGCAAAGTCATTTTCTCTAGAATGCGGGGTTAGGATTCTAATCTCACCATTGACCTATCTTGTTTCCCTTTTTTCAGTGTTTGTCACACATCAGTGTAATGCTAAAACGAAGAGGAAATTCTCTATCTCGATGTTATTAGATTCAGTTTTCTTCTGTTTTGTACTTACAGCGTTGAACATTGTCTGAAATCTGTTGTAGACGTAAGGAGGCATCAGGTTGGCTTATTGTGTTTTTTTTTTGTCCACCTCTGTGAACACCGCTTCGAATCCCACCTCAGACAGGAGCCTCATAATCATCTGGACTGGGTTTTCAGTCTATGGGTTTTGAGGCGTTGCATGGTGAGGGATCGATGTATGAATATTCAGCTTGTGGTAACACCATGTGTGTATATCTACTTAACTTGTCTTCCTACTTATTCTACTGTTTTTGGCTGGTATCCTGCTGATTTCTGCTTAGCAGAAAATTGTTCAGCAATATTTTCTGCTTCTATGAAATTGGGTCCTGGAAAGAACTGTCCTGATTATGAACTACCTAGGGGTAGGTAGGAAATCGGCCGGTACTTCTACTATCGCTTAGTGGATCAAGGGGATTTCTTGTATAAACTTCACTGCAGCCTACAGTGAGGTCGTAATTGGTCTCAACGTTTCGACTAACCAGCTGTAGTCATCGTTATAGGAGACTGGGTTTTCAGTCCCTAAGTGATTGCCTGGGGTTTCCCCCATCCTGATTAGACTTGGTTCCAAGTCTGCGATCGTGGCTTTTAGTATACCCGATAGCCAAAACATTATTGCCTGAAGTAGCGCCCTCTTGTGGATTAACCTCCGTCATTAGCCTACGATCACAGACTTGGGAATCTTGTTTATCGGTTTGTTGACACCCTATGGCGAATTAGTCTAAAAGTGGACGGAACACTCCGATTGTCAGAATCGCAGAAGCCTTCAATACAATGCATATTCAATTCAACCAATTATACCACGGGATTTAGTACATGAATACAACATTGATGCACAATGTAACTAGTCTGCCTCTGCTCAGTAATTCAAATTGAGTTTAGAATTAAAAAAAACACAAATCGATTCTAGTTTTTATATTCAAAATAAATGAAAAGGTTGGAGAATAATCACTCGACGATTCCATTCAAACCATAGGTTAACATTTTTTCGTCTAGTAAGAATCAGGGATTTACGTTTATTTTTCAACAGTTTAAGATCTTGTACTATTTGAGCTATGAATTCTAAATGCCATATGTACCAAGCACTGTACAAAATAAAAAACAAGTTGAGACCAATGGGATTTTACAGAAAATGCTGATGTGATTGTAACCTACTTGTAATAGACGCGGCCAACATGGGTTTCGTGGCCTTGTGATTGGTCATCTCTCTGGCATCAGTGTTGTTATGTAAATTTCAGTTGTGAATAAATGAATATCCCGTACACACAAGAGGGTCAAGTCTGAGATTGCGAGTTAGGGCGTTTGATACTTAATCTGTGGGGCGTTTTGCGTGGCTGATTCAGAGAAATAACCGTGATCTCAGACTTGAAATCAAGTCTACATACTGGTTGGCGCGTGCGCTGTTGGATGTGTAACGAAATAATAAATAAAAGTTGATAAAAAGCTTACACTTAAATCTTCCCATTTATGTACCTTTATACAGCACTACCTTAAAACAATAAATACAAACATTAACAATACGTTTTGTTGTTTTCAAGTTTTTTGAACGATTACAGAAATAGTGGAAGTGGATCATCCTTTTGGGTCAGAAAAATTGTTGTTATTATCTATCTTTTGACTGGACAAGTTAATATATTTAATTGTTGTTAACAATTTACCCAGTCAGTTTCCCTTGTGGTTTATTACTTGATAAGTTAATATAAGATTACTGATTATATTGTGAGTATGACAACTATGCAGATTTTTATTGCTAGAATGTGTTAATAGTTAACCTCCAAAAGAAGAACAATCGGGGTCCAATTTTTATGGCGTTGCTTACCAAAATGGCGCAAAAACTTGGGCCCATTTGACGGAGTTTCCGGATGAACAATCACAAACAGAGTAATCATCTCGATCGATCAGGGGGGGGGGACGACGACTTCCCAAAACACCAAACAATGGCCCGCTCGTAGTGCCACTGAAAGTATCAAGTGCATTCAAGCAAGTAGCTGTTTCCCGAACCTTGTTTTTCTAGCAAGTATGTTCCGCAAACAATTGCCAAATATAGACAGAATACAAGATATGCAAAATAGAAGTGAGATAAACAAAGTTTGCTTAAAGGAACATTACAGAATTGGTTTTTGCTAACAAAACATTTGCTTGCAGTGTAAGCACTTTATGTAATCCACCATATACATAAACTGACAAACCTGTAGAAGTTTGAGATCGATCGGCCATCTGGGTCAAGAGAAAATAGTGAAAAAACGATTACACATTTGCATTAAATCATATAGATTCAACAAAATGAATAAAACGCTCACTGAGCGATAAACTCCAACTGGAAAATTCGTTTATTCATTTCTCATCAAATATGGCATTTCAGACAGAAATATTTCAAGGGATGTTTTCTACTATCATCATCATTAGACCGTGTAAGTTTTATGTAAATCTGTGATCAAAAAGTATATTACAAGTTTGTTTCTTACCAATTCTGTAATGTTCCTTTAATATCAACTTGAAAGAACAAAAGTTTGCTAAACATAGACTTTGCCAAACACATACTTGCAAAAAACAAGTTTTTTCCAAAAATTCGGCAAAACAAGGTTGGCAAAAATTTACTTTCACGAATGCAATGGATACTTTCAGTGGTTTTGTGTACGTGAGGACCCATTAGCTAGCACCCAAGTGTTTGAATACGTGCGATAGAATTGCATGGTCACTTTAACGTTTGCAAAGTTATCTTTTCGCCATGTGGATCAACCATTTCAGGACGTTTAACACTGCATCCGATCACCACCTAACCTTGTAATTTTCCCCAATATTTGTCTAGGTTGTCAGATTGTTAAAACATAAATGTTATCAGGGGTCAGCTGATACCATGGCAACCGTTTGACCTTGCATCACAGTATTGTAGTGAATTTTTGTTTTAAACAAAGTTTATACTTGTTTTTTTTATTGTTTCCACCAAAAAAGTGGTAGGTGTCACGTGCTAATGTTAAATGCATTGTTGGAATTCAAAATGGCCGCCATATCCACCGGCCATCTTCGGCCATCTTTGATTTTGTGTTTTCGGGCTGAATTTCAGGGCCGAATTGTATCAATTTTTGTATCAAGGAAATATATTTTTAAAAAGGGTAATTTCTATTGTTTTAGTCCAGGAATCTTCTTCCAGCCGTCGATTTCACCAAATTCTTCCTAACTTAGGATTAATCTTAGGACTTAGGACAAGTTAAGTTTCGTATCCATAGACGTTAGGACGCATTGAACCCATCCTAAGTTAGGAGACGAGTTACTTATCCTAACTCGAGATAGATTAATCCTAGCGCTTCGTGAAATCGGCTGCTGGCCTCATCATTTCACCCTAGACCACGAAAACTGGCCACCATATTGATTTTTAAGTGAAAACTCGAGGCTGTGACGCTGCAAAAGAAAGGCCTATAACGTCAAAAGCCCGAAACAGCGCCCTCACGTTGAGGTCATGTGTGCGGTGCGTAGACGAATGAGAGGGGACCAGTTGCTCTTGACTTTAGGCCTTGTTTGCGGAATACCATACTTGAGCGGGCGCGTAGAGTGGATCGGCCACAGGTCTGATTGAAATCTGCTGGATTCGAGCACATTTTAATGAACCAATTCCAGGGGTTTTGAGCGAGAAAGGCATGCTGAAAGAAAATGGCTCGGCGAGATCGATCACCTCTGAGGACGAGGTTGCGTAGACACGTACTTGTTTCCATAGTTTGACCTCAGCGATGGCTGCCATTGCAAGGGGTCTCAATTTTGACCGCCTTTTTTGCCGAAAATGACCGGGAAAACCTAAACAATATTGTAACTGTGTAAAGCGTCGTTCATACTTCACGCGAATTTCCCTGCGTCACAATTGGAAAACAGTGCGTACATGATTGCTTGTTTTCTATTTCCGGGTCAGAGTTTACCCGAATCCGGGTCCCGTTGGCCTGACCCATGTCTGGACCCAGAATCTGTGTCAAAAATTAAGCATAGCTAGTCCTTTTTGTAAAACCACTTTCCGGATAAGCCGGACCCGGACATGGGTCACTCTGACGGTCAATTCTGACCAGTGGACGTGATTCGCTGCGCAATCGCTTTCGCCTGATCGATCATGAACCGGGCGTAATTTGCTTTTCGTACCACACAGTTGCTAAGGGGTCTACAGTGAAGGGACCCGGGGATGCGCCCATAGCTTATGTTTGTATACAATAGCCAGCGTGTGGTATGGAAAAAAATCCCGAACCGGGCTTCGCACTCATCTGCACAGAGCAGTCGTAGTTGACAGTATGTATTTCTAAAGTAAAACTCTCTCACCGCCTGTTGACATTTGGAGGTGACACTCATTACCATACCATGCCTAAAATAAGGCAGAGGGTAATCCCCCAATAATCTCATACTTGGAACACATTATTTTCCTCTTGTATAGAAATACCCCTAAAACCTCAAAAGAATTCCTGAGATTCCAAGCACACAATGAAGACACAATAAGGGGGGTGGGGGTACACCATGCTCCACATCGAGCACCAAATGTATTGCCCATGCATGGTCTGCTAATTTGGGAGTAAAAATGCACAACATTAAGTAATCCGAGTGTCCCTGCTTTGGTTATGTTCATCGATACGATACTTTTTCTAGTCTTGGTTAAGACCTTCTCTTGTTGATTTATCACAGTTTTCCCCACGAGAGGGCGCTACCATTCACGAACTGCTCTCACAACACGAACCGCTCCAAGAGAAGGTCTTGGGAAACTCTCATTCGTTAGGTCATGCGTGCGCATAGTGTTTAGCATAATCTGTTGAATATGGAAATAAATGTGACGTTTTGGTTTGCATATGTAGTAGCAGTCTAGAACCCAGACGTCAACAGAAGTACGGTTTTATGCTATAATATTAACACGTGGAAGGTTGTATTTACGTTGTAAAACCGTGCAGAAGTGTTGTGCTGTGTGTTGCATAATCTTTGTTTGTGTACATGCACAATGTACGTATTTCGCGTGGGCATGCTACAGGCACAGCTATCTTGCGTGGAAAATGGCTGACCGTTTGGACTGGCGAGATTCACGACAAAGCTCTGGTGTTCATCGTTCTTCCGCTGAAGGCACCGGCAGTTGACCAGTTAGACAGAGTTACGAAAATTGGCCTTAATGCCGCAGACATCACCTCAGACTCAGAGGTAATTTTTGCTAGTCCCGAAACACTCTGTGAGTGTGGGCCAAGAGGTAGAGGGAAGGTAAAGCAGTGAAATCGAGATGTTCGGCTGTGTTCATTGATGAGAACCATTGTATCCAAATGGTAAGTATCCTCCGGCCATTCATGTTCTCAAGAATCACGAATGTTATTTATTGTATTTCTAATATTAATACTAATAGTAATATCAAATTAAAAAACTCGGTCATCATAGTTGACACCTTGTGAAGCTTGTGAAGGGATTGTTGGTCATTGGTGGATATAATAAATATTAGGTTATTTACTACAGAATTTGGGTCATCTCGTACCCAAGTTGACTTGGGTACGAGTTAACCTGGGTACAAGTTTACTTAGGCATGAGTTAACATGGGTACGAGTTGACTTGGGTACGAATTGACCTGGGTATGAGTTAACTTGGGTACGAGTTGACTTGGGTACAATGTTGAGGGTACGAGTTGAGTTTACTTTCGAAAAAAGGAGTACAGCGCCCCAGAATTACTGGGTCTAATTTACACGTATATTTCTTCACATTATAGTCCACTTGGCTTCCTTGCCATTCCCTTTGGTCCCAAGTTTATGCATGAAAAAACTAACTGTACACTAACGCAGCAAAGAAATCAATTGGTTCTCTTTAGTCTGCGATTTTGGAGTGCAAGAAATTTACAGATGCAATTATTATAACTTTTAGTAATTTTTGTTTTACTTTTGTTTCTATCTGTGTACAGGGGTCACTCCTTTGGAGAAAGTGCAGTATTCCAAAAATGCTATGGTCAATTAGGAGAAATTTGTTCTACATTGTAGCTGTCAACACCAATTATTGCTATAACTGCAACAGCTACAAAAACTGTTACGCAGATAGTTGTGGAGAGCCTATCCATGCACAATTACGGATTGATTGAGGACAGTCCCGAAAGGAATAATATTAAGTATGTGGTGGCGAAAGTACCTTCAAAAAGATGGGATGAAATTTTTGAGTGGCTTTTCAAAGAAGTCAAGGACAAACAAAGGTCAACTGAAAGTGTCATCATTTGTTGCCAGTCACGGAAGCAGGTCGGCCAACTGTATGCACTGTTTTGCTCAATGCTGCCACATGAACTTTACAAGTACTTTAATATGCATCACACAAATACCGAGGACGGAGTACAGAGAGACGTAATTGCAGGTTCTGTTCAGGCCACTAACTAATTTTTGAATTTAATTAAATTTTCATCACTTTTCACTTGACATTCCAAAAAGGAGTGTTCTTGAAATTCTTTCTGAAATAACACAAGTCCAAGTAAAATTCAACGTACAGTAAATGAATGATTACCTGTTGAGTTTTGTAAAGTAGGTGATGTAAACACTACAGATTTATTGTGTTTGTATCATCAAAAATGCATTATTGAGGGAGGTCAGATAACGATCTTTTTACATGTAAACATTGTCATTATCCATAATGAATATAAAACACTTAACTGTATCAAGTTCAATATCCTTTATACAATAAGTTGAGATACTTCTTCCCCACAAAAAGTTGTTATTAATGTTTACTTGGTTAATGGCAGTGGAAAGCTGTTGATATTATACATTTTCAGAAATGACACCCCTTAAAGTAGTGTAGTTTTAAAGAAAGAGGTAATTTTTCACCAAACGATTTAAATCTGAGAAAGTCTTCAGGCATGAAGCCTTTTTCAGGCATCATGGTGTTTTGGTAATTTTATGCGTATGTTGCAATACACCTAATGAATACTGGTCATTGAGATCTAAGGAAATCATGTCCTGTTTTAATGAAACATTTCGTTTTTATGATATTAATTTCAAAATGTTTCCATTACAATTTTACATAAAACTTTTGATGAGTTCAGTGCATTTTGAGTTGATGCTGACTGATATGAACCATTAGGCATACTACTCGATAGTTTAATCATTTATCGACTGATCATCTACTCTTCAAGATCTACCATACTTATAGCCATGTAGTTTAAAAACTAAGTTTTTGTTAAGTTGTTTTTTATGATGTTAACAACAAAGTATGTAGCCTGTAACTATTGGTTCATGCACTATTTAAAACAGTTAAAAGTACAATGTACAGTACTTGAAAATCAACGGCTTTAGTTCACTAGGCCCTATGCTGTATTAAATATGGATGCTTTTCAACACTGACCTAGCCATGGACTTCTAGGGGTGAATTTTGACTGGTCCTTGGCTGTTTTAAAATGCCCTTTGCCATAAAGAACGCTGCTCAGCATCATTTTTTGAACCTAATTTTTTTGTAAGTACTGTACAGCATAGTGTTAGCCAGAGGGGTGTCTGGGTGTCTTTTGGACACCCTGTTTTAAATTTGGACACCCTGTTTTGTCTGTCATTTACATGTAAATGTATTGTAAGTGAACAATTTGGACACCCAGTTTTTAAATTTCCAGCAAATTTTGACACCCCTTTTCCAAATCTTGGCTAAAACCTTGCTGTACAGTATGTTTAAATGCTTGAACATTGAAAAGAAAATGATGAATAAACAAGTGTAAATAATTATTTTACATACATGTACATACTTGTTGATCCTTCAGAATGTGTTATTATTATTTTACTTGTGATCAAAAAACAAAATACATGTGCAGTATGTATGTACTCTGTACATGTAACTCTAAAACCAGGGGTGGGGGGTGTGGAACTGCCGGGCAAAGCATTGACTGTGTGGCATTGGGAACAAAACGTGCGTTTTAAAGGTAGATAGAAAACCCCAAAGATGAAACAATGTTACAAAATTCTATGAAAACACAAGTTACGTGTATTTGTTTGGATGAGAAAACAATTACAAGAATACAAAACAATGTCAGTATTTACAGGAAAGGGTCACATTTTGTTTGGTTTGCATTTCTATAATCTGGGGCTTACATTTTATCAAGGTGCTATTGCCAAGGAGTTTATTTATGCATGTCTTAAACAAATGAATGCATAGCCAAGTACTATTGTATATCAAAATAACTGGATCATTCAAGTACCCTTGACATGTGCAATGACCTTCAAATTTATAAAGTGACTCAACAAATGTTGACACTTGGAAGGTTGCAATGGCCACACATATCCTGGACAGATTCAATCGTAATAGCAAAAACCCTACAAAGTTGCCTTTTAAGTTACAGGCCTACTTTGTACATGTAGGCCTACACAAAGAATATACAAAAATTATTTTAGATTTTTCACTCAGGAATTATACTTGGTCCTAGGGGAAAGAAGGGCATTTCATTGGGTAAGGGCTAACCTAGATGTACACATGCTGTTGACTTTACACATTTTCAGGCTATTTAACCAACACTTTTCAAATTTTTCAAGGGCAAAACAAATCTTTTGAATTCAGACTAAAGAAGGAAGAACATTAGGCCTGATGTGTTGCTAATTGTTCCTTTTAATCACATTTATTTTGCAAAAGTTAAAAAAATAACAAAATCATAACACTTGTGTTACATTTTTATTTAGTGTGTTATTTTTAGCCTTTTGCTCTTTGTGTCCTTTCTGTATTGTAACAGCTGGCTCTCCCAAGCCAAATGTCCATTCCATGAAGAAATGTATCAATGCTATTTCGCTAGCATCAGAGTTGTGTGTAATGTGATGGCGTGCTAAATCCTTCAGGGTAGATTTAATCCACTTATGAAGGGCATGTACACTAAGTGTTGAAAACACAGAACAAGGGAAATCAGCAAAGAAATATTTTCTGCAAGTGATTAATTCTAGGTTACAAATCAAACACCATCGATCACGGCTACGTCGCTCACGAGTGTTCAGCTGAGATTCATACACGTAACACACCGCGCCGACCGCGGCCGCCGGGGCTCCACACCACTGTCAGAGTATAAAGCTGTGCCCCACACACTCATAGTTTTAGACAGGCACTTCGCACCATTCAATCTATATCCGACCAGTCTATTCTGCGTGTGTACTCTCAGAGTTGCTTCTCGTGCACCGTACGCTTAATACATTCATTGCTAGTTACGTCATCATCAAACTGACGCATGCGCAGTGGTTTGCTACCGGATTCGGTAGCGATGAATGAGAGTTTCCCAAGACCTTCTCTTGGAGCGGTTCGTGTTGTGAGAGCAGTTCGTGAATGGTAGCGCCCTCTCGTGGGGAAAACTGTGATAAATCAACAAGAGAAGGTCTTAACCAAGACTATACTTTTTCTTGTAATGGTATCACCCAAACACGGAAATAGAATGGGTAATGATTTCACATCTGTTTTTGTGTTTCACGCACATTTAAATTGACTTCCATTTAGTTCAGGCATATTATATATATATATATATATATATATACAGCTACGGCCCAACCTTCAGATCAGTAGCGAAGTGTCGGACTTGGGTGTAAAGTATTTCACCAAATCAGGTTTTTTTCCAGAGCTGTTTATTGATAAGACAGTGACATTATTTGTTTTCTCAATCGCTCTGTTGGATCCTCTTGGTAGCTTAATCGGGACCATGGAGTGTAGATTGGTGTTAACACTCGCACTCTTCGCATTGGTTCCCTGTCTCTACTTTGACACTGCATCGGCACAGCGTACAGGGGACCTCTCTGCTTATAAGAAATCATCTTTCCAAAATCCAGAGAGCAACGCCATATTGAATCATATTCTTCTTCACAACCAATCGGGTGATGTGTACGTAGGGGCGGTTAATTCAATCTATCGACTCGACAACAATTTGGAACATCAGAGGAATGTCAGTACAGCATCTAATGAGTGCGCAGATGAACGGGATTGTCTCAATTACAATAAAGTTCTTTTTATTGAACCGCTGAGGAATGCACTGATTACCTGTGGGAGTTACACTGGGAAATGTCAGCTGAGACATGTTGAGGAACTGACAGTTAGTGCTGAGATTGTTTGTATTGTAGCATCAGGTGAAGATAAGACAACAATTAGCATCTTAGCACCTGGACCTGGGAATAAAGACTGGTTGTATGTTGTTGCTACATACACTGAGGGTGCTATCAGAAGTTTGGTTCCTCCAGTATCGAGGAGAATTTTGGATCGGAGTGTACCAGATGAGCGTCTACTGTTTGCAAATGAAGACTCTCAAGTTAATTTTGATTCTGATGACTATAAGACTAATCCTTTTGACATTAATTATGTGTATGGTTTTTCATCAAAGGGCTTTGTTTATTATGTCACTCATCAAGATGGCATCTCCAAGGTGGTACGAGTTTGTCACCAGGCTGATAAGCTAGCGTCAGACCGTCCAGACTTCGATGCTTACACAGAGATTACCATACAATGTGGCCAGGGATCAAATGTGTATCCCTCAGCCCAAGCAGCTCATGTTGGACCAGCAGGACCCGGCATCGCTGCGTCACTGAGAATCGATTCAAGTGACTTGATGCTATATGCAGTCTTTACCATGGATGACAACTCAGCTCTCTGTATGTTCAGGATGAGTGATATAGAAAGTAATTTTTTTACTGCTGTTGAGAACTGCGTTAAAGGACCTGGGAGAGACAGCGTCAGCTATCTGGCAGGAAATCGATGTACTACAATAGTAAGTTAGTTGAGAAAATCATTCAGTCAAAATTTAGTTACTCACACATCTACATGCACAGTTTACAATACGTTTGTCAGGGTCAGCGAAACATGTCCACAATCGCCTTTAGTAGATTTCCAGTCAGACCTCTGGTTGTGTATTCATAGGCGCAGATCCAGGATTCTTTTGAGCGGCACACCTAATTTGTTCAATAATGTAGAACAACACATGTATTCCGCCCCGAGAAAAGGCACGTTCAATCGGTTTATGTAGGCATTAAGTTTGTATCCGACTGCCACTTTTTCATTCATTATGAAATGAATTAGTATCCTATTTTTCTGAATGAGATATTGCTTTGATTAACATCGAGTGAAAAAGTGGCAGTCGGATACGGACATTTCCCCCTTTATGTCTGGAGAGGGTGGCGGCTCAAGCATGGAAGGAAATTTCCTTTCTTTATGGTTTAACTACCCGTTCGAATGTTACGGCGTGTCACACCCTTTTTAAAGGAACATTACAGAATTGGTGAGAAAAAACTTGTAAAATATACTTTTTGATCACAGATTTACATAAAACTTACACGATCTAATGATGATGATAGTAGCAAACATCCCTTAATATTTTCTGAAATGCCATATTTGATGAGAAATGAATATACTAATTTTCCGATTGGAGTTTATCGCTCAGTGAGCGTTTTATTCATTTCATTTTATTCATTTTATATGATTTCATGCAAATGTGTAATCGGATTTTCACTATTTTCTCGTGACCCAGATGGCCGATCGATCTCAAACTTCTACAGGTTTGTCAGTTTATGTATATGGTGGATTAAATAAAGTGCTTACACTGCCAGCAACTGTTTTGTTAGCAAAAAACAATTCTGTAATGTTCCTTTAATTATAGTGTCCATTTTGTACGAGACGAACCAGCGAGCAATGTGGAAAGCCTTAGCCTATAACGGCGGGGGGTCCGGGGCCTGGACAAAATGTATAACATTAGGTGCTCTCCAGTTTGGTGCTCTCTGGTGCAATCTACAATCCCGGCCATATCTCGTTGGGCCCCCTGCCCCCTTTCAATGTTGAATCACATTGTTGCACGGTCTTCTGCGTTCCAGACAACATTGAGCGGGGGGACGGGGGACGGGGGAGAGAATGTGTATTGTGAGACAGGGAATGGTTATTGTATGGTTATTGTAACGTTATAGGAATGGGTGGCCCAAGCATTTTGGCCGGGATCGTAGGACACTTCAGAGGCATTTTACACATCGTTTTTACACAGTTGAGAAAATGCTTGATTTGCCTTCTAAAAATGGTTTTGTTAAGTTTTTAGGGGGGGGTGGGAGGAAATCAGTCGGCTCCTAGGAGGGCCATACACAAGCCGTTTATGTAGAAAACTAAAAAAGATTAATAGAGTGTAATTATTGCACTGAGGATTAGTTGTTTTTAAATAACTACTATATTTTAATTGTTTGAGGTAATACCTCTAAAAACCAGATTCAAACTACCCTTTCGTCACCGGGCTTGCTTGGGTTGTCATGCGGTTAAAACATCTGCTCCCGACTTTCGGGGTCGTGGGTTCAAATCCCACCGAGTACTTTTTCAAAAAAGGGTGTAAGGATAAACAAAAAAAGTTATGAAACAGTTACAATTCATTACCTTACCTGAAATGGACTAAACATTTTTGGTATACTGAGGTCTGAAAAAACAACATTCTTACCCTCTTGTTTGCAGGGATTTTTGTGCACGTTTATTGAATATGTAGAAGAATTATCCCATGCCCGATATGGGGGCAGAGGGTACCCCAATGTGTTCATACGTTAACACACTATTTTCCTCTTGTACAGAAGTACCCCCCCCCCCTCAAACTCTCTAAAGAACTCATGAGATTCCAAGCACACAATGATGACACAATATAGAGAGAGAGGGGGGATACCACCATGCCACATATCGAGCACCAAATGAGATTAATGCAGTCTTAACAAGCAAAAGTGACTTTGGGGTGTACTCACGGTGCATATGTTTGGCAGTTTTTCATACGTAAATGTTTCTCTCAATGATGGATAAAATTTATTAATCCTTTGCAAAAAATTCCTAGCTCGTACTTTTTCTTGAAGTTGAATACTTTCCCGTCTTCTTGCAGCCTGTTCCTGATGTCACTCCATACCTCTGTAACCGGGACGGTCTGACTTACAAATACCCCAATAATCCCAACGCACTTGAATCCACACCATTGTTTGAACGAGCAGGGACTATGATGTCGTCAATACTTACAACCAATGAGCTGAACCATACTGTTGCTTTCATCGGAACTTCAAGTGGGTCGTTGTTGAAGGTTCGTAACTGGCACATTTTGACTTCGTAACTTGTAGTTGTAGGTCCAATTATTTTTGCCAATTGACCCGAAACTTTAGATTTAAAATTTCAAACAGCTTTGTTGACACATTCGCGAAAGTTACAAGGTTTCATCCATTGTATTGCACGAGAGCAATTTATCAAGAGTAGCAGTTATTTTAAAAACTTTAAAACATAAATTATTTCATGTTACGTGTAATTTGTGCATTGTCCGTGCCATATGCGAGATTGTTTGCATGTTTTCCGTTTTGAAACAGTAGCATCTGTCAACATTCATTCACATAAAAGAGTTATAGAACATTTTTTAAGGTAAAAAATAAAAAAAAAGAATTCAACAACAATATTGACAGTTTAAAAAATATAAAAATGTAAAAAAAAAGATGGGGAAGAAAAGAAAATAAGAAAAAGATACAGCAATAGTTTAATGGTGGTTCTTTCTTGAGGTAAACTATATGACATTATTATCCGCTAACCATCAATCAAGTAAGAAGAGAGCTACAGATTTACACTCTACCTAGAATGTCTGTCATCTTATGGGCTTACAGACCTAAAAAAAAAAAAAAAAATGTTTACCACATACCAATTTTGGATTTTTTTCATCAAAGGTCAAATATTTCTTTTGGGAGTTGCTACCAGCAGGAACTTTATCATCGATGAGCCAGTTGAGATAGAAACTAATAGTGTCTCCCCGATAATGTCCTGTTATGTTTGTAAAACCATTTGGCGCCCAAAGATTGAGTGATATTTTATTCATTCTTGAAGTCCGCACGATTCGTGTAATAATAAACCATCATTATACTTGATCAGGTGCACATAGTGAGCGGAACATCAGCTTGGCATTATGAGAGCATTAATCTTGGAGACGCTCCAGTACTGAGGGATATTTCACTGGATGACACAAAGCGACATATATATGTGCTCACCGAACAGCAGGTGAATCGATCTTAAAGTAACATTACAGAATTAGTTTTTGCTAACAAAACAGTTGCTGGCAGTGTAAGCCGAGTCGACTTGAGATGTCAACTTATACCTGATATTTTTCTCGCCAAGTCGACTTACACAAACTAAGATGTCGACTTATACCTGATATTTGTCTCGCCAAATCGACTTACACAAACTGAGATGTCGACTTATACCTGATATTTATCTCGCCAAAACGACTTACACAAACTAAGATGTCGACTTATACCTGATATTTATCTCGCCAAGTTGACTTACACAAACCAAGATGTCGACTGTGCACTTTGCACTTTGTATTTAATGCAAGCACACAGTGATTACTTTAAACTTTTGTTGCAGCTTCTGAAACTAAAAGTTGAAAACTGCAGCCAGTACACAAGCTGCGAGACGTGCATCGGGCGGGACGGGGACCCGTACTGTGGATGGTGCACACTAGAAAAGAAGTAAGAACTGCGTTTGTCTTAGGAACTGATATCGCCCAAACAAATTTTGCGCAGGAAAATGTTTAGACTGAATATATTTCGGGCAGACTGAATGCAAATAGTGGGCCTATGTTGGTTTTAAAGGGACATCGAACAAATATGTTTACGTAAATATGTCCATAAATATTTGCTATTTCGGGGAAAATCGTGTATATTTTCGTGACACAAAATGTTACTGGTTCATAGCAAATATACGTCTAAAAACTCTACCCGCAGAGTACGAGCATCTGGGTTGGAGAATCACGACAGTTCAATTGTTCATTAAGCGAGCGCCTGATCAGTCACTAGCGTTACACGCGACACAAGAAAAGCGTCTGTCATCAGCGCCTTGCGATCATAGAGCTGACAGTGCACAACAGAAGTTAACGCGCATTATGTTGAGATTTCTTTCATGAGCGGGGGGGTGGGGGGGGGGGAATCGCCCCCGGAACCCGCGATTCAGGTCAAATCTAGACTTGATTCAAGTCCCGTTCTCGTGTGAGAGGTCCCTAAGCATATCCCGCCAACTAGCAATCAACCCGTATAGCATTGCGCGCTCGCCGTCAAAAATGTGGTCCCGAGAATGGAACAGGTTGGGGAATGCAGAGAGCGTCACAAAACAATAGTTTTCTGGGGATGGCACGGGATTGGGACTTGAGTCAAGTCTAGGTCAAATCTGACCCACGGGAGCTTTTAGTTTTTCGAGTTAAACCTATCCTCTATGCGTTAAGTGTATTGTATTGTTTTACGTGCATTGCACAAAACACGGGACCAATGCAGTTATAAGTGTCTTGTTCAAGGACACAAAGTGTCGCTATATTGGGACTCGGACCAACAGTCTGACATTAACCAGAATTCCAATCACTCCCTTGTGGGATGAGATCCTCTTCAGACATTCTTCAACTTCATTCTGCAAACCAAGGCAAACAAAAAGAAACAAGAGTAAGGCAAACATTAGCCAACTTTTTAAAACTTATAATTGGTAAGACTATTTTTTTTTTTTTTTAAGTCCACGCCTACAGACAGAATTAACTCGAGTCCCGTGCCACTCGACCGCTCGGTCACCACCTTGACGGCCAGAGTACATTTGGCAGAGTTAACGAAATACTAACCATTTCGAAGAACAAGTAGTATAGTAAAAGGCTTAATTTCATACAAACCATTGTTTTTACCAACAACCGCTTCATGTTTCTATTCTGCAGATGTACCAGACGCGTTGAATGCATGATGGCGGATGAATCTAATCGTTGGCTACCGTACAATGAGATTCAGTGTGTGGCTATTAGTAATCCATATAGAAGCCTCCCAATTACAGAACCACAGAGACCGGTAAGCCGTGGGAAAACTAATTTCAATATTCACATTTAATCAAACCAATCTCCATAAAGACTCTTACCCATGGATTTTTTAATAGTGATAATATTTGTGATGAATATTCATCATGTTCACGATGAATATCATTTGAAGGTTGAAAAGTGTGCAGGTTACAGATCTATGGAGAATGGTCAGACTAAACAGGAGACCTCATTGCAGGAAAAGGGGAAAACAAATGTTTATCCTCTCTTGGTATAAAGAGAGATGCAATTTTCTTTACAATTGGCAAGTCATTATACTGTTTGAATACAAATTGACATTATATATATCATTTGCGAAAAGGACAGTTTGCAACAGTAAGTGTTTTATGTTTTTTAAAGCCCACACTCTATCCTGATGGGTCAGGGGGACTTAACCTCTTCTGGGTCAGGCTGACCAGGAAACTGATTAAAAATTTGGATTTTTACTCGGTATTCTGCGTAAGTTTGTGTCAGTTTGACACAGAGTTCGAGGCTTACACTTACAGCCTCATACATGGGTCGAGCCACTTGCTACCCGAAATCCCCGCGGAAGACTTTCGATTGGCCTGCTTATTGTTTCCTGCCGGCCATGAGCCTAGAAAAATAACGGTGTCGTTTTTCAATAAATTCAGATCGTACTGGCTGTAGTGCAACTCCCCAAACTTCTTGATGGCGAGACCTACTCCTGCAAGTTTAACGATCTGCCGGTGTATCGAGGAACGACAATTGAAAATACTGTCGCTTGTAACATTCCTGAAACAAGTGCTCGGCCAAACATCCCTTCAAATGGTAATGGTTTATCCAAGTTGGCATAATTGCCAAAATACTCTTCATTTTATGCAGTGTTGTCAATGGTATTTTTTCCCTTTTTTAGGACAAGTGTAATTTCCTGTTTTGTATAAAGTCAACAGTGTTTTGCTTTCCCAATCACTTTCACTTAGCAAATCCGGTAAATAAAGTCATAATTTTCGCACTAGGGTCATTCGCACTAGAGTCGTTTTTCATCAGCAGTGTATTGTGTGCTTTTATTTCCTGCTGCATGCACACTATGCACGTGCATCCTCACCACAAACGCATTGGCTGTCAAGTTTGCTTGAAGATAAATTCGCTATCCCACTTGCGCTTGTGGAAAACAGAACAATGTAGTGCGTCGGTGGCGTATTGGTCACAGCAGCATTGCATTATTTTGTATTCCAAACGTGCTCGTGGGAAAACTAAATATCAGTGGCGCACCCAGGGGGGGGGGGCAGGGGGCTTGAGCACACCCCCTCTAAGGTTGTCAATTTGTTTGATTGATTTGTTGGTCATTTATTTTAAACAATCTGCTTTAAAAGAAATTGAAGGAAACAAAGGAGCCCACCCCCCCCCCAAAAAAAATAGCCAAATCCTGGGTACTCCACAGCTGATAATTTAAAGTATGATTCTGGTTAGACCACATCAGCCCTCAACATGAGGAATTCCCTAACCAAGATTAATTTTAGTAACAATTGGAACAGAACAGTCAGTTGTGTAAAATCTATAAATTGACTAATTTATAACCTACCAACTGTACAAAAATAGTCATGAAGTTGTAAATTTTAAAGAGCCCAAGTATTTCGTAGTGGATTCTGATAGAGGAAGACATGCTCTATCAAGTCATTTTAATTTCGTTGATTTTCGGAATAATACATTATTACAAAAATTGGGTCAAAGGTCATGATGACATATTAACGGTCACGGTGACCTACTTTTCACAAAATTAATTTTTGTCAAAAGAATTGAATTGAACATGCAATTCTCATTATTTCAATACCAAATTTGCATATATTCGATGAAAATTGACATGGTTTTGACATATTTGTACCAAAAGGGTGGTGTTTTACTCAAAAAAATGTTCATTTTTTGTGGTTTCTGCCCTGACCACATGGTAGGTCGGATCGGGCTAAAAATTGGTGTGCATTCATTGCTCATTAGGACCTGCAAGCACAGCAATTTTTATCAAAATCAGAAGACATGAGGTAAAAAAGTGCGTTGGTCTGACATGGAATGACCCACTATTGGGGAGAGACAAACATGTTTCAATTGGGTCAGGTACTATGGTGGTGGTAACACCAAAACGTATACCAAATATTGCCG
Organism: Pycnopodia helianthoides; assembly: GCA_032158295.1. Lineage (NCBI taxonomy): Eukaryota > Metazoa > Echinodermata > Asteroidea > Forcipulatida > Asteriidae > Pycnopodia > Pycnopodia helianthoides. The sequence continues at coordinate 2,812,243 of CM063243.1, read as the reverse complement.
ATTATTCGTAACTTTTATACAAAAGTTGCACTCCAAAAAGTAAAGATATTACCTGGAGAAAGGTCCGCATGGGTGCTTGACCCGGCAATTAGAATGTGGGAATTCAGTATTCACCAAAAAGGTCGTGTGCCAATCTGTTTAAACAATGCCAACTGCAGGACAATCGTTGAGTTTTTGTGGGCCTATAAAGCCAGGCCCTCCCCGTTGCATCGGTGCAATCCTATAACTTTGTCGCTCAAAATGAGGACTGACTGGACAACTGGGACTAATATCCTGACTAAAATTTACATTTTGCAGCCAGAAACTTACGCGTTGCATTGCAAAGACTTCTCTGCAATAGCCATTATACACTTATAAAAATGTTGATTCTCGTTGGCAAATTGGGAATCTGTAAATGGGCAGGCGTGTATACACAAATTAGAAATGCCCGTCTCAAGGCCTTTTTGAAAAAACACACACGATTTCAAAATGAATGACGGAGCCCGAAGCCGAAGCCATGGTTTCGAATGGGCTAATATAAAATGTTTTTTTTTAACAGAGGACCATGTGGAAATGCGGCTGAGTGTTGTTTCATCGTTCTCAAAAATGGCGTTTATCTCCACAGAGTTCACTTTCTATCAATGTTCACGACACATACAGTAGGTTATATCCAATTTTAGCAATCAAATGGGGGTAATTCAAAGTTAGAGGGACTTTTTCATAACCATTTGTAGTGCGAATAATAGGATTTGAAGCTTTGCATGGTGGAGATACAATCTAGTAAGGTTTGAGGTAACACCATGTACATGAGCAGGATTTGAAACTTTGCATGGTGAAGATGCAATCTATAGTTTGAGGTAACACCATGAACACAAAAAATCTCTTTGATGGGTAAGGTCAGTCATGGTTCTGAAACGAACCGAAAGGTTGTGTAACAAGCTCGTCATTTTGATCAGTTTGTGATGATCACCTTTAAAAGAAAAGCTGAGACGACCTTCTGAAGATGATCGAAACATACTGATCGAAACGTCGAGTTGTTGCACAATCAGTTCTTTACAGAACAACCACAACTCATGTACGGAGACTTTTAATGGATATGGTGTTATCGCAAACCTTACTACATTATTTGAGTTACATTCAAGGATATTGGAAATCCCATTTCTAGTTTAAAGTTTGTTGTTCAGGATGCAAATACCACATCCTTTCCTGCCTTTATACAAAGGTTTGTAACAATGGTGGCTTTTCCCTAAAGATTGACGTCAAGCGTGTTTGCTGATATGTGTCAATTTCATGATCAATCTTGGCACTTGTAAAAAAAAGTATTTGAGGCGTGGAAACAGAAATGATTGGCACTGAGTTAGAGTGTTTTTATTTAGTTTGATTCTGTGAAGAACGTTGATGCTACCCCCTCCCCCTCCTTATAAAACCAAACAAATCTCCCCGCGTTTAATTAACACACTGGCAATTGATTATTTTTTTACAGGTGTGGCGAGTGCGTTACAAGTGCTTGGGATTGTGATTGGTGCGTATTTGACAATACATGCACCCATCAAAGTACTGAGTGTACAACCGGAGACACCATCGTCATAGGGCTCAATGTTGGTGATATTATATTTACCCTTATTTAATTTGTTGATGAAGACTTTGTGCAAATCAGATTTTAGCCTTTTTGACAACGTGAAAGTGATTTTCCATCCCTGTATACGTGAATTGTGCTGCAATGGGCAAAATATTTAGTGTTTTTTTTATCCACAAAAGGTGCATAAAATGGGTGACGGGTGAATTCAGACAGATAGAGTAGAATATCTCAAAACCTCAGGGTCAGAAATGACCCAAATCGGGGTCCCGTGAGGCCTAACCCGAGTGAGGCCTAACCCGTGAGGCCTAACCCGTGAGGCCTAACCCGTGAGGCCTAACCCGTGAGGCCTAACCCGTGAGGCCTAACCCGTGAGGCCTAACCCGTGAGGCCTAACCCGGTTATTTCACGGTCAATATGACCCGGAATCAGAAAAGAGTCAAAATGACGCAGAATATGAGTTAAGATCCCATTGGTTGAACACTTTCCAGGTCAGCTTGACCCGGAAATTGGTCCGACAGACACCCAGAATTCGGAATTCGGGTCCATTCTGACCTGGGAGTTTTTAGAGTGTGAGATTAGCATATTTCATTGGAAAAGTCCATTGGACAGAGTTTGTGCGTCTACAACTTTACGGCCCACGCCAACCAATAGTGTGTGTTTATACGCATGCGTGAATGTTATTAGCATATTTCATGGGAAAGATACAAAATAGTGCAGCTCGTTCGGTATGTTCCACACCCTTGAGGGACCATATTATTAACCCATCACTTGGGGAACTTCATTGGCTACCGGTTAGCGAACGGCTTCATTTTAAACTTGCTTCTTTTTGTTATAAATCCTTGACCAAAACTACTCCTTGATATCTTTTCAATTTACTGTCCTATTACACCCCTCCACGTTTTCTTCGGTCCACACTTTACATCACTCACTTGAATATTCCCCGTGCTAACAAAGTTCTAGTTCTAAAAGCATTCAATGTAGCTGGACCGACAAATTGTAACAATCTTCCTCCTGTCATTAGGGAGTCTGTCTGTTTATCTCTATTTCATAAAACTCTTAAGACTCACCTCTGTCCATGTTAATGTCTATGTGCGTTGTGATCTTGATTGAGTAGCGCCTATGTTACTTGTTATGTAATGTTATGTTCATGGTGTCTACTTTCTAGAATATAGATGGTGGCCCAAACCAAGGTCCAACGTTCTGTCCTCAGCTACAACCGCAAGAGGGGAAGGTACTTGTTCCAGTCGACATTCCAAGAGAAATACAAGTCAACGTCTTCAACCTGCCAGACTCATCAAACATGGTTTGTCACCTTTTGGTATATTTAAAGATATGTATTCTGTCCGTAAGATAACCAAGGTGTTCTTGAGCTAATGGAGAGCTATATTGGTAAGCAAAAGAGATTGCTCTCAGTCATCATAAAGAGTACAACTCCTCTTAATTTTTGTTTCTTGTTAGCCGATGATCTATGAGTGTTCCTTATTGATTGACAATGTAAAGCAGAGTGTCCCAGCAGCTAAAGTATCAAATGACGTCATCCAATGTAACAGTCGAAAGGTAAGTACGAGAAGTTGATAATGGTGATAAGCTATAATCAAGCATTACAAACTGTGCAAATGTATTTGTTTCTGCTGAAAAATGTAGATTTTGTTTTTGTTTTACCCATATCACTGATTTGTACCTTTAAGCACAGCAAGGACCTATTAAGTGTATTCAAAACATTAAAAACGAAAATAGCATTCTTTAAAGGCACTGGACACTATTGGTAGTTACTGAAAATAACTGTCAGCAAAAAACTTACTTGGTAACGAGCAATGGAGAGCTGTTGATAGTATAAAACATTATGAGAAACGGCTCTCTCTGAAGTAACGTAGTTTTTGAGAAAAGTAATTTCTCAGTAAAATATTTGAATTGATTTTGAGTATCAAATGATCTGAAAGCACACAACTTCGTGTGACAAGGGTGTTTTCTTCCATTGTTATCACGCAACTTCGACGACCAATTGAGTTCAAATTTTCACAGGTTTGTTATTTTGTGCATATGTTGAGATACACCAAGTGAGAAGACTGGTCTTTGACAATTACCAAATGTGTCCAGTATCTTTAACCCTGATGCAAATTTAACATCTATTAAAATTAGAGAGTGGAAACTCACAAATAACACGACTCTGACCAAGACAATCATTTTTATTGCATAATGTTTCTCCTTCAAAGTACACGTATGAGTCAAACGATGTGAATGAGTTTGTAGCGCAACTGTCAATAAGTTGGAACGGTGACAGGGAGTTGGACGATTACTACAGATTCAACGGTGAGTTAATTTTTTTTATTTTATAAATGTATTGTACAAAAAGCGGTTCTTTATATAATTATAATTATCCGGAAGCGTATTTTAGGACATTACATGGCACAAACATATTTCCCGGATTATTGCCCGGGCGAATCACTATTTCGCCCGTGTGATCCCCCGCCCGTGCGAACTTTTGTGTCTAACCCATTTGTGAGTTTTGCCGAAATACATAGATTTGATGATTTTGGGTGGGTGCAGGCATTATTATTGTATTATTGGCAGCTATATTTGATCTTCAGTTCAAAGAATAACGGACCAGAATGAATACAAACATTCTCAATAGACTTTCAAGATTGAATGTTAATGTCAGCATTCAAAAGAGAAATTCAAAGAAGGATCTATCTTCATTTTTGCAGTTACACTTTACAAATGCCATGCAGACCGGCGGGATTGCAGTCGTTGTTTGTCAGCAGAGACAGCCAGACCGGAACTTGAATGTCGTTGGTGTGGTAACAAAATATGTGCGAACATAGAAAACACTGTGTGTTCTAACAGTGCTCTAGGACCTGGTGCTCAGTGTCCGGCACCACATCTAGAAAAGGTAACAAGAAGACCTTTACCATACCTGATATGGGGGCAGAGGGTTACCCCCCCCCCCTAGTTTAACACACTATTTTCCTCTTGTATACAGAAGTACCCCCCCCCCCTAAAACTCTCTAGAGAATTCCTGAGATTCCAGGGACACAATGAAGATCCAGTATGAAAACGCCCCTAAACGAGTAAACTGGCCAGACTCCATCTTGGAAAGTTTTTCAATTTTTAAAGGGATAATGTACCCAAAATGCTCCAGGTTGAACGTCAACAACCCCGCAGAACGTTTAAGACAATTCTCAACAATCTATAAAAGTCATAATCTTAAAATATTTGACATGCAGAAAACAAAATTTTTATGAGGGCTTGGCGCATGATTTTTTTTCTCTAAGTGGTGTTGTGTGCACCCGTAAATCCATTGTTCTTTGAAATATGCGCATGCTCAGAACGACGTAAACAATAGACATTAGCTCGTAAGTCTGCTGCCTCCTAGAGTTCCACTCCAAAGTTTCCGATTGGCAACTGTTATCATGAACTACTATAATAATGTAATTTCAGGTCATTCCTGTTTCTGGTCCAATGGAAGGCAATACGGTCATTGCAGTACTTGGAACCGACATCGGTCAAAGATTTCAAGATGTCCAAAGTGTGACGGTTGGTCAACAGCCATGCGACCTGACTGGACTTGAAGATCAGTACGTCACTGGCCAAAGGTAATGACCCCAGTAATTTATCGTACAGAGAGAACGAGCGTGTCTGAATTATCGGCTTTGACTGTGGGGCTGTGGCTAGATTGCTGAAAAGACCTCTTCCTCAATGTTGTTGCTGCAGCCAATTGTCATGGCCGTAGCCAAAGTCGCTCGATTCGGACACGGCGTACATTTCAAAGTTTATGTTGTTTTATCCTAGCCTTGGTTTAAAAAAAAAAAAAAAAAAGCCAAACTAAATAAAATGAAATAAATGAAAGCTCACTAAAAAAGTTCCACAATCCCAAAGATCTTCTGAAATATTGCAAAAGTCAAGGAAAGTGCATGAAGACCCCAAAATCACCGTTGCTAAAAAAGTAATACCAATCGCCATAATCGAAATGTGCACAAAATCCCACACAATAAAATTAATCCGCTTTTCGTCATTTTCTCTCAAAAGTGAACTTCAGTAATATTTTCAAAGAGTCTAAAATTTCCACACAAGGGAAAATGTATTCAAAAACAGGAACTTAGAAGTTGATGAAAACAAAATATTGAGTTTCATTTTATTTCAACATAGTGTAAGCTGCCGCATAGCTCCAATGAGTCAGGATGATACAAATTCTGTCACAATCTCAGTGGCTCGTGTCGACAACCTTCAAAGCACGGGGAAGGTGGACTTTACTTACACGGTAAATAAAGGTTTTACGCTAAACAAAATTCACAGTTTATGTAGTCAGTGCATTCCAATAAAATTGAAAAACAACCTATGATTTCAAAAACCAACATTGCCTGTTCTGGAAAACAGCTTTGAATTACAAAGTGTTGAATCCCCGATTTAATTGAAGACATGCAAGAATAACAATGAATTAAATTTGTGTGGGTTTCATTTCGAGGTAAGATATATAGTTCACTTTTACTTTTCGTTCAAATTTTTCGTAAATTCATATGCAAAAATATTCAACGCAATCGAGGTCCACATGAACCAGTTGGCTGCCTCTATATCATGTTGATAAATGTATGACGTAATTCGACTGTAAACCACACCCACTTCGCGAAAACCGGCCCCATTGGAAGCTTAATGCATGAGTAATTTTATTATTTATTTCTCTTCGTCTTCTCTTTTCGATTGATATAAAAGTAAATATTAACACAATTCTCCTAGTCCTGCATAGACTAAAAGTCTCATTGAAAATGTCAACTTCTGTCTGACATAACAGATATTTTGGTTTAATAATTGAGGAACTAATGCCTCCTTTGGAGACGGAAGTACCAAGAAGCCTAGCAAGAATGCGTATGTCGAATTGACCTACCAACACAATGGCATTCTACACTCAGTAAAAATAATAAAGTTTGATTAGCGATGTATTCAAACTTTCCAAAACTAAGCTTTCTTCGAACTGTGACAACAATTTACTTTTTGACATCTTGATTTCACGGTAGGATCCAAAGATCGTAAACTTCCATCCGAGAATTGGGCCAGCAGCTGGCGGTACTCGGATAAACATCATCGGCGTGAACATGGACACTGGTAACGGTATCAAAGCTATGATTGATACCAACGTGCCATGTACAATAATTCGGTAAGATTATAATCGAGTACTTGCAGATTGTTTTGGTATCGGCCACATACCCTTTTTACGGAGCTCTGGAAATGCCATTCAACTTGTTAAGATTCTGAGATCATTACTGCAGGATGATGACATCATACACGTACGATGTCGACAACCAGAGATAATTTATCTCGGGATGTCAACATTTTACTTTCAATGATGAGGACATCCTAAGATAAAATAGATCGGGACATCTTACTCTATGGTGTCGTCATACCGAGATAAATCATCTCAAGATGTCGTCATCTTAACGTTTATGATGTCATCGTCTTGCAGTAAATTATCCCAGGATCTCAACATGTCAGATGGCACTTCCAGAGCTCCGTACCTTTGCATCTCACAATGTACGACAATCCTCTCTTTACGAGAGGCCTGTACAATTGGAAGAAAAAGGCGGGGTAAAACATGTACAGGTACGGCTACCTGAAGCAAAAGTTTGTACACAACTATTAATGAACCGATGTAGGTCATTATTTTGTATTGTTCTTTCTCTTATTTATTTCTCTATACACTGGTAGTTCGATTTTATTAAACAACATCGGAAGGGTCTATGACTCGATTCAACTTACAAAAATGGGACACAAGAATCATGTGTTTCACTGAAAAACATGATTACGGTATTAATCAAAATGAGCCTGTCAGTGAACTTCTTTTTGATACAGGCGTAACGACACTGCTATTTTGTGTACCACTGCTGCCTTCATGGCTGGTAATACTGGTCTCCTCACTGTGGCATTTGACGGCGCTCTGAGGAGTTCAACTGATAACTTTACCTATCAACCCAATCCGGAGGTAACCGACATACAGCCCAGGAGCAGCATCAAGTCGTAAGTTTGTTTTCGAGTAGACCGTGCTAGTCCCACGTGCTTCTGCCCATTATCTTCAATCACTCATGCACCAGAATCCCAGCTATGTCCCTGATTGCTTGTGAATGTCACTGTCTCACTCGCGCTACCCGTTCATGATCATTTTTTTTAACCATATCATTCATTCGCCTAACAAACCCAAAAGGCTTGCTGTGGAGATGTTCAATTCATGTGACAACGGTAGCTTGAGAGCTAACGTGGTGGGGGCAAAGCTGAAGGGCGACGTTTGCAAAGCACGAGGCCCTTTTAGCAGCAAGGGGTTTAGGGCCCCCTCAGTGCCCCCTAAAATGGGAGTTTTTGTAAGTTCTTTGACAAAAAAAGTTCAAACTTTTAATATTGTTTGTGACAGCGGTGGACGGGAACTTACGATATCAGGAACTGATCTCACAGTGAGCAGAGCTGCAATTTATGTCCAACATAAAGACGTAGACGATAATGTGATGGAATACATGTTTGAAGAAGTAAGTCAAATCTTGATATCCCCATTTTTGGAGGCAATGAGTTCAACAGTATTCTCTTCTACTTCAATGGGTTCTTAGCCACAGACCTTTGAAATGTGTTGTTTAATATTTGGGATGATTCAGGAAATTTAGCATCATATTTTGTAAGAGACGGTTTGATTAAGAGGATGGACATGAATTTATTCTTTTTTAGAGAATGTTTTTTGACTTTTCGTGAGGTAGGATCATTGTTTGGTTTTTGTCAAGATGTTGCTGATTTATAGGCAGAATTATTAAGAGAGATACAATAAAAGTCCCCTGTGAAAGTTTCAGCTTAATACAGTGCCTACTTGTTGAGAAAAAACAGCAACAACTGTCACGGTATTCTCACGAGAACGTGTTTAGCGAGGTGACAGCGGATACAAACCGCATCTCTGGCCGTATTGAGGGCAGCATTCACCACGGACACCACAGAAGTTTCCAAAGGTCGCCTGCAGGCGATCTTTGGAGATCCAAATTTTTCGAATGCATTATTGATTCCTAATCGTCTCGATTGAGAAGATAATAAAGGATGCTGATTACCATTTCCATCTTTATAACAAGTAGGCCTCTTTTGGATAAAAATTAAAAAAAAAAAAAAATTTTGGTTTCATTACGAAAGTGACCCTAACTTTAAGCACAATTCTGATAACGGTCATTTTTGTTTCTACACGACAGTCATGTCAGACACAAAATGATTCAACCATGGTTTGCACGTCACCGGCCATTAAGCTACCAGATACGATGACGCCTCCATGTTCTGACGTCACTGTGGGGTTTCAGTTGGACGGATTTAAAATACTGTTAGGGACAATAAAATTCAGCTATTGCTTGGATCCGACCTTCGCCCCGGCTGAGGATCCTTGGTACCCGGATGGAAATTCGCTTTCAATTGAAGTAGGTGTTCTCTTGCGTACATTTTCCACTTACAAACAAATTATACAGTTTTGGTTGAGGGCGTCTTTATTGATAGATAGGTTGATAGATAGATAGATAGACAGATAGATAGATAGATAGATAGATAGATAGATAGATAGATAGATAGATAGATAGATAGATAGATAGATAGATAGATAGATAGATAGATAGATAGATAGATTAAAACTTTATTACCCCTCACTAGGGGAAATAAAAATGGCCTTGACGAAAAACTGTCTACAAATACAATACAAAGGATCAGTATTAATAAAGGGATACACATTTAAAAATACTGCTCATTGTACCATTTTATAGCTGCTGGAACAAATGAGCTGCCGTATCGCCGTGTTTTGACCCTTCTTTGTAAAAAAAAAAAAAAAAAAAAAGGTGTACTCCTGGAGCTGGCATGTAGTGGTTGGTCGGAGTTAGAAAGACTAGATTTAATTATATTGCACGCGATACATATATATAGTGCCTCTGTATGGAGACTCTTGTTGAAGGCCAATTGCTTTACTCACTTGCCTGACTATTCTTTCTAACTGAATCCTATCCTTGGACCTCAAATTTCCGAAAACACAAACAAGACAAAAAGGTGGGAATACTCTGTAAAACAGACTGGTACAACAATGTCGACACGCTAAGAGTTGAGCCTGGCGTAGAAAAAAATAGACGTTGTTGCATTTTACTATATTTTGATTTGGAAATTTCGGTAACAAGCTAGTTTGACAGGAATTGCATGTTGGCTCAAAAGACATCAGTTTTGGTCCGAATACTTTGAACATTTCCTCGGAGAATAGTTAGGGGTGGAGTTCTGAACGGAATGTTTTTAACCTGTTTGAAACACCTCCCCCTTTTCCTTCAATGTTTACGCATCTTTCGTGTGGCCCACATTATTTCTGGTCTTGTGTAATCCGGATGGGTAGAAAATACACGACGGCTCAGTAGAAGCTCACGACTACACGATAGCAAAGATGGAGTCTCACCCTCGCTGTTGTGGACGGCGTCAACAATTCTCGTTACATTCCACGATACAGTCAGTAAAACAAGTCAAATCACAAAAACATCGGCGAGCACGGTACATTTGACATGATGATACAACAAAAAGGTGTAGACTAACATTCAAACAAGGTTTACAATGCAATGACACAGAGACATAAAACTAAAGCAGCGCCGCTAGAGCATCGCCACTAGAGCATCGCCACTAGAGCATCGCCGCTAGAGCAGCGCCGCTAGAGCAGCGCCACTTGAGCAGCGCCACTAGAGCATCGCCACTAGAGCAGCGCCGCTAGAGCAGCGCCGCTAGAGCAGCGCCACTTGAGCAGCGCCGCTAGAGCAGCGCCACTTGAGCAGCGCCACTAGAGCATCGCCGCTAGAGCAGCGCCGCTAGAGCAGCGCCACTTGAGCAGCGCCACTAGAGCATCGCCACTAGAGCAGCGCCACTTGAGCAGCGCCACTAGAGCATCGCCACTTGAGCAGCGCCACTAGAGCAGCGCCACTAGAGCAGCGCCACTAGAGCAGCGCCACTAGAGCAGCGCCACTAGAGCAGCGCCACTAGAGCAGCGCCACAAGAGCAGCGCCACTAGAGCAGCGCCACTAGAACAGCGCCACTAGAGCAGCGCCACCAGAGCAGCGCCACTAGAGCAGTGCCACTTGTTTTTTGTTTGCTTGAATATTATATGCAATGCTTAATCAAAATATAATAGGCCTTTACATATAAATTAGAGTATAAAAGTGTTGGAGGAAAATGTAGTGTTTTTTAAAACCAAAATAGAGTTTGCAAATTCCATATAGATCGCCGCTCTTTATAAACTGCAAAACTTCCGTGCCAATTTTTAGAAGGGTTCGAAATTTCAAAAACTTTATCCACCCTCACAGAGATCGATCTAATACTTTGGCAGCTACGAGCTTGACCATAAATAAAGTAATTCGGGAGAATATGAGCTGATGTACGTTGCTCTGGAAGTGCCATCAAACTAGTTGAGAACCTGAGATAATTTCCTGCAGGATGATGTCATCATTTTTATCGAGCTCTAGAGTTGCCACCGACATGTTGAGATCCTGAGATAATTTACTGCTGGATTATGACATCATAAACGTAAGATGACGACTTTCTGAGATGACTTATCCCCGGGATGACATCTTGAAGCAAGATGTCGTCTTCCCGATATTTTTTATCTTAGAATGTCGACATCGTGAAGATGTTGACATTCAAAAAAATGTAATCAGGAAGACGACATTCTGAACATAGGGTGCTATCATCATCCCTAGATAATTAGGATGATGACATCCTGAGAATGTCGAGAACCCAAGATAAATTATCTTTGGAAGACAACATCCTACTTTCTGGATGTCGTCATTCCGAGATAGTAATCTCGGGATGCCGTCATCTTACGTTTATGATGTCATCACCCTGCAGTAAATTATCTCAGGATCTCAACATGTCGGATGGCACTTCCAGAGCTCCGTAGCTAAGAAATACTTCCTATACTAAAACGTGTGATAACCATTGTTGTTGAAGGGGGAGATGTTAGACTCGGCAACCGACATGTCCGAGGTTTGGGTCACCGTTGGCGAAGAAAACTGCACAGTGATGTATCTGTTAAATGCCCTTCTTATTTGTATGCTACCCAAAGAGCGACCATCAGGTTTGAATAATGCTATGGTAAGAACAATCGTTGTTGAAGTAATATGTTATGGGTTCTGCCGCTTCTAGCATATTAACATTTCAATCTATATTGTAACTGCCATCACGAACAATCAGGTTTGCTCATCCGTTCCATTTTGATTTACCCCAAAGATTGACATCAGAGGGTGCGAAACTTGCAACAGGGCCACGTTCACTTCGGATTGGGCGCTTTGGGCTGTAAAAAGCGTTTGAATTGAAAATGATATGGTTGGAAAGATATTTTAATGTAGAATAAAATGTTTCACATAAATATCCCTTGATATTGTGTGGTATTTGTGTATATTCATGTCAAAACACGGTCCTCTATTTTGTAGAAAGAAATTTTTGACTCCACAAAATGGCGGACCATTGTGTTAAACTGTTTATATTTCCAGAGGAAAACTTGTGTTTTCTTAATCACTGCTCACTAATTACAACACACTGGGTGTTTTGGGGGCATGAACAATTCTCGAAAAGGATAAGGAGTAATTAAACCAAAATGCACAATTGCGAGAGATTTGAGGGCAATGTGTCCCTTTAAGTTTAGATTAATGAAAACAAATCTTTCAAAACACCTCTTTTTTTCCCCTTGCACGTGATTTGTACATTAAAAATCTTTGCATTAAGATTTTATCTCACTGTATTCACAATATCATATGTATATAACGCTTTGGTCCTAGGTTCGATGGTATGGAAATTTAACGTTTCCCATTGGTGAGGTGACCTTTCCCGCAGACGTTCTGACACTCTCAACAATTATCCCTTCATCTGTGGCCATTTTCATAGCCTGATCCTTACTGCGATCTTAGGTGTCATGTATTTCAAACAACGGAAAGCTGTGAAGGGTCATCATGATCGGCTGTTAAACCGCATCAGAGATTTTCACGAAGGTACGAGGTTTTTTTCTGATGTTTCAAAAGTCAACGAAGCTCTTCATTACGATGAATCACCCATTAAAAGCAAATCCTAGAGTTGGCCTATAGATGACAAACTCGGGTTGGTACTCACTGGTTTGGGAAACGGCAGTTTTCAACAAGGTTTTTCTTAATATCTGATCAAAAAAGTTAATGAGGCATGAACAGGTGGTTTAGGGAACCACTGCCTGTGAGTTTTCTGACAAAAATATCTGCAAAATTTAACAGGTGATATCGGGATAACCCGATCTTGTACCCGAGTCGACTAGCCACTGTCACTTATAATTAAGTCTTTCAAGCATTACCTCATTGCTTATAAAACCCTCATGGTACTATTATAGCATCAAGATAGAGCATCCACTCCTATAAAGCGAGGCGGATTTAGAATGAGCGTATCATGAGCGTTCTAGAAGTGGTGCGGTGATGCTTGACAGCCTTACGTATAAGTCGCGGTGTCTGTACTCTAAAAAACTCCCGGGTCGAAATCGACCCGGGTTGCAGGGGGCTTGATTCATTTCTGGGTCAGTATGATCCTGAATCTGTGCCAAATGGACCCGAATTTGTGTGGAACTGAAGCAGAATCCGAGTCAATTACCGTTTGTTTACACCTGTCCGAGTCATACGGACCCTAGAATGGGTCAGAACCCCCCTGGGACCCAGAATCGGGGTAAGCTCTGACCCGAGTTTTTAGAGGTTGATCCCTTGGACCTTGTAGATGAATTGTTTTGGGGTACAAGTTGGTTGTATGGAGTGCTTAATATTAAAAACCAGAAGATTAGTTCTTCCAAAAATCCAATGACGTAATTATACCTTTAACCTATAGGTTCTACTCTGCCCCTTGGAGGACGTCAAATAATCTCAGCAGTGGTCATCTTACACAAAGTTCAAGACTTTGGCTATAATTTGTTGCTGCACCCAATGTTTCAGTAGAGCTTATCAAATTCCTTTTTTAATTTGAATCCCCATGGCATTTATTGAATTTCTGAAATTCAGAGGTCTTCAAGTTGACCGAAGGTAGAAGACAGTCACCACTTAACACAAGTCCGGATAATATCGTATCTAGGCAGCAGACAATCATTCTCAACGACAGGGTCAATATCGTCCCCGAAGATGTAAACATTCAGTTCAACCAGTTGGAGATCGGTAGATTACTCGGTCAGGGTAAGCTAAGTGAAAAAAAAGGAACATTACCCAGGTTGCAACACCTGGACCCATTTTTTTTGTTGGAGCTGCTAAAAGGTAGAGGTTGTAGATTGGTAAATACTCCGAACATTAACGGTCATAAAACTTACTTGGTGAGAGGCACTGCAGCTTTTGATAATATAAACTACTTTGAGAAAGGATCACACTCGAAGTATTATGGTTTGAATCATTCTTCACCCCAAAACATTTGAATCTGATAAACGATTCATGTACAAATCGTTTATCAGATATCTGAGGGTTAAATGCATGAAAATTCAATTGTCTGTGGTGTCCGTTCACGAATGCTGTGATCAGAGATGCGGTTGCTGCCCGTGTCACCATGCTAAACGTGGATGGATTCGACGTTCTTGATGAAAATACCGTGACAGCTGTTTCTCAACAAGTACGCACTGTATTCAGCTGAAACTTTAACAGGTGCCTTTTATTTTATCTTTCTTTAAAACTTTGAAAATAAATCAACATTACAAGGACAAAAACCAATCTGTGACCCGACCTTTTAGCACAAAAGTAGCTCAGCACGAAACAATGTTACTTACCAGAATACTATTGAGTTTTGTTTACGATTGGCTTCCTGATTTCTTGCTGCACCGGCTGATAGGTCATCGACCACCAACCTCCTAGTATAGCCTTCAAGGCTGCAAGAAGGAGAAACCCACTGAAGACTACATAACACGTATCGTCTGTGACTGGCTTCCAGATTAAGTTTTGCTGAGCAGAAAACTGTTGAGCAAAATATTCTTTTAAAAGCATTCAGCTCCATGAAATTGCTGACAGGTCTGTCATAGAATAGTTTTGAAAAGTGAAGTATGAGCAGACGTTATTCATACTTTTTATCAAAAACTTACACAATTTTCTCCATTTCATTACTTTAAAGGTGCTTTTGGGAAAGTGTACAAAGCGGTACTCAAACACACTCCTACCGGGCCACATCGCACAGTCACCGTTAAAACAGTCTCAGGTGATTACAATTATATTATTGTACGCATTTTCCTATGAATGTTGTTTTCCTTTCAATCAGTGACCAAAGTTATTTTAAAATAAAGAATAAAACAGAAAAAACCTTTGCGATAATAATCATTTTTATTCGGTCATCATCTACTCACCTCTCATAGATGTCGATGACCCCAGCACCGTCATCAAGTTTTTAGAAGAAGGCTTGATAATGAAGAATTTTGACCACCCTAATGTGCTTGGACTCCTTGGAATGACCTTTGACCCAGAAGGTCAGCCTCTGATCGTACTTCCTTTCATGGAAAATGGAGATCTCAAGTCGTATCTGGAGAAATACAAACCTGGGGTAATTTCTTTATTATCCCAGTGCAGATTATTGTCTATATTTATTTATGTAACCACTTTTAACTTGTTTATAAACGATAACCCCTTTAAAGTCACCTGGAAATAGATTTTTTTTTTTTAACATAAGAGTTTATGTATATTAACAATAAAACAATTTTTTGAGTAATTGTTTGTGAGGATTTATATGTTACAAAAATAGATAACGTTGTTCGGGGGTGACTCCGCCCATCCCCTTTTGTGACGTCAATCAAGGCAGACTTCGCCTCGATCGAACATCGACCCCCCTCGAATTTGCTTGCGTTTACGCTGTAAACACACGTGCAAGTAGGTCCCAGTAGTGATCTTGTACGTTTCGAAAAAGGTTTTTTTCTTGCATTTTCCGGCCATGCCGACCAGGTGTATTGCTGCTAAACAACTAATGATGGGGTCAGTCTGTATTTGTTTCCTGCAGATCCCAAGTATAAGCGGTTGTGGGCCGCGAAAGTCAGACTAACGACGTCGTTTTCGGCGCGATGTGCCAGCTCGTATACGCTAGCTAGTACATGTATACTGTGATGTGGGTGACGTCCGCATACGCACATTTTTTTTCCTTCAAATATCGTGCCTTGATTGACGTCACGAACAGCCCCACCATGTGTCAAGGTAAAGGGGGGCCTACTTAAAAATTTGTAATTCAAATAAAAACTAATTTTTTAAATCTTAGTTAACTGTTTATTCACATTCCACTCATCGAAATACATATATTAATGACAAAAGCTTTTTTCTTTCAAAATACCACTGCCAGGTGCCTTTAAAGTGGCTGTGTCGTCAGGATCAAAGCAGGCCTGTGGCTGTTCATGGAATTATGAACTCTCACCTGGGCCTAATTTCATAGAGCTGCCTAAGCAGACAATTTGCTTACAAATTTTTTGCCTAGCAAAAATTAGCAGAATACCAGTCAGAAATGGTGCATTTGGCATGGTATTTAGGCTGGTAACCTTGTTCTGGTAAGCATAATGTTGTTGAAAAAAAAACTTTTTTGTGCTGAAAAGCAGCCCTATGAAATTGGCTGAATCGGTTAAAGAGCACCGGACTCGAGCTCTGGTGTTTCTGATCATCAGAGTGTGGGTTCGAGTCCTGGTCTTGACACTTGTATCCTAGAGCAATATACCACAATGGCTTTGTCCTTCGGAATGGACATTAAGCCGTCGATCCCGTATACTAGGATTCGCAGTGTATGTAAAAGAACCCAGAACACTTGTTGTGGAAGAGTATGGGTTAACTACGGTGGCTGTGGTCCACACAGCAATCACATTTGGCCGTTTTCTGACGGAGCTGGAGCCAAGCCGAAGCCGTGGTTTCAAAAACGGCAATTGTTTACAGGTTTCCTCGGGCTTGCGAAATACAGTAATTAAGTCCACTCATTAGGCATCCTTGGTTTCATGACCAGAAATGTATTATTGTAAAAATACTTGGTTTGTGGATGTATTTTTGTTCAGATTGAGGGTAGAAATAAATTTAAGCTTGTCATCATTTATAAAGAAGTAAGGTAGGCTAAATAAAATAATGTTTATTGGGTTTTTTTTTTTTTTCAAATCAGGTTAGTTCGGGTGAGAACTTTTAAGAACAGATGTTCCACTCACTGAACATATTGAAGAAAGATTTTCGAAATATCCCGTCTATTGTTTTTGTTTTTGTTTTTGTTTGTTTGTATTGTTTGAAGGCACTGACGGTTTTGAAGTTCGCATTAGATATCGCTCATGGAATGGAGTACCTAGCAGATAGAAAGTTTGTTCATCGAGATCTAGCTGCCAGAAATTGCTTGTAAGAAAAACATTTTGTTTTA
The DNA here is from genome assembly GCA_032158295.1 of Pycnopodia helianthoides. Classification (NCBI taxonomy): domain Eukaryota; kingdom Metazoa; phylum Echinodermata; class Asteroidea; order Forcipulatida; family Asteriidae; genus Pycnopodia; species Pycnopodia helianthoides. The sequence goes on along the minus strand of CM063243.1, from coordinate 2,795,340 downwards.
CTAGTTAAAGAACTGTTCACGGTGTACTGCATGAAGACAATACTCTAATCAGTGTTCCTGGCAAAATGCCACATCAACATAATCATTACTAATACTTAAAGGGAGTCTGGCAACAATGGTAAGAGTGAACAAATTTTTTTCACAGATTTGCATACAACTTACTTGGTTTAAAGATGTCATGGTGGAAAAGATCCCTTGAAACTACCTGAAATGCCATTGTTTTGTTTTAGAAATAAGTCAAAAAATTAATGTTGATCTCGCGAGTCCAAACTGGAAAACATGTAAAACAAATGTCACTATTTTCTCGTGACACTGATGACTGATTGAGCTTAAACTTTCACAGATTTATGTTGGGTCACATAATGTGTGGATACTGGTCTTTGACAGTAATTAATGTGAACACGTGCTCATAATATTACATAGTATGAAAGAGAGAAGGGGAGAAAGAAAGACCAGTGGTGACCTTTTAGTAGAAAATATCGCACCCAGACATTTTTGTCGACCCGGTAAATCAAGGACTTCTCTTTGAGGAGTCCCCGTTGGTTGGTACACATATTCGAACCGATGACGTCCTCAGTTAGTCACACCACCTGGATCCCTTTTGGTCCTCAGTCTCAAAGGATAGACACACAGCTTTGTGTTCCATACACTCTGTGAACCTTCCTTTCTGATGTACACTTAACCCTTTAGTGCCTAACGTACACATATATTATGTGTACACATTATTTTTGTTCTCATAGCCTTCATACTTTTTCAGAATTTTTTTTAAATTGTGGCATTTACTACGATTGTTTGTTGGCTACATTGCAACCAAAACTGACAACAATAGAACACTCTAGGGCGCTATACAAGCACCACCAATATGAATGCTCCCTTTCTGAATTTCCTATGTTTAAATGCCTGATGTACACATATGTGGACGTTTTGTAAAAACTAATTAAATATGCAAATTAAGATTTTGGGTTTTTTTTGCACTTAGTATTAAGCTAAATAACACCAGTACTACCAGTGGTGTTCATATAAGTATGCAGGAAGTACCCTCGGGCACTAAAGGGTTAAGGAAAAAACACATTCAACAGTCTGATTCATTTCTGGGTCATTTTGACACATATTTTGGGTCATGCTGAATCAGAAATGAGTCAGGCCCCATGGGACCCGGGTCAATTTTGACCTGGGAGTTTTTAACGTGCAGGTTTTCCCTGGATCTTTTTTGAAGTATGGTAAGTGCAGTAATTATAGATAGATGGGATGGGATTGTGTTACAATGTTTCAAAGAGGAGGTTTTTTCGGATGGCTGGCCAAATAACTTATGTATACTGTTCTTTCATAAGGGTTGACGACAAACTTATAGTGAAGGTAGGAGATTTTGGACTTTCACGAGATCTGAATGTGGACGATTACTACACCAGTAATGATAAACAGGCCAAGCTACCAATCAAATGGATGGCTCCAGAATCTATGGAACGCCGAGTGTACAACACTAAAACTGATATGGTAGGTGAACTCGAGTTTAGTTCAGAAACCGACGAAAATAGGCCAGCGGTGATGTTTTTTTGCAAATTGGAGAGCGCTTCAATGAGACTGGTGTTGTTGGGTTTTTTGTAAAGTTTTTTTGTATACATTAGTTGGAATTGTATCGCACAAAGACTTATGCATATAACTAGTTGGGGGATGATCGAAGGTTGGAGCATTCTCAAATGCAGGCCCAGCTCTGTGGAACTCACTTCCTGATAGCTGCAGAAAAGCAAGCTCATTTGATTCATTCAAAAAATTGCTAAAGACTCACTTGTTTTGTCTTTGATTTTGACTTTTGATCTGTGTTGGACATATCCAAGCGCTTTGTAACCTATGGAAAAGGCGCTATATAAATGCTAGCTTATTATTATTATTATTGGCCGCCATCTTTGATATCGAACAATGAAAACGTGCACGCGTGTATGCAATCGATGCGCATGACTCTCAGCCATTGACAGCTCTTCATTAACTTTAGTGAGGAGACTGTTTGGGGGCTTTTGACTTCATTATTAAGCAAGGGGCCTCTTCAAGCTGGGCACACTTTCATAGAGCTGCTTAAGCACAAAATGTAGCTAATCACAACAAAATTATGCTTACCAGAATAAGGTTACCAGCCGAACTACCATATCACATGTACAATTTGTGACTGGTATTCTACTCATTGCTGCTTAGCAGGCAATTGTTAGGCAATATTTTCTGCTTAAGCAACTCTATGAAATTGGGCCCTGATGGTCGTAGAGAGGAAGGTCACATAGAAATGTGTAATTAAATGGATTTTGTGGAGGAGCCGATCGGTTGATCTTGGTTGCATTAATTCACTGAGACCAATTTGTAATGTTTGTTACTATTGCAATTTTGTTGGGAGCCATGTTTTCCATATTAAAGAATCGTATTTAGTATGAATGGTTAGAAACTTTCAGTTGTTGAAAATGTGTTTCAAGTGAATTTCTAATGCGATTTGTCCTCAGTGGTCGTACGGCGTAGTGCTATGGGAGTTGTTTACAGGAGGTCGAGTGCCATATCCTGGTATCCCGAACACGGAGGTTTACGACTACGTGAAACGAGGCCAGCGCATGGAAGCACCAAAATTCTGCCACAGAGAGAGATTGTGTTGTTTTGATTGTTTGTTTGTTTGTTGTTGTTTGTTTGTTTGTTTGTTTTTGTTTGTTTTTGTTTGTTTGTTTGTTTGTTTGTTTGTTTGTTTGTTTGTTTGTTTGTTTGTTGTTTGTTTGCGTTGGTGTGTTTGTTTGCTGAAAGTTTTTCTTGTGATTGTTGTCTTAGTTCCTGTTTTTCCCCATTTCTATTTCCAGCTATGAAATAATGAGCAGTTGCTGGAATGAACACAAGAAGTGCTCTTCCAGCGAATCAAAGTACCAACGGTAATGCAATAATGAAGGATTCTTTCCTCTGAGAGCCAGATGTCAATGCGAGGATCGGGATATTTAATCCGTGGAATAATGAAGGGAATTCTTCTCCAGGTCGGGAAGTCAGAGGGAAAGCACATTAATGTAGAACGAGATGTGGAGTATGTTAACGATGGAACATTAATACAGAGTAATTGTCCCACAATGTAGAGTCTTCAAGAGCATGATACAAAGTAATGCAACATATTGTAGAGTCTAAAGAGCATGATACAAGTAATGTCACATATTAGAGTCTTCAGAAGCATGATATACAAAGTAATGTCCACATATTGTAGAGTCTTCAAGAAGCATGATATACAAAGTAATGTCCACATATTGTAGAGTCTTCAAGAAGCATGATATACAAAGTAATGTCCACATATTGTAGGGTCGTTAAGAAGCATGATATACAAAGTAATGTCCACACATTGCATAGTTTTCAAGGAGCATGATATACAAAGTAATTTCCACATATTGTAGAGTCTTCAAGAAGCATGATATACAAAGTAATGTCCACATATTGTAGAGTCTTCAAGAAGCATGATATACAAAGTAATGTCCACATATTGTAGGTCTTTAAGAAGCATGATATACAAAGTAATGTCCACACATTGATAGTTAAGAGTGTCTTTCACATATGTAAGTTCAGAGCATGATATACAAAGTAATGTCCACATATTGTAGAGTCTTCAAGAAGCATGATATACAAAGTAATGTCCACATATTGTAGGTCGTTCAAGAAGCATGATATACAAAGTAATGTCCACATTGTAGGGTCGTTAAGAAGCATGATATACAAAGTAATGTCCACACATTGTAGGTCGTTAAGAGCATGATATACAAAGTAATGTCCACACATATAGTTTTCAAGAGCATGATATACAAAGTAATGTCCACAATTGTAGAGTCTTCAAGAAGCATGATATACAAAGTAATGGTCCACACATTGTAGGGTCGTTAAGAAGCATGATATACAAAGTAAGGTCCACATATTGTAGGTCTTCAAGAAGCATGATATACAAAGTAATGTCCACATATTGTAGGTCTTAAGAAGCATGATATACAAAGTAATGTCCACATATTGTAGAGTCTTCAAGAAGCATGATATACAAAGTAAATGTCCACATATTGTAGAGTCTTCAAGAAGCATGATATACAAAGTAAATGTCCACATATTGTAGAGTCTTCAGAAGCATGATATACAAAGTAATGTCCACATTGTAGAGTCTTCAAGAAGCATGATATACAAAGTAATGTCCACAATTGTAGGGTCTTAAGAAGCATGATATACAAAGTAATGTCCACATATTGTAGAGTCTTAAGAAGCATGATATACAAAGTAATGTCCACATATTGTAGGGTCTTCAAGAAGCATGATATACAAAGTAATGTCCACACACTGTAGAGTCTTCAGACTTTAGACTGATGAGGAATCTTAGTTTTCCTGAGGCCATCAAAGAACACCATCATAAAAATAATAATTACAGTTGTCAAATTAGTTACAAAGTTATCAAAGTAAACGCCTTTTAGGAAATGTAATTGGTGTGATTTTTCTCTACTTTTTCGTATTTGTAATGCGCAGTATAGGTATTGCGCAATTTAAATGTTAATTATGTTTTTATTAAGATGTAAGTGGAGAAGAGAGAGTAAGTTGAATCTAAGTACAAATATGTACCATAAAACAATATATGTTATCATCGTAACATTTTTACGGACACTTACCATTTATACTATTTGCCATTAACAATGCCACTGAAGACAAACAAGGTGACTCAATTTAAAATTTGTCAAAAAGAAAACAAAACTAAGTAAATAAAAACAAGTTGTTTTGATGTATTTCTGGGAGTTAACCGTTAAAAATGGTATACATGTACTTAAAATAGTTAGTAAAAATGTAGTTGTGACCTTAGGAAGTTATTTAATCATTAATCACCTTTAAATATAAAAACATATTACAGTTGTATCCGCTGTAATCTGCTATTATCAAAGTAAATGCTTTTACCTGATGCTTAACGTATAAAAGTACCATGACATTTGACGAACAATTCTTACGATCTAGCGCTGGTAACTGTAAGTCATGACACATTTGATGTGTTTCACTGTTTCTCAAAAGTGCACTGCCCTGGGACAGGTAAAAACTTTGATATACCACAATAGACCATTCCACATATTTTAGAGAGAAATCGGGTCCCAGAGTTTTGAATTTTGTTATCATTATTATTAACTCTTTTTTTGAGGGCCTGAAAAATATTTTTACTCACACACATTTCGTGCACAAAATTGTACAGACATACTGACCTTCCCAGATTTGAACTCTCTCTGATTAGTGGAGCCATCTGTTCTTTAGGCTTCCAGATGTCTTTTTGGCGGCCTTTTGTAATAATTTAGAATGGATGGACAGTATATATAGCATAATATCATTGCTCAACACAAAGTATGTCTAAAACTCGGCAGCAGTTTTGTGAACTGTACAAATTAAGTTAATGTTTGTGTAAATTGTGTGTGTATGCACTGCTTACTCACGGCTTGTGCATAATGAGCCACGCCTACTGAGCGGTATAAGCTCTCATTGGCTACTGGAATGAGGAATGTTTATGCATAACACTTTTTATAAAGCTCTCATTTAAGTACTAACATTGCGGCTTTTGTATCAAAAAATAAATAATAATAAACATTTTATTAGTAGATTAGTACCAATAAATGATTGTAAATGTGTGTGAATTTTTGGCGTGTGGATATAGTCAAGTATAGACCATCTAACCGTTGTTAACAATAAGAGTGACCTTGTACATCCATGATTTAAAAAAAAAAGACAATTCATAATAGCAGATCTTATTTTTATTCCATTTGGGCTTTGTACAAATCGTGCAGGAAGTCAGGGCTCTGTGGCTCTTTTGTAAACATATGATGTCATAGGTCACATGGTAGGCCTACATAGGTAACTCAGTCGAATGGGAGCGATTCGAAACTCTCCACGGATTAACGAAAAAAGCGTACAATAATTATTTTCATGGCAAGATTTGCATCGTTAAATTAGTTAACAAACCCAGCAGCTTAATGGAGGTTAATGGAGAAAAAAATATACTACTCCCGATTAAAGCAAATTTTAATGCTCAGAAAGAAAATGCGTGTCAAACTTTCTGAAAGTGTGCTGCTGAATAGCTACAAAATGGCGGCGTGACGTCATGCATCCGGGTCAGCCTGAACGGTATGCTCCACGAGCAGGTAACTTGGGTCTGACCCGGCCGCGATTTTTTTCCCCAAACAGGTTTGCGTTTGATGAAAAGCAGTTGGTGGGCAGCGACAAAAGTATTATATAATAAGGATCTTAACCGTCATTCACAGGACTGCCAACTGCTATTCATCAAACGCAAACCTGTTGGGGGGGGGGGGAATTCGCGACCCGGCCGGGCCACGACCAGACCTGGGCCGGCTCGGGGAAGCTGATCGAACGCTGACGTAATTTGAGTAGGACGCTCTCGCCTAGAGGTCAAAAGGAGGTTAGGAGGACCATAGACCTTATGCATTGACGTCATCAAGCCGCCATCTTAGAGGTAAACCGCTGATGAAACAATGGAAACGCGCAGATTTGTACGTGCGGCGCACAAGATTGGCCAATGAACTTCTTCGTTTTTACCTCTAGGCAAGGGCGCCCTACACAAATAACGTTCGTGCATAAGGTCTATTGGCCAATCCTGTATATGCAATGCGTGTACAAAAATATGTGCGTTTCTCATCCTCGTTTTACCTCTATCGCGGCTAGGTGTTGTCAATGCATGAACTGTCTATAGCTGTAGCCGGATGTGGCTGATAGAATAATATGGAAGGTAATTAGAGGGCCATCCTAGTAGTATGGGGTGTGGCGTTGTCACGGAGAGTCCTGCCTTTGGGAATATTGGTGGCGGAAGGCGTGTACATTTGGTTGAAGGCAGGGCGTACTTTGGGTAATTGTCAAAGACAAGTATCCTCATTTGGTGTATTCCAACTTATGCATAAAAATAACAAACCTGTGAACATTTGGGCTCAATTGGTCATCGAAGTTACAAGAAAATAATGAAAGAAAAGCCACCCTTGTTGCAGCGAATTGTGTGCTCTCAGATGCCTTCTCAGGTTCACATTTTTGTGGTGACAAATTACCTCTTAGTCTCTAAAACTAATCAAAGGGTGTTGTTTCTGACAATGTTTTATAGTATCAACAGCTCGATCTCCAGTGCTCTTGACCAAGTAAGTTTTTATGGTCATTAAATTTTGAGGTAAAATTACCAAAGGTGTACCCTCCCTTTAAAGGTAGGTAACTTGATTGACACGCCCGCTAGTGGGACGATTACCCGAATCTCTAGTTTGTAGCTGAAAAAATTGTGATGGAAGTAATGATTGTTATAATTTTTGCTACTACTAAAGTTAATGGAATTTGAAATAAACAAAAAAATAAATGTATTTTAGAGAACTTCTGTGTGCGAGTCGTTGGTTTAAACAAACGTTATAGACGCACAAAACTAAGGTAAAAGGCACGCTATGATTAATTAAAAAAAATTAACAGCACATTTTTACGTTTCTTTGAAAATCTGAAAGCAGACACTATAACTAGAGAAAGCTCCAGTCAGTGTAAAACGAAATCATTGTTCCCTTTATCTAAGAAAAAATTGTCCTGCGCAACTTGTTTCGAGGTGTTATTAAGCCATTACAAATGTAGTGATGAGAATAAAACTTTGTAGGTATATTTCACCACAAATGCCACTCACCCCGTATTAGAGGAACATCTCAATTTCAAACCTTGCTGCTACACTTTCCTTAAAAAAATAGCATCCTTATTATTATTATTTTATTTGCCATAACAGTACAAAACAAAATACAAGACAATATACCCCGAGGTGGGCAAGGGATAACAAAAGCAAATACATACTATGATCCGTAGATCTGTTGCCCCACATCTTGGGTACACAATGAAATAAAAATAGATTTAAACATATAATACAGATTATAGTACATGCAATAAAAAGCAGATAATTATACAAAACCAAAATAAATAATAATATCTAATTTATAAAACGAAAATAAATAAGTAAAATAACAGTAAAAGTAAAGATAAAAAATAAAGAAGTAATATACATGTATAAATAAATAAATAAATAAATAAACTTGTTAACAAATAAAAACGATTTAAATAAAAATAATATAAAATATTGCACAAGTGAATGGGCTAAAGCAGGCTATTAAAAGGGTTGATAAAACAATTTCCCCCGGAGAATTATACATGTAAAATAAATAAATAAAAACAAGAACAAATAAAATAGTACCAAATTTCAAAATTATGGTTGTTATTAACGGTCCTGGGAGATTAAGAACAGTAACAAATAATTTGATACATTTTCGAACCCGTTTGTATGAATGTATCGGATATAGCTCTATGTGAAATTGCTACTTCCTTGGTTCAAACACACCCACTAACTTTATTTTTTATAAAGAAATTAAAGGAACATTACAGAATTGGTTTTTTCTAACAAAACAGTTGCTGGCAGTGTAGGTACTTTATGTAATCCACCATATACCTAAACTGACAAACCTGTAGAAGTTTGAGATTGATCGGCCATCTGGGTCACGAGAAAATAGTGAAAAACGATTACACATTTGCATGAAATCATATAGATTCAACAAATGAATAAAACGCTCACTGAGCGATAAACTCCAATCGGAAAATTAGTATATTCATTTCTCATCAAATATGGCATTTCAGACAGAAACATTTCAAGGGATGTTTTCTTCTATCATCATCATTAGACCGTGTAAGTTTTATGTAAATCTGTGATCAAAAAGTATATTGTACAAGTTTTTTCTTACCAATTCTGTAATGTTCCTTTAAATTACAAAAATGTTATGCTTTTATTTATTATGTATTTAAAATGTTTTACTATAAATAATATTGAATACTCTAAAGATGTAAGACTCAATGAATTACTGAATACACCTTCAAAATAAAAATACTATCATTTAATTAGATTAGGATTAGCCTGAACATCTTACGTCACACTTCGAGGCTCGTAAATATCCATATAGATGAAGACAGGGGACTAGGTTTAACGTTTAACCCCAAGAGGGCGCCAAACTGGGGCGAGCTTTGCCTGAACATTGAGACAGGGGACCAGTCTTTGGTGGGAGATAGTCGTTTTATAAAACCAGCGAACGCAAAAGCATTTTCAACAAGTGAAGCATGTGACACGTGTGACCAACATGTGCAAGGTAAATTTTCATTTTTTAGTTCACTTACAGCAATTGTTCCTTCATTTCATGGTATAATAACATTTCTTTAGGTGTTTCTTGTTAAAATATCAAAACTGATACTTTTGCATAGCTGCTCAAAATATCAACAATTATAATTTAATTTTAATGTTTCACCAGCGGTGATTGGAAAATGGCAGACTCACCCACCATACTCAATGGTCTGACACAACATGTCTGTTTCCATTTTGTATTGCTCGTTTTACATGTGTATAGTGTTTGTATTAATGCTTGGTGCTCTACTGTCCTAGCGGTCAGGCTTTCGTTCGTTACGCTGTGTGAAATAATGTCGGTATTTCTTGCATTTCTTCTCCTTCTAATGTCCCTTTTTGACCAGTTCCGGATTACTTTTTGAATTCACGTTGTTTTTGTTGCAAAAATTTAGATATCTTAAAAAAATATATAAAAATGATCAGTTTATCTAAATGTGTCATAAAACTTGCCATTAAGTATCCATTGACAAACAAAAGATTAATTCATTTGAAGAGGCTTCAAGAAAAGTATCGTCACCGGTTTGACCGGTTCTGGATCGGTTGAATCTATTCCGAATCAGTAGTGCGCCCTCTATTGAAAACCTGTACTCCCATTCATAAAACTGTCTCCAAAGGACACAAACTTCAGAAAAGTGTGTTGGCAAGGACTTGTGTTTCCTTTCTCCAGTGAATGTCATGTAAGTGTCCTCGACAGCAGTGCTTAAACCGAGCTAGAAACTCAAAGAGCAACATTGTCCTGAATATCTATTCTTACCAGTCCCAACTCCCTCCTCTGTGTGTCATTTCCTCACAAAAAACAATATTACTACAAGAATTTTGTTGAAGTAATGTATCTTAACAGCAAAAACTAAACGTTAGTGCACCACTATTTGATGCAGCTAGATGTTGATTGATCCAGAACAGGTCAAGGGTATGATGCCCCCCCCAAGATGATTTCTGTAGTTTCATCACCTCAAAAGAACAAGACGATTGCCCAAGAATTTGTTTTTCTTTTACACATTCTTAGCATTTTACATAAATGTTAATCGCTCTGGCGTTCAAATTTGAAAGGTGAGAAGTTTTAACAGTGTTTTTTAACAAACTTTAAAAAAAAAAAAGGGTTTATTATCACAGACATGAAAACACCGTGTTCATATAGTCCGAGTTAATGGACCCAAAGATGCTTTTTAACATTTGGAAATTATCTGGCGCACGTAGGGTCTTAGTGAACACTCGTGTGCTTGTTGGTACTTGTGTACAATGGCCTGAAACGATTCAAAACCCCAAAGGGCAGGGAGTGATAAAAACAATTCTCAAAATCCATTAATGACCTGTATCTTTTACTTTAAACTCATCTGGGGTATGCAGGAAATGTTGCGGGTTAACATAGTTGTACAATTGTGTCAGAAAAGTTTCTTTGAAACATATAAGATTTCTGCTTAAATCTAAATTAATGTCCAAAATGGACTGCTCGTGACTTTTGTTGTGCATTGATGCTCCTTGAGTGCATTCAAAGGATTTGCACAATTTTCAACAATCCGTCCCCTAATTTCCTTCTTACATCAAAAGGACTATGGCCTGGAAAGGAGAATTACACAATAGCCCCAATATTAGGCAGCTTAATGTGCAGGTGCACAATCTGAAGACTAAAAATCCGGAAAAAGGTGCTCAACGAGCATCAATGCACAGCAAAAGTCACTTAGGTCCAAAGTAATGTGTGTCGATGCTCATTGAGTGCATTCTAGAGATTTGCACAATCTGCAGATTGCGCTCTGAAGATTTGTTAGCTTCATGAGCGAACTGGGCAAAACCGTGCGCAATTTTTTATTGTGCAAACCTGTTGCCTCCAATGAGCCGAAATACAAAAGAATGCAATGGTGGAAGCCTCTCTATGCCGAGTACATGTAATCCTCTTCTTGCAACAAGGCCGGGAAATGAGGATTACACAATAACCCCTAATTTTACCTTTTTTGCACGCCAACTGTCCTCTTGTGTTGTGAAACAGGGCAACTGTCCTCTTTGTGTTGGTGAAACAGGGCAACTGTCCTCTTTGTGTTGGTGAAACAGGGCAACTGTCCTCTTTGTGTTGGTGAAACAGGGCAACTGTCCTCTTTGTGTTGGTGAAACGAAGCCTTGCAGGGTGAGTGCATGCTCTGTGTAAGCTGTGCGGTGGAAAATATGGGTGACCTTTGCATGTCATCCAAATTCTTGCAGGAAAAATAATGGCGTGTTAGCACGTCATCGGGCGTCAACTGGTTACAAAATTAATAAGATAACGGCAGGACCCTGTGGAGGGTACAATCCCCTAGTGCCCCCTTGGATATACATGTACGCCATTTCTTTTGTTTTTAGATTTGATGTGAAAAATAAATTATTTTAGTTTGCCCCAACTGCTTTTCAAAACAATTTGGATAGCAGATAGACAATCAATTTTTGCATCTTATTCTTCAAACAACAGTTCTTATTTTTTTTTATTTCACCTCCACCCCTACATGAGTTAACTATTTGGGTATTTCTTTTGCAGTGTCAACCAACTTCAACATGATTGCTTGTTACCGCACATCTGTTTGCCACACTGAAAGTAGGTGTACAAGCATACGTGTACCTCCCTGCAGTGTGAAGCACGCAAGCACATAGACGAGGAACAGCGTCTCACAGCTACAACCTTAAGTTGCTCAGGTGAGTCAATATATAAAACTTTCTTCAGTTAAATATCAGTTGGTCTTGTCACTCTGTGCATTTGTGTAGGCTGTTTGGAGGCAATTCAAACTGTACTTAGTACAGGTGCAAAGAAAATTAAGATTCATGCAGGCAATTATCAAAACTGTAAATTTATTCATGTCTCCATAATTTAAACATTGAATTGAGCCTTGCGAAGTATTTAGAAATAAAGTTTTCTTTCAATGCAAGCAATGACCCCCCAAAAATGTAATATACAAGTTAGGGCAATAAATTTGACCCCCAAAAAACTATGACCCCAACAACTGGTTTAAGTATTCTTCATTTGTTTTCGATGTGTGTTTTGTCCAGTAGTGAATAGTTGTCGTGTTACTTTAACAACTCTTATTATTGTAAATCAAGCGTTTTCTTGTTAAGGGTTTGCATTATTTTTTTATCGTATGCCTTCCAAAATGTGTATTGGATTTTATTCTGTGTCCTTAGTAGTGAGTATTGAAGTGAAATAAACACCAGATATTGACCCATGATACCATCCCAAATCACGCTATCCCTTCTTTGCCAAAATGGAGGATTCAGAAAAACTGTGGGCAATAGGCACAAATAACATTTGCTTGTTACTGGGTCCAATCTTATCCAAGTCAAACAATTTGGTGTAGAGTGTCAAGTGAGAGGTGGATTGGAGGATTGAGGTTACGTGGCCGGGCAAGTGGGCTTAGGGAGTAAAGAATTTAATGGACTGTGGATACATGTGCCAAGAAGGGAGATAATTTAGCCCCTAAATAACACCGCAAAGAAGTGATTTGGTTTTATTCTAGGTATCAAATTACAATGTGTGTTTTGTCCGATTGGGAATACTTGTCTTGCAGGCCTATAAGGGTTAAGGAAAAATAAATTTGATCCCGGAAAACTATGACTCCTAACAAATGAGTTGTTTTTATTCTGTGTTTGTATTTTTTGTGATGTGTGTTTTGTCCAGCTGTGAATGTTTGTTGTGCAGGCAAAATTAACACCAAATATTATTTGTCAAACTGTGTTTCATTGTTGAGTTTCCATTTATTTAATCCTACTTCAGGCCTGAAAATTTTATAAATGTTATGGATTGTAAGGAATCACCAAAAAGTGTATTAGGTTTCATTCTGGATCAACTTCAGCAAATTTTTCTCATGGTGACGAATTGTGCAATACGAGTAAATCAAGTTTTAAGATGACATTTTTTTAATCACAACTTTTATACCATGTTGCTTTATGCTATTACTTGCCTGATCAGGCCTGATACTTCGTTTTTGAAAGAGCAAGGGCACCAAGATGCATTTTCCTTTTGATAAACGGCACTTCTACGAGGAAAGTGTCAATTTCAATCAGAACATTTAAGAGCGTGTCCATGAGAGGACCATGCAGACCGTGATAAGGTGGGGGTCAACGGATTTGGCTGAAATTTTGGTGGTAGGTGGGTCATGGGTAGCCTTGAGGCTGTGCACAATATTTGGCAGATCCGACCTCCCTAACAGAAAAAAGAGCCAAAAATGTGTTTGTTAGTGGTAAAATGGCGTTTTTGATGATTTTTGGCTGCTGCTGAACGGTGGAATACAGTAGAGCAATGAAATTTTTATGGTCTTTAGTTTGTATCCTGAGCTAAACCAGGAAGTTAAAATTGTGGGAAAAAAACCTCTTACGTGGCAACGGTAACTCTTCATTTAAGGGTACCCCTAAATTTGCGTCACATCTTTGAATCGCTGTAGAGTCATTAGTGCAGGTCTGTGAGCAATGACACTCGGGAGAAAGAGAGTTCTTGTTATGGTCCTTAGGTAGCATCAATAAAATATTTGTCAGCAGTTTTTTTTTTGAAATGGCAGGAGCCTGTTTTTGCCTAATAATGGCGGTTTAGCATTGCATCGTTAAAAACTGGTACCTGTTGTGATTTGCGATTGCCTTGTTTTCAACGGTAGTTACGATGCATTGGACATGGAGCAAACCTCTCATTACTCTACATGAAACAATTATGTTGGTCCTTGAATCCTTTATTAAGTGTTATGGTGAACATGACCAATTTCCTCAGGATTCAGTCAATGACCTAACATCTAAACGTTTTGTTTAGTTTGTCATACTCAAATCCTGATTCATATTTTAGTTGTGACCCCCCCTCCTCCAAGCCTTTCACCCTTTCTGATTTGTATGATCACATGAGTAGCTACCAGTGCAAGTTATTTGGTCCTTGTCAGGCATTTGCTGAGTTGCAAAGGCAAAATCCTCTTCAGAATCAGGTGATTAGAAAACAAAATAAACACACCAAGAGTTTATTATAGTTTAGATAATAACACAATAAGTGTCAATGGTTTTATTTATTGACATATTCATATGTGCAACGGTTCAATATATTTCAGTTTTTACTTTCACACTACCGGTGTGTGGTATTCACTGACTATACAGTCAAGATAGAGTGGTACAAGTATTACAACATAGATAATACACCAACGGCATCTAAGTTGGAAGCATTTCTGGTCATTGATGGATTTTTTTTGGTGTGAAAATCAACCCTGATGGTAACGAGACAACTGGAATGCTAATTGGCTAGGTGTAGTTTGGGAAATTCAAAATTTGAGATTAACAAAAATTAAAAATGGCAGAGTACTGACTGTTTAATAAAAAACGGACACTTGATAAGTGTCCGATGGCATCATGCATTTAAATGCCTCACTCAAAGCTCAAAGCTCACACTGGTTCTGTATAGCATCCACGAGAGCCAGTCATCTCTGTGAAACTGACTTTTCAATCGCCGGGACACAGTTTCTGGGTTTTCCTTCTTTCCTGTATTGGCGCCAATCATGAACTGGGCAAGCAAAAAATCCTTCACTTGCTGCGAAAACCTCTTCCTTGCCTTGGAAAACTTGTGAGCCCAGCCAGAATGGATTGCCTGGGACATGGTTGCCGAAGCTGCTCCCGAATTGACAGTCTCAACCGGGGGGGGGGGGGGGGAACCCAAATTAAAAAAAAAAAAAAAAAGTCCGCTCCCCCCCCCCCAAAAAAAGAATCCGCCCCCCCAAAAAAAACCTTTCACATTCGCCCCCCCCCCCCAAAAAAAAAAACAACAACAACAACAACATAAATCCTGGTTACGGGCCTGGCAGTATGGAGTGGATGACAGCATTTCCTTGTTGATGTCCAACTCAACTCTAACTTGTACCGATGCGCCGGGCATATCGTCTTATCACTGTAACTAGTGTGAGCATCAACGTCGCAGGAGGATCAACTTCGACTCGACATTCACTTCATATGCAGCAACTTTCCACTTAGTTCTGCAAATGGCTCCGTATGTTTTTGGTGCATTGATGAAGGTGCAGGGTATTGCTCTCGCGCAGATAAGAGGGATATACACCACACTCAATGGCTTTGCAATGCTCAAAATTACAAAAATCACACTGCAGCGATACAGCCGCCGTATCCGATATCCATGGCTGACATTATTGACATCGCTCACGACCGGGGGGGGGGGGGGTGCGATGCGATGTGTGGCGCCCTCTTGTGGTACTTCGCGCTAACTGGGTGGGCGGTATTACTGGACGTTCCACTTCCATTATCACGGTCGGTATTATTGCCAGAAAAACTCCCACATCCACCTCAATACACAAAACTTGCAAAAACTTATGTTTAATCTTTGTTGACATATTTTGTTTAATGTTATAACAATCTATTCCAGACGTGAATTAAGGGCAAGATATTTTACTCAGAACTGTATGTAGGTTTGATACTTACTATGAACTTTTCCATCTTTGTTGACCCTTGGCAATTAAAATCAAGAAGAGCTGACAATATTTTTATTTTTTATTATTGTAGTTGGATATCTGAACTATATTTCCACCAAGTTTGTTGACTCTCAGCCCTGCACTAATTAAGTTATGGGTAACTGCGTAGATGGCTTATTTCCTTAGTAGAAAAAAACCTATATATCTGCAGTGAAGATTTTCACACAATTCTTTTTTATTTAATCGTGTAGAGGACGATGAGCTCTTTCTTTTGATGTATAAGTTGACAGAAATTGATACAGTTTAAGGGAATTAACAGGGCTATAATTATACACCAGAAACACTACAAATGAACTCCCCGGAAATGTCCATTTTGCGCTAAAAATAGTTGGTTCCCCGTACTCGGCCATTGTGCGGTTTTTGAGCGAGCTGCTTCACCAGGTGTTATGGTCCCTAGTGGGGATCAAATAGCCAAGATTTGAGTTTAAATCGCCGACCCCCCACCTTGTCGATTTTTCAAGATTTTGCATGGTCTTCTCATAAACGAACACTTAAGGGGCACCAAGGCAAAGACCATGGGCAACTTGCCTCCATTGCCTCTGTGAAGGATCAGGCCTGCATTATTGTAGTTTGCCTTTATGTAGTGTTTCTTCTTCGTGTTTGAACATAATTTGTCACGTTAACCCTCTTGCTGTCTGACCATTCAATACCATTCACTGTGGTTTTGAATGATAGATAAACTATGCCAGCCTGCAATATGGTACCATGAGGGAATGCATGTACACACAGTACACAGTTAGTTCTGTGCACAGTTGTGCCACTGTACACAACCTTGGCAGTCGAATGGTTTCAAATGGTTGGTCAACTCAGTGGAAAATGTTGCCAAGAGTCACTGACAGTAGGAGGGTTTTAAATGTCTCAATAATTTTAGAAAGAGACACAAAATTGTGATTTCAAATGTATTCAGATGAGTTAAACCCCCATAAACCTCATATCTACCAAAATCTCAAAATCGACAAAAATACTGATTCGCCACTATGAGAAAAATGCAACAAATTATTTGTGGTGTGAGTTTTGACCAACTGTGATGGTTGTCTTGTCAGAGTAAGGACATAAATTCGCCCTAAAGTAACTGACCCCAAGCAGTGTTCTCCAACTCTGAAAATTAAAGGTTGGTTCTTGGGGGCGGGAACCAATGCGAGCGCGAAGCGCAAAGTCCTTACGGCGTGGGGTCCGGGGCACGCTTAAGGGCCCCGGTAAAATGTTTGACTCTACATGCTCTGTAATGCATTCTGAGATGATTCCTGATGGCAACTTCTCCTGTTTTCTAAATAAAAAAGTTTTAAACATTGTAAGGAAAATTTTGTTTTTTTTGGTTCACTCTTGCACTTATAAAATTTATGTTGTACTAAAAAATGAGGCACTACTTACCGCTGGGAACAGCTGGATATTTGGGAGCAGTAACAGGTTTTGTCTTAAACAGTTTCCCTTAACTTGTTTTTTCACTCGCCGGCCGGACGAATCAACCAAAATTTTGGGGCGACTAGCCCACATGCAACAATTTTGGAAATGTAAAAAAAAAAAAAAAAAATGAAGTTTGTAAAATTGCGTTTTTGGACGATCTTTTTTCATAATTTATGCCCTTAATAATAGTGTTTTCATCAACAGCAATTTTCATAGGTTCGTAATGTGAGGATTGGTTTGAAAGAACTTTTTTTGCACTGAAATCTTCGTGATTTATAACGATCGGTCGACGACGCACATTGGGAAAAGATTTGTTGTGGCGAGAGCGATGTGTTTATGAGTACGAGGTTGTTATTTTGCATAAAATATAACAAGAACGAGGTTAACATTAGACTCCATCGCGCGGTTTTTGCCCCTGGAAATTTGAGTTGTACACATGTATGTTTCCCTACTCGCCTTCGTGTTATTGTACGGAGAAAGGGGCAACAGAGGTCATAGCTGCTGTGGCCTCCATGTAATTCCAGGCCTGGAACTGGCAGCCTTCTCACTCATCTTGTGGGAACCAACCCAAGGAAAAGCCTCCAGAGGCAAGAGGAGGTCATCCTACATTGACACCCGAAGGAGAGGAACAGAAGTTCCCTGTGAATTTGGACCTGCGCTCCTGCATGGAGGACCGAACTGACTGGAGGGAGAGGCTCAGATGGGCCTGTGTTGATGGAGGACATTCCCCAGCCACAACCTCACTGATTTATTCTGCGTCAAATTGAAAACGTTGCATGCTTATTAATGTGTTTTTTGTCAAACTCTGATCGATGGTATTTAAGGGAAATAATACAGGCATGATGTTCTTCCTTCATTTGGCTTATATCCGATTTTTTAAAATACTTTGATTAGGCCCCCCCAAAAAAGGGTTCAATTTCCGATTACATGTCATTTAGAAATAGGGTCGGTAGGTTGGAAATTTTTTTTATTTTGCTTTTTGTTTCGATACGATTGACGATACGTCCACGATCGTTCATGTGTTGAGCGCAATCAACGAATTTGCACAACGATATAGGCAAAATTGCATGCAAACTGCAGTTTGCGCTCTTCAGATTTGGCAGATAATCTGCCCAATCTTGCAAATTGTGCGCAATCTTTAGTTTACGCTCTTTAGATTGGCAGTTCAAGCGGCCGGTTTTGCAAAAATGTGCGCAATCTGCAGATTGTGCAAACCATGGAATGCGCTTGAATTGCGCTTGAACCAATGAGTTGTGGGTATTTTTCGCTCGTAGTCGAGTCGTTGGACATCACAGGCTCAAATCACGGAGATATCTGTAAATTCTTCTTGATATGTTCTGGTTTTTGTTTCAAATGTTGCCTAAAACATGGTAAGTTTGTTAAAGTCAGACATTTTTTGCTTTTGTTTTTTCGTTTTTTCCCTGTTTTTTTTTAAAGGTCGAATAAAAAGTTTATGGTCGCGGCTTAAAAACTAGGTCGGTCGGGGAACCGGAAACAACCCTTTTTTTTGGGGGGGGGGCCTTGAGTAGCCTGAAGAGTCATTTAAATCTTATACCACATACTTGTACATATACATTGTGTACATGTAGGTCAGCCCTTGTACTCAATAAAGTTGTGGTACTTTTCTCCAAGGACCAAATATCATGCATGATAATACCATACAACTTGTCAAGCATTGTTTTCTTGTTGAGTTTTATCAAACAATCCAACTAACCATTAACAATTTTTATGTAGAGCTAAGCCTGTGACCCTACGTTTAATTTACTATCCGTCTAAAGAAACTTTTCTAAACGGTTAACCGTTTAAACGTTTGTCGGAGGCAAATCAATTTGTTCTAAAAAACACGAACACCAGAAACAATCCTCTATGGTACATGGAAGTCCCAATGTTTTGACTATTAATACGAGACTGTATCTTTGTCAGTGTATTTTGTATTAAAGTCCTTGTGTCATGTTGGTCCTAATAAAGCTCACACAAAAATATACCGACCGAGAGATAATCCTTCACGATCTTTAGCACAGCATCCCGCTGAGAGTCAAAGTTACGTGAATATCCCCCATCGCCCATACAATGTCCATACAAAGTTGGCAGCTGTATGTATTGACAAACGACTCTGTGCAGTTATAACGTTCACGCACGCACGTGTGAACTTAGACTTGACTCAAGTCCTAATACCGTGCATCGCCACCACAATAGCTACATTTTGTCGGTGAGGGCGCACGAGAAAGGGACACGGACCTCGCACGAGAAAGGGACTTGAATCAAGTCTAGGGTGCACTGAATAGAATCAGCGGCCACTGCCATGTGAATCCTAAAGTTTCATTGGACGTTGCGTGGTTGAGATGATGTCATCGACGCCCCGCCTTTTCCAAGAACAACAAGTGTGGCTCACAGCGGTAAAACTAAATCCTTTCTCACGTGTTTCTCTTGTCTTGAGCCTAGCCCGAGCGCGATGTACATTGTACTGGACACTGATTGGTCAGCACATACAACGTTTATTTTTTACACAAGTTCTTTCATACAAAACATGATGTTTGGAACAGCGACAAGTCGCCCTCGAGGGTAGAATAGGCCCGGAAATTTCCCCAACAATTCATTTGAAAATAAACAGTTATCATTCTGGCTTATAAAAAAAATCCAATAACTTCACCAAATGCATTAACATTGATGCCTTATTTAATTCAGTGCAGATTTTACACCTCACACTGTCTTCGTTGATCTTTTCGAAACTACTTTAAACCGGGCTGATTGACTTGCGCGGCATTTTGATTTTTGGATTCATGTTAATTAAATTTTGTAAAGCGGTTATGAGTTAGAAACAATTTAAAACACTATACATAAAAAAAACACTGGAGTAAGTTACAGGACGAAATATAAAGTCGAGGCTCACGCAAACGTTGAACATAGAAATGCGACTGATCAATGAGTTTAGGAGATATGGGACACCCCTCCACGCAATGAAAAAAAGGTTAATTTTACTTTTTTAAAGACTCCATTTCCTGTCCCCTGCTTAGATCGCTGAGCACGTGCCAATCACGCGCGCCCACAATAGAGCCGACCGTCCGAAAGCTTGTCGGCAAATTGAAACCACAAACAAGTTAATTTCAGCCTTCTGACAGGCTGTACTCGCCGGAGATGAAAAGTATCGAGCCATTGAATAGTAGTTGTTCGGCAATTTTTAACTAAACTAAATTGTTTTACACATAAAAATACAGTGATGAAGGCAGCGAAAACGAAACGCATATTTTTTTATTTTTTTGTTTCGTTTAAACGGTTAGTAATTTACTAAACGGATAGTGATTTTGTAAACGTTTAACCGTTTAAACGTTTAACCGTCACAGGCTTATGTAGAGCAGAGAATAATTAATTTGCTTGAAGATTTTGTTATGAAGGTTTATTTTGTAAAAAGAAATGCATGCCTTACAAAGGAAATTAACACCAAATGTTGTCTGTTAAAAATGTTTCTTTTTTATTTTGTTGTACATTTTTGTTTTCTTTTGTATTTATTTTGGTATTAAACTTTGTGTTTGGTTTTTGTACTTTGTGCAGCCCTGCGTATTACTTGGACCACTTTGTGATTCAGGTATCGTCCTGGGCTTAAATGTTCCTCGCTTTGTTCTTGCTTAATAATGTTTCTATTCTGCTTGAATAAAGGTTGATATACCCATAAGACCCGAACAATGCGTTCTTTTCCCCTTGGTTTGTCTGTTGATTTGTCTGTGTACTGCAGTGGTCAATATTGAAATAAATTTAACATTGAATGAAATTGAATCATGGTGTTTGACTGTTACATTGAGGGAGCAATCCCTTAGCTGCTAACTTCAACTGGTGAAAGGGTGGAAATGGTGTAGGACTGGTAGTGATCCAGCTATGCTGAGGTGTATTCAAGCATTCACCTGGAGTGAACCTAAGCCACTGATAATGCTGAGAGTGATGCAAGGGATGGAGTTGATATTTACACTGTCATCCCACCAGAGTGGTGAAGAACAACTGTTCAGACCAGGATGAGATCTGAAGGACTATCTAATGACAACATGTACCATGTACACAGTCACTCTCTAGAAAGGAACACAGCCACAACCAAGAGAGCTAACATTAACAAGACCAAAGATGACCAGTGTGATGGAAACACCACCAGACTCCTTCAAGCTGAAACATGAGAGTCTCAGCTCAGCAACAGAATGTGAGATCCAAGCATGAAGAAAAACCATCCAGCTCCCTGGAGTGTAGCTCTGCAGAGTTGGATAATGAGGCTATTCAAGTTCAAGAAGTCCTGACGTGTTTTTGTGTGTACCTACTCACACATCAAGGACCATCTTAAGCCACTCAGACATGTAAGATGGATAACAAGATGTGATGACTGTAGTCTAAACATTCTTGTGAAGGATGTCAAAATGGAAAGCTCTTTTTAAAGGGAAGATAAATGTTTATCTAGTAGGGTAAGCATGTATAACTGTCTAGAGACCTTGCTAGGTTATTTCATTTTATGCTTTGTTTTATCTAACTGTGGCCCTTGTTGGTTTTGAATTTTTTGGAGTTAAATAGAATAGAGATTTGGGGGCGGGGCTGTTCATACCGGTTACACAACACTCAACCTTCTACATTTTTAGAATGGAACCTAATAAAAAAACCTGTCAGTAAAATAAATCGGTGCTTATGGAATCAGAAGTCTGTAGTTAATAACGTAAGCGTATTCCACAGAGAGCAAGGAATATTCACTTGTGCACTTGCGTACTTCCCTAAGCATTCTTTCCTGACACAGTTAGTGCAGAAATTGGGTGCTAACCCTGTAAGCAGAGAATGACGACGGTAAGCACAGAATTAAGCAGTATGAGCCATGAATGGGTCCAGATGTCTAAACCAACGAGCTAATTGCTTTGTCCTATTTTGTATTTTTCAGGAAGGTTATTACCCAAACTTACTTATTTTTATATCAAGTACGATGAGGTTACTCAACTTATTTATTTTCAGTAGTCACCTTTAAAAGACATTGTTTTGTTAGATACTTTGCAGGCTGTTGTCACTCAGTGTAGTCTATGTGTGGCGATTGCAATGCTGGAGCTGCCCTCTGAGCAAAAGATGTACCCCTCCCCCAATCCTACCATCACATGACAGAGACACATTGCAATGATGGGAAACAAGCCATGGTGATTGTGACTCATGGTGGATGATGGAGAAGTTTGCCCTATGTTTTTTACAAAGTATGACTGACAGACTTAAATTCAGTGTTTCAAGTTTAAAATGTGATGGAAAAACTGATGGCAACACTGCAGCTTTAGAGTTACCTGGAATGACTGCATGTCTTAAAAGAAATTCAATGAGATTGTAATGTTTCTTCAACTCGTATCTACCTCACAGTACAATAACTCTGTTCCTGCCTAAGCCTATACAGCACTCATTGCTGCATTTTAACAACAAACGTTAATTTGTTACCCCCTTGCAATTGAACATATTCCCAATAAACTGTTTACTGTTGGAAAGAGCCCACAATTCTCTTATTGCATTAAATATTTGCCATCTGATAACACTAGTAAACAAGAGTATAAACAGAAAGATACAACTTGATGTTCTTCTACTGGTTTACCTGTAGTCAGGTCATGGATATGGAATATTCCATGTTACCTAAAACAATTATCTAATATGTTTCTTTAACTAACATTCATAATCTATTGAAGAAAAAAAAACAAGTGTAACTTGTATTTATAATCCTGAACAATTTTAATGGTGGACTACGCCTTAAAGTGTAGTAAACAGATGATCATATTGTCAGTCATTTTACAGGAAAACCTGTGATATAAGAACCACAGTGCAAAATGAGCCACTAAACCACTTTGTAGGTCAGGAAATCCTAAATCTTGACATACCAGAGAAATGAGAAATAGGTGCGAGATTCTTGCTGTTAAAGGTATTGTGCACTTTTGGTAACAGCTCAAAATCAGTGTCCACATTTTGTGTGATTAAACATATGCATGAACAAACAAACCTGTGAAAGTTTGAGCTCAATTGGTAATCGAGGTCAAGAGAAAATAGTGAAAAGAGATCTTATGTGTTTTCTGTTTTTTCAAATTATCGCGCGCGATAATTACTATTGGTTTACTCGTTTCTCAGAAACGATAGCATTTTAGGCAGAAATATTTTATGGAACCCTTTCTACCATTACTTACTTTAAATCATGTAAGTTATGTGTGAATCTGTGAACATTGTGTTTTTCGATCTTACCAATAGTGTACAGGGCCTTTAATATCTATTCTCTTAGTATCAATACTCAACAGGTGTTTTTTCTTTGCTTCTCCTCAAGGAAAGCTGCCTTAATGACGCCTTATACAATCGCCTTTTTACTTCCAGCTGACAGGGATAGTCTTGCTGGTAGTCAGCCCTGACAGTCAAGATGTCTCAACTAATTGAATACAGACACTTGTGTGAGGAGGTCTGAGACAGGAAGAAGATACTGATGAGATTATGATCATGGCGAGTTAAAAAAAAGATTTGCTGATTTGTAGCTAACTTTAACAACAACCTCAACCTTTATAGGTCTTGAGAAGTAAACAGATAAAGAGACATGATCCAGCACACTGGGGAAACATACCCCCATAGGACTCGGTTTGGCCACTAGACTGATGTTCAAACACTAAGAGTGCTGAGGGCTAGTTAAACCTGCTTCTTAGGTAACATACTGTCTAATCAAACATATTAAGGTATCTGCTAGTGTGGAACTGTTTTATTTGTCATGAAAATGTTTAGCACAACAGTTATTCCGGTTTGTCAAAATTTATCCAGGCTTTTTAAAATATATAGCTGACTGGAGTCGAGTAGGGGAAACAAGTATTGTGGAAGGCCTATAATACCCCAAATGTTGATAAATCGGACACAAATACACTACTTGACTTGGATTTCTAAATACAACTGCACTAGAAGATTAAGAGATGGTCACAGTTTTTGTTTGTTGTGGAGTCCCTATGTACAGTATTGGTTGGCCATCAACTTGAACTGCTTTGCTTGAATGGGACAGAACAATTCCACTACTTGCACTGCCCTCACATGTGAAGACAGCTTGGAGAGAAGGGATGTGACACGACCCACCCTGATTGAAAAGGTAACTTTTCTTATAGTTTGTCAGTGATCTCAATAGACCTTTATGTCCTGATGTCACATGATGTGTTGAATTGCAGCCTTCTTCAATAAGAGGGCCCCTACCCCTTAGCCAGTGATATCATGGGTGTACGATCAATAGATTATAGAGGTTATTATAAACACCCCTTACAAAGACTCTACATTGTGATTGGTTTCCAGCACATCACATGATATGTCTAAACGAGATGCGCTATACCCTTAGCAACCAGTGTACTGTACCCGTAGCGACCAGTTTACTGTACACGTAGCAACCAATGTACCATACCAATAGCAACCAATGTACTATACCCACAGCAACCAATATACTTCAACAATAGCAACCAATGTACTCTATCCACAGCAACCAATGTACTATACCCACAGCAACCAATGTACTTTAACCATAGCAACCAATGTACTCTATCCACAGCAACCAATGTACTATAACCATAGTAGCCAATGAACTGTATCCACAGCAACCAATATACTATACCCACAGCAACCAATGTACTTTAACCATAGCAACCAATGTACTCTATCCACAGCAACCAATGTACTATAACCATGGCAACCAATGTATTACCCCACCAACAGGCTCTTCTTGGTTAGTTATTCTTGACACTTTATTGTGGCATTGCTGTAAGATTCTTTGCAGGTGATAAGTGGACAATCTTCAAGGACTGGGATGAGGCAAAGGAAGCACACAATTCCCTTCAGATGAGGTATCCACCAGCTTTGAGAGCCAGGTGTACATCTTGACCTTCTACTGTAAGTTATTCAAGTGCAGGGTAGGGAGCACTTAGGTATTTTTATTTTGACCTCGGATGTTTAAATTATACAAAGGAGGAAATGTTATCCTCTAGTCTTCAATAAACACACCATACAAAGGACCTGTGTAAATTTCATTAGATTCAACGGTCGCGCTTTTTTTAGAGAGGATCTCAGCACAACCAACTAACCAATCACAATCGAGATTCACTGGGCTATCCCACTACGTCACGTGCCTCTAAATTATTACAGGCCCTTTTTTAATCCACGGCTTCAACTCTGGGTGGGCTTACAGGCGCAGTTTTCTTGTCTGAAGCCCTTTTTGCGGAAGGGTTATTCAGTACTACAAGTTCACTTGGTATCAATACTCAAGGTGGTTTTTAAATCTTTGCTTCTTCTCATGGGAAGCTGCCTTAATGATGCCTTATACAATTTCCTTGTCACTTCCAGCTGACAAGGATAATCTTGCTGGTAGTCAGCCCTGACAGTCAAGATGTCTCAACTAATTGAATACAGACACTTGGGTGATGAGGTCTGAGATAGGGAGAAGATGCTGATGAGATTATGATCATGGTAAGTTAAAACTTGTAAAATTTGCTAACCTGTAGCTAATTGTAACAACAACTTCAGCCCTCATAGGTCTTAAGAAGTAACTATAGACAAAGAAACACATGATCAACCACACTGGGGGAAAACAACCATAGGGCTCAGTTTAAACACTAGCCTGATGTACAAACACTGAGAGTGCTGAGGGCTAGTCAATTCTGCTTCTTAGGTAGCCCTACAGGCTAATCAAATCATGCATGGAACCTGTTGTGTGAAACTGTTTAACTCGTTGACTGCCTGTCATAGATTCGTAGGGCGTTCCCATTTGCCAAGTGCAGTGCGCATGCGTGCATACCAAATAGCTACTATACAAAAAAAAATTGAACATACACATTTTAAGGATGCCATGTCCTCACCACTGCCAGAAGCGTATTTGTTGCGTGCTCAGTGATGCCAGTGTATTTAAATAACAATACAAAGCCCTTTCATTCCCTACAAGTATACTCGTAGTGGCAGAAGCGGTTACACCTGTTACTACGAATATACTCGTAGGCGGCAGTCAATGTGTTAATTTGTCATGAAAATATCATTTAGTGTCAAAATATATGTTGAATTTATAAATGTACAACTGACTGAAGGCAAGTCAGGGAAACCAATTTGTGGAAGGCCTATAAAGAGACAGAAGTTTTGATAACTTGGGCACAGAAACAAGAGTCCAATGCACTACTGGACTGCTCAGCCAAAATATTTTGAATTCTGGTTTCATTTTGCACTAAAAGATTGAATGACCTTAAATTTGCTCATAATATCATTCCTCCTAGTCCCAAATGAAGTTCTTAAATAGTTGTGCAGAATTCGTGTTATTGCTTTTGTTTAAACAAAAGTTAACACCAGTCATTTTCTTGCAGCATTATAAAGCATTCAAAGAAAATTAAATGGAAACAATTTCAGTGTTGCCAGGCTTGGTTGTGTTTTTTTTATTAATTATTATTTTTTTCAAAACAATGTTGTTTGTTTGTCAGGTTTTAAAGATTTTTTGAAAGTCCCTGAGGGTGCTTCATGTTAAACAACAATATCAAGTCAAATGCATAGCTCTTGGCTTTTTCAATTGTGTGTGCATGCAAGATAAGTTTCATTCTGAGAGAGAGCTCACTGAGAATTAAAGTTCATTCAAGCACCAATCATGTACAGAACTGTTTTAAACAATTGACATCCCCCGAGTAACTGTTGCCGATGATGACGAATACTGTTCTTAAACACTTAATGTTACAAATTGTGCATTTGTTTGAGTTGCAGTCAGGCTTAGCATCTCCGAAGACATCTACCCGTCAACAAGTAGATGTCCAAGACCAGCCTATGATGACAGAGCTGCACTCTCCAGTAAAAGGTGAATTCGGAAAAAAAAATCACTTTTATCATTAACCCCCTAGTACAAAATGGAGCTCTGATTATTGATGTTCAGAATGCATGTTGTTGCTTTTGTTTAAACAACACCACTAATCCCATCATAAGAGGCGACACTGATATAATTCTAGTGTGTCCTGTTTGGGCAGTTCCCCGTCTGTATCGGCGCTTCGCTGCCAATGGCCAGATGAGTCCACAGCGATACTCCTGATGGACTTTACAGAACTGAAAGCCACTGCGGCGTTTCTTGTTCCAAAGCCCACAAGGGCCAAAGATTTGTTAAAACACACTTGCTCTGGCAGTGCTATCGCCTCACAGTCACACAAGGCCACCCAAGCTTTTCTTTACCCGAATTCCTGTTACTGGCTAGCCCTCCATGGCAGTCATTACAGCCTGGCAGCATCCGGGGGAAACGGGGAAGGTACTGGCCATCATAAGAGGCGACACTGCTATAGTTGTAGCATGTCTCCTAGGAGCAGTCCTCCAAGAACTTAAATGGTATCTGGCTTGTACTAAACCACTCCAGGGCTCCATCTCCAAGCTGTATGGGATGGCCTCCCTGGATGCTATCCTAAGGATAGGACCATACACTCATCACACTTGTAAAGGCCCACCTCCACTGGCAGAACTGCCCATGCCAAGGCCCATGTGACTATAGGGCTATGTCACCATCATGGACTTAAATATCCCATTTTGGGACATCCTCCAAGCAGCTTGCCCTTTTGGTAGAATTGCCCATGGCCACAAGACAAGGGCTATGTTAACATTATGGGCTTACATGAAAGGGGGTCCAACTTTGGGACATCCTCCAAGCAGCTTACCCTTTTGGTAGGGCCATGTCAACATCATGGGCTCACTTAAAAAGGGGTCCCACTTTGGGCCAACCTCCAAGCATCAGCTTGTAAGACTCCCTCAACATTCACAATGTGTTTACTTACAGGATGTGCTACAGACAGAAGGATTAGTTGGACTTGCCACTCCAGCTGCCGATTTCAAGAAACTCTACACAACTGCATAAAGCAACTTCCGCAACATATATTGGGTAAGTTGTGCACCACTTACACATGAAATCTTTCACAAGTGGACTTATTCAGAACTGCCCATCAGCTTGAAGAACACCCTCAAGTTTCACAATGTGTTTTACTTACTAGAGACAGAAGGATGGGTCGGCCGTGCCACTCCTGAAACTGTCCTCCACACAATGACTGGATGTTGGCTGCACTCTAGTTTGTTTATATCTTTAAAAAAAAGTTATGTAATCATAATTGTTGGGAAATCATTTGACCCTTTGGAGATTAAAACCAAATACTTGTACTCGATTGTTACTTGTCACTGCAGAAGTGATGTCCTCTTTAAGGAAACAAGGTTCATGACAAGTGAGATAAGCAGTTTAAACACAACAAATAGGAAATGTAATAGTTCAACATTTTAGCATTTTTAGACATAAAGGCAAACAAATAAGTACTGTTTTCTTGTACAAAATCCCCCCCCCCCCCGCCTTTTGAGCTTTCAAAAGTTGCATCAATAAATGTCATACTTTTTAGAGTGATGATTGATTTGGAAAAACATTTTTAGTATGGATTAACCTTGCCCTAAATATTGTAAGCTCCTGATCAGGAGACAGAGAGATCAAAATGTTCCACCCATATACCTCCCCTGAATGATAATAAATGAAGGAAAACAAAGTTTGTAACTTCAAAGGCAAACCTCTTGTTAAACTTTCTCACAGAGTAGTTTCATTTACTTTTCACGTAAGCAAGGGATAAGAAAAGAAATGGTTAAAAACTCAAGAAAAAAACCATGATGTCTTGTCACACTGTAAAGAAAAACAGATGCCATCCATCACTGGAGAAGGGGGGGGGGGTGACCTTATCAGTTTTAATCACCTCTGCATTGTATTTTGAACATTAAATACAATATATATAACTTTACGTACAATTTTTTATCTGTAAACTTGAATTTTCAGAGCCAGAGATGTAGCTAATAGTTCCTTCAAGTCAAGTGCAGACGGAATCCCCACTACTGACACCTTGAAGGCTACAGGGCATACAGGAGAGCAACGTGTATGTAAACATCGCTATCATCAAGACATCCTAGCTGTTCATCTAGCAATAATGAATGAACAACCAAGCAATCTGTTGTCTTCAACAGTACATGCAGTAGGATATTTTAGATGTTTTAGATGTTTTAGTTTAATGTTTTAATGTTTTCTGTTTTCGTCGTATAGTGGGCTGTTTTAGCAGCGCTATACAGTTAATATATAAAAGGTAAAAATTTATTTGAATTAAAATGCTTGCATTGGTGTACTTAAAAAATTTGCTATTTTACTATTTTAGATGTGCCCCGTAATAAGTTTACATTGTTTTGAACTTTGGTTATAAACATGATTGCGTTAAGTACAGAAGTGAGGCTGCTGCGGATGGGTTGGAGCGTGAGTCGTGCAGACATAAAGTCATCGCGCGTTAGCAACTTTTGTCTCGTATAGAAAGAGGACATCACTGTTTGTCCACAAGACCTGTGAAAATGCAGTGGAATGTGTTATTATTACTAATGTTATTATTTCTTCATAACTCACTGACAAATTTACAAAATACAAAATTAATACAAAAGTATAAAAGGGTGTGACAGTAAATGTATTTTAGAAAAAAATTATAAAATATATGTTTGAAAAAAGGACATGAAAAATTCAAAAATAAATAATTTTGAAAAAGGCTACACTGATAGGGAAATAACTTTCCTGTAATACATAAATTACAAAGTTTGGGATCAAAAAAGGAATAACTAATAAAATATGATGTTATTTAAAAAAAAAAAAATCTTAATTTCTAGATAGGGCTTTGTTACTAACAAAGTTTGTTTATTAATACTCAATTAAATTTCAAAATTAACACCTGAACAGAAAGAACTTCTATGATTTGATTAAAATGACTAAAAATAAACGACCCAATTACAAGTAATGTTAATCAGAAGACATAATACAATTAAAAATACAAATTCGTGGTAAAACATAAAATGTTTCCACTGCACTAATTACTTGCTATAAAAATTAACTCATTCACACCTTCATCTATTACAGATATTACATCCTTAGAAAAAAGAATGTGTCACAACTTTTAACAAAACAAAATTAGTTAAAGAAATAAAGATAGTTTCTATGTATGTTATGTTTGTCTTTACAAATATGTAGTAAAGATATTGTATGATATAACATTCCATAAAGCTGGTTTTTAATTAACATCCATTAATGTTATTTAAATGCATTAGACATTTAACTTACCTTATGATGATTTTTTTGTGAATATCTTATTCCCCAAGTATGTAAATGCTAAATCTAAAACTAATTCTGTATTTTTAGTTAAGCTTTTTACCATTAACAAATCCTGCCGTTGTGTTACTTCTGTTACATGCAAATGATTACATTTTCTATTAATAAATTGATTATATATTTATTTGACAAAAATAATAAATTATGTAAAGGTGATTAACATTATTACTCTAACAAGTCTATATTTAAATTTGAATAACCATATATTTTACAGTACTAACTACAAGAAATGAGTTTCTGAGACTAACTTAAACTTAACAATGTCAAAAATAACAAATGATAAACTATAGACTAACACCCAACTGTCGGTTTTTATTTAAGATACAATAAAGGGTAAAGATGTTCCTTTTTCAAAAGAATATATATATATATATACGAATATATTTCAGTTTACTTAATGTTTATCATACGAAAC
The DNA here is from genome assembly GCA_032158295.1 of Pycnopodia helianthoides. Taxonomy (NCBI): domain Eukaryota; kingdom Metazoa; phylum Echinodermata; class Asteroidea; order Forcipulatida; family Asteriidae; genus Pycnopodia; species Pycnopodia helianthoides. Next base: position 2,764,723 of record CM063243.1, on the reverse strand, counting down.
AAAGAAATTAATTGGGATTTGGGCTTGAGGCCTATGAAGATTACCTAGTTTCATTACATACAATAACAGTGGAAAATAACAAATTACTAGTCCTCTTACATAACTCAGGCCTACGTATAGATTAATTCTTTCTTAAAAATTATGAACCAAAACATCCCTTACAATAATAACATCACAAAATGGAATCGGTCATTTCACTTCCTCTTTAACTGTTATGAATGCTAACATAAACAAAACTAATTAATTGTGTGAGCTTTATAATCAGTGAGCATCACATTCCTTCGTAGTTCTATTTCTATTGAATAAGTTAGGCCTACATGTTCATGTAGATTTGCTCTTTTGTTTATCATGATTAATAAAACTAATGAAACTATTACCAATGGATTAATTTCTAACTTATCAGAGAAACAAGTAACTCTCAACAGTACAGGCCTACATTTTTCTAAACTCTTTTCTTACAAGATAATTATTATTATAAGTACATGATATACTTTTAGCTTGAGGTCGTAAACTTAAACTTCAAGTGGTATTTATTTATAACAAAAACAAATATAAACATACTTATGTCTATGCAATTAATACACTAAACCTTTTCAGTCATGAACTGTCTTTGAAAAGAAAAATTGTCGGAAATTAAATGTACAATATTATTTACATGTTATTTTGTACATCACTAACAAGAATTTGAAACTTTGTCTTTGATAACAAAGATGGGTTAAAATGTGAGTTGGGCAGACATAAATTCATCGTACGTCGAAGATATTGCGACCAATATCGAAGGTTTTTTTTAATTGAAAGAGGGCGCTATTGTCTGTCTACAAGACTCGTAAAAATGCAAATGGGTTATGTTATTATTTAATTTCTCAATATTCACAGACAAATGAATATAAGACATGGGGTGGGAATAAATTTTCACATACCCCAAAAATTGAAGAGTTTTATGATCACATACAGATGTAAACACATTCAACCATTACATTTATAAAAAATAAATGAATTAATTAAATCTCACCATTAACATCTAAGGTTTGATTAAAATTACTAAGACAAACGACCACATTACAAAAAAGCGTACTGGTATTTTAATTAGTAAAGAAAATTACAATTTATTATTTAAAGTTTGTCTAATAATAGATGTGATGAAGGTTCGGTAGAGTCTTCTACTAACATTCTATAATCAAATTAGGTTTCAAATTAAAAATCATCAATTTTGTTTATTAGACATTTATCAACATTTTACTGTTATTGTTATTTTATATCAATTAATTGAGTAACTTGCAACTTGAGAGTCTTAAAACCTCAAGTGGTATATTATATTATTTATTACAAACATAAATAAGTACTAAATGAACTGACATCAATAAAATTAGTACAATAAAAATGTTCAGCTCAGTCATGAGCTGCTTTGAAAAGTTATACGTTGGAAATTAACTGTACAATATTATCTACATGTTATTATGTACATCACTTACAACAATTTGAAACTTAACAGTTTCCAATGTTTGCACACATTGAATTATAATAAGAAAATATTGCAATATAAATAAATTATTATTAAGAATTAGTTTGTCTTGTTAAAAATAGAACAATACTAAAAAAGGTAAACTATAACATGGACTATCACAAGATCATAAAATCTCAAGTGACGTCGGTAAAACAACAAAAACTGTGTTTCGATTCTTGTAAACGGGCGCTGCAGAGATTGAACGTTGTTTTGCAGTTTTGCATGATCGATGCGTCTATTAAGCCGTGCAGAAAAGCAGCCTCGCTTCTGAAACAGACTGTTTAATACTTGAACCCAGGTAACGGTGAATTTAAGTTAAAATCTAAGTTAATTTTGATATTATAAAACCACTTTTGTTAGATGTAAGAAATATTACTTAGTTTTTTATTTTGAGACAATTTTGATCTTATTTTTGCTTAAAAGTTTGACTAATTTTGCTTAAAAGTTTAACACTTTAAAACAAGTAAAATAAACTTTTTTCTCCATATGTTTTGTTTCTTTGGCCAATAATAAAAGAAAACAACATACAGGCGGTCAAATTAAGATAAAACTTAAATTTGACGTTGAAAGTGCCCTCATGCATTGGTCATAAATACGGTCAATTTATTTATACTTCAAATAAATAGTTTTTATTATTTATTTTGTAACTTTTCAATGCTTAACTACTTATCGTGGTTTGTACTTGTACTCGTTAAACACAATTGGTATTATGTATGATGGTTTTTTATTCTACGAATAAATTATTCTTTAACAGACACCAACAAACATTTCTTGATTATCTTTTTCCATTCCTGGCTCATGCTGAGGTCAAAGGTCTCATGCTGAGGTCAAAGGTCATAGGGTAATTTTCCATTCCTGGCTCATGCTGAGGTCAAAGGTCATAGGGTGCATCTCTTGAGCTTCCATTCATGCAAAGGTCATAGGTCAAAGGGTGCATCTCATTATTTTTTTGACCTTTCCATCCTAAGGTATATATATAACGTCCGAGCAAAATTTTTTAAGCGGAGAATTAGCCCAGCGGGCTAGCTCACAGCTTCCGGAATTCTGGAGCTGTGAGCTCGGGGGTTCAAATCCTGGCGAGGCCCTTTTTTACCAGTAAAAAAGAACTTTTTTTTTAATTCTTGAAAAAATCGGTAGGGCTTGAACCTGGTACCTTTAGCTCAGTATGCACTCCCTCTCACCGCTCTGCTACTGAGCTTTCATGAAAATTTAACGGTTTTTGACCTGATGAATATTAGAATGGCCAAACTTAGAAAAATTTTCAGAAAAATTTCTGCCTGGCTATACCCTTGGATTTTTGGCTGATCTGAGGGCTGACCAAGGGCCTTGGAACTAAGATTGGGGAGTAAAATTTCTAAGTGCTGAGGGGTCGGGGAGGTTGCTGGGCAGTCAGTCAGCCAGTGGGCTGGGCTGGTTTGGCTGTGGGCTTTGGGATGATGGTAGGGGTGATGGACTGGAGTTGCTGGGCAGTCCGCCATCAGTGGGCTAGGCTGGTTGGGATGAGGGCTGGTGGTGATGGTAAGGGTGATGTGGGATGAGGGCTGGTGGTGATGGTAAGGGTGATGGACTGGGATGATGCTGGGCAGTCGGGCAGGTTGGGATGAGGGCTGGGGTTGATGGTAAGGGTGATGGGCTTGGATGTTGCTGGGCAGTTAGCCAGTGGGCTTGGCTGGTTGGGATGAGGGAAGGGGGCTGGCAGTGGCTGGGCTAGCAGTCATCATGCAGGGGTGTGGCTGGCTGGAGATGGGCATGCTCAAGCTGGGTAGAGGACTGGGGCCAGGGGTAGAGAGGTGTCTGGGTAATCAGTCAGCCAGATGAGCTGGTTGGATTTTAGGGTAAGGGTGATGGACTAGTATTTGTCATGCTGGGGTGTGGTTTGTTGGGCATGGGTATGATCAACCTGGGTAGATGACTGGGGTCAGGGGCTGGGATGTTCAATTGAGGGTAGGGGAAATTGACTAGTAGTACAAGTCATCATGCTGGGTAAAGGCTTGTTGGAGTTTAGACTGAGCGGGATAGGTATAGGAGGGGGGCCTAGTTGGGAGGGGGACGCTGGGTAGAAAATAAGTCTTGTTATGTGGGTATGGGTTCAAGGGGATTTCACTGTGGGTGGAATTTATTTAAAGGTGTGTTTTTTTGTATTAAAAGGTATGTAGGGTGGAATTTTTTTAACAGTAACAATTAAGTTAAATTAAATAAATTTAAAGGTGTGGTTTTTGTATTGAAGGTATGACGGGTGGTTTAGAATGTTTTTAAAGGTACGGTACTTTTGGGACTAAAGTTAGTTCTGGTATTTCCAAATTTATATAAAGGGATTATCCTCTTTATGCTGAAGAGGTTTAAAGATTCTATTTACTTTGATTTTCTGGATATAATTGGGAGGATTTAGAGATGTTTAAATGCGGCCATCTTTGTTGAATTCCCCGTCTACTCATAATATCACTGGAGTGTACTGAAAGGGACCAGTCTATTTTATATGTGCAGAGTTGAATTTTGTCACATACTTTATTAACAGTAAAAACCTATTGTTCAAACTTTGCTCAAGGGAAACTTTCTTGTTATTTCATTATGCTCTATGTCTTACTTATAATAGTTAGAACAAAAACATTAAAGGGAACGAAAGAGATTTCTTGCTACGTTTGATAGATTCATTTTATTTGACAACTCCAAATAATGCATTAATAAACAATACAGATTTTTAATATCAGTAATAAGACCATTAATGTTACTTTAGCCTAAAAAAGACAACAAACTCTGAACCTCTCAAGAGTGATAAACTCTGCACTTTATGAACACAATTTGTTTTGTTAAACTAATGCCAAATATCTTTTTTATCAACAAATAGTTTACGCCACAAAGTTGTGGAAACTTCATCGTTAGTTTGGGCACGTTTGTAGGTAAATCCCAAAATCATGATTAATGTTTTGTGCATTTTATGCTTTTTTTCCTATTTTATAGAATAACACTTTTCTTGACAAGGCTATCATTTTAGACATACATTTATTTAAGGACAATTGATTCTGAGGTAAAGTTTTCAAAAGGAAAGCTTTGTTTAATGAAGGTATTTTAAAGAAAATAAACTATTTCTCTTTGGAAAGGCTAAATCATTCAAACAACTCAACCTGTAAACTTTACATCAAATTAGGTATTCATGTCCAGAAACTAAAACAAAGATGTCTTCATTTTTCAGACATTCTGTTCACATTCATGGGTTTAATTTTGCAGTTAATTAAAATGAGACCTGTTATCTTGAAACCCCTAACTTCTTTGCAATTACCATAATTTTGTAACAGCCATAAGAAGGTCAATAATTGACCCCAGCAACCATTAGATTTGTTGGGTACCATATAGCAGTTTCTCTAGATTTCTATGAAAAAGAAATGTTGCTGTGAATATACACGCCAGAAAAACAAAACTTTTTCACAAACGGTGAGCTTTTGAATTAAAAATAATGTTCCATGGCTTTTATGATCTTTGTCAATCAGGTATTTAAAATACCTCTGAATTCAAGAACAATGATTGCAAAAAAAATATGAGTTCTTGATATTATATCAAGCATTATATTCGGCCTTTGGAAATAAAGAACGACCATTTTATTGAGGACAACGTCCGACCTACTTGAACATTTATGGTGTAGGTTTTTATATTTTTGTCAAGCTGTTTTTGCTTGTTTTTAAGGCAAATAAAATCCGAAATCCGATTAAAGTTGGAAAACATCATGTCTGTTATACTTTACATTTGTTTTACATAAAATTCAGGAATAAAATAAGTGCACCTTGCAAGCAGTTTTCTTTTGATATAATTTTTCATTCTAAAGCAGGACTTTGCACCACCATTAATTGAACCCTCGCACCACTATTCATTGAAGCTCACTGCACCCCTAGCCACTAATTAAACCATCGCACCACCAGTGCTTTTACTTTAGCCAAAGCATTGGCCGATTGCCTAGATCTCCACCTTCATGAACTCAAAAAACACACATTGTTTGCTTGCTTGCTTGCAAATGCTGCACTTACTTTTACAAGAACAATTATGTAGATCCAAGATTGCATCAGGGATGTACTTGACATTGTTAATTAAACACTAAATCTACAAGTGGTTGGTTGTTCATCAATGATTCCTTGATGTGTAGATTGCCTTGAGGACATTGGAAGTTTCCATTATGAGTTGCTCTCCTCAAACTCTGAAGCCTTCAAGATTGTAATGAAAGTTATTTGCTACACACTTGGTTGTAGGATATCAGCTTTCCCAATGCTGTGAAAAGTTAAAGAAAACAACTATATAAAGGTAACACATTAGGGTGCATGAAAAATGGAAAGGTCAAATGAATACCCCTTCCCGGTGGTATCAATTTGTACTTGTCACTGAAATCTTAAGAACATCTACCATAATTTGCATCAAACCATTGGCATAAATGGTAATATCCAAACAAAAATTGATCAATGTTTCATATTCAGTAAATTCTTTTGCAGTGGCGTAACAAGGTTGATGGCAGCTGGAGCCCACCCCCTGCTCAGAAACCTTGCCTCCCCCCTCCCCTCCCCTCCCATGAGATAAAAACAAATGCATAATTGATTGGTTTGATACAATACTTTTCCCCCCACCAAAAAAATAATAAAAAATTATATCTTTTGTCTCTACTTTTTCTCCAAATTACGCCACCCCCCCCCCCAATTAAAAACTGAACCACTGCTGTTCAGAATCCTTTCCATTCAATCTTAACGACACAGAAAATCTTAACGACATAGAAATATTTTATTTGAAAGTGCATAAAGAAACTGACAAAGAGAAACAATGTTGGTTTTACTTTTGGGTTTTGCAAATATTATTTAGTGTGATTTGTTTGTTTTTCAATAAGTATTTAAGGAGTTTTGTTAATAAAACATGTTTTAATTTTTTAAATGTGTAATTAATCTGTAGGGAGAACCACTCAGGTGGGTTAGGCTGGAGCCTGCATGATTTCCCCACCATGTTGTGGTATGTGGCGTAGAGGTGATGTTTGTATTGTGCTGCAAAAACAGCCCACTTTTTGGTGTTAGTGTAAAAAAAAAAAAAAAAAAGGTAACCCTTATGAATGTTACGTACCTCTGTTGTCACCTTTAAGCATCTAAATTAGTGATGGGTAGACATTGGGCTGATGATAGGAACTTGCAGGTCTCAGGAATCTACTCTTTGTAACAGACAGAATTCATCTGCAGATGACATGCCTTCAAAATACAAACAAATGAACTCTATGTAACATTAAGTCAAATGAAATTAAAGCATAGTTTTAATGTGATCTTTAAAATTGTAATTTTAGCCTTTAAGTATTTCAAGGAAATATTAAAAGATGACTGAAGTAGAACCATGAGATGCGAACATTTGAAACAACACAGTTCGTTTGTGTAGAAACTCATATTTCTTTAACAAAAGGAATTGTACTCTAGATGATTTTACAAAAGATGTATGAGAAACATTTTTCAAATATCAAGGAATAAACCACAAGGGAAACTGACTGGGTTAATTTTGTCCACGAAAAAAGAATTTGAAATTACTTTAGCTGATCAAAATGCTGATTAAAACCCGCACAGAGTTGTGATAAAATCTTACAAAGATGATGTGTTCTTCTTGAAATGTAAACAAGTAATTTAAATGCATAATATCTTTTGCATCCAGTACAAAACAAGGTTTTCTAAAAAGACGAGACATCTTATCAGAAATTCTTTCCAACCATTCATGTTTGATATTCCTCCCGGTATGTACACATGTGTTTACACACTTACCTTTATAGCAGAGAGGGCATTTTGAAGACAAGCTTGATGTGCAGTGGATAGACATCATCTACTTTGTGGATTGATGAATCTCATCTTGCTTCACTGGCTCTGTAAAAGTAAAATTAACAACTTATTTAATTTTGTCATATTAAAATGGAATAACATTTCGCTCATTCATTCTGGTTTTATTGGGCAAGGATTCTCAGAAACGCAAACTTAGATATTATACTAGCAAAGCATCCCCCTGATGACAAAGAAGGCAAATTTAGATCTGGGAAGCAAACCCCAGAGAAATATGCCCACGCAATAATAATAATAACTAGAGATAGTGATTGTGAACAATCACAAAGCTGTTCCTTTTTCTTTGATCTAGGAAGATCGTTTAAGTAACCAAAAATAAGAAATTGAAAGTGTATTTTGTGTAAACTTCCTGTAATCATGTTCAAACTGAATGCAAATGTCATAAAGGGGTCATCACAGAGTAAGAAATTTCAGACAAGTTTGGATCTTTAAGCAAACATTTTTTAATACATGTCATGTAGTTCAGGAGATATTTATGATAATGTGGTTTTTAACACTTCGATAGAGGGTGCTGTAACAAGTGATGACGTCATGAAGTCTGTGTTTTGCAAACCTTAGATGTCGACGATGATTCCATACACAGACACCACAATCAATGATTTTTTAAGTGACTGTGGAACCTTGTGATACAAATATGATTCATTTGAACTTCCTGTTTGGACCGGAAATTGTGGTCCAATTGGGGTCATCAATCTAAAAAAATTCACATGTGTTATAAGCTACAGTACAGCCGAACACTACGATATGACATGCATGTAAGCTACAACTTACAAACATTATGATTTTATGAAAAGTGGTTCAGAATACGATTTTTTTTTTACAGTTTTGAGCTTCCTGTTTGGACCGAAAGTTAAAGTCAAAATGGGTCAGTAACCGAATTTCAATGTTTAATGCTCAATGATCTATAACTGAAACGAATTAAAATCGTTTAGTTCGAGATTGGTCCACTCCGGTGACCAGAAGTAAGGTTTCATATGGGGTCACGGTAACCGAATTTATCTTCAATGTCAAAGGTCTAGAATGAAAGAATTGAATCGGTGTGTACTTCTGATTTGGTCACATTCCGGTGACCAGAAGTAAAGGTCATTATGGTGTCCTGGTAACCCAAATTAATCTTTAATGCTCAAAGATCTATAACTGAAGAGAAATTGAAAATCGGTTGTGTAGTTCTTGAGATATGGTCCCACTTCCGGTTGACCAGAAAGTAAAGGTCATTGATGGGGTCACGGTAACTGAAGTTCTTTCTTAATGCTCAATAGTCTAAACTGAAAAGAAATTGAACATTGGCTGTGTACTTCTTGAGATATGGTCCACTTCCGGTTGACCCGGAACTAAAGGTCAACAGGGTCACGGTAACCCAATGTTAAATTCTTTAATGCTCAGGATCTACAGCTGAAAAGAAATTGAAAATCAGGTGTGTACTTCTTGAGATATGGTCACACTTCCGGTTGACCCAGAAGTAAAGGTCATTATGGTGTCCTGGTAACCAAATTTAATCTTTAATGCTCAAAGGATCTATAACTGAAGAGAAATTGAAAATCGGTTGTGTAGTTCTTGAGATATGGTCCCACTTCCGGTTGACCAAGAAGTAAAGGTCATGAAGGGGTCACGGTAACTGAAGTTCATTCTTTAATGCTCAATAGATCTATAACTGAAAAGAAATTGAACATTGGTGTGTACTTCTTGAGATATGGTCCCACTTCCGGTTGACCCAGGATAAAGGTCAACCAGGGTCACGGTAACCAAAGTTCAATCTTTAATGCTCAAAGGATCTTATAACTGAAAAGAAATTGAAAATCGGTTGTGTACTTCTTGAGATATTGTCCCACTTCCGGTTCACCCGGAACTAAAGGTCAACATGGGGTCACAGTAATCCATGGCTGATCTCCAATGCCCAAGAGGTCTATCACTGAAAAAAAGTTTAAAATCGGCTGTGTACTTCTTGAGATACGGTGCTTCAAAGATTTACTAATTAAAGCTTTGAATTGAGAAAGAGGTAATTTCTATTTCATATTATTGAATATGAGGAGGCTTCAAACATGAAGCCTCTCAGGCATTTGAATGCACACAATTCTATGCAACAAGTTTGTTTTTTTCTTTCCTCATTTTATTGTTACTTCCAATTGAGCCCAAATGTTCACAGGTTTGTTATTTTATGCATATGTTGGGATACACCAAGTGAGGATACAGTGAAATTACAGTTCCTGGTTATCAAAACTTTTCAAAACCCTTGATTTGATCATAAGTATACCTGCTGGTGGAGAAGACATCCGTGGGTCTTGACACTGGGCAGCATACTTTTGGAGCAGTAGACTTCATCTGACATAAACATGTCTGTAGCTATCCTAAATGCAAACGAAAAAAAACAAATATTTTGAAAGGGGTGTGTGTTGTTTTCTTTTTATTGCCGAAATGAATTGCTTATGCTTTGGTCTCAAAGCATGATTTATATCTTGTGGTTTTAAACAATGAACATAATAGAAAAGACGTCCCCTGTTTTTGTTGTTTTCTTGCATGTCCACTGTGGTTGTATTGTTTGATGGGGATTCGGTAACAATTCCAGTCTATTGTTGGTTGAATCTTTGTTTACTAAAGTATCAGTGCAAGTTTTGTCTCCTTAAATACATGTATAAGTTTTTGAAGCGATGACTCAATTTTAACTTTGTCGCGTTTTGACAAAGTGATGAATGTGCTCTTCAGCCACAATGTTTGGAGAAAAATTGCTCTTACATCTGCACTCGAATGGCATAGGTTGTGGGTTCATACCCTGACTGGGTAACATGGCTGTGGATTTATTTTATTCAAAGGACTCAGGAAAGCACTGAATTACACATATGTTAAGAAGTTTACCTTTTTTAGCAGAAAATGCATTTTGCATGCAAGGTTAATTTTGCATGCAAGGTTGATGTACAGTGCACAGAGATCTGCTTCGTTGATTGGTGAATCTCACTTCAGCCTAGGTCTGTAAAGACAAAATTAACAAATGACATAAAATTATCTTATTAAAATGGAATAACAGTCCTTTAAAACAAAATATACTAAATTGACTCAGCGATTTGAATAAAATTCAATGCAATCTTATGGAGTAAAAAGACACAAATGGCAAGATTTGCATTTTGAGATTGAATTTAAGGCAACGGTGTTGGTGTTAATGTAAATTGGATGGGGGGTAAATTTGCACCCTTACTTGTTTCCACTCCCCCCCTTAAGCAAAACAAAAATTTGGCTTCAATCTTTTTTCTTTTGTTTTACTAACAAACTTCACTAAGCAAACAATCTTTACACTACCATTTGTGTTTATTTTTATCCCTTTTGCTGTTAACATTTTGAATCAAAGGAAATTATATAATCGTTTGTCCCAAAATAATTTAATTCCCCTTCACTTGCCCCATCCCCAAAAAGAATAAAATAAATTAAGAGTTTCGCAGCCAGTAGTTGGAACTACCAAGGAAAAGTGATGCTTCATTAGAATGAAGTTTACCCTTTTAAACAATGTAAATCAGATATTTGATTATCCCAAAACAATTTGCTTGACCATCACTTGCCCCCCCCCATCCAACAAACAAATTAATCCGTCAATAAATTCTAGAGTCTTGGGGCTAGTACATGGAACTACCGAGGGAAAGTGATTGTAAATTTGAATGAAGGAAACTATGATAGATTTATGAACAAACAACTGTTTAATGTTCAGGAGTTTCCTTTACCTTTTATAAAGGAGACAGCAAGTATTGTTTGAAGCTTTGCATGGTGTGGCAAAATAGGAAGGAACTATAAATAAATAAATAGTAAACTTGCGGGTACAACCATGTGTAAATCTCTTTTGTGCGAGTGTCGGCTCTGAAAAGAGCCGCTGTGGTCTCTACGTTTCAAACAGTATACTCTGCTCGTCTTCCGGAGAATGCTGGACTGCTGGTGGTGATGGAGCTTAAGTAGCCAACACACCGACCGATACCTTCACAGCTCTTCATTCCATCATCCACGCTTCAAGTCTGCCGTCGGCAACACCTGTGACCAAGACAGCTTGAAGCAAGAACTTCACCACACCAAGACATCGCTACAACTCAACAGCTACAAGACTTTCAACTTCAGCCAGCCCAAGCCAAGCTTCACACCAGAAGAAAGACTGCATTTTAAAACAACCTCCCGTACATCAGTCACGCATCTCACAAGCTCCAACGCATCTTCAGCCAAGCTCAAGTAAAGACCTTCCACACAGCACCCAACAAGATTCAAGCATCACTTCATACACACAAGGACCAGCAAGACACAAAAGCCAAGGCCGGGGTTTACCACATTCCGTGTGAAGTATTCGTTCAGGAGACAACAAAGGCCACAACATATCCACAAGAATCAAGGAACATCAAGCACATGACAGACTGGGTCACCTTGACAAATCAGCCATCACCAAACACTCACACCAACAAGATCACCTCATCAACTGGACGCAAGCTAAGCTCATCGCACCTGTCAGGGAGGCCATTGAGATCAAGGCACACAACACAGTTCCACAAGACATCGGGTTCTTCATCAAACGACATCTTGTCACCTATCCATCCAACCCTTCCAGCAGCAGCTCACCACAACAATGACACACTCCAACGCACACACATCCAGCCAGCAGCCAACTCACACGCTTCACTGGTCAAGAACAGCTTCGACCCTTCTTGCCCAATTAATGTGCATCCCACAAGCGCTACTTAAGCTCCATCACCACCAGCAGTCCAGCATTTTCCTGAAGACAAGCAGAGTATACTGTTTGAAATGTCGAGACCACACTTGCTCTTTTCAGAGGCAACACTCTCACAAAAGAGATTTACACATGGTGGTACCCGCAAGTTCACTATTTATTTAGTTATAGTTCCTTCCTGAGGAGAGAGCAGTTAATTGACCAAACTTACTGTACATTGTTAGAAAGCTTGTCCACTGCAGGTCTAAGACATCTACTTGGTTGATGAGTAGATCACTGTAGAGATGCAAACAAACAACACAATAATGCTTGACTTTAGCTTTGAAATAATAACAAGTATTGAAGCACAAGGGTAGTTTGAGAAAACCTTTAATTATTGCAATGCATGACAGATGCAAAATGATGCTACGAGATAAATTGCCCACTTGTATTTTTTCACCACTTAACAGTAGCAGATTTTGTTATGACCTTTCAAGTAGCAATTCCTTAATAACTCCTAAAAACAAGAATGGTGTGTTGACAAACACAAATGCCCCGCTGAGATTAATCTCATGACTTATCACTCGGACACTATTTCTTTTGTTTTAGCAATAATGACCGTGAACTTTGACGTAGGGGGTTGACAATCGATAGGCCTCTGAGGGACCTCAAGACCAATTTACAGATCAAGTTTGAAGTTAATATTCCAAGTCCTTCTTGAGAAATCGTTGGGACAATGATTGCACACACACACACACAACCTTATGGATCGGGTTTGTGGGGTCCTGCTATTCTTACTAATGTTGTTCCCTTATTCCCTTTTCTAAAGAATTTCTCCATGGGGTCCGAGTTGTAAAAAACAAACTTTGTGGGGTCCATTGTTTTATTGTGTTAAAGACCCAACAAGGGCCCTTCTGTAAGCCCTCACACACACAAACACATGGAAGGACAAGGCAAATACTTTGCCCCCTTCGGCTTGCTTCACCGGTGTTTATATATTTTTTTCTTAATAAAGCCTAGTATCTTCAAACTGTCCAAAATCTCTTGAATCATCTCAAATTAATGGGTGCTCATATAGTTCAATTTACCTGTTGATGGAGATACCTGGAATCTCAATGATGAGCAGCGTGCATATCTAATTTTGGAGAGGTAGACTTCATCTGACAATGGCATGTCTGTAACTAGCATAAATGCAAACAAAAAGAATACACTGTTTTGTGAAAAGGGCCTGTGTTGTTTCTTTATAAATACAGCAACAATTTGATGATGCTTATAGTTCATAAGAGGGCGCCATACAAGTTACCTAAGAGCTTGATTTATATCATAAGCATAACAGAGATGGCCCGTGTTTGTCTTTTCCTTGCCCACTGTAAGTGTTTTGTTGTGTGGGGATTCAGTGACAGTTTCACTTTCTTTTGGGTGAATCTCTGTTTACTAAAATATTGGTGCAAGTTCTGTCTCCACAACAATTCACAATAAATGAACAAGTTTTTAAAGCAATGACTCAACTTCAATTCGTCTTTGTTTTCTCAAAGTGATGTATGTGCAAATCAGATAAAATTGTGTTTGGAGAAAAATCAACGTTTAAGTTGAACTACATTTTCAATATCAGTGGTCTAGTGGTAACTCATTTACTCTGGAATAGCAACGGTTGTAGGTTCCAATCCCATCTGAAAAATAGGGTAGTGGATTTTTGTTTTATTCACAGGACTTGGAAAAACACTGAATAACGCATATGTGTGAAGAAGTTTACCTTTTTAGCATAAAATGCATTTTGCATGCAAGGTTGATGTACAGTGCACAGAGATCTGCTTTGTTGATTGGTGAATCTCACTTCAGCTTTACTAGCTCTGTAAAAGCAAAATAACAAATGATATATTATCTTATTGAAATGGAATAACAGTCCTTCGAAAAGAAATTAATATAGAATTGATTCAGTGATTCAAATCAAATTCAATGTGATCTTTTGGAGTAAAAAGTCACAAAATAGTAAGATTTGAATGTTGAAATTTGTTTAAGGCATTGGTGTTAGTGTAAATTGGACTTGTGTAAATTTCCACCCATACAGCTCCTACAACCCCCCCCCCCAAAAAAAAGACCAAAATTCCCCAAAACAAAAACACATGGGGAAAAGAACCCACATACTGAGTTTTTAATATAATAAATTTGACTTCATACTTGTATGTTTGTTTTAGTAACAAACTTTGCTAAGTAAAACAATCTCCACACTACCATTTGTGGTTATTTTTAATCACTCTTGCTGTAAAAATTTTGATTCATGGGAAATTAGATATTTGATTGTCCTAAAGTGTAAAGACAAGTAGGTGGAACAACCAAGTGAAGTGGCGCAACCAGTGGGAGTGGGGGGCTCATGCCTAACCCCGCCCCCTTAAAAAAAAAGGATCCACGAAAAAACAAAACAAAGGGGGGGGGGGAAATTGTCATAGGAAATGAATTCGTCACCCAGCGATGGAAAGTAAGTAGCACCAAACAGGAATGTTCCTTCAACAACAAATGCAGTATTACCGACGTCCACAGTATTAACAAAAACTCTTGCCCACGTTGTACAGCATACACTCAGTTAAGAAGTGCTTAAAAGAGAAAGTCTATTTCTATTTTTAAGTATTTGGAGGCTGGATTTTTCACCCCCCCAAAAAAACTGCCAAAAGCCCAGTGCTTAAGGAGGCTTTGCCCCATGGACCCCCACCAGGGCTTAGACCCTGGACCCCACAAGGGGCCTTAAGGCTAGCCCTGGACCTCATCCAACACATTTCTTTGAGCCCCCCACCCCCGACAAAATCCTGGGTGCGCAGTTGACCAAGGGAAAGTGATGCTTCACTTGAATGAGAAACTAGGATAAATTTATGAACTAACTGTTTTAATGTTCAGGAGTTTCCCTTACCTTTTATAAAGGAGAGAGCAGTTCATTGACCAGACTCATTGTACTTTGTTAGGAAGCTTGTCCACTGCAGGTCTCAGACATCTTTTTGGTTGATGAGTAGATCTCTGTGGAGATGACAACCCTCCCTATATCATGCAAACAAAGAACACAATAATGCTTGACTTTAGCTTTAAAATACAATTGGTGCTCGATATGGGGCAGAGGGTACCCCCCCCCCCCATTATGTCTTCATTGTGTGGTTGGAATCTCAGGAATTCTTTTGAGGGTTTTGTTTTTGGGGGGAGTTCTATACAAGAGGAAAATAGTGTGTTATAGTATGGGAACATTGGGGGGGGGGACACCCTCTGCCCAATATTGGGCAGGCTATATTGAAATAATAACAAGTATTGAAACACAAGGATAGTTTGAGAATACCTTTTATTATTGCATTGCATGGCAGTTGCAAAATTATATTATGTGGTAAATTGCTCACTTGTATTTTGTTCACTCAACCACTTATCAGTAACAGATTTTTAAACTGATATTTCAAGTAACAGTTTTATAATTACTCCAGAAAAAAACAAGATTGGTGTGTTGACAAATACAAATGCCCCGCTGAGATTAATCTCATTCATGAGTTTACAAATAAAGAATACAATAATGCGTATTGGCTCTGAAGAGCTTTTATAACCAATTCACATCAGCGGGCCTGGCAGGCGTTTTCAGGTACTGCAAACGTCATAACTTGTGCATAATAATAATAATATTACATGGACTTATATTAGCACACATTTCTGGAAACCGAACAAGGCACATATGTACAAAAAAACAAAAAGTGACACAAAAGTTATGTTCAGAACAAAGCAAGAGAAAAACTAGCGATACAAATTGGACTTCAATTCCCTCTTGAAGATGTTCAAAGATGTCGTTTGACGTAGTGTGGCCATGGGCGTCAATCTGTCTACAAATGTGAGGGGGGCACCACGAGTTATGGTGTGGGGTCCAGGGGCCCGCGCAGTGGTTCAGGGTGCTGAGCCCCCTGAAGGTGTTTGGTTTTAGCATGTCTAAATGGCCTAGAATTCTTTGCTTTAAATACATGTATTTACATACAAATCATCTCTGTTTCAGAGAGAGAAAGAAATAGAGACACTAAAAAATCCAAACAAACATGATATATTAATCTTACTCTAATCACACAACTTTTAATCTTCTACAATCTCCTTCCCTCCTAGCCCCCAACCAATGGTTTGGCGATGGACATCATTCATGTATGGTAACGGGGTCCTTCTAGAATTATCCCTCAACATCTCGTCTTTGTTGACGATGAATCTTAAACTGTTTTGAAATCAATATTTGTACATTGACAAACTTCCTGCATTACTTGTTAGATTTGCATCATCGACAGCAACGGGGCGTCCCGGGATTATAGGGGGGTGGGCTCAAAACAAAGTAACAGTGGGTGGGGTCTAGGTGCCAGCACTATGGCCCCTGGACCCAGGGGCGAAGCACCCTGAAGCTCTAAACTTCGGCATTTTGGGGGGTGGAAATTCAAGTTTCTGTATGCCTAAAAACAGAGGATAAACACACTTTGTAAGCAATTTTGACTCACAAATATTTATGTAATATCGACTGGTTGAAGCCCAGCGAAAGTATTAAGACATGTTGTACACACCACCAGGTCTGCACCACACAGAGAAACATCATCGCTTTTGTAGTATACATTATAGTGCAGATTGCAGAAAGCATTGTACATTAAATAATACAGGCCACTCTCGGGCGGGCCAATGCCCAGTGAGTAAATGGCCGATCAGTTTTGGGCAGCACAATTGATTTTGGGGTACGACTTGCGTACAATGAGTTGACCTGGGTATGAGTTGACCTGCTTCTCACGTTCCACAGAGGTGGAGCTTTGTGATACGAATACCGCCTTGATTAAAAGGCTACTAACTAGACCAGCTAAGTCTACAGTTTGTTTACAGTTGCACATCAGTAAACGTCATGGCACTGACGATGTTTAAAAGGGACATACCGGCTTACTGTTTACCTAATTCAGTGATGTGGAATCGCAGACAATAATTTTTAGATGGTTGTTATATAAATAAAATCATCAAATATCACGTAATTTACGAAAAATGTGAAGAAAAAAAAAACGCAGTCAAAGGTCAGGGTTTACGCTTTTCCAGCCGTTGCAACTGTAACGTTTAAGTGACATTGCATTGTAAGTAGGCTGGTTCTCAAAACAATAGCGAGGCATGAGGATCCAGTCTTCATTTCCATGAAGCAAAAATTCAAGTGCAATTAAAAAACCAACATAAACACAGTCAGTCTAGTCCGATCCACACCAACTTGTATTCTGTGGACATCGTGCAGCTATTACTAAGGTGAGACCAGCTACATATGGGATATAAAGTTTGTCATCGTCTTAGTGCAGGCAACACGCAATGTGACAATAGTTAGGGGATAATAGCTAGGGGTTACAGACTTGTAAAACAAAATGTAATTAATGGTCTGGCTCCCTACCCCTCCCACAAGTTTCGAGTTCATGCCCCGGGGTTTGTCTCTCTCTGGCCCCACGAGACACGGCACCGGCTGTACGTGATATGCCCCAAGGTTTATGTTCCGCTAGCTCACCACGCTGGTGCGTATTAAAACACGCTTCCGTTGCACGGACTCTCTGAATGCAAATCTTAAGTTCGATTTTTCATCATTATTTACAACTTGTATGCATAATCTGAATACTTAGTCTTTTTTATCAAATACTCATAATGAACAATTTTTTTTAAAACAAATTTTAATTTGGTTTAGTTATTCACTTTTATACGGCTGGAAGTCCGAAGATAACGTGATTTATCCGATGTGTCATACGTTTTTTTTTAAATGCTTGAAACCGGCCAAATTTAATGGATTCTTTTAGAAACCGTTCTTCTCCATTCCGAGAAGACCTTTGGAGTCATGTTTTAGTCTATTTTGTAGCCCAAATAGCCCAAAGAAGCCGGTGTTTCCATATAACGAGTAATATTGCCAGCTCGAGATTCTGTATAAAATTACACCAAAAACAAGCGTGCACAAAATCAATTTAATGCACTCTCCATAATAGGGCAATCTGACAACTGGAGAAAAATTTCGGCAAAAAAACTACATAGTGAGTTTCTATTAGAAAAATCATCACACTTCCCGATTTTTAGGCCGAGGGCCAAGAAGAAGGACTGGAGAGGAGAGGTAGTCCGGCGTATTGGCATTATTCATGGGACTAATGACTATAGTTTGGTATGACTGATGAGGATTAAAGTTCTAATATTAGTAATAATAATAGGATATTTATTCAGCATATCAAAAAGAATAACACAAAATACAAAAAGAATATTACCAAAAAAAAAAAAATAAGCCAATGGGCAATGGCACATGCCTGGAATTAAAAAATTTAACTAAGAAACTGTGACTCGAAAGCCTTTAACTGGGGTCCGAGTTAACCTGGGTACTATGACTATGAGTACGAGTGACTTGGGTTGGGGTACAATATTTCTGGTCTGAGTTGACTTCGAGTCTACGAGTACTAGGTGACCTGGGGTACGGTTGATCTAGACCAGTAACTGGGGCGCTGTATTCCTTTTTCGAAATTTTGACATTATCTGTCATGCTAGTATGACAGATAATGTCAAAATTTCGAAAAAGGAATACAGCGCCCCAGTTACTGGGTCTAGGGTTGACCTGTTTCCATACGAAGTGGGACTGACCTTATGAATTAACAGCCATAAATTTTTAAAGATTATCAGTAAATGCTAAGGTTCCCTTTTATTATATGTATGGAAAGAATTAATCTGCAACGACAAGAAGAATTGGAGCTTTGTAGTTCTCTAAATGCGTTCTGTTCTGAAAACTGAAAAAAGTGTCGGGCAGCCCGAGCCGAAAAATATTATATCCCCAGTTTCTTTAATTTCTTTGTATGAAAACCCTTAATAACAAAATCATCTTTGTCACCAACAAAATAGTAACTCACCATCCCACTTTTGCGGGTAGTTGTGTCCTTGGAACTCGTTAAAATCTTGAATTTGTTCGAGAAACGGCACGGAGATGTGTCGACTGGTCCAATCTGTCTTTAAAAATGGCGGTACAACACGTCATACGCTGCTTCTGTCATACGTCACTGCTGATCATGCATTGGCTTTCTGCATGGCCGTATCCGAAATGACGGCTACGGCTAGGGCTACGACTGTTGCTATGGGTGTTTCTAAGGACGTCCTATACTTCAACGCATGATGACGCGGAAATCTAGCCGTAGCCGTAGCTGTAGCCGCTAATTCGGACACGGCCTAATGTACATGTACATAACACAAAAGGGCGTTCTCATTGGCAGATCGTCATTATTTTTAGTTAAACATATTTTGTCACATAAACAATGATTGTTTATGCAACTGCGCCCTCAACTCATGTCGCCTCTCCAGGGTCCAATTTTATAGAGCTTCTTTTAAACAGAAAATTTTCTCAACATTTTTATGCTAAGCAAAAATAAGCAGGAAACCAATCTCAGACTATACATTATAAATGGTATTTTGGCTGGTAACCTTATTCTGCTAAGCATAATTGTTTGTGCTTATTAGCTACTTTTGTGTTTTAAAAGCAGCTCTATCAAATTGGGCCATGGACTGTGATACTGTTTCAGAAGGATGCTTTTTGTGGAGGATTAGAATCTGGAATTTCATAATTGGGGAACTTTTAAATATTATACGATTTTTAAAGTTTAGAATCCTGACTTCACATGCAAGTGGGTAAACAAAATAATCATGTTTTGCAAGAAAGGGGGATGTTGGAAACAAATTTAAATTTTTCAGGATGGCAAAAGAAGATCTCAAAAATCAAAAAGAACTGTTTTTGAAACAAGTAAACCAAAAGAGCTTAGGAAATGCAATTTATGTTATGTGAATTACCATCCTATACATTAAATAATGCTTCCAACACATCAAAAAGTCACTGTGAATAATAACAAGTTTGAGTCTTCTCTATTCATGTTCTTATTTACTTTTTATTATTTTAAGGAAGATTATTCTCCATATAATAATTGTCATACATTCCACCTGATTTTTATTCATAGACATTAGGAGTGTTTAAATAGCTCTCAATGACAGATAATCAAAGACGGTAACCTGATTTGAATAATTAGATTTGAAAATAATACTTTGTTCAGTTTTCACTTAAACTGTCCTTTAAATCACAACAAAGTACTAATAAAAGAGCAATAACGTTAATGCGACTTTTCCCAGTTATTTGAGTTTGGTAATAAATGAGACTTAATACTGATCCAGAAGGTCAATGATTAACACAGTGTACAATATTGTGTGTGTTTTTTTCAGTACATTTATGACTCACTTTGCATGCCTTAGCATTTAGGGATGATGCAACATCTGTTTTTAAAGGCACGATATACTTTTAGTAATTGTTAAATACTAGAATCCTCGCTTCGTGTATCCCAACATTTGTATGCATAAAATAACAAACCTGTGAAAATTTTGGCTCAATTGGTCATCAAAGTTGCAAGAAAACAATGAAACAAAAACACCCTTGTTGCATAGCATTTTGTGCTTTCCAATGCTTGAGAAAGGCTAATCATACCTGAAGCCTTTCTCAGATTCAAATATTTTAGTGAGAAATTACCTCTTTCTCAAAAACTACATTACTTCAGAGGGAGTTGTTTCTCACAATGTTTTATACTATCAGCTCTGAGGTGCTCCTAACCCTTTCATGCACCATTCATTTTAGTGATAAATTTATCATATGGACACATTAATTGTTCAGTAGTATTTTGGAAATCACAACCCCCCCCCCCAAAAAAAACGGTCACATTAGCACCCTCAAGAGTCTTCTTTCCCATTCTGAAAACTGTGTGGCCGTGGGATTTTTATTTTTTGTTTCACAGCTATTTTTCTGCATAGATTTCAACTGGTCGCTAGGGACCGGTCAGCGTGTGAAAGAGTTAACCCTCTAGAGACCATTCATTTCTGTATCATCATCACCATATACCCCCAGACATAGTTTTATTGTTTACTTTTTGAAATATTTGTTTTAATACTATGTTAACATGGAAAACATTTGAAAATGTAAATTGGGTTCATGACCTTTACTTTGACCTTTTTGGTTGAGTGGATGTAGGTCAGACCTTGCAGCTGTTTTCAGCAGCTATGGGCTCCAAAGGGTTAACAATTAAGTTGTTATGGTAATGTACTTATTGAGTAGTTACCAAAAGTATCAACTGGATATTCATTCCAGTCCTTTTATAAAGAACTACTAATGTTCCCCACAATGAGTCATACTTGGTCATCAGTTTTTCAAAGAGAAAATAACACTCTTTGTAACTAGTGTGAACATCTCACCCAGTGGCGTAACCAGGGTGTGGGGGTAGGGAGGCAGGGGCTGGAAGCTTCCCTGTTCAGAACCCTTGCAACCCTCACCCCTCAAAATGAAATTGAAAACATACACAATTAAATGGTTTGATACATTAAATAAATAAATAATTAAACAAATTAATTAATTAAATTAAACTGAAAATTGTTCCATGATGTTTGGAGAATTTTTAGAAACCGTTTTTGTATTTGGCTTCCTATCAGTTCTCCTTTTTATAAAAAGTGTTCAAAATTTATGGAAATTGTATTTCTTTTGAAGCTGCTTTGGAGGAGATAGTTAATGTGCTGCTAATAATAAAAGTATACCATGCTCAAATTTACCTGGGAGAGGCGAAAACCAGATAAAAAACCAATTTGGGTAAAAAAATCTGGAAATTCCTCTACCTCAGAAGAGCGATCAAGCTATATTTGCTTCAGGTTTGTCCCAATGCAGCTGCACACACTAAATCAACTGAGAAGATGGAGGAGGCAGTTTGATCATCTTGTAGGAGTTGATATTGAAACTAGGAGTCTCTGTGATAGAAAATGGAGGAACAATATGTTGTGATCTCTGTTAAGACAAGCGAAGTTTTGAGCCTGATTTGGAAAACAGTGAAAGAAATAGCAAATTTTAACAAAAACAGTTTAAGAATAGAATTTGGTATTAAAAGTAACACTTTTGATGAAGGAAAAAAACTATTTGAAATGAAGCATTAGTTGTCAAAAAAGAAAGAAAGCAGTGTTTCCCTGTTGGAAACGATAAAATCATGCTGAAGTTGTGAATTCACTATGAGATGGTTTCCAGTGAAATAAACAAGGAATATGATTTTCCAAGGCAAACAGAAGAAGACAAAATGCATATTTTTTACTTTCAAGGCTCACAGCCGTACATCCCTCATGATAAAGCATGTATCTCCAGAGGCAAGTATCATCATCAGGTTGACAGTGCATTAACTCTTTGGAAAATGAAATCATCCTAGCTAATGGTCCTTAAAGCTCAGAAAGTATTTTTAAGTGAAAAGGATTTTCGAGACTCTACCCTGCCCTCAAATTAACAAACCACTTTTTGTTTATTTTGATTTTTACCTTCAAGGATCATGAATACAGGAGCAAGTGTAGTACATCACTCATGGTATTGGCTTGTGTCACAAGAAGCAAGCATCATTAACATCAGGTTGACAGAGCACCATCCCCTTGGTTAACCAACATCATCCAAGCTATACAGGTCCTTAAAGCTCCATGTATCAAAACTGCTGTGAAATAGTAAGGTTTTGATTTAATTAATACATGTACAAGTATTTTTAAGTGACAAGGAATTACCAGAGGTAAACTCTGCCCCACCCCCAAATAAACCAACCAGTCTTTGTTTTTCTCTATTTTTACATTCGAGGATCATGAATACAGCTGCACATCTAGTACATCCCTTATGGTAAGGTGAGGTGTCTCAAGTAGCAAGCATCAGCAACATCAGGCTGACAGAGCACCATCTCCTTGGGTAGATGACCTTAACCTCAATTTACCAAACTGCTGTGAAATAATGAGGTTTTGGTTTCATTAAAACACAAGTATTTTTTAATTGAAAAGAAATTTTCAGAGTCAACCTCTGCCCTGCCCCCAAGTAAAACAACCACTTTTTGTTTATCTTGAATTTTACCTTCAAGGATCATGAATACAGGAGCACATCTAGTACATCCCTCAGGTAATGCAGGTGTCACAAGTAGCAAGCATCATATTATCAGGTTGACGGAGCGCCACTTCCTTGAGTAAGTTACATCATCCAAGCTACATGTCCTCAAAGCGTCTCAGGCCAAACTGGTGAAATAATGAGGTATTGGTTTACTTCAAATACAAATATATTCAAATGAAAAAAGTTGTTTTTGGTGGCAAAGTAGAAGAAAAACACAGTTTTCTTTTTCTTCAATTTTACCTTCAAGGATCATGAACACAGCTGAACTTTAAGTACAGCCCTCATGTGTAACAAGAAGCAAGACTTATCAACATGAGGGTAACCAGAAACATTTTAAGACTAAAAATCTGGTAATAAAAGGATAAACAAAACAAGTGAAAAAACAGCAATATCCAATACTTTTGATGAAGGGAAAAAACCTGTTTGAAATGAAGTATTATAGTTGTCACAAAGAAAGACAGAAGTGTTTCCTTTAAAATAATGCTGAAGCTGTGAATTAAAGATGAATTGATTTCCAGTGAAACAAAGATAAATAGACAATAAGATTTTTACCTTTAATGGTCACAGTAGCACATCTGGTACAGCCCTCGTGGAAAGGCAAGGTGTCACAAGAATAAAAAAATCATCAACATCAGGTTGACTGAGCACCTCCACAGAGAGTAACTGACATCATCCATGCTACATGTCTGCAGAACATTCACTGCTGATTGGCTGACGACGCCTAATCAAAGTAGTTGATGGCCCTTTCCATCAGATGAGAGACTGTCACCTTCTGTGTGTCAAGCTATGAAAGACAAACAAAGGTTGGCTGGCCTGGCATTATTTATAAATTAATATACAAGACTTTTGAATTTTTCTCACAATCAATTTACAAACTTACAAGCATCAGAAAAACTGACGGTTGGGAAAAACATTGGAACAGATGTTGTTATTCATTAATCTGGGATGACGTCTTTCCTTTTGTGTTTTCTGTAAAGCTTTAAAATAAAGAATCAGCCTAGGTTTGCTAAATCACTATTATTTCTTACCAATATTTTGCAAACATACCATCTAAAAATAAGAAGAAAAGAAGTGTTGAAAATTTGAAGCAAAAAATAGTTGATGACTGTTCATCCAAGATGATGCCTACATATACTTGGAAGAAGAAATACATCCACAAAAGTTGTTGTTGTAGAGAAATCTGACGTGTGAACTGTCTTTAGGAGTTTGAAGGACATAAATGATGAACTCTGGAGAGGCGAGTTACTGAAGACAAACTTGAAATGAAGATCTTGCAGGCTGCAGTAGAAAGTAGGGCCGTACGCCATAATGAAGGAGAACTTTTTTATTCCATCCTTTTCAGGTTTCCATTTTGAGCAAAAGAGGAACTCTTTCAAAATAATCAGTGCTACAAATATGCACTGAAGAGTTTCAATCTCTATGCAACAGATACTAGAAAAGGAGGAACGAAGGAGACCCGAGTTGTTGAAGATTGATATTGAAAAGGATCTTAGTTGCCGATGTAGAAAATGGCCAATACATCTTAGATCTTGATGTTTGAGGAAGAATCCATCACTTGAATATGTTGGAATATGAAATGCTGAACAACGAACACACGGATGCAATTGACTGTAGATAACTTTAAAAGAGAGTTCAGATAATGAAGAAGAAATACATCCACAAAAGTTGTTGTTGAACAGAAATCTGACCTGTGAACTGTCATTTGGAGTTTGAAGGACATGAATGATGAACTCTGGAGAGGCGAGTTACTGAAGACAAACTTCAAATGAAGATCTTGCAGGCTGAAGTAGAAAGTAGGGCCGTAGGCCATAATGAAGGAGAAGTTTTAAATTCCTTCCTTTTTCAGGTTTCCATTTTGAGCAAAAGAAGAACTCTTTCAAAATAATCAATGCTACAAATATGCACTGAAGAGTTTCTATCTCTATGCAACAGATACTAGAAAAGGAGGAACGAAGGAGACCTGAGTTGTTGAAGAAGACTGAAAATGAAGAAGATCTTAGTTGCCGATGTGGAAAATGGACAATACATCTTCGATCTTGAAGTTTGAAGAAGAAGAAATACATCCACAAAACATGTTGTTGTAGAGAAATCTGACCTGTGAACTGTCTTTTGGAGTTTGAAGGACATGAATGATGAACTCTGGAGAGGCGAGTTACTGAAGACAAACTTGAAATGAAGATCTTGCAGGCTGAAGTAGAACGTAGGGTCGTAGCCCATAATGAAGGAGAACTTTTACATTCCTTCCTTTGCAGGTTTCCATTTTGAGCAATAGAGGAACTCTTTCAAAATAATCAGTGCTACAAATATGCACTGAAGAGTTTTAATCTCTATGCAACAGATACTAGAAAAGGAGGAACGAAGGAGACCTGAGTTGTTGAAGAAGACTGAAAATGAAGCAGATCTTAGTTGCCGATGAGGGAGTGTCTATAGCTGCACAGGTACAGAATGCAGATGATTCTCCATATTGACCAATAGGTAGGACCTCTTAATGCACATCTTTGAGGCCCTAACTAAGCACTGACAGACGTTGAGCCAGCTTAGCCTGTGGTGCAGTTTATTGTCAAACTCCAGGACAAAAGAGTTTGTGATGATTCAGGAGGGGGTGTCAAAAATTCATTATATGATCACCTGGTTTTTGAAGACAATGCTTGACTGTAGATAACTTTGAAAGGAGAGTTCAGATAATGAAGAAGAAATACATCCACAAAAGTTGTTGTTGTACAGAAATCTGACCTGTGAACTGTCTTTTTTGAGTTTTAAGGAATGATGAACTCTGGAGAGGCGAGTTACTGAAGACAAACTTGAAATGAAGATCTTGCAGGCTGAAGTAAAACGTAGGTGCGTAGGCCATAATGAAGGAGAACTTTTATATTACTTCCTTTTCAGGTTTCCATTTTTGGCAATAAAGGAACTCTTTCAAAATAAAAAGTGCTACAAATATGCACTGAAGAGTTTAAATCTCTATGCAACAGATACTAGAAAAGGAGGAACGAAGGAGACCTGGGTTGTGGAAGAAGATTGAAACTGAAGAAGATCTTAGTTGCCAATGTAGAAATTGGCCAATACATCTTCGATCTTGATGTTTGAAGAAGATTCCATCATTTGAATGATATGTTGGAATATAACATGCTGCCCAACGAACACACAGATGCAATTGACTGTAGATAACTTTAAAGGAGAGTTCAGATAATGCAGAAGAAATACATCCACAATAGTTGTTGTTGTAGAGAAGTCTGACCTGTGATCTGTCTTTTGGAGTTTGAAGGACATGAATGATGAACTCTGGAGAGGCGTCTTACTGAAGACAAACTTGAAATAAAGATCTTGCAGGCTGAAGTAGAAAGTAGGGCCGTGGGCCATTGTGAAGGAGAACTTTTATATTCATTCCTTTTGGAGTTTGAAGGACATAAATGATGAACTCTGGAGAGACGTCTTACTGAAGACAAACTTGAAATAAAGATCTTGCAGGCTGAAGTAGAAAGTAGGGCCGTAGGCCATACCGAAGGAGAACTTTTATATTCCTTCCTTTTCAGGTTTCCATTTTGACCAATAGAGGAACTCTTTCAAAATAATCAATGCTACTAATATGCACTGAAGAGTTTTAATCTCTATGCAACAGATACTAGAAAAGAAGGAACGAAGGAGACCTGAGTTGTTGAAGAAAATTGAAACTGAAGAAGATCTTAGTTGCCGATGTAGAAAATGGCCAATACATCTTCGATCTTCATGTTTGAAGAAGAATCCATCACTTGAATGATATGTTGGAATATGAAATGCTGAACAACGAACACACAGATGCAATTGACTGTAGATTACTTTGAAGGAGAGTTCATCAGATAATGAAGAAGAAATACATCCACAAAACATGTTGTTGTAGAGAAATCTGACCTGTGAACTGTCTTTTGGAGTTTGAAGGACATGAATGATGAACTGTGGAGAGGCGAGTTACTGAAGACAAACTTGAAATAAAGATCTTGCAGGCTGAAGTAGAAAGTAGGGCCGTAGGCCATTGTGAAGGAGAACTTCCATATTCATTCCTTTTGGAGTTCGAAGGACATGAATGATGAACTCTGGAGAGACGTCTTACTGAAGACAAACTTGAAATAAAGATCTTGCAGGCTGAAGTAGAAAGTAGGGCCGTACGCCATAATGAAGGAGAACTTTTATATTCCTTCCTTTTCAGGTTTCCATTTTGAGCGATAGAGGAACTCTTTCAAAATAATCAATGCTACTAATATGCACTGAAGAGTTTCAATCTCTATGCAACAGATACTAGAAAAGGAGGAACGAAGGAGACCTGAGTTGTTGAAGAAAATTGAAACTGAAGAAAATCTTAGTTGCCGATGTAGAAAATGGCCAAAACATCTTCGATCTTGATGTTTGAAGAAGAATCCATCACTTGAATGATATGTTGGAAAATGAAATGCTGAACAACGAACACACAGATGCAATTGACTGTAGATTACTTTGAAGGAGAGTTCATCAGATAATGAAGAAGAAATACATCCACAAAACATGTTGTTGTAGAGAACTCTGACCTGTGAACTGTCTTTTGGAGTTTGAAGGACATGAATGATGAACTCTGGAGAGGCGAGTTACTGAAGACAAACTTGAAATGAAGATCTTGCAGGCTGAAGTAGAACGTAGGTGCGTAGGCCATAATGAAGGAGAACTTTTATATTACTTCCTTTTCAGGTTTCCATTTTTGGCAATAGAGGAACTCTTTCAAAATAAAAAGTGCTACAAATATGCACTGAAGAGTTTAAATCTCTATGCAACAGATACTAGAAAAGGAGGAACGAAGGAGACCTGGGTTGTTGAAGAAGATTGAAACTGAAGAAGATCTTAGTTGCCAATGTAGAAATTGGCCAATACATCTTCGATCTTGATGTTTGAAGAAGATTCCATCATTTGAATGATATGTTGGAATATAACATGCTGACCAACGAACACACAGATGCAATTGACTGTAGATAACTTTAAAGGAGAGTTCAGATAATGCAAAAGAAATACATCCACAATAATTGTTGTTGTAGAGAAGTCTGACCTGTGATCTGTCTTTTGGAGTTTGAAGGACATGAATGATGAACTCTGGAGAGGCGTCTTACTGAAGACAAACTTGAAATAAAGATCTTGCAGGCTGAAGTAGAAAGTAGGGCCGTAGGCCATTGTGAGGGAGAACTTTTATATTCATTCCTTTTGGAGTTCGAAGGACATGAATGATGAACTCTGGAGAGGCGAGTTACTGAAGACAAACTTGAAATGAAGATCTTGCGGGCTGAAGTAGAACGTAGGGCAGTAGGCCATAATGAAGGAGAACTTTTATATTCCTTCCTTTTCAGGTTTCCATTTTGGGCAATAGAGGAACTCTTTCAAAATAATCAGTGCTACAAATATGCACTGAAGAGTTTCAATCTCTATGCAACAGATACTAGAAAAGGAGGAACGAAGGAGACCTGGGTTGTTGAAGAAGATTGAAACTGAAGAAGATCTTAGTTGCCGATGTAGAAAATGGCCAATACATCTTCGATCTTGATGTTTGAAGAAGATTCCATCATTTGAATGATATGTTGGAATATAACATGCTGGCCAACGAACACACAGATGCAATTGACTGTAGATAACTTTAAAGGAGAGTTCAGATAATGAAGAAGAAATACATCCACAATAATTGTTGTTGTAGAGAAGTCTGACCTTTGAACTGTCTTTTGGAGTTTGAAGGACATGAATGATGAACTCTGGAGAGGCGAGTTACTGAAGACAAACTTGAAATGAAGATCTTGCAGGCTGAAGTAGAACGTAGGTGCGTAGGCCATAATGAAGGAGAACTTTTATATTCCTTCCTTTTCAGGTTTCCATTTTGGGCAATAGAGGAACTCTTTCAAAATAATCAGTGCTAGAAATATGCACTGAAGAGTTTCAATCTCTATGCAACAGATACTAGAAAAGGAGGAACGAAGGAGACCTGGGTTGTTGAAGAAGATTGAAACTGAAGAAGATCTTAGTTGCCGATGTAGAAAATGGCCAATACATCTTCGATCTTGATGTTTGAAGAAGATTCCATCATTTGAATGATATGTTGGAATATAACATGCTGACCAACGAACACACAGATGCAATTGACTGTAGATAACTTTAAAGGAGAGTTCAGATAATGAAGAAGAAATACATCCACAATAATTGTTGTTGTAGAGAAGTCTGACCTTTGAACTGTCTTTTGGAGTTTGAAGGACGTGAATGATGAACTCTGGAGAGGCGTCTTACTGAAGACAAACTTGAAATAAAGATCTTGCAGGCTGAAGTAGAAAGTAGGGCCGTAGGCCATAATGAAGGAGAACTTTTATATTCCTTCCTTTTCAGGTTTCCATTTTGAGCAATAGAGGAACTCTTTCAAAATAATCAGTGCTAGAAATATGCACTGAAGAGTTTCAATCTCTATGCAACAGATACTAGAAAAGGAGGAACGAAGGAGACCTGGGTTGTTGAAGAAGATTGAAACTGAAGAAGATCTTAGTTGCCGATGTAGAAAATGGCCAATACATCTTCGATCTTGATGTTTGAAGAAGATTCCATCATTTGAATGATATGTTGGAATATAACATGCTGACCAACGAACACACAGATGCAGTTGACTGTAGATAACTTTAAAGGAGAGTTCAGATAATGAAGAAGAAATACATCCACAATAATTGTTGTTGTAGAGAAGTCTGACCTTTGAACTGTCTTTTGGAGTTTGAAGGACATGAATTATGAACTCTGGAGAGGCGTCTTACTGAAGACAAACTTGAAATAAAGATCTTGCAGGCTGAAGTAGAAAGTAGGGCCGTAGGCCAAAATGAAGGAGAACTTTTATATTCCTTCCTTTTCAGGTTTCCATTTTGACCAATAGAGGAACTCTTTCAAAATAATCAATGCTACTAATATGCACTGAAGAGTTTTAATCTCTATGCAACAGATTCTAGAAAAGGAGGAACGAAGGAGACCTGAGTTGTTGAAGAAAATTGAAACTGAAGAAGATCTTAGTTGCCGATGTAGAAAATGGCCAATACATCTTCGATCTTCATGTTTGAAGAAGAATCCATCACTTGAATGATATGTTGGAATATGAAATGCTGAACAACGAACACACAGATGCAATTGACTGTAGATTACTTTGAAGGAGAGTTCATCAGATAATGAAGAAGAAATACATCCACAAAACATGTTGTTGTAGAGAAATCTGACCTGTGAACTGTCTTTTGGAGTTTGAAGGACATGAATGATGAACTGTGGAGAGGCGAGTTACTGAAGACAAACTTGAAATAAAGATCTTGCAGGCTGAAGTAGAAAGTAGGGCCGTAGGCCATTGTGAAGGAGAACTTTTATATTCATTCCTTTTGGAGTTCGAAGGACATGAATGATGAACTCTGGAGAGGCGAGTTACTGAAGACAAACTTGAAATGAAGATCTTGCGGGCTGAAGTAGAACGTAGGGCAGTAGGCCATAATGAAGGAGAACTTTTACATTCCTTCCTTTGCAGGTTTCCATTTTGAGCAATAGAGGAACTCTTTCAAAATAATCAGTGCTACAAATATGCACTGAAGAGTTTCAATCTCTATGCAACAGATACTAGAAAAGGAGGAACGAAGGAGACCTGAGTTGTTGAAGAAGACTGAAAATGAAGCAGATCTTAGTGGCCGATGAGGGAGTGTCTATAGCTGTACAGGTACAGAATGCAGATGATTCTCCATATTGACCAATAGGTAGGACCTCTTAGTGCACATCTTTAAGGCCCTAACTAAGCACTGACAGACGTTGAGCCAGCTTAGCCTGTGGTGCAGTTTATTGTCATACTCCAGGACAAAAGAGTTTGTGATGATTCAGGAGGGGGTGTCAAAAATTCATTATATGATCACCTGGTTTTTGAAGACAATGCTTGACTGTAGATAACTTTGAAAGGAGAGTTCAGATAATGAAGAAGAAATACATCCACAAAAGTTGTTGTTGTACAGAAATCTGACCTGTGAACTGTCTTTTGGAGTTTGAAGGAATGATGAACTCTGGAGAGGCGAGTTACTGAAGACAAACTTGAAATGAAGATCTTGCAGGCTGAAGTAGAACGTAGGTGCGTAGGCCATAATGAAGGAGAACTTTTATATTCCTTCCTTTTCAGGTTTCCATTTTGGGCAATAGAGGAACTCTTTCAAAATAATCAGTGCTACAAATATGCACTGAAGAGTTTCAATCTCTATGCAACAGATACTAGAAATAGGAGGAACGAAGGAGACCTGGGTTGTTGAAGAAGATTAAAACTGAAGAAGATCTTAGTTGCGATGTAGAAAATGGCCAATACATCTTCGATCTTGATGTTTGAAGAAGATTCCATCATTTGAATGATTATGTTGGAATATAACATGCTGACCAACGAACACACAGATGCAATTGACTGTAGATAACTTTAAAGGAGAGTTCAGATAATGAAGAAGAAATACATCCACAATAATAGTTGTTGTAGAGAAGTCTGACCTTTGAACTGTCTTTTGGAGTTTGAAGGACATGAATGATGAACTCTGGAGAGCGAGTTACTGAAGACAAACTTGAAATGAAGATCTTGCAGGCTGAAGTAGAACGTAGGTGCGTAGGCCATAATGAAGGAGAACACTTATATTCCTTCCTTTTAGGTTTCCATTTTGGGCAATAGAGGAACTCTTTCAAAATAATCAGTGCTACAAATATGCACTGAAGAGTTTCAATCTCTATGCAACAGATACTAGAAAAGGAGGAACGAAGGAGACCTGGGTTGTTGAAGAAGATTGAAACTGAAGAAGATCTTAGTTGCCGATGTAGAAAATGGCCAATACATCTTCGATCTTGATGTTTGAAGAAGATTCCATCATTTGAATGATATGTTGGAATATAACATGCTGACCAACGAACACACAGATGCAGTTGACTGTAGATAACTTTAAAGGAGAGTTCAGATAATGAAGAAGAAATACATCCACAATAATTGTTGTTGTAGAGAAGTCTGACCTTTGAACTGTCTTTTGGAGTTTGAAGGACATGAATTATGAACTTGGAGAGGCGTCTTACTGAAGACAAACTTGAAATAAAGATCTTGCAGGCTGAAGTAGAAAGTAGGGCCGTAGGCCATAATGAAGGAGAACTTTATATTCCTTCCTTTTCAGGTTTCCATTTTGAGCAATAGAGGAACTCTTTCAAAATAATCAATGCTACTAATATGCACTGAAGGTTTCAATCTCTATGCAACAGATACTAGAAAAGGAGGAACGAAGGAGACCTGAGTTGTTGAAGAAAATTGAAACTGAAGAAGATCTTAGTTGCCGATGTAGAAATGGACAATACATCTTCGATCTTGATGTTTGAAGAAGAATCATCACTTGAATGATATGTTGGAATATGAAATGCTGAACAACGAACACACAGATGCAATTGACTGTAGATTACTTTGAAGGAGAGTTCATCAGATAATGAAGAAGAAATACATCCACAAAACATGTTGTTGTAGAGAACACTGACTGTGAACTGTCTTTTGGGTTTGAAGGACATGAATGATGAACTCTGAGAGGCGAGTTACTGAGACAAATTGAAATGAAGATCTTGCAGGCTGAAGTAGAACGTAGGGCAGTAGGCATAATGAAGGAGAACTTTTACTTCTTCCTTTTCAGGTTTCCATTTGAGCAATAGAGGAACTCTTTCAAAATAATCAGTGCTACAAATATGCACTGAAGAGTTTCAATCTCTATGCAACAGATACTAGAAAAGGAGGAACGAAGGAGACCTGAGTTGTTGAAGAAGACTGAAAATGAAGCAGATCTAGTGGTGGTGAGGAGTGTCTATAGCTGTACAGGTACAGAATGCAGATGATTCTCCATATTGACCATAGGTAGGACCTCTTAGTGCACATCTTTGAGGCCCTAACTAAGCACTGACAGACGTTGAGCCAGCTTAGCTGTGTGCAGTTTATTGTCATACTCCAGGACAAAAGAGTTTGTGATGATTCAGGAGGGGTGTCAAATTCATTATATGATCACCTGGTTTTGAAGACAATGCTTGACTGTAGAT
The DNA here is from genome assembly GCA_032158295.1 of Pycnopodia helianthoides. NCBI lineage: Eukaryota > Metazoa > Echinodermata > Asteroidea > Forcipulatida > Asteriidae > Pycnopodia > Pycnopodia helianthoides. Next base: position 2,731,712 of record CM063243.1, on the reverse strand, counting down.
AACTTTGAAAGGAGAGTTCAGATAAGAAGAAGAAATACATCCACAAAACATGTTGTTGTAGAGAAATCTGACCTGTGAACTGTCTTTTGGAGTTTGAAGGAATGATGAACTGGAAGGCGAGTACTGAAGACAAACTTGAAAGAGATCTTGCAGGCTGAAGTAGAACGTAGGGCAGTAGGCCATAATGAAGGAGAACTTTACATTCCTTCCTTTGCAGGTTTCCATTTTGAGCAATAGAGGAACTCTTTCAAATAATCAGTGCTACAAATATGCACTGAAGAGTTTCAATCTCTATGCAACAGATACTAGAAAAGGAGGAACGAAGGAGACCTGAGTTGTTGAAGAAGACTGAAAATGAAGCAGATCTTAGTGGCCGATGAGGGAGTGTCTATAGCTTGACAGGTACAGAATGCAGATGATTCTCCATATTGACCAATAGGTAGGACCTCTTAGTGCACATCTTTGAGGCCCTAACTAAGCACTGACAGACGTTGAGCCAGCTTAGCCTGTGGTGCAGTTTATTGTCATACTCCAGGACAAAAGAGTTTGTGATGATTCAGGAGGGGGTGTCAAAAATTCATTATATGATCACCTGGTTTTTGAAGACAATGCTTGACTGTAGATAACTTTGAAAGGAGAGTTCAGATAATGAAGAAGAAATACATCCACAAAACATGTTGTTGTAGAGAAATCTGACCTGTGAACTGTCTTTTGGAGTTTGAAGGAATGATGAACTCTGGAGAGGCGAGTTACTGAAGACAAACTTGAAATGAAGATCTTGCAGGCTGAAGTAGAACGTAGGGCAGTAGCCATAAGAAGGGAACTTTTACATTCCTTCCTTTGCAGTTCCATTGAGCAAAGAGGAACTCTTTCAAAATAATCAGTGCTACAAATATGCACTGAAGAGTTTCAATCTCTATGCAACAGATACTAGAAAAGGAGAACGAAGGAGACTGATTGTTGAAGAAGACTGAAAATGAGCAGATCTTAGTGGCCGATGAGGGAGTGTCTATAGCTTGACAGGTACAATCAGATGATTCTCCATATTACCAATAGGTAGGACCTCTTAATGCACATCTTGAGCCCTAACTAGCACTGACAGACGTTGAGCCACTTAGCCGTGGTGCAGTTTATTGTCATACTCCAGGATAAAAGATTGTGATGATTCAGGAGGGGTGTCAAAAATTCATTAAATGATCACCTGGTTTTTGAAGACAATGCTTGACTGTAGATAATTTTGAAAGGAGAGTTCAGATAATGAAGAAGAAATACATCCACAAAAGTTGTTGTTGTACAGAAATCTGACCTGTGAACTGTCTTTTGGAGTTTGAAGGAATGATGAAGTCTGGAGAGGGAGTTACTGAAGACAAACTTGAAATGAAGATCTTGCAGGCTGAAGTAGAACGTAGGTGCGTAGGCCATAATGAAGGAGAACTTTTATATTCCTTCCTTTTCAGGTTTCCATTTGGGCAATAGAGGAACTCTTTCAAAATAATCAGTGCTACAAATATGCACTGAAGAGTTTCAATCTCTATGCAACAGATACTACAAAAGGAGGAACGAAGGAGACCTGGGTTGTTGAAGAAAATTGAAACTGAAGAAGATCTTAGTTGCCGATGTAGAAATTGGCCAATACATCTTCGATCTTGATGTTTGAAGAAGATTCCATCATTTGAATGATATGTTAGAATATAACATGCTGACCAACGAACACATAGATGCAATTGACTGTAGATAACTTTAAAGGAGAGTTCAGATAATGAAGAAGAAATACATCCACAACAATTGTTGTTGTAGAGAAGTCTGACCTGTGAACTGTCTTTTGGAGTTTGAAGGACATGAATGATGAACTCTGGAGAGACGTCTTACTGAAGACAAACTTGAAATGAAGATCTTGCAGGCTGAAGTAGAAAGTAGGCCATAATGAAGGAGAACTTTTACATTCCTTCCTTTGCAGGTTTCCATTTTGAGCAATAGAGGAACTCTTTCAAAATAATCAGTGCTACAAATATGCACTGAAGAGTTTCAATCTCTATGCAACAGATACTAGAAAAGGAGGAACGAAGGAGACCTGAGTTGTTGAAGAAGACTGAAAATGAAGCAGATCTTAGTGGCCGGTGAGGGAGTGTCTATAGCTGTACAGGTACAGAATGCAGATGATTCTCCATATTGACCAATAGGTAGGACCTCTTAGTGCACATCTTTGAGGCCCTAACTAAGCACTGACAGACATTGAGCCAGCTTAGCCTGTGGTGCAGTTTATTGTCATACTCCAGGACAAAAGAGTTTGTGATGATTCAGGAGGGGGTGTCAAAAATTCATTATATGATCACCTGGTTTTTGAAGACAATGCTTGACTGTAGATAACTTTGAAAGGAGAGTTCAGATAATGAAGAAGAAATACATCCACAAAAGTTGTTGTTGTACAGAAATCTGACCTGTGAACTGTCTTTTGGAGTTTGAAGGAATGATGAACTCTGGAAAGGCGTGTTACTGAAGACAAACTTGAAATGAAGATCTTGCAGGCTGAAGTAGAACGTAGGTGCGTAGGCCATAATGAAGGAGAACTTTTATATTCCTTCCTTTTCAGGTTTCCATTTTGGGCAATAGAGGAACTCTTTCAAAATAATCAGTGCTAAAAATATGCACTGAAGAGTTTCAATCTCTATGCAACAGATACTAGAAAAGGAGGAACGAAGGAGACCTGGGTTGTTGAAGAAGATTGAAACTGAAGAAGATCTTAGTTGCCGATGTAGAAATTGGCCAATACATCTTCGATCTTGATGTTTGAAGAAGATTCCATCATTTGAATGATATGTTGGAATATAACATGCTGACCAGTGAACACACAGATGCAATTGACTGTAGATAACTTTCAAGGAGAGTTCAGATAATGAAGAAGAAATACATCCACAATAATTGTTGTTGTAGAGAAGTCTGACCTTTGAACTGTCTTTTGGGTTTGAAGAACATGAATGATGAACTCTGGTGAGGCGTCTTACTGAAGACAAACTTGAAATAAAGATCTTGCAGGCTGAAGTAGAAAGAAGGGCCGTAGGCCATTGTGAAGGAGAACTTTTATATTCCTTCCTTTTTGAGTTTGAAGGACATGAATGATGAACTCTGGAGAGACATCTTACTGAAGACAAACTTGAAATAAAGATCTTGCAGGCTGAAGTAGAAAGTAGGGCCGTAGGCCATAATGAAGGAGAACTTTTATATTCCTTCCTTTTCAGGTTTCCATTTTGAGCAATAGAGGAACTCTTTCAAAATAATCAATGCTACTAATATGCACTGAAGAGTTTCAATCTCTATGCAACAGATACTAGAAAAGGAGGAACGAAGGAGACCTGAGTTGTTGAAGAAAATTGAAACTGAAGAAGATCTTAGTTGCCGATGTAGAAAATGGACAATACATCTTCGATCTTGATGTTTGAAGAAGAATCCATCACTTGAATGATATGTTGGAATATGAAATGCTGAACAACGAACACACAGATGCAATTGACTGTAGATTACTTTGAAGGAGAGTTTATCAGATAATGAAGAAGAAATACATCCACAAAACATGTTGTTGTAGAGAAATCTGACCTGTGAACTGTCTTTTGGAGTTTGAAGGACATGAATGATGAACTCTGGAGAGGCGAGTTACTGAAGACAAACTTGAAATGAAGATCTTGCAGGCTGAAGTAGAACGTAGGGCCGTAGGCCATAATGAAGGAGAACTTTTACATTCCTTCCTTTGCAGGTTTCCATTTTGAGCAATAGAGGAACTCTTTCAAAATAATCAGTGCTAAAAATATGCACTGAAGAGTTTCAATTTCTATGCAACAGATACTAGAAAAGGAGGAACGAAGGAGACCTGAGTTGTTGAAGAAGACTGAAAATGAAGCAGATCTTAGTGGCCGATGAGGTAGTGTCTATAGCTTGACAGGTACAGAATGCAGATGATTCTCCATATTGACCAATAGGTAGGACCTCTTAATGCACATCTTTGAGGCCCTAACTAAGCACTGACAGACGTTGAGCCAGCTTAGCCTGTGGTGCAGTTTATTGTCATACTCCAGGACAAAAGAGTTTGTGATGATTCAGGAGGGGGTGTCAAAAATTCATTAAATGATCACCTGGTTTTTGAAGACAATGCTTGACTGTAGATAACTTTGAAAGGAGAGTTCAGATAATGAAGAAGAAATACATCCACAAAAGTTGTTGTTGTACAGAAATCTGACCTGTGAACTGTCTTTTGGAGTTTGAAGGAATGATGAACTCTGGAGAGGCGTGTTACTGAAGACAAACTTGAAATGAAGATCTTGCAGGCTGAAGTAGAACGTAGGTGCGTAGGCCATAATGAAGGAGAACTTTTATATTCCTTCCTTTTCAGGTTTCCATTTTGGGCAATAGAGGAACTCTTTCAAAATAATCAGTGCTAAAAATATGCACTGAAGAGTTTCAATCTCTATGCAACAGATACTAGAAAAGGAGGAACGAAGGAGACCTGGGTTGTTGAAGAAGATTGAAACTGAAGAAGATCTTAGTTGCCGATGTAGAAATTGGCCAATACATCTTCGATCTTGATGTTTGAAGAAGATTCCATCATTTGAATGATATGTTGGAATATAACATGCTGACCAACGAACACACAGATGCAATTGACTGTAGATAACTTTAAAGGAGAGTTCAGATAATGAAGAAGAAATACATCCACAATAATTGTTGTTGTAGAGAAGTCTGACCTTTTAACTGTCTTTTGGGTTTGAAGAACATGAATGATGAACTCTGGTGAGGCGTCTTACTGAAGACAAACTTGAAATAAAGATCTTGCAGGCTGAAGTAGAAAGTAGGGCCGTAGGCCATTGTGAAGGAGAACTTTTATATTCCTTCCTTTTTGAGTTTGAAGGACATGAATGATGAACTCTGGAGAGACATCTTACTGAAGACAAACTTGAAATAAAGATCTTGCAGGCTGAAGTAGAAAGTAGGGCCGTAGGCCATAATGAAGGAGAACTTTTATATTCCTTCCTTTTCAGGTTTCCATTTTGAGCAATAGAGGAACTCTTTCAAAATAATCAATGCTACTAATATGCACTGAAGAGTTTCAATCTCTATGCAACAGATACTAGAAAAGGAGGAACGAAGGAGACCTGAGTTGTTGAAGAAAATTGAAACTGAAGAAGATCTTAGTTGCCGATGTAGAAAATGGACAATACATCTTCGATCTTGATGTTTGAAGAAGAATCCATCACTTGAATGATATGTTGGAATATGAAATGCTGAACAACGAACACACAGATGCAATTGACTGTAGATTACTTTGAAGGAGAGTTCATCAGATAATGAAGAAGAAATACATCCACAAAACATGTTGTTGTAGAGAAATCTGACCTGTGAACTGTCTTTTGGAGTTTGAAGGACATGAATGATGAACTCTGGAGAGGCGAGTTACTGAAGACAAACTTGAAATGAAGATCTTGCAGGCTGAAGTAGAACGTAGGGCAGTAGGCCATAATGAAGGAGAACTTTTACATTCCTTCCTTTGCAGGTTTCCATTTTGAGCAATAGAGGAACTCTTTCAAAATAATCAGTGCTACAAATATGCACTGAAGAGTTTCTATCTCTATGCAACAGATACTAGAAAAGGAGGAACGAAGGAGACCTGAGTTGTTGAAGAAGACTGAAAATGAAGCAGATCTTAGTGGCCGATGAGGTAGTGTCTATAGCTTGATGACAGGTACAGAATGCAGATGATTCTCCGTATTGACCAATAGGTAGGACCTCTTAATGCACATCTTTGAGGCCCTAACTAAGCACTGACAGACGTTGAGCCAGCTTAGCCTGTGGTGCAGTTTATTGTCATACTCCAGGACAAAAGAGTTTGTGATGATTCAGGAGGGGTGTCAAAAATTCATTAAATGATCACCTGGTTTTTGAAGACAATGCTTGACTGTAGATAACTTTGAAAGGAGAGTTCAGATAATGAAGAAGAAATACATCCACAAAAGTTGTTGTTGTACAGAAATCTGACCTGTGAACTGTCTTTTGGAGTTTGAAGGAATGATGAAGTCTGAGAGGCGAGTTACTGAAGACAAACTTGAAATGAAGATCTTGCAGGCTGAAGTAGAACGTAGGTGCGTAGGCCATAATGAAGGAGAACTTTTATATTCCTTCCTTTTCAGGTTTCCATTTTGGGCAATAGAGGAACTCTTTCAAAATAATCAGTGCTAGAAATATGCACAGAAGAGTTTCAATCTCTATGCAACTGATACTACAAAAGGAGGAACGAAGGAGACCTGAGTTGTTGAAGAAAATTGAAACTGAAGAAGATCTTAGTTGCAGATGTAAAAAATTGGCCAATACATCTTCGATCTTGATGTTTGAAGAAGATTCCATCATTTGAATGATATGTTAGAATATAACATGCTGACCAACGAACACATAGATGCAATTGACTGTAGATAACTTTCAAGGAGAGTTCAGATAATGAAGAAGAAATACATCCACAATAATTGTTGTTGTAGAGAAGTCTGACCTTTGAACTGTCTTTTGGGTTTGAAGAACATGAATGATGAACTCTGGTGAGGCGTCTTACTGAAGACAAACTTGAAATAAAGATCTTGCAGGCTGAAGTAGAAAGTAGGGCCGTAGGCCATTGTGAAGGAGAACTTTTATATTCCTTCCTTTTTGGGTTTGAAGAACATGAATGATGAACTCTGGTGAGGCGTCTTACTGAAGACAAACTTGAAATAAAGATCTTGCAGGCTGAAGTAGAAAGTAGGGCCGTAGGCCATAATGAAGGAGAACTTTTATATTCCTTCCTTTTCAGGTTTCCATTTTGAGCAATAGAGGAACTCTTTCAAAATAATCAATGCTACTAATATGCACTGAAGAGTTTCAATCTCTATGCAACAGATACTAGAAAAGGAGGAACGAAGGAGACCTGAGTTGTTGAAGAAAATTGAAACTGAAGAAGATCTTAGTTGCCGATGTAGAAAATGGACAATACATCTTCGATCTTGATGTTTGAAGAAGAATCCATCACTTGAATGATATGTTGGAATATGAAATGCTGAACAACGAACACACAGATGCAATTGACTGTAGATTACTTTGAAGGAGAGTTCATCAGATAATGAAGAAGAAATACATCCACAAAACATGTTGTTGTAGAGAACACTGACCTGTGAACTGTCTTTTGGAGTTTGAAGGACATGAATGATGAACTCTGGAGGTGGGTTACTGAAGACAAACTTGAAATGAAGATCTTGCAGGCTAAAGTAGAACGTAGGTGCGTAGGCCATAATGAAGGAGAACTTTTATATTCCTTCTTTTTCAGGTTTCCATTTTGAGCAATAGAGGAACTCTTTCAAAATAATCAGTGCTACAAATATGCACTGAAGAGTTTCAATCTCTATGCAACAGATACTAGAAAAGGAGGAACGAAGGAGACCTGAGTTGTTGAAGAAGACTGAAAATGAAGCAGCTTTTAGTGGCCAATGCGGGAGTGTCTATAGCTGTACAGGTACAGAATGCAGATGATTCTCCATATTGACCAACAGGTAGGACCTCTTAATGCACATCTTTGAGGCCCTAACTAAGCACTGACAGATGTTGAGCCAGCTTAGCCTGTGGTGCAGTTTATTGTCATACTCCAGGACAAAAGAGTTTGTGATGATTCAGTGATGATTCAGAGTGTCAAAAATTCATAATCTGATCACCTGGATTTCTAAGACATTGCTTGAAAAATTGTGGCTCATTTTTCAAAATTAGCAAATTTTAAATTTTCCCTGTTTAACAAGGCCCCCCCCCCAAAGGTTCTGTTTCCGGTTACATGTCATTTAAAAAATAGGGTTGGTATGTCGGAAAGCTTTTTATTTTGCATTTTTTTAAAATTCTGATACGATTGACGATATGTCCACGATCGTTCATGTGTTGAGCGCAATCAACGGATTTGCACAACGAATTAGGCAAAATTGCGCACAAACTGCAGTTTGCGCTCTTTAGATTTGGCAGTTCAAGCGGCCGGTTGGGCAAAAATGTGCGCAGATTACGCAAACCCGTGGAAAGCGCCATATACACACGTGCGCGATGCGCATTGAATTGTTGGTAATTTTTGTTCATAGTCAAGTCGTAGGACATTGCAGGCTGAAATCACGGAGATATCTGTAAATTCTTCTTGATATGTTTTGGTTTTTATTTTAATGTTGCCTAAAACACATTAAATTGGTAAAAGTCCGACATTTTTTTTCAGGTAAAATAGTTTTTTTTTTTTTTTGTTTTTTTTACCCCCTGTTTTTTCCTGTTTTTCCCCAGTTTAAAAAAAAAGCCGATTAAAAGTTTAGGGTCGCAGCGTAAAACTAGGGTCAATCGGGTAACCGGAAGCAGAACCTTTATTTTGGGGGGCCTAATTCAAAAGTTACTCTATAAACAAACTTGACAGGTATACTATTGTTTACTTTTAACTCTTTATTAATTTTGTATATACAGGCAAACATTCAGTATGTTTCACCAAGCTTGTTGAACCTTTGCGCAACCCCCCCCCCCCTCAAAACAGCAAATTTGTATTTTCCCCTGTCTGAAGAACAAAGTTGACACAATTAATTTGTTTAGTTTTAACTCTGTGTATGCAGGTTTGAACAACACACTTTGCGCACAAAACTCAAATAGCAAATTTGTAATTGTCATCTCTGTAAACAGCCTTGATCCAGATTATTCTTTTACAATGAACTATGTATTTACATCCTGGCGAAAAAAAAAAAATCTAAATCAAAATCAGCATTCTTTAATTTTCCCTGATAATTAAACCTAAAGTCACTCTATAAACAAACTTGACACATACAGATTTGTTTACTTTTAACTCTGTATTTGTATACAGGTACACCCTATGTATGTTTCAACAACACACCTCATGCAACAAAACTAAAATAGCAAAATTTGTTTTATCCCTGTTTAAAAAACCTAAAATCACTCTGTAAACAAACTTGACAGGGATAGTTTTGCTTACTAGTTAATAACTTGTTTAATTGCATACAGGCACACCCTCTGTATGTTTCAACAACTTGAGTCACACCTAAGCAGAAAAACCCCCACAAAAACGTAATTTTAAATTTTTACCTGTTTAGCAATTCTTAAATCTTTTTATAAACAAACTTGACAGGTATATTTTTGCAAAAAACTAGTTAGTGGCCTGACGTTTCGACCCTAGCAGAGTCTTTCTCAAAGGCTATATTTTTGTTTACTTTTAACTTGTATTTGTATATACAGGCACACCTTCTGTATATTTCAACAAAATACCCCACACAAAGAAAACTACAAAATAGCAATTCATTTAATTGTCCCTGTGCAAGACCTTAAGTCACTCTGTAAACAACCTTGACCCAGATATATATTCTACAATGAACTTTGTATTTACATACTGGCAAAATAAAAAAACATCAATTTTTAATTTTTCCCTGATTACTAAACCTAAAGTCACTCTGTAAACAAGCTTGGCAATGATACTTTTGCTTACTATTAACTCTGTATCTGCATATAGGCACACCCTCTGTATGTTTCAACAGGGTCAAACTTATGCTCGAGAAACTCAAGACAGTAAATAAAAAAAATGTCCCTGTTTACTAAACTAAAGTCCCTTTGTATACAAACTTGACACTGCCTACTATTAACTCTCTATTTGCATGCATGAACAACCTCAGTATGTTACAACAAGGTCAAACCTCGTAAAAAAAATACAAAATATACATTTGTAATTGTCCCTGTGCAAGACCTAAACTTACTCTGTAAACAACCTTGACCCATATACTTTTTTTTTTTACAATGAACTCTGTATTTACATAGTGGTAAAACAAAAACCAAGCAGCAATCTTGACTCCAGACAAAAAATGTTTCAATTTACCGATGTACTAATTTTTTTAAATTTTCCCTATGTAATAAACCTTTAATACCTATGCAAACAAACAGATAAATTTGTTTACCATAAACCAATAAACTCTGTATTTGCATACAGAAACATCTTCTGTATTGTTTCAACAAGGTCACACCTCGCGTAAAAAAATAACAAATGGCAGTTTCAATATTTTGCTTGTTTACTAAACCTAAAGTCACTATGTAAACAAACTTAACACAGACTGTTTCATTTAGTTTAACTCTGTATTTGCATACAGGAACTCCCTAAGTATGTTTCAACAAGGTCACACCCAATCCCGAAAAACTCAAAACAGTAATTAAACATTTTCCCCTGTATACTAAACCTAAAGTCACTCTGTAAACAAACTTGACACTGATGATGTTTGCTTACTATTAAAACTGTATATGCATACAGGCACACCCTCTGTACAAGGTCACACCTAAAGTATGTGCAAAACACTCAAAACAGCAGTTTTAAATTTTCCCTGATTACTGAACCTAAAGTCACTCTGACACGGATAGTTTTGCTTACTGCTAACTTTCTATTTGCATACAGGCACGCCCTCTGTATGTTTCAACAAGGTCACACCTATGCCCGAAAAAATAAAAACAGTAGTTAAACATTTTTCCCTGTATACTAAACCTAAAGTCACTCTGTAAACAAGATTAACACTGAAACTTTTGCTTAGTATTAACTCTGTATCTGCTAAAGGCACACACTATGTATGTTTCAACAAGGTCATACCAACACGCAAAAACCCTAAAAAAACAGCAAATTTTTAATTTCTTTACTTTTACTCTGTATTTTCAACAAAATCACACCTATGCGTAAAGCACTCAAAACAGCAATTTTTAATTTTCCCTGATTACTAACCTAATGTCACTCTATTAAAAAACTTGACACAGATAGTTCTGTTAGTTTTAACTCTGTATTTGCATACAACCACACCCTCTGTATGTTTGAACAGGGTCACACCTATGCCCGAGAAACTCAAGACAGTAAATTAAAAAATGTCCCTGTTAACTAAACTCAAGTCACTCTGTACACAAACTTGACACAGCTTACTATTTTCTCTCTATTTGCATGCATGAACAGTCTCAGTATGTTACAAAAATGTCTCACCATGTAATCTCAAATTAGCAGATTTTTAATTGTCCCTGTGCAACACCTAAAGTCACTCTGTACACAACCTTGACCAACATTTTCATTTTTTCAATGAACTCTGTATTACATACTGGCAAAAATAAAAAATAAAAAACAGCGATTCTTTTTATTTTCCTGTTTACTTAACCTAAAGTCACTCTGTAAACAAGCTTGACAATGATACTTTTGCTTACTATTAACTCTGTATCTGCATACAGGCACACCCTCTGTATGTTTCAACAACTTTGGTCACTCCTACGCGACAGCAGATTTTGAATTTTTCCTGTTTAGTAATTGTACAATCACTCTGTAAACAAACTTGATAGGACAATTTTGTTAACTTTTAACTCTGTATTCATATACAAAAACTAAAGTCACAACCTTGATTCCAGACAAACAATTTTTAAATTTACCGATGCTCTAATTTTTTTAATTTTCCCTATGTAATAAACCTATAATACCTCTGCAAACAGATAGTTTTGTTTACCATAAACCAAAAAACTCTGTATTTGCATACAGCATAAAAAATAGCAAATGGCAGTTTCAATATTTTCCTTGTTTACTAAACCTAAAGTCACTATGTAAACAAACTTGACACGAACTGTTTCATTTAGTTAAACTCTGTATTTGCATACAGGAACACCCTAAGTATGTTTCAACAAGGTCACACCTATTCCCGAAAAACTCATAACAGTAATAAATTTTACTAAACCTAAAGTCACTCTGTAAACAAGCTTAATACTGAAACTTTTGCTTACTATTAACTCTGTATCTGCTAAAGGCACACACTATGTATGTTTCAACAAGGTCACACCCTCACGCAAAAACCCTAAAAAACAGCAAATTTTAAATTTGTTTACTAAAACTGTGTATTTGCAACAAAGACACACCTATGCACAAAACACTAAAAACAATTTTTTTTAATTTCCCCTGATTACTAACCTAATATCACTCTGTTAAAAAAATTGACACGGATAGTTCTGTTAGTTTAAACTCTGTATTTGCATACAGGCACACCCTCTGTATGTTTCAACAACTTTGGTCACTTCTACGCGACGGCAAATTTTGGATTTTTCCTGTTTTGCAATTGTACAATCACCCTGTAAACAAACTTGATAGGAAAATGTTGTTAACTTTTAACTCTGTATTCGTATTTAAAAAAACTTAAGTCACAACCTTGACTCCAGACAAAAACTGTTTCAATTTACCGATGTACTAATTTTTTTTTAATTTTCCCTATGTAATAAACCTATAATACCTATGCAAACAAACAGATAGTTTTGTTTACCATAAACCAATAAACTTTGTATTTGCATACAGAAACATCTTCTGTATTGTTTCAACAAGGTCACACCTCGCGTAAAAAAATAACAAATGGCAGTTTCAATATTTTGCTTGTTTACTAAACCTAAAAATAAAAATAAAAAACAGCTATTCTTTTTATTTTCCTGTTTACTTAACCTAAAGTCACTCTGTAAACAAGCTTGACAATGATACTTTTCCTTACTATTAACTCTGTATCTGCTAAAGGCACACACTCCTGTATGTTTCAACAACTTGGGTCACATCTACGCGACAGCAAATTTTGAATTTTTTCTGTTTAGTAATTGTACAATCACTCTATAAACAAATTTGATAGGACAATTTTGGTTACCTTTAACTCTGTATTCATATATACAAAAACTAAAGTCACAACCTTGACTCCAAACAAACAAATTTCCAATGTACCCATGACTGATTTCCTAAGTTTTCCCTATGTACTAAACCTAAAATACCTCTGCAAACAAAATGCAGACAACAGATAATGTTGTTAACCATATACCAACAAACTCTGTAATAATGCATATAGAAACACCTTCTGTGTTGTTTCAAGAAGGTCACACCTCGCGTAAAAAAGAACAAATGGCAGTTTCAATATTTTCCTTGTTTACTAAACCTAAAGTCACCCTGTAAACAAACTTGACAATGCTTCTTTTTAACTCTCTATTTGCATACATGAACAACCTCAGTATGATACAACAAGTCACACCATGTAAAAATTCAAAGTAGCTAATTTTTAATTGTCTCTGTATACAAAACCCATTGGTAAACAAGTTTGACCGAGATAATTTTGTTTTAATGAACTCTGTATTTACATACTAGCACACCTTCTGTGTGTTTGAACAAGACCACACCTATGTGCAAAAAAACTCCAAACAGCAATTTTAAAATTGTCCCTGTGTATACTAAGCCTTCAATCGGCTCTTCAAACAAACTTGACACCGATAATTTTGGTTACTTTGAACTTGGTATTTTCATACAGGGACATGTTCTGAATAATTGAACAAGGCCACACCTATGTAAAAACAAAACAACAAAAACAGTAAATTGTAAAGGTTCCCTGTTTAGTCAACCTATAATGTCACTTTGTAATCATACTTGGCACATAATTATTTTGGTTTACTTTCCCTTGAAAGTATGTATTTACATACTGTCACACCTCTAAATGTTTGAGCAAGGCCACACCTCTGCACACAAACCCCTCAAAAACAGCCAATGCTAAATGTACACTGTTTACTAAACCTAAAATCACTCTGTAAACAAGCTAATACAGATAGTGTGTTTACTTTTAACTCTGTATTTGCATACAGGCACACCCTCTACATGTTTCAGGAAGGTCACACCTTGCACACAAAAAACCTTAAACCAGCAAATTTTTAAATTTCCCTGTAGACACAAAAGCTCTCTGTAAACAAGCTTTGCACAACATTTGTTGATTACTTTGAATTTGGTATTTGTTTACAGGCACACTCTCTTTATATTTTTTAACAATGCCACACCTATGCCAACAAAACTCAGAACAGCAAATTTTGTATTTACCCTAAACCTAATCTCACCCAGGGAACAAAATTTACACACTCAGATACACTGCTCCGCTTACACTGCCAGCAACTGTTTTGTTAGCACAAACCAATTATGTAATGTTCCTTTAACAACAACCCCAAAAATCCAAATAGACCACTCGTCCCTTTTCTGTGGAGGAATCTTATCACCTCACTCGGTCATTATTGGGAAATTTGATAGGTCGCTAGTTTGAGCAGACTTTTCTGCCTGAGTCAAATACACTGGTATCATATTACTCAACCCTTTACACAGTTTGCACCTGGCCTCATGCCAAAGGCTGCATACCAACTTGTATTCTTGGCCGTTTGGGATGGCAATATCATCATGCCTTTGAATACTTTTCGAGACAGGATAAATGTATGTTAATTACAACTTGGAATTTGGAGCCCCGCCAACAAATCATTGGCAGCCAATCCACCTGTTGTTTGATTTATCCAAAATGTAACATTCAACAATGTTGCTATACAATTTATACCAGTCACCTATGACCTTACTCACAAGTAATTGATATGCAAATACCGGTTATGCAAGTTTTCAACAACCAAAGGCGGTTAAGAACGGACTCGGATCACGAGATGACTGATCCTCACGTAAGTATCAGAGGGATGGCAACAGCATTTCGTTGTTAACAATACGTCAGTCTAAATGTTTGATGCATATTTTATTTTGCCACTCGACCGCAACAGTCGAGTTTGCTGCGTATAGTTTGGAATTGGATGATGTTTATTTATATGCTCATGATTTAATCTCAGGAAATTCTTTGGCAAATTTAATTTGAACTTTGCAGGTTGTCGTCCAAAAAACAAAAACTGGATTAACCATTTCTATTTTAACTTTTTTAAATTTTATACACGAACATGACGAAACGTAACATTATCATGACTAAAATGTAACTTTATATTGTCGGACGACCGTGGGATGATCCCATGGGTGTAGAACGATTTAGACTCAACACCAGACGGGTGTACGTTGTAACTTTGACAATTGAACATGTTGAAGCCGTGACATGTTAAAGAAAAAACCTAGATCAAAAGACAAAACTTTGATGGCAAAAATTTTGCCAAAAATTTCACAATAGACAGGTTGGTTTGGTAGTGTTTTGTTTCTTCAAATCAGTGTGTCATGTGACGTGTGAGAGTTTGGGAGGAGTTTTTTCCACTTAAAGATAGGGGATTAATTCTGACTTACCCCAGACGAACTCTTGAAGTTCGTCCGAGTGTGGCTGCATGGTCTGCCTTTCGATTAATAGCTTGCCGCCTTTTGAAAAATAAACTCTAGGAGCTTCATCTGGTCTGGTCGGAGACATGGCCAAGGGTGGCAGAGCACTCGGTCTTCTGCGAGAGATGATCTTGAAGGCTGCTGTCGCACTGCGGGAAAAATCAAAACAAAAAGCGAGGCACCATGAGTGAGCGTTATGAAGTGTTTGTTAATGCATTCTTTGGCAAGATACTCCTTAATTTATAGGTCTTGATTAAAATGTTTCAAGGCATGCTGGAAAGGCGAGATGGATGTCGAGTTCCAGCAGCCTCCTTTTACAGACTAAACGTTTTTAAAATGAGTGATTGTTTCTTACCTTAGGACCAGCGAACTCATTATCTGGGTTTATGGTGTGGAACAGCTCTCAAAACTCACGGGAAATTCATATGAACAAAAGTTAGAATTTAACTAAAAATGACCACTGCAATAACACAACCACACCAGTTGAATTGTAGCTCCGAAGTGATTTGCCCGCCCGCCCAGGCGCCACAGTCGGGGCAGCCGAATAGCAGTTATGAGGTTAATTTGTACACAAACATTAGTAAATCTGGAACTCTGAGTGAACTTATCCCTCCGCTCGAGCCATTTTTGAACAATTTTTGTCATTCTTTGGTAATTTTACCAAACAAATTATGCCAGAATTTACTTTTTGAATAAAATCTCAACATTAATTGAAATACTTTTTATTCCTGGCGACGGTTTTTAGGATTTTCGAGTTGATTCCAAGGGATATTTTTTGGCTCCGCACAATTTTCCAACCAGGAACGGGCGATTGTGATTGGTCTGGAGTACAATGACGTACCCGGTTTTACAGTTGCAGACGATAAATGAAACAAGACCCGGATCAGCGGCAAAAAGGCTGAGGAGAATCTTTCCACTCCCAAAGACAACAGAGGCCATCAGCTGAGAACAAAAGGGTTCATTTAAATATTTGTGCGCACTCAAATCAGTCATGTCACGGACGTTCTGGCTGTACAGACACACACTAATGGTATGGGTTTGTCTGTGCATTAAGACTAAGAGCAGTTAATGAATGGATACCATCGATTTTTAAGTTACCAGTAATGGTCAATAAACAATAAATATGCGAGGTGATCATTCTCTTATATTTGGCCAAGAAGATGTTGATTAATTTGATGATTTTGACACAATGGCGATGGATCTCAAAATAAGGATCAAACTAAATACTTGTAAAGAAGGTATAATGACAGTCGAGATCAGGGGAGAGAGGGGGGGGGACACGGGATGTTACGTTAGCTAAAACTTATGACTTTTATTATATCATCAATTAACTAATTATGGGGGATGGGAGGGGGTTTAGATTGTGCTCCTATGTTCATAAATTTGAAAAGGTGATAAATTATATATAGACACCTTGCAGCTAGATCACATGATCAAATATCAAGTTTTTGCCAGTCCAAGTTCAATTCAAGTGATCTATTACAAAACTGTAGGGAGCGCACTCTACTCTACCGCAGGTTGACCTAAACTAACTTTTTGTTAGTCTCGAAATCAAGGTTGGTAATTGTTGTGCGGTCTCGGTGCGGTCTAGTTGCGGGGACGGTATACACATCGTCGATCCCAATATGTATGTGAGTCAGTCCCAAATCCCCATACGACCGTTGCATGAATGTATAATCGCACTGTGACAGTTGCACTATGTAATGGTTTACAAGGTGCTGTGGCGCATAATGCAGCCAATCAAACCAGGAACACCGGGGCGAACCCCTTCTCTTTTCAATACGTGCCTTTGATTCTTTTACATGCATTACACAACACACAGGACCAACGGCTTTACATCCCATCTGAAGGATGCAGTAACAATGGTTAAGGACGCAAGTGTCATGACTGGGACTCGAACCACGACACGCCATGTGTTGCTATTGCAGCAGGATTTGGCATTGGGCCGGTACCGAGTGTAACTTTGGATGCAAGTACTAGTACTAGTAGGAGTGGGGTGGCAGACCGTGACCACAGCCGGGGAGTTTTATCAACTGTGTACATGTATGTGACTCTGGGCTGAGCTTTGGAAAAAGCAGAAATACTTCAATTCGACTTTGTTATCCCTTTATTTTCCCCTAATCGGGGATCAGTTTGGCTTAATGTTCTAATGTTGACTTTAGTCTGATAAATTCAATTCTGTTGAATATTGAAGTATACTGTTGTTACCGTAACACACATGAGAAACCTTCTCTTAGTGTTTGTTCTTTTAAAAGCAGTTTATAAATGTGTTTAACTCTGTGGATAATTGTATTTCTCAATTTGAAGTCTGGTCAAGTAAAGATGTTGAACTCAAACTCTGCGGTTTTGTGGATCAAAAAGATAGATACATTTTGTAAGAAAATTTTAAATGGAAATCTTTTGGCTGTTTTAGTCGGTGAAGTCTTACATCTGTTAATATGTGACACTTTTGTCTTGGGGTTTAATTTAAGCTGGTGTGTTATTGCCGAGCAGTCTACTGAATCAGACTCAAGTTCTGATGGTAGAATCATCAGAGTGTGGGTTCGAATCCTGGTCATGCCACTTGTGCCCTTGAGCAAGGCACTCAACCATAATTGCTTCTCTTAACCCAGGTACATGGGAACGTGAGAGGGCTGAGACAATTGTTTGTTGTAAAACCCCTTTGTGCTATTGTAATTTAAGCAAATGATTATTGCAACAATTATCTCAAGCCTTTGCTGCCATGTGGCATCTGCCAGTGAGATTTTGTACTTTCACTTACCACCTAATATAAATGTACCTAGATCGGTAGGATCCCCCTGCCAATTCAGAGCAAGCATTAACATGGTCCTACATGTTTTGGCTTTATAGCAATGATTAACTCTGAACTCCACTGAGTAATGTGATCCAACAAGGATACAGATCGGCGGTCCATATGACCGGTCCATGTAAGAGCGCTAGGATACTTAACCAATCCAATTGGAACGGTTCCTACTGTTTTTATGACTATTGGCTGATATGGTTTTTTGTGTTGAGAGCCACAAGGATTTATTGGCAGTGTCTGAGTCATGAGACTTTTGACAAGGAGGTTTCACTGGGATGTGATTTTGTTTTCTTTTGTTTGGTAAATTTGTTTTGCTGCAATTCGATCAAAAGCAACTCTTTCTTGTTGACACAGAAGTAAAAATAAGAAGGCCTGATCATGACAGTGTTTACTTTACAGGATTGCTGATCAGGCCCCTAGGGGCATGGTAGCTGCTTTGGGTGCTGCAGCACCTCCAACTTTTTGTGTTTCATAAATTCACCCTCACCTGAACGAAAAAAAAAACATTGATTAAGTCAGAAATGTGTTTGCATTATTTGACTTGTCATAGATTATGTTTTTTTTTTAAATAACCACTGTCGGCACTCATCTTTGGCACCATGGCTGAGCCTGGGCAGCATGCTTGTTACTCAAAAAGAACAATTCTGTGTCGAATATGCAGTGCTGTATTTCCTTTGTTGTGTTATGTCAAATTGGCAACAAACACAATTTGAAATCTGTTGTTGCACAATGCAGCAACCCCTGGAAAAATGTGTTCTGGGGGCCTGTTGCTTTATCGATCTTTAATTCATTTGCCATCAGTCTCCTCATGTCTCGTACTGACCCAAAGAAGCCCCGCATCTTCCTTCTCAAATCAGAAATTATTTTCCCATTACTCATAGTGTCTGTCATTTTGAGTAAATCTACAAAACTTACAAAAAATGGGCTCGATTTATTTCTTCGTCAACTACCACTTTCTTTCTTGTTTTCTTTTAAAAAAAGTTATTATATTATGATAGTCGCATCCCCTATTAAAGGTTTACCTTGTGCTGCCGCTTCCCAGGTTGTATTGTAAACTTGGGTGTGATCCCTGGCTGTACAGCAGTTTGAGGTTGAATGCTGCTGACCAGCACCCTCGAACAAAAATATTGACAAAATATGAAGACCGTCAACATAGGGCTAGATTCATTGTGTACAGTAGCAGTTGGTAGAGCCCTGGCAAACTAATCCAGATGTTGCAGGTTGAAGTCCTGCTCTCATCAAATTTTCTTTGTTCAATCCCATTTAAAAATTTACCCAGTCAGGTGGTTTATTATTTGGCATATGAAATTTGTTACGTCTTTTCATCACATATGAAACAAGGTGAACATAATTCTGACTGGTCTTGAGGTGACCTATAACATGCCAATGCACCTCACTTATATGCCATAAAACCACAGTGACCTTCATAGAGTGTACCTTGTGGGGTCACAGGTCAATCCTTTTATGGTCCCGTGGTGTAGTTACTGCAAGTGGGTGATAACTTAGGGAAATAGCTAAGTACTGATTGACTGATCTCTTAGGGAACGTCCTAAAAGTCGGACACATTCTAAGGTCAGCTTAGAATTCAACTTTGAACACCTTTCATGTTTTCTTGTATAGTTTGTATAACATTTGTGATTTATGTCCTTAAAAGTTCATAAAGTCTTTTTCATTTTCTTTCTTACAGGTGTGATTTGGAATGGCAATTTCTCGGACTAAAGGTGAAAAATGCTACTTCAGGAATCATCTTTCATCTTTCCTTCTGAAGAATGGAGCAGGAATTCTCTGCAAACGTGACTTTAGAAGAGTTCAACAAGACAAAACGACTTGTGGGGAAACACGAGTGATCACGGTATGTGTAGCATCTAACATTGTGGACACTTTTGGGATCAGGTTAGCTCAGTTGTTCTTTGCCTGCCTTCACCTCTGTGGACCCGGGTTCGAATCTCACCTCAGACTGGAGCCTTTTCAGTCCCTAACTGAATGCGTGAGTTTTACCCCAATTGGGGTTTTCCTCCCATATCTAAAACTGAACATTTTTTCTCGCTTCGTACTCACCTGGTATTGGCGCTAATTGTGCGGATGAATGTGTATTAAAAAAAAAAAAAAATTAATAAATACATTTTCATAATCTTTGTGTGCTGATCCACAGACCATTGTCTGTGTTTTTATCCAAACATCGATGCGTGTTAAGCACTGTATAGTACTCAGTACTTTGAATTCTTTATCCCTGATACAAATTTAACCTCTGAAAATCATTGGGGCACCCGCTGCTAAACTATAGGATTTGAACTGCCTCTAGCTTACCACGGTTCGGTGGTCTAGTAGAAAGACATCTGCTCTAGAATGGCAAATGTCGTGGGTTTGAATCCCACCTGAGCAATATGCCTGTCAATTTGTGTTTTTTCACATGGCATGGGAAGTTCAAGTAACCAGTGCCTAGTATAAACACATTTCGGTGTATGGGTAAAACTCAAATACTATGCAAACATTTTATGCATATGAGTGCATTGTGCAGAAATATAATAATAATAATAATAATAATAATAATAATATTAGGTATTTGTAATGCGCCAAATCAATCAAAAAGATGTTCAAGGCGCAGAGAATTAGACAATGTAAACAAAAAACAATACAATCATACAATCATAATCACTTCATGAATACATGAATCCATAAATTCCATTTCACGAGGCGAAGTTGAGTGAAATGGAAAAAACAGATTTCAATGAATGATTATAATCTGTGACAAATGCACAATCGAAATGCGTTCAATTTTTTTAATTGTTATAACTCACATATAGATCCTTGTCATTCAAATTTTGTTTTGACAATAAACACAAAATAGACACGTTAACTTACTTGTCCACCCTACACTCTGAAAGTTTTATATAAAAAACAAACACCTTTTAAACAACGTGGACAACTCCATTTTGACACCAACCTAGACAAATGGGTGGGAATGATTATTTTGGAAAGCATAATAATAATAATAATAATCAATTGGGAGGCTAATCATCGCTACTCAAAGCTGAATTGCGAAGGACGCAGCTACATTTTTGAGCCACAGGTGTGCAGGGGGGCCTAGCACAGCCTGAGATCGAAAGTGTTTGATTTTTTCTGGAGAGGGGAAAACAGGAGGGCCCGGAGAAAAACCCTTGTGGCATAGGAGAGAACCAACGCACAACTCTACTCACGTAATGGCCCTTAACCTGGAATCGGACCAGGGCCACAGTGGTGAGAGGTGAGTGCTTTATTCACAAGCCAACCATGCCACCCTGCTGTGAAGCATCCATCAGCATGCTACAGTTGCAGAACAGTGCCTTCTCTCCATGGTACTAAACCTCTGCCCTGCAACCTAATTTGGTTAATCAGGTTGAACTCGGTCATCATATGTTAAACCTCACCCCAGACATTCTGCAGCAAGGTTGAAACACCTAAAGAGTTCCAGTGGCAAAGTTCCTCTAGTTGTCACTTTTAACAACTACCCCCTCCTTCTCAAATGTAAAACAAAAAGTCCCAACCATCACATTCTTCAACATCAGCTTGCCTTCAATCAACAGTTCCGGAAGAACCCACATTGGCCTTCGTCACATGCATGCCCACTAAGTTTTAGGGAACGATCATGGTCTGAGCAGAATTAGATAACATTTTGTAATCTGTTTTTGCATTTTTTTAAACTGTATTTTGCAGGTGAAGGGACCTTTATAAAAAGCTACTATCAATGAAGTTGTGCCGCATAAGAGCCGGAGTGAATTGTACCCCAAAACAGTGTAGTCTACCTGTTCCAAGACTATCCAACCAATAGTTTCTTCTGACCGGATCTGAAACTATCTGGTTTCCAAGACTCCAATTGGTACAAGACTGGACAGTAACAGAACGTAACAGCTACAGCCGTCAGAAAATCCATAACTTCATTGGTGAGTTTTAATGTTCTTATGTTTAATGCAAACAGGCAATATTGTATTCACCTTGGTCAAGTTGGAGTCTGAGTTATATGTAACTTGAGCCAAGTCAGTGTCCGGGTTGAATTTTGGATTAACTTAATGAAAAGTCTTGAATGAGTTAAGTCAAATCCAAGCCTTGGATCAATCTCAGTAATCCAAGTCTTTGAGATCGAGTCTCAAGTCAAATCCCAAGCCTTTGGGATCAAGTGTCAAGTCAATCCAAAGTCTTTGGGATCAAGTGTCAAGTCAAGTCCAAAATTTAGACCCTTTGGGATCAAGTCTCAAGTCATGTCCCAAGTTTTCCAGGTCAAGTCTAAAGTCAAGTCACAATGCTCCAGTATTCATGATGTGTCATGCAAATACTCTTTAACCAGCTCAAAAACATGTCCATAGTAATTATTTTCTGAAAGTCACTTTTATGACAAGTGAAATCAAGAAGTTAAATCGTGAATCAATATTTAATTGCATCAATCTCATTTTTATAAGATCAAATGGAAGATATCTGCAAAAGACATCTAGGGCAGTTTGTACTTTTGAGTGAAATCTAGTGTTATACAATCAATAATGTTCTTATACAATTAAAACCAGTAATTCGTACTCTGAAGACGTGAGGCAAGAAAACAGGAACAGTTCTTGAGGCAGTTCATGCAAATTTAGGTAAAAACAAGAAATCTCAATTGATAAAAACAGTAATATTGGTTTCAACTGCTGGCTCTCCCAATGTGAATAGGAAGGTCTTTGGAGAGGTAAGGGGCAGTACTAACACAGGCACATCCAAAAGCATGTAGCCTAGTGTACAGAACTCGTCTACACTCATTTGTCACTGTTTTTCACTTGCAGTATTAAACGCAGGTACAAAAATAAGAAGAGTTGCAAAAATGAAAACAACATATAAACTACAACTTCGTAGCAAATGTAAAGTACAATGAAAATGATTTGGAAAAACTATATGGCTCAATGGCTTTTATATACGTCAAAATTAATTAATGAATTTGTTTTCTCATTTTCACAGAACTGAATCTACTGTCGACCAAGAGGGTCTGGTTGAAAAAGGGGAAAGTGGCAGATGAAGATTTCTTCAGTCTGGATTGAAAATTTAATGGATGTAAAATCAATCAAACCCCTGAACTGTTGCCTGTTGCCTGAAGCTGAGAAGAATACTGTGTTTGTTCAATAATTGTGAAGGGTGTGTTAATTGCATTGGCTGTAGCTGACAAGAACGTGTGTGGATTGATTTGTTGAATGTAACATCAACTCACTATTGAAGTGCCTCCTGCACACTAGCTGATAGGAACTTTTGTTGGCAATTTTGTGGATGGATCAGCAACTATGTTGAAATGCCCCCTGCATGTTAGCTGATAAGAACTTTTGCTGACCAATTTTGTGGATGGATCAGCAACTACTGTTGAAATGCCCCCTGCATGTTAGCTGATAGAAACTTTTGTGACCAATTTGTGGATGATCACAATACTGTTGAATTGCCATGCATGTTAGCTGATAAGAACTTTTTGCTGACCAATTTTGGATGGAATCAGCAACTACTGGGTGTAAATGCCCCTTGGGATGTTAGCTGATAAAACTTTTGCGTGACACGATTTTGTGGATGGATCAGCAACTACTGTTGAAATGCCCCTGCATGTTAGCTGATAAGAACTTATTGCTGACCAATTTTGTTGGATGGATCAGCAATCTTGCTGTTGAAGTGCCTCCTGCATAGTACCGACAGAACATACACGGAATGATAATTGTTGAATATAACATCAACTGATATCAAGTTTAGATTGTAGCTGACAGAACATGCAGAGTTTTGGTCAATGGAACATCAACTTGCACATTGCAATGGAACATCAACCTGCACACTGGCTGATAAAAACCAGCTTGAGACTTTCTCTTGTTGGCAGTATTAGGTTCATTTGCGTGTGCCTCCTATAACACGTTAGCTGATGCGTGAACATGTATGGATCGATTCTGTGGCTGTATCAGCAACTTACTGTTGAAATGCATCCAGCATCTAGTAACTGACAAGAACATGCAGAAATTGTTTTGTTTGATGGAAGCATCATTGTCTTGTTAAAGTGCCTCATGCCTAATAGCCGACGAGACCATGCATTGATTGATTTATTGCATGTAACATCAACCTGATAAAAATCAGTTCAGAACTTGCTCTTGTTGACAGAATCTGGGTATGAATTTGAGGTAGTGAAGATGTTGTAACTAAAGCCCATTTCATACTTCCAGCGAATGCGATTGCGAAGCGAATTTTGATGTCAAAGTTCTGTTTTCGCTGCGAATGTATCGTAGGAGTTGAGCACAGCTCAACTGTTGCTAATTGTTTGTTGCAAATTTGTGACGTCAAAATTCACTTTGCATTCACAGTAAATGTGAACCGGGCTTTATGCTTCAGATTTATCTGGAGAAAGTTCCACACTCCCAATACCTGGACCTCAATAAGCATCATTCAGAATTTCTGATTGATTTACATGATTTGAGACGTTGATATAAACTAAACTCTGACAGTTCCAAATCCTTAAAAAATCCTGGAGAAGTTCTCTGAAATTGTGTGATATGGTACAGTAGGGGCAAATAACAAACACATGGTTGTAACAAATGCACGGATCAAGCTCATTATACTGATCTTATCTAAGTCCATACTTTTGGATGTTGAATTGTTATAGAGTGGAGTATTTTAGAGGGTTCATGAAGGTCTCTAGCCAATGACACTACATGTACATGTACATGCACACGTAGCCTGTGTAAACTATTCCCAGCATAATGAGACCAAAATATGAATCATTTAACAAAGTTGATGTGATTCCTGTGGTTAAATATTTGTTACCTAATTAACCTTGGAATTACCATAGAATGTATCTGGGAGGATGTGTCCAAATACTTGAATCAATGAAATTAATATTTTTGCCTTTTAATGTTAATTTACTCAACCCCAGCCTCCCCCCCCTCCTGGTATGTTTGTTGGAAGTCAATGTTCAGCATTAGATATGTAATCTGTGGTAGTTTAAGTAGATCTGTGTTTTGTGTTAATGGACCCTACTATGCATTGATGCCAATGGAAAACACATGGCTAAGTACAAATATTGCACAGGATGGGCCAATGAGCAACCTCGATTTGATCTCTGCATGAGGGCGCCCCACTTCAATGACGTTATGGTACACATTAGTAAGGTCTATAGACCTTTATCATGCTGATGACACTTCCTTTGTCAAGTCCCCTGTGTGCACACTGATTTAAATCTATACCAAAAATGAACCAGACTTTTTGCCCTTCCGGCCTCACTTTGGTTACACTGGTTTGAATAGGAGTAATTAATACAAGATGGATGCCCAAAGTATCAAACACTCTAAATGTTTTGTTTTTTTAGGAAGTCTTGCATTCTTCTTCAACATTGGCACAGTTAAAATGTTTTTGAATAGATAACTGTACACTTTATATGCAAACTGGCTCATAACATTTAAGCGTCTTTCAAATATGCCAAAAATACCATTCAGATATACAAAATAATTACAAAGGAGCAGTGGAGCCGTACTTTGTAATAAAATTAAACCAAAGATTTTGGGATAAATCTACAGTATCTCCTTATTCAATTCTGTTACATAGGAAACTAACATACTTGTATAAGATGCCTCTCATTTTCTTTAGAATTAGTTTTATAAATATTTGTTATGTAATGTTGCTGTACATTGAAAGTAAACCATTGACTTTGCATCTTTTAGAACTGAGTAGGTCTACAGTTAACAATCACGTGAACTACATGTAAATATCTTTCTTGGAGAACTGTCTGTTCTGAGAAGAACGGGTTCGAGTTAAAACAGAGTCTCTCAACCAACACATTTTCTTTAAAAGGGATTTAAATTACATTGTTATTACCCATAAACCTACTCAGTTATTACTTCTAAAATAAAACCATGCAAAGTTTCAAAGCGTTTTGTTTTGTTTGGATGAAATCCTATTTAAATTAAACATGTGAGACTTTACAGAATGAGTGAATTGGTCAATTTTTGGTTTTAGTTTGTTTGCACAAAATAGCTAACAGTTTTATTTATTTTAATTTCATAAGATTGTATAATTTGTTGTCGAGTTTACAAAGACAACATGCTTTTTGAAAAAAAGGTTGTGTAATTTCAATTAAGAAATGTCTCTTGATTTGTATTTGTTTATTTCTTACATTATTAAAAGGTCTCATATCCTGTTATTGTTGATGAAATTTATTTGTTTATTATTATGTTTTATTTTGGAAAGAGTTTTAAGGGAAGGTCCTACATACTTTTTTGAATAAAATGATGTTTTTTAAATATAATAATTGATCACGTTGTTACAGTGTTGTATCATACTTTGTTTTCTTTTTGTGTGTCAGTTTTAGCTTCCCTACCAGTCCTGCCTTACTATGTTCTCTTTATAGCCCCTAGCCTACCCCGCAATCACTCATAGGCTTTGGTTCTCTCCAGCCCAAGACCTTGGAGTAGTATCCCCAAATCCATCAGCAAAAAACAATTTTGTTTTAAAATTTTTCAATCAGGTCAAAAAGGAAAAGAATCTGCAGGAAAGGTGGAGGACTCGGGTTCAAATCCCACCCCGATCTGTTTTGCTAACTGAATTACAACCAGTGTGACTGGAGACAAATGAAAGTGTTTCAGTTAAAGAAGAAGTTTAAATAGAAAGAAAAGACGCCTTGATTGTTTTATTTTATCTTTAAAAATGTTACTTTGATGTTGTAGATTTAAACAACTTGTTCCTGATTACATGAAACCACAGTTCACACACTTTTAACTTCTATTATATGGAAAATAAGAAGCTTTTATGTAACAATTTCACACCTCTGATTGTGGTCAATATCTTTAAAAAAGAAGTTATACAGTTTTATTACCATTTCATTAAATTATAGGGGTACTGTAACTAAGCTAAACTGTAACCTAAGATAAAAAACAAAACTTTCCGACTATGATGATTTTGTCCAAAAGAGGAGGACTATGTTTTGTTATGCAAATTAGCTTCTGAAAGCCAGTGATTTGCATAGTCACGTGTGGTACAAGCCGCGATTTTAGTGTCATACCAAGGAGCAATAAACTAGTTATTGCCCCATGGGCATACCTTTGTGATAAATTTTCTGTTAAACTGTGCCATACTTTTTTGAGATTTGTAAGGTTTAACTTTGCATTTGTTTTTTATGGGTTTTGTAACTTTATACAAAATACAAAACTGTTCAAGACCAATTAATGACAGTTTTTGTCAATGGTAACGCCCCTTGCTAAGCAGATTAGTCAGTGAAAGCTTTATTACGATCACGTGACGCAAACAACATGTTGTACCGCCATTTTTAAAGACAAATTGGACAGTGTTACCATCCATGTCTCCGTCTTATTCTCTGACAAATTCAAGATTTTACCGAGTTCCAAGGACACATCTACCACAAAATGGTGATGGTGAGTTACTATTTTGTTTGTGGTTATGACAATTTCATTATAAAGGATTTTCTCACAAAGAATTTGAAGAAACTTTGGGGGATATTTTCGACACAAGCTGCTCGATCGAACACTCCACATCCGTTTTTCAGTTTCCAGCAGAACAGAATGCATTAAGAAATTTTCAAAGCCCCAATTCTTTATTTGTCTTTGCAGATTAACTATTTGAATCTATAATTCCGCATTTGACTGCTATTTATCTTCTTATTTGAGGTGTAGACCCAACTGGGGCGCTGTGCTCCTTTGAAATTTTGACTTCGACGGTCGTCCGTAGCGCCCCCGCACCGCCTAAATACGTTTCGTGCGTGGCCGAGGCGAATCCTTCGGCACATCAGCAGATGAGTGGGGCTACCGGCAATTGTGTGTAACTTTAAAGGTAGGGTCATAGATTGATAAATACTCAAATATTAATGGTCATAAAAACTTACTTGGTTAGAACGTTTTATAGAACTAGAAGCAATGTAAACTATTTTCAAAAATGATTCCCTTCAAAGTAATATGGTTTAGGTTTGGATAAGTTTTCAACCAATAACATTTCAATCTGAGAAACGGTCATTCATGAAACGTCTCCATAAAAAAAAATTATCTCAGAGGGTTGGTGTTTGTTCATGTAATGTATGCTGTGGCCAGAGATGCGGTTGGTACCCGCTGTTAAATCGCTAAGCGTGGATTCAACGTTCTTGGAAACACTGTCATTTTTTTTTGCTGCTGTTTTCTCAACAAGGAAGTAGACACTGTATTCAGCTGAAACTTTTACATGTGACTTTTATTGTACCTTTCATGATAATTTTGCCTAGATACATGTGGTATTTTTCCAAACATCCGCTCTTAAACATTGCACAACTTAATGATGAAAAAGACATGACAAAAAAGCTGGAAAATCACCTGCTGTGTTTCTGAATAGTGCTCAAGATGAAATATTATGCACTTAATTTAACTAATTGTACTCACAATGATCTTCTGTGCTCCAAATTTATGTTTTTGAGGACCAAAATCATGCAATGGTACATTCATTAATTCTCTGTATGGGGTCAAACAGGACACTGTTCTTCTCCGATGCATTATGGGATCTGGATGTTGAGCGAATTCTACGGATTTGCATAATTTTGTCCAATAGGCCCCTATATACAGATTGCGCAAAAGTTTTGCTAGATTAGTGGGAAAAATGTAAATTGTTTTTAAGCTTATAATTTGTTTGTCTACAAATCCACTTAGTTTGAACTTTCTGTTAACTGGGGTTGCACTCGTTCTTGACGTAGTTGGGATTCCATTTTTTCACATTGTTATATCGTGAGATTGAGCGTCAGTTTTAACATGTGCGTTGACAATGTGTAGCACCTTAATGATCCTAACCTGGACTCTTTACAGACCTTGGTCGTTCAAAACAATTTTTTTCCCTTTTCAATAGAATTGTTAATGTCAAAACCACTAGGTAACAAGATTTACTTACTGTGCACTGTAAATGAACTATGTAAGGTAAAAGTAGGCCTGCTACAAGTGAAGTTGAGTCAATGCTTCAAAAACTTCAGCTGCGATAACAATGAGAGTGGCTGCAGTCATGTCCCTTATGTTACCAGAGCTAGGGTTATCACAGCTACAAAACCTTATACATGATGGTGAAAAAGAGTAGAACGTCACAGAACCCACCCAACAATTCACCTTCAGTGGACAGACGAGAACAAAAAAGTTGAAAAACAGGTTTTTTAAAACCTGTAAAGTTGGCATGCGAGAAAAAATACAAAAACATAGGCTGTTTTTTAATATTACGCTATGGTCTAAAGCTTTATCAAATTATTGCTGCAATTGAAGAAAAAAAAAACACACCCCCTTTTTTATTATTTGTTTTCATTTTGTTTGTATTTAGGCTACATGTAGCTTCAGACATGCCATTGTCAGATGAAGTCTACCTCTCCAAAAGTGTGAAGTACAACATTGTCTTCCTCATCAACAGGTATGCACAAGTTTCAACATGTGGGTTCAACAACTAATAGCGCCAAATATTCATAATTTAGATTCTTTACAATCTTGTCCCAACAGAAGCCACTGAATAAGGGCTTCAAAAACATTCAGACTTATTCAACAAAGTCTGTTTGTCAAAAACCTACTATAATTTATTCAGTTCTCATGAAGTGAACATAGGCCTACATGTATGTGTCAAAGAAGCACAATATTTGGCAAATCAGTTTGTGTACAAATACTTACTGTTGTAAACATTTTCAGCAAGTTTAAGGGCCTAATACAGAGTCGTCAGTCTTCTTGATTCTGCAGAAAGTTTCCAGTAAATAAACCAGTCTTCCCATGTTCTAAAAAACAAAATTTGAAAATATCCCTATACGAAATTCTTCCCCTATTACTTTGAATGTAATTCTAAATATCTTCCTGATTACCTTACAAAATCTCCCTGATTGGTAGATGCGAATGTTTTCAGCTCTGGTTATACATGTAGTTTTGTAGTTACACTAACTAGCATAACCGACATATCACTAAGTTTGCCACTTTGCATTTCCATGAATGAGGTGATTCCCTATGTTATGCCTATCAATCAAAATATGTAGCACAGGCAGTGGCAAGGTGCTAAACACACATGGTATGACTTTTTCATCGTCACGAAGTGATGGATGTGTTTAGGAAATAATAACTCATCAAAACATTTGAAAGATTGAAAACAAATTGACAGTTTTCTTCAAATGAAGAAGTCCGCTTTGTTTTGGTGGTATAACAAAATTTAAATATTAAGCAGTCTCCAAAACAGCAGTTTGAAAAATATTATTTGTGATGAGATGAAAGGCTTTTAAAAGCACTTCATACTCGGTGTAAGGTGGGATTTGAACGGGTCCACGACCTTTGCCATTCTAGAGCAGATGTCTTCCGACTTGACCACAGAGTTTGAAATCAACTTCAACCTGGATTTTTCTCTTAGGACATAATATGGGCTGAGGAGCACAAACATTAACTTCAGGAAAACATTGACGCGATGAAGTTAAGTCATTGCTTCAGAAACTTGTACAAAAAACATGTGCCATATTTGTTATTATGAAAAACCACAAGCTATATTGTTTGGATATTACTTGTATGGCGCCCTCTTATGGTCAAAGCAATATCAAATTGTGGCTGCATTTGAAGAAAACTAACAACAAGACCCCTTTCACAAAATGTTGTTTTTATTTTGACTGCATTTAGGCTATCGACAAACATACCATTGTCACATGAAGTCTACCTCTCCAAAAGTAGATGCCTGACGCGATTGCTGCCCATTTGTCAAGATTCAGATGTCTTCTCCATCAACAGGTAAATTTATGAACAACCATTAATTTGAAAAGCATCAACAGATTTTGGACAGTTTGATTATACTAGGCTTAAAAACAAAATTTGTGAACACTTTTAGATATTTTTTTTCAGTGTTCTGTTTTTTATTTTGTCAAGTAATAAACCACAAGGGAAACTGACCGGGTAAATTTCAAATAGTATGGGGGTTAAACAAAGAAAAATTTACTAGAGCGGGATTTGAACCAACGACCTCCGGATTAACGTACCGGCGCTCTACCAACTGAGCTATCTAGCCCTATATTGGGGGTCTTCCTATTTTATCAATATCTTTGTTCGGGGGTGCCAGTCAGAAGCCATACAACCGTTAACTGCCGTGTAGCAAGGGATCACATCCCAAGTTTACGATACAACCTGGGAAGCAGCAGCCACGGGATCACCTTGAGGGGATGCGACTTTTTCAATTTAAATGTCAAGTAATAAACCACAAGGGAAACTGACTGGGTAAATTTCAAATAGTATGGGGGTTGAACAAAGAAAAATTTACTAGAGCGGGATTTGAACCAACGACCTCCGGATTAACGTACCGGCGCTCTACCAACTGAGCTATCTAGCCCTATATTGGCGGTCTCCCTATTTTGTCAATATCTTTGTTAGTGGTAAAACATTTTTTTAAATTGCACCAACATTTAAGTAGGCCTACACAGAAAATCACCCCAAAAAGTGGAACTATCGCCAAATCCCCAATCAACAACACGAGGCCAAGTGGACATGTGAGAAAACTACAAAAAATGGGCCATTTTTGTATTATGCTTATTATTAAAAGGAAGTGTTTTGGAAGTTAAATGGCGCCCTCTTACGGTCAAAGCATTATCAAATTGTTGCTGCAATTAACAGGGATGTGATTTTTCATTTTTTTCTCTGAAATTTGTTTTTTTAGAGCCTTCAAAGTTGTCCCGTTTGAATTGTGTAAATCCGGTGAGAAATTAGGGGGTTGTGGGGGGGGGGGGGGGGGGTTAGAGTATAGAGTGCAGTCGCGTTAGACTTGCGCTAAAACCTTTGATAATGGATAGACTGGTAACAAGTCTAATTTGCACTGGAGTCAAGTACCCAGTAGAAACCAACGAGTCGCGCCTAGTTCAGCAAAGGCGGTCAACACTAAAAAAAAAACTCCATTTGCTTGTGCACCTCATGTTTGCATAAAATCCTGTTTTCTATTTTGTACGGGTGAAACAAAGCATATCATGGGAGGTGCCTGCCTCAACATGTTAAACACTGGAAAGTGCGGGTGGGTAAAACGTTAGCGGTCCGTATGTCAGCAAAAAATGGAGGAAAATCTTAAGTTGTTCCGGACATTAAACAAGGCTGTTAATCTGTCCAAAAATATTTGCGTCTACAAACATGAAGTGGTGAAAATTTAGATTCACTTTCCCTCAATAATTCCACGTTCTGGCAATCAGTCTAAATTGTGATAAATTGTTTTTTGGGGGGCGGGGAGGGTGGGGCAAGTGAGGGGGCAAATAAAATGGCTGCTTACTGTTGAATGTCTGATTTCCATTGTATCAAAAAGCGTTACTGGCAAGAGTGACTAATTTAAACATAAATTGTTGGGTGGAGATTGTTTTGCAAAGCAAAGTTTGTTATAAAACAAAAATAAAACAATAATTTCAAGCCAAACTAAATATACCATAAACTAAGAATGTGGGTTCCTTAAAGAAACAAAAAATGATGTGGGGGGCGACAATAAGCGTGGCAAATTCCACCCATCCGTCCAATGGCACATTTTTTGGCCAAATTTTGTAATGCCCAAATTAAATGTCAAATGCTGATCTTGCTATGTGTGACTTTTACTCCCAAAGATTGCATCAAATTTGATGTGAAACAGTGAATCAATTTATAAAAAATTTAAAAAAAAAGATTCATTTTCCATTTTAAGATGATAAAGTTAATCATTTGTTAACTATTTTACTTTTACAGAGCAAGTAAAGCTGAAGTGAGATCCACCAATCAACAAAGCAGATCTTGTGCACTGTACACCAACCTTGCATGCAAAATGCATTTTCTGCTATAAAGGTAAACTTTTAACACCTGTGTGATTCTGTGCTTTTCCGAGTCCTGTGAAGAAAAATAAATTCACAGGCATGTTACTCTGGTGGGATATGAACCCACAACCTTTGCCATTCTAGAGCAGCTGTCTTACACGAGCCCACCAAGCTTGAAAAAGTGATTAAATTTGAACATTGATTTTATTATATGGATTTAAATAAAAGGAGCGGTTTGGGACATAAACAAATTGATATGTACTTAGTAAACAGAAATTCACCCCCAAAACAGTGGAATTGTCTCTAAGTCCCCAAATCAACAGTACACCCACAGTGGGCAAGAAAAAAACAAACATGGCCAACTCTTATATTGTGCTTATTGTTTACAACCACAGGATATGCCAATTGTCAGATGAAGTCTACCTCTCCAAAAGTAGATACTCATGCTGCCCATCATCAGGATTCAAGGATTTCTTTGTCAATAGGTAAACTGACCTATATAAGCAACCATTAATTTGAGATCAATCTAGAGATTTTGGACCGTTTGATGATACTGAGCTTTGAAGAGCAAAACGAACGATGTATTTGAAGCAACAAGAAACATTTTGCCTTCTTTATAATCTATACAGACTAAATTCAGCGAAAAAAAAAAATAGTATTGGAAGTTTTGAATGAGAAATACTTTGGTGACAAAATATCTGCGATTTTTCAAAGAACTTCCTTTGCATTGACCGCTGGTGGCACTGTGTGAAAAAGCTTTATGAATGACCACCAATGAATGGTCCCTTTATGAATGGCCCCTGGACCCCCAACTGGACCCCACTAGGGGCTGTAATGCCGGCCCCTGGCCCCCCCCCCCCCCTGACGTTGTGTCGTTTTGAGTCCCCCTCCCATATAATCCCCACGGGCGCCCCATTGCTGGCGACGGTGCAATTTATACAAGTAATGCTGGAAAGTTTGTCAATATACAAATATTAATTTCAAAACATTTTTAAGATTCATTGTTAACATAGATTAGATGTTGAGGGATAATTCCTGAAGGACTCTGATAACATACATGAATGATGTCCATCGGCGAGCACAGGGGTGGGGGGGGAGGTGGACAGGGTTGACGTGCGAGGGAGAGAGATTGCGAAGATTATAAGTTGTGTGATTAAAGTAAGATTAATATATCATGTATGTTGAGCTTTTATTAGTGTCTCTCGTTCTTTCTCTCTGAACCAGAGTTGTTGTGTAAATATTTACAGCAAGGAGAGCTATTCTAGGCCATTCAGACATGCTAAAACCAAACAACTTCAAGGGGCTCCGCCACCTGAACCCCGCAAAGGGCTTCGCAGGGGCCCTTAAGCAGGCCCCTGTACCCCATGGCATAAGTGCTATGACTCTTGATGCCCCCCCCAACATTTCATGACAGAATGACACCCATGATTCTAATAATTCAACAGCAAATTTTCTCGAAACACATCATTTCGGCTGAGGAGCACATTCATCACTTTATGAAAACGATAACAAAGTGAAATTGAGTCATTGCTTTAAAAACTTGTACATGTATTGTGAAATGTTTAAGGAGACAAAACTTACACTGATATTTTAGTAAACAAATTTAACAGAAAGTACTGATATTGTCACCAAATCCCCTCCAGAAAGAAACAACAAAAACAGGGGGATGTCTTTTCTGTTATGATTGTTGTTTAAAATCACATGATATAAATCATGCTTTGAGATCAAAGCACTATGAAATCATTGCTGCAATTGAAGGAAAACAACAAGGCACCCTTTCACAAAATATTGTTTTTATTTTGTTTGTATTAAGGCTAGCTACAAAAGTGCCAGTGTCAGATGAAGTCTACCTCTCCAAAAGTAGATGCCTGATGCAGATGCTGCCCAGTGTCGAGATTATTGGATCAGCAGGTAAGTTAATCAACATATAAAGGGGTTTTGGACAGTTTGATGATAAAAAAACTATGTAACATTTTTTTTTAAGTTTGATTCCTGGAGTTGGAGAGGCAGGATATACTTTTGGTAATTGTCAAAGACTAGTATCCTCACTTGGTGTAAACCAACATATGCATTAAAATAACAAACCTGTGAAAATTTTGTCTCAATTGGTCATCGAAGTTGCAAGAACATAATGGAAGAAAAAACACCTTTTTGCATAAAATTGTGTGCTTTCAAATGCCTGAGAAAGGCTTCATGCCTGAAGCCTTTCTCAGATTTAAATGTTTTAGTGAAAAAATTACGTCTTTCTCAAAAACTTCATTACTTCAAAGGGAGTCTTTTCTCACAATTCTGTAAACTATCAGCAGCTCTCAGGTGCTCCTTAGCAAGTCAGTTTTAATGGTAATGTTATTTCTTGAGTAATTTCCAAAAGTATACACTGCCTTTAAGGAAATTTTATTTTAGATATTATAATTTAAAAAAATTAATGTTAGCAATTCAACATTTAATATCATTTTGCAACTTCAATGCATTGCAATAACTAAATTAGAGTTGCATGGCCAAATTTCCGCCAATTTGTTTTTAAAGTATTTTTTCTCCAATGAATTTCAAAAGATGATGCTGTTTCAAAACGAAAAAATGCAAACACTGAGTGCTTTGACTGGCAAAGTTTGTTATAAAACAAAAGAAAACAGCTAAATCCAGACAAATTTAGTATAACTATAAAAAAATCGGTATGTTTAGGTTCTTCTCCCCTTTTCCTTCCCCCTCCTTTTTTTTGGGGGGGGGGAAGTAGGGCACAGTTTTAGGTGAATTTATTAAACATACAAAATATATCTAGCTGTGACTTTTACTCTCAAATGATCGCACATGATTTGAATCACTAACTGTTTGTTTGGGTTGGCGAAGTGGTATCTTCACTCGCCTTCCACCTCTAGGACCCCGGTTCGATTCCCGCCTGGGACACTAGTGGATTGAGTTTTCTGTCCCTACCCATTGGTGTTGGTTTTCCCTGGAATAGTTCTCTGTGGTCTGCCTCCCACAACTGAACATTCCTTCCTTTATTCTCTCCATGGGGTTCTTGGCTAGTTTAGTAACTAAGTTTGCCCTCAAAACCAGAATTAATGAATCAATGAAATGTTATTCCAATTTAATATGACAAAATTGAATAATTTGTAAATTTTGCTTTTACAGAGCCAGTGAAGCTGAAATGAGATCCATCAATCAACAAAGTAAATGATGTCTATGCACTTCACATCAAGCTTGTCTTCAAAATGCCCTCTCTGCTATAAAGGTAAGTGTATAAACACATGTGTACATCAGGCATGAGAATCTTCTGGTTTAAACCGGATTTCCGTTTTTATTCCCTTTCAAATTTGTGGTCTTCGAGTTCATTGTGAATTTGATATAAAATTCAGGGTGATTTGTAGGGGATACATTTGGATTTCGCTAATCCCTCTTCTCTAATCAGATATTGTATACCTTTGTAATCGTATATCGCGGATCCACACGGCTTGTGGTCTTCCATGCACTGCACATGCAGCAGCGAGCAACGCAATGGATGTATAGACTTGTCTCATTCCTCTCTAATACATTTACTGCTGCAGCAAAAATACATGTGTGGATACTTTTGAAAGTCCACTTACAAAACAATGCATGTGTTTTGTACCATGTGTACTGTGTATATATGTGCAAGTTTGTATACAAACCAATGAGCGGCACGGCACAACTGAAATCACAGGCCTTGGGAAACTGGTACCTGTTATTGCCTCACAATCAGCGAAAGATATATTGGGAACCAACGAAAATACATGATTGGTGGGAAGTAATTGGCACATTGACCTATGACCTGGGAGAAACTTTGAGACGATGTGTGTATGGTCGAGTTCGACGCACACTATGTGTGAAAAATTGATAACCATTGCATTTACTGTTAAGTCTCACATTTTTTGTGAGCTCTTTAAGATATAAGATACGTCAAGCATTTTTATTATTTCATCATTGTTCTTTGAGTATTTCTTCCCAATAACTCGACCCCGGTCCCATTACTACCTGGGGGGTTCTCCAGGTGCAGCACTGACGCCTGGTTCACCTTGCCCAATTTCCGGACATTGCCCAAAATCCGGACATGCATTTTTAGTGTTAGATTTTTTCGAATTTTTTGTTCGAAATTGATTTCCGTTTTTTCATCATCGCCAATTCTCTTGCCTGGTACATACCGGGACGAATATCAAACATGAATGATTCTTCTGATTAGAAAGAACTTCTGATTAGATGGCTCATCTTTTTAGATAACCTTCTTTTGGACTAGATGAAAAAGATTTTATGCATTTAAATTACTTGTTTCCATTTCAAGAAGACCACACAGCCCTTCGAAGTTTAATCAGCATTTTGATCCGCTAAAATAATTTCAAATTCTGTCTCAGAAAAATGTGTCAAAATTTACCCTGTCAGATTCCCTTGTGGTTTATTCCTTGATAAATAAAAAAATGTTTCTCGTACAATTC
Source organism: Pycnopodia helianthoides (assembly GCA_032158295.1). Taxonomy (NCBI): domain Eukaryota; kingdom Metazoa; phylum Echinodermata; class Asteroidea; order Forcipulatida; family Asteriidae; genus Pycnopodia; species Pycnopodia helianthoides. The sequence goes on along the minus strand of CM063243.1, from coordinate 2,694,591 downwards.
TGAAAAATCTTCAAGAGTAGTCAGTACAATCCCTTTTGTTAAAGAAAAATGAGTATCTACAAACAGAGGTTCACTTAAAGAGTTATGTTGTTTCAAATGTTCGCATCTCATGGTTCTACTTCAGTCATCTTTTAATATTTCCTTGGAATACTTGAAGGCTAAAATGACAATTTTAAAGGTCACATTAAAACTATGCTTTATTTTCATTTGACTTAATGTTACATATAATTCATTTTTTTTTGTATTTTGAAGGCCTGCCATCTGCAGATGAATTCTCTCTGTTACAAAGAGTAGATTCCTGAGACCTGCAAGTTCCTATCATCAGCCAAATGTCTACCCATCACTAATTTAGATGCTTAAAGGTGACAACAGAGGTATGTAACATTCATAAGGGTTACCTTACTTTTTTTACACTAACATCAAAAAGTGGGCTGTTTTTGCAGCACAATACAAACAGCACCCCTACGCCACATGCCACGACAGATTGCGGGACTTCATGCAGGCATCAGCCTAACCCAATTGAGTGGCCATCCCTACAGATTGATTACACATTTCAAAATCGAAAACATGTTTTATTAACAAATTAATGAAAAACTTATAATTCACACTAAAAATTTACAAAATCAATAAACTTATAAGTCAAAACCAACATTAATTCTCCTTGACTGTTGTTTAAATGCACCTTTGAATAAAATGTTTCTGTGTCATCAAGATTAAATGTGACAGAATTCCAAACAGCAGGGTGTAATCTTTGATTGGGGATGTAATTTGGGGCAAAAGCTGGGACGATGATATAATTGGGGGGGGGGCTATGTAATGCATCAAACCATTAAATTATGCATTTGTTTTTATCTCACGCATGGGGGAGGGGGGGGGGCTCCAGCTGCCCTCTCCCCGGTTAAGCCACTGCCAAAGAGTTACTGAACTTCACGTTATTCTCAACTAAAAACATTCATAAAATGGATATTACCATTTATGCCAATGGTTTGATGCAAATTAAAGGCACTGGACACTATCGGTAATTACTCAAAATAATTGTTAGCATAAAAACTTACTTGGTAACGAGGCATGGAGAGCTGTTGATAGTATAAAACATTTTGAGACACGGCCCCCTCTGAAGTAACGTAGTTTTTGAGAAAAAGGTAATTTCTCACTCAAATAATAAAAGACTTCTAGCTGAAGCCTTTTATTATGCATATGTTGGGTTACACCAAGTGAGAATACTGGTCTTTGACAATTACCAAACATGTCCAGTGCCTTTAAGGTAGTTGTTCTTAAGATTTCAGTGACAAGGACAAATTGATACCACCAGAGGAGGATGGGCAGCTCATTTGACCTTTTTTCATGCAGCCTAATGCATTACCTTTATACAATTGTTTTCTTTAACATTTCACAGCATGGAAAAGCTGATTTCCTTGACCAAGTGTGTTGCAAAAAGTTCATACAGTCTTGAAGGCTTCAGATTTGAGGAGAGCAACTCATAATGGAAACGTCCAATGTCTTCGAGGCATTCTACACATCAAGGAAACATTAATGAACAACCATTCAACTTAATTATCTCAATCTAACATGTACATAAATGTCCCTGTAATTAAGTGCACCATTTGAAGGCAAGCAAACATGAAGTTCTAGGTAATATGCTTTGACTGAAGTAAAAGCATTGTTGGTGTGATCGTGATGGTTTGATTATGTGTGGTGGTAAAATGATTAGTGGTGTGAGGGTTCAATTAATGGTGGTGCGATGGCCTGCTTTAGGCTAACCTCACCAGAATGATAAAATTATATCAAAAGAAAACTGCTTGCAAGATGCACTTATTTCATTCTTGAATCTTATGTAAAAATAAATTTATAAAGCATAACAGACATGATATTTATCCAACTTTAATCAGATTTTTGATTTTATTTGCCCTAAAACAAGCAAAAACAGCTTGACAAAAATATAAAAACCTACACCATTAATGTACAAGTAGGTCAAACGTTGTGCTCAATGTTCCTACTTTATTTCCAAAGGCCAAATATCATATTTGATATAATATCAAGCACTCATATTTTTTGTAATCAATGTTCTTGAATTCAGAGGTATTATAAATACCTGATTGACAAAGATTATAAAAACAATGGAATATTTTTTTCCACTAAAAAGCTCACCTTTTGTATAAAAAAGGGGGGTTCTTCACAAATTAGGTCTTTTTTGTTAGTGGCTTAGTAAAACCTTGACCCAATTTGAAAAAAATAACCTGTAAGGTTTTGGCGTTTATATTCACAACAACATTTCTTTTTCATTAAACAAAATTTCGAGAAAATGCTATATGTTAGATAACAAATCTAATGGTACCTGGGGTCAACTATTGACCTTCTCATGGCTGTTACACATTTATGGTAATTTTGGGGCTGTAATACGAAGTTGTAATAAAGAAGTTTTGGGTTGTAAGATAACAGGTCTCATTTTAATTAACTGCAAAATCAAAATCATGAATGTGAACAGAATGTCTGAAAAACTAAGACATCTTTGTTATAGTTTCTGGACTTAAATACCTAGATTGATGACAACTTTACAGGTTGAGTTGTATGATTAAATTTGCCTTTCCAAAAAGCAAAAGTTTATTTTCTTTAAAATACCTTCATTAAACAAACCATTTTTTTATAAAACTTTACCTCGGAATCAATTGTTGTCAAATAAATGTCTGTCTAAAATGACAGCCTGGCCAAGAAAAATGTTATTCTACAAAATGAAAAAAGCATAAAATGCACAAAACATTAATCAAGATTTTGGGGTATACCTACATATGTGCCCGAACTAAGGATGAAGTTTCCACAACTTTGTGGTGTAAATTATTTGTTAATTAATTAAAGATATTTGGCATTAGTTTTACAGAAAAAATGTGTTCAGAAAGTGCAGATTTTATCACTTTTCAGAGATTCAAAGTTTGTTGTCCTTTTTAGGCTACAGTAAAATTAATGGTCTTATGACTGATATATAACAAACTGTATTGTTTATAATGTATTATTTGGAGTTGTCAAATAAAATGAATCTATAAAACGTAGCAAGAAATCTCTTTCGTTCCCTTTGTTTATTCGCATTTAGTTGTTTTGTTTAAGTATTATAAGCAAGACATAGAGCAAAACTAAATTTCAAGAAAGTTTCACTTGAGCAAAGTTTGAACAATAGGTTTTTTCCTGTTAATAAAGTATGTGACAAAATTCAACTTTGCGCATATAAAATAGACTGGTCCCATTCGGTACACTCCAGTGATATATGAGTAGACGGGGAATTCAACAAAGATGGCTGCATTTAAACATCTCTAAATCCTCTCAATTATATCCAGAAAATTGCAGTAAATAGAATCTTTAAACTCTTCAGTATAAAGAGTATAATCCCTTTAAATAAAGATGGAAATACCAGAATTACCTTTAATCCAAAAAGTACCATATCTATAAAAACATTCTTAACCACCCTTCAATACAAAAACAAAACCTTTAAATTTAATTATTTAATTTAACTTAATTGTTACTGTTCCTATAAATAAATTCCACCCTACATACCTTTAATACAAAAACCACACCTTTAAATAAATTCCACCCACAGTGAAATTCCGCTTAACCCATACCCACATAACAAGACTTATTTTCTACCCAGCGTCCCCCTACCAACTAGGCCCAGTCCTATACCTATCCCGCTCATTCCAAACTCCAGCTAGCCATTACCCAGCACGATGACTTGTACTACTAGTCAATTTCCCCTACCCTCAAATCGAACATCCAAGCCCCTGGCCCCAGTCATCACCCAGGTTGATCATACCCATGCCCAACAAACCACACCCCAGCATGATGACTACTAGTCCATCACCCTTACCCTCAAATCCAACCAGCTCATCAGCCCTCTGGCTTTCCGATTACCCAGAAACCTCTTAGCCCCTTGCCCCAGTCCTCTACCAGCTTGAGCATGCCCATCTCCAGCCAGCCACACCCCAGCATGATGACTGCTAGTCCATCTTCACCCAACCCAAAGCCTTCAGTCTAACCAGCTCATCCCACATCTTCACCCTAGCCCGTTGCAAAAGTCTCGCACCCAGCCTTATCATCCCATGCAAAGCAACCCATCACCCAAGCATGATGGCTAGTAGCTAATCACCCCTACATCACCCCAAGCAACTCCCATCCCATACCCCTACCATCACCCCCTACCCTCATCCCAACCAGCCCAGCCCATTGGCTGACTGCCCAGCAACATCCCAGCCCATCACCCTACCGTCACCCCAGCCCTCATCCAACACGCCAAGCCACTGCTGACTGCGCGCAACATCCTAGCCCATCACTCTTACCATCACCCCATCAGCCCTCATCCCAACCAGCCCAGCCCACTGGCTGACTGACTGCCCAGCAACATCCCAGCCCATCACCCCTACCATCACCCCCTGCCCTCATCCCAACCAGCCTAGCCCCTTTGGCTGACTGCCCAGCAACATCCCAGCCCATCACCCCTACCATCATACCCAAGCCCACAGCCAAACCAGCCCACAGCCAAACCAGCCCAGCCAACTGGCTGACTGACTGCCCAGCAAACCTCCCCGACCCCTCAGCACTTAGAAATTTTACTCCCCAATCTTAGCTCCAAGGCCCTTGGTCAGCCCTCAGATCAGCCAAAAATCCAAGGGTATAGCCAGGCAGAAATTTTTTCTGAAAATTTTTCTAAGTTTGGCCATTCTAATATTCATCAGGTCAAAAACCGTTAAATTTTCATGAAAGCTCAGTAGCAGAGCGGTGCGAGAGAGTGCATACTGAGCTGAAGGTACCAGGTTCAAGCCCTACCGATTTTTTCAAGAATTAAAAAAAAAGTCTTATTTTACTGGTAAAAAAGGGCCTCACCAGGATTTGAACCCCCGAGCTCACAGCTCCAGAATTCTGGAAGCTGTGAGCTAGCCCGCTGGGCTAATTCTCCGCTTAAAAAATTTCGCTCGGACGTTATATATATACCTTAGGATGGATAGGTCAAAAAAAAATTATAATAATTCCACCCTTTGACCTATGACCTAAACCTTAGGATGGATAGGTCAACCCAAAAAATTAAAATAAGATGCACCCTTTGACCTTTGACCTCGGCATGAGCCAAGAATGAAAAAAGACCTATGACCTTTGACCTCAGCATGAGCGAGGAATGACAAAAAGATAAACAAGAAATGTCTGTTGGTGTCTGTTACATAATAGTTTATTTGTAGAACAAAAAACCATCATACATAATACCAAATGTGTTTAACACGTAAAAGTAAAGACCATTACAAACCATGAAAAGTAGTTTAACAGTGAAAAGTTACAAATATAAATAAATTTACCAAATTTGTTAATGCATAAGGGCGTTTTCAAAGTCAAATTACAGTTTTATCTTATTTTGATGGCCTGTATGTTGTTTTCTTTTATTATTGGCCAAAGAAACAAACCATAATGAGAAAAATACTTTATTTGTTTTACATCACGTAAACTTGGTTCACACACGCCCTTGAGTGGTCTAAAATTGCTCAAACATTAGTTACTCGTTTTTCTTGTCAAAGTATCAAACTTTTAAGCAAAAATAAGATCAAGTTGTCCCGACTAAGTAATATTACTCACATCTAACCAGTGTTTTTTTAATATCAAAATTAAAATTCTAAATTAATTTAAATCTTAACTTAAATTCACCGTTATCAAGGTCTAAGTATTTAATAGTCTGTTTCAGAAGCGAGGCTGCTTTTCTGCATGGCTTAATAGATGTATCGATCATGTACAATCTGCAAAACAACGTTCAATCTCTGCAGCGCCCGTATACAAGAACCGATCCAGTTTTTTTTTTACTGACGTCACTCGAAATTTTATGATCTTGTGATAGTCTATTTTATAGTTTTCTTTTTCAGTTTCATTCTGTTTTTAACAAGATTAAGTAATTCTTATTAATTATCGTTATCGCATTAGTTTCTTTGTACAAATGTGGTGCAAACATTGGAAACTGTAAAGTTTCAAATTGTTGTAAGTAATGTACATAATAACATGTAGATAATTGTACAGTTAATTTCCAACATTTAACTTTTCAAAGCAGCTCATGACTGAACATTTTTATTGTAGTAATTGTATTGATGTCAGTTCATTTAATACTTATTTTTTTTGTAATAAATAATATAATATACCACTTGAGGTTTTAAGACTCTCAAGTTGCAAGTTACTCAATTAATTGATATAAAATAACAATAACAGTAAAATGTTGATAAATGTCTAATAAACAAAATTGATGATTTTTAATTTGAAACCTAATTTGATTATAGAATGTTAGTAGAAGACTCTACCGAACCTTCATCACATATTAGACAAACTTTAAATAATAAAATGTAATTTTCTTTACTAATTAAAATACCAGTATGCTTTTTTGTAATGTGGTCATTTGTTTTAGTAATTTTAATCAAAACATAGGTGTTAATGGTGAGATTTATTTGATTCATTTATTTTTTATAAATGTAATGGTTTAATGTGTTTACATTTGTATGTGATCATAAAATATTTATTCCCACCCCCATGTCTTATTTTAATTTGTCTGTGAATATTGAGAAATTAAATAATAACATAACCCATTTGCATTTTCACGAGTCTTGTAGACAGACAATAGCGCCCTCTTTCAATTAAAAAACCTTCGATATTGGTCGCAATATCTTCGACACACGATGAATTTATGTCTGCCCAATGCACATTTTAACCAATCTTTGTTATCAAAGACAAAGTTTCAAATTCTTGTTAGTGATGTACAAAATAACATGTTAATAATATTGAATATTTATTTTCCGACGATTTTTCTTTTCAAAGACAGTTTATGACTAAAAAGGTTTAGTGTATTAATTGCATAGACATAAGTATGTTTATATTTTTTTTTTTTGTTATAAATAAATACCACTTGAAGTTTAAGTTTACGACCTCAAGCTAAAAGTATATCATGTACTTAAAATAATAATTATCTTGTTAGAAAAGAGTTAGACAAATGTAAGCCTATACTGTTGAGAGTTACTTGTTTCTCTGAGAAGTTAGAGAGTAATCCATTGGTAATAGTTTTATTAGTTTTATTAATCATGATAAAACAAAGAGCAAATCTACATGAATATTTAGGCCTAACTTATTCAATATAGGCCTAAATAGAACTACGAGGGCATGTGATGCTCACCGACTATAAAGCTCACACAAGTGATTAGTTTTTTTTATGTTAGCATTCATAATTGTTAAAGAGGAAGGGTAATGACCACTTCAATTTTGTGATGTTCTCATTTTCCAATAGATAGGGTCCTCATGTGAGAGGGAAAAAATTACAAGTCTCTAACCTCACGTTAAAATCTAGTAAATTGCCATCGTATTCGATACCGTCAGTGCAAAATTTGTCAACATTATTCTAAAAAACATGTGTCTCTACATTTTTCGTACGAGGATCTTTTGGTTAATAAGTTTAAAGAAAAAGTTAATCTATACGTAGGCCTGACCTATGTAAGAGGATTAGTATTTATTTCATTTTTTTCTGTTATTGTATGTAATGAAACTAGGTAATCTTCATAGGCCTAAAGCAAAACCCAAATCCTGACATTAACTTCTTTGTCTCACCAAACTAAAATACATTTGTATACATATATATTGTTGTAAAAGCAAAAATTTAACCCTTTATTGTATCTTAAATAAAAACCAACAGTTGGGTGTTAGTCTATAGTTTATCATATGTTATTTCTAACATCGTTAAGTTTAAGTTAGTTCATTCATGTATAATATAAATATGTAGTTATTCAAATTGAATCATAGACTTGTTAGAGTAACAATGTTAATAAACTTTACATAAATGTTTTTAAATTTTGTCTATAAATGTTTAATCAATTTATTAATTGAAATGTCATCATTTGCATTTGCATAGTTAAAAACTTAACTAAAAATACAGAGTTAGTTTTAGATTTAGCATTTATGTACTTGGGATATTCACAGAAAATCATAAAGAAATATTAAGTGTCTAATGCATTTAATAACAGTGATGGATTTACTATAGACAAACATAACAAACATAACATAGATAACATACATAACATACATATTTAATTATTTTTGTTTTGATAAAATTTTGACACATTCTATTTTGTAAGGACATATATCTGTAATAGATGAAGGGGTAAATGGATTAATTTTTGTAGCAAGTAAATAGTGAAGTGGAAAAATGTTATTATGTTTTATCACAAATTTTTAGCTTATAATGTCTTCTGATTAACATTAAAATATTCTACCTGTAATCAGGTCGTTTATTTTTAGTCATTTTAATCAAATCATAGAAGTTCTTTCTGTTCAGATGTTAATGTTAAAATTTAATTGAGTTTCAATGAACAAACTTTGTTAGTAACAAAGCCCTATCTAGAAATTATGATTTTTATTTAATAACATCATATTTTATTATTAATTCCTTGTTTGATCCCAAAGTTTGTAATTTTTGTGTTACAGGGAAGTAATTCCACTGCATTTAGTCTTGTGGACAAACAACAATGTCCTCTTTCTATACGAGACAAAAATTGTTAACGCGCGATGACTTTATGTCCGCACGACTCACGCTCCAACCCATTCGCAGCAGCCTCACTTCTGTACTTAACGCAATCATGTTTATAACCAAAGTTCAAACCAATGTAAACTTATTACGTGGTACATCAAAGTTACTGTATATACTACTGATAAAGTTTAACATCAGAAATAGTAAACTAACAAATTTTATAAGTCAACCATTGCAAGCATTTAATTCAAATAATTTTTGCCTTTTACATGTTAACTGTAAAGTGCTGCGAAAACAGCCCACTTTACGACGAAAACAAAAAACATTAAAACATTAAACTAACAACATTAAAGCATTAAACTAACACCTCTACAATATCTTACTGTTGAAGACAACAGATTGCTTGGTTGTTCATTCATTATTGCTAGATGAACAGCTTAGATGTCTTGATGATAGCGATGTTTACATACACGTTGCTCTCCTTTATGCCCTGTAGCCTTCAAGGTGTCAGTAGTGGGGATTCCGTCTGCACTTGACTTGAAGGAACTATCAGCTACATCTCTGGCTCTGAAAGGTCAAGTTTACAGATACAAAATTGTACCTAAAGTTATATATATTGTATATAATGTTCAAAATACAATGCAGAGGTGATTAAAACTGATAAGGCCACCCCCCCCCTTCTCCAGTGATGGATGGCATCTGTTTTTTCTTTACAGTGTGACAAGACATTATGTTTTTTTTACTTGAGTTTTTAACCATTTCTTTTTTTTATCCCTTGTTTTTGTGAAAGCAGCCCAAAGTACTCAGTGAGAAAGTTTAACAAGAAGTTTGCCTTTGAAGTTACAAACTTTGTTTTCCGTCTTTCTATTATCATTCAGGGGAGGTATATGGGTGGAACATTTTGATCTCTCTGTCTCCTGATCAGGAGCTTACAATAATTAGGGCAAGGTTAATCCATTGATGCACCTTTTGAAAAGCTCAAACAGGGGGGGGGAGACATTTTGAACGAGAAAACAGGTGCTTATTTGTTTGCCTTTACATCTAAAAATGCTAAAATGTTCAACTTTCACATTTCCCATTTGTTGTGTCAAAACTGCTTATCACATGACATGGACCTGGTTTTCTTGAAGAGGACACAGCTTCTGCAGTGACAATATTTATTTAAATTTATCTCAAAAGGGTCAATTGATTTCCCAACAATTATGATTACACAATTTTCATCCTTTAAAAAAAAAGATACATACTAACCAGAGTGCAGCCGACATCCAGTCATTGTGTGGAGGCCCGATTTGGAGACCTCGTTGTTACAAAACTGGCCTGTCCAACTCATCCTTCTGTCTTTAGCACATCCTGTAAGTAAACACATTGTGAATGTTGAGGGAGTCTTACAAGCTGCTGCTTGGAGGATGTCCAAAGTGGGACCCCCTTCATGTAAGCCCATGATGTTGACATGACCCTTGTCTTGTGGCCATGGGCAATTTCACCAAAAGGGCAAGCTGCTTGGAGGATGTCCCAAAGTTGGACCCCATTCATGTAAGCCCATGATGGTGACATAGCCCTATATTCACATGGGCATGGGCAGTTCTGCCAGTGGAGGTGGGCCATTACGAGTGTGATTAGTGTACGGTCCTATCCTTAGGATAGTATCCAGGGAGGCCATCCCATACAGCTTGGAGATGGAGCCCTGGAGTGGTTTAGTACAAGCCAGATACCATTTAAGTTCTTGGAGGACTGCCCCAAGAAGACATGCTATAACTATAGCAGTGTCGCCTCTTATGATGGCCAGTACCTTCCCCGTCTCTTCCGGATGCTGCCAGGCTGTAATGACTGCCATGGAGGGCTAGCCAGTAACAGGAATTCGGGTAAAGAAAAGCTTGGGTGGCCTTGTGCGACTGTGAGGCGATAGCACTGCCAGAGCAAGTGTGTTTTAACAAATCTTAGGCCCCTGTGGGCTTTGGAACAAGAAACGCCACAGTGGCCGTCAGTTCTGTAAAGTCCATCAGGAGTATTGCTGTTGACTTGTCTGGCCATTGGCAGCGAAGCGCCGATCCAGACGGGGAACTGCCCAAACAGGACACACTAGAATTATAGCAGTGTCGCCTCTTATGATGGGATTAGTGGTGTTGTTTAAACAAGAGCAACAACATGCATTCTGAACATCAATAATCAGAGCTCCATTTTGTACTAGGGGTAAATGATAAAGTGTACTTTTGGGGAATTCACCTTTTAGTGGAGAGTGCAGCTCTGTCATCATAGGCTGGGATTGGACATCTACTTGTTGACGGGTATATGTCTTTAGTGATGCTAGGCTTGACTGAAACACAAGCAAAATGCACAATCTGCAAGATTTAGTGTTTAAGAACATTACCCATCATTAAAAATAATTTGGAGAAGGTCATGCACATAAGGAACATTTTGATTGCTGTCATCAACATCAGCAACAGTTACTCAGGGGATGTCAACTGATTGGTATTTGCAAAAAATTAGTTAGTGGCCTGACGTTTCGACCCTAGCAGAGTCTTTCTCGAAGGCTAACAATGATTGGTGTTTGCATGAACTTTAATTCTCAGTGAGCTCTCTCTCAGAATGAAACTTATCTTGCACACACAATTGAAATGGCCAAGAGCTATGAATTTGACTTGATATCTGTGTTTAACATGAAGCATCCCTAGGGACAAGAGCAATAACATGAATTCTGCATAACTATTAAAGGCACTGGACACTTTTGGTAATTACTCAAAATAATTGTTAGCATATAAACTTACTTGGTAACGAGCAATGAAGAGCTGTTGATAGTATAAAACATTGTGAGAAACGGCTCCCCTGAAGTAACGTAGTTTTTGAGAAACAGGTTTTTGACAAGGGTGTTTTTTCTTCCATTATTATCTCGCAACTTCGATGACCAATTGAGTTCAAATTTTCACAGGTTTGTTATTTTGTGCATATGTTGAGATACACTAAGTGAGAAGACTGGTCTTTGACAATTACCAAAGATGTCCAGTGTCTTTAAAGAGCTTCATTTGGGACTAGGAGTAAATGATAAAAGTATACTTTGGGGGATTTATGGCCTACCTTTTACTGAAGAATGCAGCTCTGTTATCATGACGGGTAGATGTCTTTGGAGATGTAAGCCTGACTGCAACACAAGCAAAATGCACAAGTAGCAACATTTAGTGTTTTAAACATTGCCCATCATTAAAGCAATAAGTTTCAGATAAAGTGCTTTTCTTGGATTTGTTTTCTATCTTTTTGATCATAAATAAATAAAGAAAAAAACAAGAGACACCTTGATTCAAAGAACTCATGTACATCAGGAATAGTTTGATGGTTGCAATTAAAACAAGCAACAGTAGCTTGAGATGTCAATTGCTTGAAACAGTTCTCTTGAAGATTGGTGCTGAGTTTTATGTATCAAATGCTCAGAGTAAACTTTTTGGGGAATTCACCTTTTACTTGAGAGTGCAGCGCTGTTGTCATAGGCTGGTCTTGGAAAGAAATTTGTGTTAAACTTCCGTGGAATCAGGAATGATATAAGAGCAAAATTAAGGTCATTCAATCTTCTAGTGCAAAATGAAACCAGAATTCCAAATATTTTGGCTGAGCAATCCAGTAGTACATTGGACTGAATTGTTTCTGTGCCTAAGTTATCAACATTTTTGTGTCTTCAGGCCTTCCACAATTTTGTTTCCCTGACTTGCCTTCAGTCAGCTGTACATTTAAAAATTCAACATACATTTTGACAAAATCTCATAATATTTTCACACAACAGGTTCCATGCATGATTTCATTAGCATGTAGGGTCACCTAAGAAGCATGTTTGACTAGCCCTCATCACTCTAAGTGTTTGTACATCAGGCTAGTGGCTAAAGTGAGCCCTATGGTTTCCAAACCCCCCCCCCCCCAGTGTGGTTGATCATATGTTTCTTTATCTATAGTTACTTCTCAAGACCTATGAGTGTTGAATTTTGTTGTTACAATTAGCTACAGGTTAGCAAATCTCATTAGTTATAACTCACAATGATCATCTCCCATCAGCATCTTCTCCCTATCTCAGACCTCATCACCCAAGTGTCTGTATTCAATTAGTTGAGACATCTTGACTGTCAGGGCTGACTACCAGCAAGATTATCCTTGTCAGCTGGAAGTGAACAGGAAATTGTATGAGGCATTATTAAGGCAGCTTCCCTTGAGAAGAAGATACCAAGTGAATATAAACAGCAACATACCCATTATTTCACCCACTGACTTTATTCAGGAGATTGTCTTACCTGTGAGGACTGTTCCTCCAAATTATGTCTCAGCCAACAAAAGGTTCAAGTGGAAAGCAGTCATTGTGATTGTCTGGACTCTGCCCTTGGTGGCCAATTCCATTCTAGTTGGAGGACATCTCAACTGCATGGATGGTTCGACTACTTGCCAAAGAAGTTGTGGATATCCTGGGCAGCCATCTGAAAGAGAAAAACTCTCTCTTTGTGAGTTGTAGCACACAAGACCATAGAACTTGTCCAGTCTTGAGTTTACTGGCCCGATACTAAAATCACTGGCCTCAGGCCTACGGTCCAGTGTAAATATGGAGCCCTGCCAGTCTTTCGATGGTGTCCTCATCAAAATTCATCAAGGTCCCCCCCCCCACTAATCTTCTGCAGAAGGGAACAATTTCTCCACCAGCAAGAAAAATCTGTTATTTTAACTAAAGGGAGGGTACATTTTTGGTTACTGAAAGAATTAATGAATTCAAATCTTCAAAGTTTTCAGATCATACTTACCATCAATTTTGATGAGGATTTATGACCTGTCCGGCAACCTGTCTCTCAAGTATCAGTCTCAGAATCTTCTTAGCTTTAGAGATGGGTTTTAGCCTGAAGAGTATCTAACAGAAAAATGTCTTTTAATGGTGATTACTGAAGAAAAACAGTTAGTTTTTAACCCTGTCATATTTTAAGTATGTTTGGTATTAACCTTCCTGAGAAATAAACAAAATAGGACTGGGCAAGTTTTTTGGTCATCTGGAACAAATTTCATGGCTTTGCTTATCGCGGAATTCTGCTCTACCATCATCATTTTGTGCTTACAAGGTAAGCGCCAAGTTTCTGCGCTAGATGTGTATAAGTGAAGAATGCTTACAATAAGCACAGCCATAAAATTGGGACCCAATCTAAAATGTAGAAGGTCAAATATACATGTACTGTGCTTATCACACATTATTGTTAGGTAAAACAAAGCATGAAATAAAATAACTTAGCAATTGGTCTCTCACCACATGCAGTAGCAGCTATGGGATTGCTCCCTCAATGTAACAGTAAAACACCATGATTCAATTTAATTCATTAAATAACATTTATTTCCAAATTTACCACTGCAATACACAGACAAATCAACAGCCAAACAATTCAAGGAGCAACAGAAAGCACTGTCCGCTATACACTAAAGTCCACATCAAAACTTAAAGACACTGGACACAATTTGGTAATTGTCAAAGACCAGTATCCTCACTTGGTGTATCTCAACATATGCACAAAATAACAAACCTGTGAAATTTGAACTCAATTGGTCGTCGAAGTTGCGAGATAACAATGGAAGAAAAAACACCCTTGTCACACGAAGTTGTGTGCTTTCAGATGCTTGATTTCGAGACCTCATGCGTGAGGTCTCAAAATAAATTCAAATATTTTACTGAGAAATTACTTCTTTCTCAAAAACTACGTTACTTCAGAGGGAGCCGTTTCTCACAATGTTTTATACTATCACCAGCTCTCCATTGCTCGTTACCAAGTAAATTTTTATGCTAACAATTATTTTGAGTAATTACCAAAAGTGTCCAGTGCCTTTAACTACCTATAAACATTTACATTTCCTTTAAAAGCAGTTCTCTATCTTGGCATCCTGCATAAGAATGTTTAGACTACAGTCATCCCATCTTGTATCCATCTTACAAGTATGAGTGGCTTTAGATGGTCCTTGATGTGTAAGTAGGTTACACACAAAAACTATCAGGACTTGTTGAATTGACTAGCCTCATCATCCAACTCTGCAGAGCTACACTCCATGGAGCTGGGTGGGTTTTCTTCATGTTGATCTCATTCTGTTGCAGAGCTGACTCTTGTGTTTCAGCTTTACAGGAGTTTCCATCATACTGCTTATCCTGCTCTCCTGACAGTCGCACTTCATCACTCTGGTGGGACGACAGTGTAACTCATCAACTCCATCCCTTGCATCACTCTCAGCATTATCAGTGGCTTAGGTTCACTCCAGGTGAATGCTTGAATACACCTCAGCATAGCTGGATCACCACCAGTCCTAGACCATTTCCACCCTTTCACCAGTTGCAGTCAGCTGCTATGGGATCGCTCCCTCCCTCCTCAATGTAACAGTCAAACACAATGATTCAATTTAATTCATTATAAATTGTTTTTTTTACAAATTGACCTCTTACTGGTGTACAATGACATGATTAACAGAAGCTCAACAAGAAACATTTTTATGAAAAACAATATGTGCTGTTAATTTCCCTCCAAGTTATTTTGTTTTGACAAACAGGCATCAAAACAATCTGTAAAACCAATAAACTTTTTGGGGTCAAAATTCAAGCAAATAATTTTATTTTTCACACTTCACAAAAACTGTTTCATTGAATGAATCATTTGCGTTCAATTCAATACAATCAATAAGTTTGCAGAACAAACATCATTAGGCCTACACTTTTTTTTTTTATTTGACACAGAAAATGAGTTTGTGGCTGGGGGAGGTCCTGCAACAACACAGGCCCAGCTGATCCTCTCTGTCCAGTCAGATTGGTCTTTTCATGCAGGAGTGCAGGTCTTCAGTCTTGGGGATTCTCGTGCCTCTCCCTCTCCTTAGGGTGTCAACGTAGGATGTTCTGCTCCTCTTTGTCTTTGGATGCCATGTGGTTCCCACAAGATTAGGAAGGAGGCTACCAGTTCAGGTCAGGTGCCTTGCAAGCCTCAACCGTCACTCACACATCATTCTTGTCCGATACTTTGGATAGCAGACCGGCGTAGAGATGGGTGTTCCTCATATGGTCAGTCCACGACACATCCAAGATCATTTTTTGGCATGGATGTATGTCCCATCCGGGCCCAATTTCATGGCTCTGCTTACCGCCGAATTCTGCGCTTGCGGTGACCATTCTCCGCTTACTGTTCAAGCGCCGAATTTCTGCGCTAGCTGTGTAAGCGTAGAATGCCTAGTAACGTGAGTACGCACGCGCACAAGCCGAAAATCTCCGCTAACCCGTGAAATACGCTTGACGTAAGCGCGGAATTCCCTGCTTCCGCAAGCGCCGATTCTTTGCTTACGGTAAGCAGAGCCATGAAATTGGACCCTGATGTCTTCTCCTGCTGGGTAGTGATGAGAGTCCAGGTTTCGGCACCGTACAGGTGATTGCCTCAACTCAATTGACATCGAATAAAAAGAATACACTCTTCTTGGGGTCAGTTACTTTAAGTTACTTACGGGCAATTTTTATTTCATTTCTCTGTCTAGACAACTATTTACAATTGGACAAAACAGACATCACACATAATTTGAAACAGAATGAAACCTAGGGAAAATGCATCCTTACAATGCATGAAAATAATAAATTGTCCCGGTCTAATGCAGGAGCAATTAAATAATGGAAACTTAAAATGAAAACATTGTTTGACAAGATCTTTATTTGTCTGCAACACAAACATTCACAATTGGACAAAACTTATAATAAAAAAATACTGGCATACTATGGACTTGAATGTCTCATTTCCTAAAACAGTAACTCGACTGAGCAAGAGGGTGCCATTACTTTTGTCCGATATTTATTTTTATTTATCCATTTTGCCCACAAGTAATCATTTGGCCACACAGGGGGATTCAAAAACATGATTATTTGTTTTCGATTAACGCAAATCACCCACCAAATCGATATAAGTACCGACATGGATTTTGCGTGAAATGACATGATTTTTAGGAAGAGATCAACTTGAATAGATGTAGAATCATTATATAAAATCCTAAATCATACAGTCAGACAACCTCATGAATGTGATTCATGAGGATTAGGACTAAAAAACTAAATCACTTGCTAGGGTCAGTTTGTTTGTTTATTTTATTATTTTTTTTGGGGGGGGGGGGGGTTGTCAAATTTATTTCCTAAACCTGCAAAACGATTGTACATGTACATCATCAGTCTTGTTGTATAATCAAATGAATAACAGAAACTCAACGAGTGAACAGTTTTTCCCAATCAATAATACCGTCACCGACACCACGAACTGACACACATGTTGATACCAGTAAAAATTAGCAATCAGAGAAAACAGCATTTAAAGTTGAACGTCTTTTTTAAATCAAGCTTTCCTACAAAATTCCGGGGTATTTTCAACTAGTTTTCTTATCGTGGGGACTTGATGCTTTGAACTCCATTTATATACAGTGCTTTTTACTGCTTTTCATCCTAAATTAATCAGCAATAAAGTAAGAAAGGTTTGTGTCAGTTCGTGGCGACGAAAATTTACGCAACCAGGCATTTTCCGTCGCTGTGAACTGACACCATCCAATGTATTACAGTTGTATTACAGCGTGTGTCAGTTCGTGAAAATGGTCAGCGCCCGCTACACACCAAGGTTTGTGTCAGTTCGTGGAACATTTTTTTTCACTTTTGAGGTTTGTGCGCGCCGTGTGTTGCAATGGTAAATTGAACCTCAGTTTTGGTGCAAAGTTGTCTAGCCTCATCATCGTAATTCAAAAAGTAAAGCTCCTGAAGCGCTGAAACTTCATGAAATTGTAGGCCTTGGTTAACATTGTCTAGAAACATGCAAAAAACTGAAAAAAAAAAAAAAAGTGGTTTTGCACACAGGGTGTCAGTTCGTGGTGTTGGTGACGAAATGTTGCAATAAATTGCTTGAAACAAACATTCCCAGTTGGACAAAATACACATCACAATAACGGACTAATTTGAAACAGAATAAAACCAATTAACTTCTCGGGGTCAGTTAATTTGTATCAAATTTATTTCCTTTCTCCACATAGGATCATATCCATAGTCCATTAAAGTGAACAATAAAAATAAATAATGGCCACTCACCAAGAAAACACCTGTTTGACATTATAATTGTCAACAAGTCATTACTTTGCCTTCAAGACAACCATTCACTACTGGACAAAACCCACAACGCAAACAAATACAGAATAAAACCAGTTGTTTGGGGTGATAGTTTTTTAGGGGGTCAAATTTATTTTATTAACTTGCAAAATGATTACACATTAAAATGGGTCATGACATTTCAGGGTCATGGCATAATTTTATTTCTACACATTTCGTCACCGTTTTCACAAAGAGCCACATATCTTTTAATGACAAATTATTGACTTTTACAGGAAGGGGCCTTTATCTCAATAAATGAATTTTACGTTTTCACACAGAGCCATCGGCCCCGAAAATGCATTGCAATACGTTGTAACAGAAGAGCGTAAAATGTAGCAAAAGTTGTTTTTCACGTTTCACAAACTGCCACCTATCTTGGCGCGCGCGTGATTACGTTACACGCGCGCGCCTTTCCTATGTTTAATACGTTATCCAGTAGGGTGTTTAAGTAGGTCATCTCACTTTTTAGTTTTCACGAAGAGACACGCATCTTTTGACTAATTACTATGGCAATTAGCCAATATATCTAAAGAAACGAGTTTGTCAATGGAGAGGTTAAACTTAATACAGAATCATATGAGAGGTTTTTAAATGCAAACCGTGGCTTTAGTAGGCCTATTGCATATTTTGCAGTTTTAAGCCAAGCATAGCGTAAAATGTAAATCTCAATTAAAGCGTTTGGACATAAGTGACTCTTCGTGAAAACGGTGACGACTTGACAAGGCTCATTCAATGTAATTTGGAAGGTGATTTTAAGTTTATGACTTCCCCAAATTGACTACTTGCGAGTACAATGTATTAAAGTTTAAACGTGTTTAGGCAAAATACCTGTTTTACACAAAAATTATTTTACCATGAAGAATTTGAGAAGCCAATCTGAACAGCCCAGATACACTGTTTTCAGGAAAAAAATTCAAGTTCTTGAGTAATGTGCCACATCTAAAAAAAAAACAATAGAATTAGGGGTTTTGGGGGAATTTTCAACACTGGACCCATATTTCCACCCCTGCCAGACACCCAGTAAGTATGTGATTGGTCTTTCCTTGCTTGGGGGCACTCATATGTAACTAGACATTACACATTAGTCATATAAAAGCAAACTGACATTTCATGTCGACACAAGGGGGGTTCAAAATTTACAAAAAGTCCCTCACTTTCAAAAAAGTCAATTTTATACACCAATTGTGACGGTCGATTTTGATCATTTGGGTACCAGTCATCATAAATATCAATTATCAGGGTTATATCTCATCTTGATTTTGAGATATGGGCCTCTGAAATTGCCCAAAACTCACCGATGCAACATACAGGGTGAAAAAAGGGGGCGTGCTACAATGTTCAAGGGGTTTTATCTTAAAAACAAAAAGGTTTTGGCAGACAATTTTTGTTGTGTGATCATAAAACATATAGAGGGTTCTTCAAAAAAATTAAGAACAAAATCTGAGTCGGTCACTGTCATGCACTGAGTGACAAGGTCAAAACTCTCTGCCATGGGCCTTTCTAAGCATCAACTGACAGTTATCTGAGGAGAAAGTTTTTATATATTGACTCACCCTGAGCAACTTGATGTTGTAGCTGTAACACACTGTTCCTTGTCTATGTGCTTGCATGCTTCACACTGCAGGGAGGGGCACATGGAGCATGTACTTTCAGAGCGGCAAACCATTGTGTTGTAATAAGCGTCATTCATATTGAAGTTGGCTGACACTGTATAAGAAATAGACAAACAGTTAAAAAACACACATAATGTGAATAAAACTAACACAGGATTTAGAGCGATGACATGACATGGAGGGGGGTGTCATACCCCCAAAACATGCCAATTCATATCCAATTATTAGTGATTTATTTGGCATTTTTGAATCCAACTTTGGCACACACGCTGCTTATACTCTTATCTCCATCAGAGTTTACAAGGGGACTAGGAGGTGGGAGGCTGGCTTATAAGCCTAAAAGTTAAAAGTTTGCCTTCGATATTGCTTTGTTTATCTGAACTTACTTGATGCACATGTATGGAATGTGGACAGCTTGGCATAAAGGAACACAGAGCTAAATTACAGTCTAATAAAGGAACATTGTTCACAAATGCGGCATGACCTAGAACATCCTATGAAAATGGCAAACTTTTCCATTACTTTTGGATACGATTTGCTGCCCTGTAGAATGGCAACTAAAGTGATGATTAACATGTTCATCATGCATGTTACACTAGTAGAAGGAAAAAAATATTCAGCTTCAAGAAGCAGTTTGATCCATGACCATGCGCCGCACAGTATACGAGCCCAAGCTACTGTAATTCCAGCTGCATGATGTGACAACTTGTAGGATGTTGTCACTATAACTGCATAGGCTTCAAAAGTTCACTTGTTTATAAAACATTTTTAAAGGCAGAGATTTAATTTAATTTTAATTTAATTTCATATATCAATTCTGGTTGTGAAGCCAAGGATTATCAAAAAAGAGAACTCAATCACTACACCAGCCCAGAACCCCATGGAGAGAAGACAAAGAAGAAAGTTTTGATTTTCGATGTGGGAGGAAAACCCCATATAATTATTCCAGGGAAAACGCAACCAGGGGAGTGGCTGAAAACCCAATCCACATAGTGCCCCCTGCGAGATTCGAACTGTGGTCCAAGACGTGGAAGGTGAGGAAAGATACTGCTGTCTGCCAACCTAACCCGATTACATTTTCTATATAAATGTGCATGATGCACAAAAAGCAAACTCGGGATACTTCTGATTTTATCCTGTAAATTTAAATCTGAAGGGGATAAAATTCCGGAGGCGGCCGCCACTTTAATCCCCGAATTAAGACAATTTTGGGCCTTACTGTTCGGAAGGAGTGGAGAAAAATATCCTAATAGGCCATTAACAAAATTTGGAAAGGCGTGAAAAAAGGGCCAAAAACCGGCCTGCCCAACGCCATTTTGTATCAAATGAAAAAAAAAAGCTTCAGAAAGTGGCAGCCTACGGAAATTTTTCCTCTGAAGGTACCATACCTATGTCTCTCTCAAAAAATTCAGAAATGCCAATTTCATAGAGCTGCTTAAATAAAAAGTACAAAAAGTAGCTAAGCACACAATATGATTACATGTATACTGTTTACTAGTGTTAGTAACACCAAAACAAGGTTACCATCCAAAATACTGTGTCACATGTACCATCTCATCTGTGACTGGTCCCACTGAAGTTATTTTTGCTCTGCAGGAAAACGATAATTTTCGGCTTAGCAGCTCTATTATGAAATTGGGCCCCTATTGCTTGGACCATATTGGACGGAGCAATTATTATACAAACATTACATGTATATCACGAGCAATACAAATATGGAAAAAAGACACACATTTCTGTAGTCTTTGGTGGGGAGTCTTTGTCAATTTCGAAATAGTACTGCCTAGCTAGCCCGAGTGAAACCGGACATGATTTGTTTGGTATTCCAGTCTCAGAATCTATGCAAGAGTATCACTATCCGTTTTATTTTTCGAACAAGAAACACCCAAAGATATGTTAATTGTTGTTCTAAATTTTAATGAAGGAACAACTGTGATAAATGAAGAAAAAACAAGAAATTTACCTTGCCCATTTGTCACTGTTTTTTGTCACATGTTCTCACCTTGTTGAAAATCCACCCAAGAGCGCGAAAGGCTCTAAAACGACTTGCAAATCCGGTTTGGCGCCCTCTTGTGACACAAATGTTACTAAGTAATTCAACAGGTACAGTTTTTTTCGCTCGTCCCCAGCGCCTTGCCAAAGGATGGGATGGGCAAACGTATCGTTAACGTTAATGCTCAGTCCCATGCTCAGTCCCATCATGCATCACACTCATACTGCAAGCACTGCACGCATGACGTACTTTCTAAACAAGAATCTGTGCAAGCTGATTAGCCCATCCCAGCGGTCCTGGATAGGCCGCTGGGGCCGAGCGAAGTACAGTTTTATGTATCTGTAATTTATTTTTGAGAAACAATATTTGAGGTTCCGATAATTGTAACCCTCGATCCTACCGACGGTCGTAGTCAAGTATAATATATTATGTCAACTAGTAAAGCTCGAGTCACTTCCCGAGTTACTAAAATAACATTAAGTACCCATCTATCTAATGCTTAGTTTATTAGATGGGCATAATGTGGGGGTTTTATGTGTAAACTTAAAATACATATAAGTCAATAAAAGTAATAATTAATAAACAAAATTCTTTTTTTATTTTTTATAAATAGAGGAACTGTCAATATTAGAAAGTGTTCCTGGGAAAGACGGAATCATGTACAGAGAGGGCCTCTCTTTCTTGCAAGAAGGTCGGTCGGGAACGGGCTAGCCTTCAAGGCTGTGTAACGGAGTCCGTCCACGCACCGGGCAAAAAGATAACAGCACAAAAGACAGCCTTGCAATCAAGGCTAGGCGCGGGCCCGACGGCTAGCCGGCTGGTTATGGGTTTTATGCGCAAATAACTCAGACACGTAGATAGCCCCATGAATAGGGCCAATCCACTCCGTATCCTTGGCCCCAGCACCACTGATTACCAATTCTTTCGCCCTATGATGTTTTTTTCTGCAAAGATCTAGATCGTGAAACTTACCGATTGAATGCTTATGTACTTGCAGATAGCCGGACTGTTAAAATTTCTTTAAAAAACATCACACGTTTTTGGTGAAAATCAAATGATTTTCGTGAGTTAATATTTAGAATTGTCTCAACGATCTTTGACAACTTGATTATTTTGAATTGTCTGGCTCCCTCAACAGCATTAGAAAAACGATACAATCAATTGCTACGATCGAGTTGGAAACAGACTAATTTACTCACAGACGCCGCGATAGTCTTGGTGAAAAACGTTCCCGAGTCACTCAACACTACACACGACGCGACTATTCCACTGATAGAGGGCGTTAAGCCGCAAACCGTCAATCAGTGTGGTGGCGATCTGGAAGTTTCCCAACAGCGCCCGCTATTCGCGATAGTTGGGTGATAATGAACAACAACGTCTATACCAAGACTAACGCCGCGAGTGCAAATAAACAAGATCGTTGAGATCGTTTTAAAAGTTCACTCTCGAAAATCATTTGATTTTCACCAAAAACGTGTGATGTTTTTTAAAGAAATTTTAACAGTCCGGCTATCTGCAAGTACATAAGCATTCAATCGGTAAGTTTCACGATCTAGATCTTTGCAGAAAAAAAACATCATAGGGCGAAAGAATTGGTAATCAGTGGTGCTGGGGCCAAGGATACGGAGTGGATTGGCCCTATTCATGGGGCTAACACGTAGATAGATCATGGAAATAGGATAGATATAAATTGTTGTGGTAAGAAGTTTTTCAGCTGTTGCAACAAAGTACTAGTATTGTTTACAATTACAAGAAGAAGACACAAAGGTAAGTTGCAAAGAAGCGTAAAGCAGGGACTTTGAATAACTGTGATTACCGCAGTCTAGTCACGCTACCTTTTTGTAACTTGAAAAGGCATGTCATGGACCATGGAGGTAGTTGCGATAATCGTAACCCTCCGTCATTCCCTCCGCGGTCTGCTACTACCGTCGGCCGGAGATGAAGAGTCACGATTTATATCGCAACTAGAAAAGGCAGTGGGCATGGTTGGTCGTTACGGTGCGTAAACAGAAAAACACAGCTCCTCTGGCTGAGTCTGAGATGGTCTGAGTCTGAGCATGGGATCAGCTGCTGGGCCGTGCCCCCGGACGCCCGTGCAAGGCCTATTCAATAGGCTTATTTATAGCCGGTCCGGTTCAGCTGATTTGGCTAAATATTATTGTTAGCATTTAGCAAGCTTGTGTGTTGTTTGGGTGCTTCACGGTCTACGAATAATACTAATTACTAGGCCCAATAGCCATTGCAATTACATGTAAATGTAATGGGCCGGCAGTACAGTGACACTCCTCAATGTCACTTGGTGTGATCATTCTGTAGTGTTCTGTTTGTTGACGAGAAATCGTTTTTTACAAACACTACAATATATAACTTTTCTAACACTAATTTTTTCAGGTAATTTTTTTTTTCAGAATTAGATTCAGATTCATTGTTAATAACCATATTACTGATCCTAAAAGTTGTAATTGTAAAATCAAGTTAGTAAATTATTACTGTAAACATACATTTTCAATTTTCTCAAGCTAACGTTTACATCATGTGTCTTTTCGTTGTGTAGGAACTGTGGGTATGTTTGTTTGTTTAATTGTTTGTTGTTTATATAATACCAAGGTTAATACCAGCACTACTTGCAGGGGCATTTGTAATTGTTTGTTTTTGGACCCACGTAGCACTATAGGCCTAACGCGAAACGCGTGTCAGTAGTCTGTGTCCTGTTTAATTTTTATTGTGCCTCTGTCCATTCGGGAACCCACGGGAGAACAGTGGTTGCCACTGAATGGACCACCCAGTTGAAATAATAAGTAAATAAATAAAGAGAAAAAAAAGCTTTCAACAAGCATGGCGAAATAGAGACCCTGTTTACACTGTATTTTTCTCATTTTTTGCTTACAAATGGCTTGCACATTTCAATCTACATCATGGATGATACCATTGCTGTGGGAAATGTTGTTAATCTAGGCAAGAAATACAACTCAAATCTGCAAAACGGTATCTGTTGTTTAACATGCGCGTACAAACTCACGTATCTGTGTCAACGCCCATGCGAAACATGGATGCCGCGAACCTTACACATCCCGTGAACACAAAGAGTGTTGATGTATCTGCAATCAGTGTATCCATAGACTTGCAATATCTCTCTATTATTCATATCCAACTCGTAAATGGCTTAATGCCAAGCGGGGCTCAAAATGGCGATTAAAGAAAACCTTTTTTTTGTCAGAAGAGGGGGGGTGGTGTCACCCTTTCTCCAAGGCCCCCTCCCCCGGCCCAGGCCCCCCCCCCAAAAAAAAAAAAAAATAAATAAATGCCCCAGCCCAGGTCCCCCCCCCCCCCAATGCCCCAGAATGTCATACAAACAATTTTTCAATTTTTAAGTTCAATAATGACCTAAAGTATACCATGTCTGTATCTTAAAAAAGGCAGAGTGTCTCCATCATGTCAGTTCCAACGAGGGAAGCACTCTGCGAGGCCCTGCCAGAAGTGGCAAGAAAAATATTCCGTTCCGGAAACTATTTCAGGGACAGTACTTCTGGAATGTGTCAAGGTAGGAAAGGCTTGGTTTAAGAAAAAGCCCTGGGGTCCAACTTCATAGAGCTGCTTAAAGCAGAAAATATTGCTTGCCAATTTTCCGCTAAACAAAAATGAGCAGGATCAGTCACAGTGCATGTGAACCGGTATTTTAGCTGGTAACCTTATTCTGGTAAGCATATTTTGGTTGTTGTTTGGCTACTTTTTGCGCTTCAGCTCATCTCTGTGAAATTGAGCCCTGGGCCCAATTTCATAGAGCTGCTTAAGCATGAAAAGTACAATGTAGCTAATCACAACAAAATTATGCTTACCAGAATAAGTTTACCATCCAAATTGCCATGTCACATGTACCACTTGTGAATGGTATAGGCCTACGCTCATTTCTGCAAAGCAGAACATTGTTAAGCAATATTATCTGCTTAAGTGTTCGTTTACGAGAAGACCATGCAAAATCTTGAAAAATCGACAAGGTGGGGGGTCGGCGATTTAAACTCAAATCTTGGCTATTTGATCCCCACCAGGGACCATAACACCTGGTGAAGCAGCTCGCTCAAAAACCGCACCATGGCCGAGTACGGGGAACCAACTATTTTTAGCGCAAAATGGACATTTCCGGGGAGTTCATTTGTAGTGTTTCTGGTGTATAATTATAGCCCTGTTAATTCCCTTAAACTGTATCAATTTCTGTCAACTTATACATCAAAAGAAAGAGCTCATCGTCCTCTACACGATCAAATAAAAAAGAATTGTGTGAAAATCTTCACTGCAGATATATAGGTTTTTTCTACTAAGGAAATAAGCCATCTACGCAGTTACCCATAACTTAATTAGTGCAGGGCTGAGAGTCAACAAACTTGGTGGAAATATAGTTCAGATATCCAACTACAATAATAAAAAATAAAAATATTGTCAGCTCTTCTTGATTTTAATTGCCAAGGGTCAACAAAGATGGAAAAGTTCATAGTAAGTGTCAAACCTACATACAGTTCTGAGTAAAATATCTTGCCCTTAATTCACGTCTGGAATAGATTGTTATAACATTAAAAAAAATATGTCAACAAAGATGAAACATAAGTTTTTGCAAGTTTTGTGTATTGAGGTGGATGGGGGAGTTTTTTTGGCAATAATACCGACCGTGATAATGGAAGTGGAACGTCCAGTAATACCGCCCACCCAGTTAGCGCGAAGTACCACAAGAGGGCGCCACACATCGCATCGCACCCCCCCGGTCGTGAGCGATGTCAATATGTCAGCCATGGATATCGGATACGGCGGCTGTATCGCTGCAGTGTGATTTTTGTAATTTTGAGCATTGCAAAGCCATTGAGTGTGGTGTATATCCCTCTTATCTGCGCGAGAGCAATACCCTGCACCTTCATCAATGCACCAAAAACATACGGAGCCATTTGCAGAACTAAGTGGAAAGTTGCTGCATATGAAGTGAATGTCGAGTCGAAGTTGATCCTCCTGCGACGTTGATGCTTACACTAGTTACAGTGATAAGACGATATGCCCGGCGCATCGGTACAAGTTAGAGTTGAGTTGGACATCAACAAGGAAATGCTGTCATCCACTCCATACTGCCAGGCCCGTAACCAGGATTTATGTTGTTGTTTTTTTTTTTTTTTTTTTTTTTTTGGGGGGGGGGTGGGGGCGAATGTGAAAGGTTTTTTGGGGGGCGGATTTTTTTTCGGGGGGGGGTGCGGACTTTTTTTTTTTTTTTTTTTAATTTGGGTCCCCCCCCCCCCCCCCCCCTGGTTGAGACTGTCAATTCGGGAGCAGCTTCGGCAACCATGTCCCAGGCAATCCATTCTGGCTGGGCTCACAAGTTTTCCAAGGCAAGGAAGAGGTTTTCGCAGCAAGTGAAGGATTTTTTGCTTGCCCAGTTCATGATTGGCGCCAATACAGGAAAGAAGGAAAACCCAGAAACTGTGTCCCGGCAATTGAAAAGTCAGTTTCACAGAGATGACTGGTTCTCGTGGATGCTATACAGAACCAGTGTGAGCTTTGAGCTTTGAGGCATTTAAATGCATGATGCCATCGGACGCTTATCAAGTGTCCGTTTTTTATTAAACAGTCAGTACTCTGCCATTTTTAATTTTTGTTAATCTCAAATTTTGAATTTCCCAAACTACACTTAGCCAATTAGCATTCCAGTTGTCTCGTTACCATCAGGGTTGATTTTCACACCAAAAAAATCCATCATTGACCAGAAATGCTTCCAACTTAGATGCCGTTGGTGTATTATCTATGTTGTAATAAGCCGATTCACTATTTATTGCGGCGCAAGGCATGTTGGGTATTGTCAAAGGTCACGGGAGATAAACAAATTGCGTTGCCAGCAGTAAAACGTATTAACTCCCGTGCAGAAAACTAACAATAGTGTGGCAATTTCTGGGCGTAACATGCGATATTTCTGTTTTGTTTCTTAAGTAGAATGGAAGATCTTACATTAGAAGAGATAAATCACTGGACAGTAAGCTCACTAAAGGATTTTTTACGTATAAGGGACCTAAAAGTAACAGGGAAAAAGCATAAGAAAAAGGTAGACAGGGTACAAGATTAAGAAAGTTTGCTGACATCGAAACAGAAATCTCCGATCGTGAAGGGGACGCATCGCTGTGATTTAAAGTATTTGTTGCTGTTTTAGATACAATACAATCTTCTTCACCATCCGTTAATCCAGCATCGGTATTGCTCCTTACAGATTTTTTTACCCAAACCCAAACTTTTGTAAATTTTAGAACTGTCAACAACCACGCGAGTGGATCTGCGCTCAACACATGGTCGCTCGCTGTTCCCACGCTTGTTTATGTGCAGCATAACGAGTGCGTGGCACCAGTGATCCATGGAAAGCGCAATTTCTAGAAAGCGCGCGTGCTTGCAGCCTCCATTCATCGTGTTTGCATCATTATTGTAAGCTGGTCCCACGCTCGTACACTGGCAGCATGACAACTGCGCGGCACCAGCGGTCGCTGGAAAGCGCGTGCGCGACCAGGATCAGCGGTTCAAACGTTTAAAAATATTTTGTTGTGTGGAAAATTCAAACGATCTTTTGAGCTAGCACAATAAGCAGGTTAGGCCTAAATTGTTGTTTTTCATAAGGTTGCCCGTCGGGCAACGGCGACTTAATCACAGGTTGCCTGGATGATTTTCTGGTTGCCCCGTGCCAACGTGCAACCGTTAATTTTGCACCCTGGTAGAGTTTCAGGCTTCTAATATCAATTTGTCACTTGTAGTTCAGGATGTATGAGTTATGTGCTTTTAATTGTAATTCGATCCCGATGGTGTCATGGTAATGTAACTTGTTGACTAAGCGAAAACATCAAGTACAATTATAACATGAGGTACCACTAACTGCAATATGATAAACCAATTATATCATTCTAAATATATTTTTTTTATTTTAAAGCACCTGTCATAAGGGGGCGCTGTTCTAAATGATGACATCATCCAAAACTTCACTACTCATCCCAATCCCTTCAACATTTTTCAGGCCAGTTTCTTTACAGTCACATCTTGATTTGTTGTTCTTCTGTTCATGGCAGGCTATGGACAGACAAATCTAGTAGTACTGGAAAAAACCGTAGCCGAGGATTTTGCAAAGTTCTGCGCTGCCAATGAAGGACCCCTTCCGGTTTTGTATCAATCTGAAATCGGTCAAGTTACAGCACCTGGAATCACTCAAACAGATTCTGATGTCAGGTAAACAGGTGTTCATGTTTAGTAGGAGAAAAAAATGAGAAGAAAAAAAAACTGATTGCTCATAGACCAATGCCTCAAGCAGAGCTTTCAATGATACTCCAGATTTTGCAGAAGGTTCCAGCAAAATGCTCCAAACTCCTGAAATCCTAACTTATACAAAAATGTACCATCATTTTTAAAATTCATAATACTGTTATCAGTTACCGGTACAATTAAAGGAACATTACAGAATTGGTAAGAAAAAAACTTGTAAAATATACTTTTTGATCACAGATTTACATAAAACTTACACGGTCTAATGATGTTGGTAGTAGAAAACATCCCTTGAAATATTTTGTCTGAAATGCCATATTTGATGAGAAATGAATAAACTAATTTTCAGATTGGAGTTTATCGCTCAGTGAGCGTTTTATTCATTTGTTGAATCTATATGATTTCATGCAAATGTGTAATCGGTTTTTCACTATTTTCTCGTGACCTAGATGGCCGATCGATCTCAAACTTCTACAGGTTTGTCAGTTTATGTATATGGTGGATTACATAAGTGCTTACACTGCCAGCAACCGTTTGTTAGCAAAAACCAATTCCGTAATGTTCCTTTAAGATCTAAGTCTACATTTTAGGCAACTTTCTAAACATAGCACATAAGAAATTTTCAGAGATGGGGGGGGGGGGTGTCAGCTCTACACGAATTCTGTATTTAGGGGGGGGGTGGTCAGCTCAACCAATTCTGTATTTAGGGGGGTGATCAGCTCAACCAATTCTGTATTTAATACCTTTAATTGCTAAAGTAAAGTTCCCCACAAAAACACACTTTCATTGCTATCACCTACCACCCCCCCCCCCTCAATATGGAAATGTGTAGTTGCGCCACAGCTGTGAGAGGAGACAATTGAATGTATACACAAATCTGTGTACAATCAGGTAACGCATATGAAAGCTCTGAAACCAACGGTCTGGGACCGTCTTTGAACCCAGGTCAACAGAGGTACTACAATGAAGTGAAATATTATATCATAAGTGAATTTTAAACACTGGCCTATATGCTTGACTACAACAGGACAGACCTGCCAGCTTACAACATCATTGAAGATGGTCAAATCACCCATACAGTGAAGAACCTTCTTGGCTTCAAGGAGATCCTGAAAGACTTTGTCTTCTTCTACCAGGGATGCAGCTTCTCTTTTGACAAAGTTTTACTCCAAGCCAGCGTACCTTTAAGAAACCTGGAGCAAAATTGTTGCGTAAGCGCATACAGGGTAAGATTTATCCCCTAGAGATACTGTGTTGTCTTTTGGTCAGTCAATCAAAATCACTACAATCCATCCTCTGGTTTCGCCGGGCTTAATTGATTCAGTACACGCCCCTTAGACTTTTGGATCAGCTACCCTCAATCTACCCATGGAGATACAAAATAAACCACCATGGTCTATGCTTGGCCCAATTCTTACTACTCCTGTTCTTGTTTCCAACTGACATCTTTCAGTGAGCACACACTCCTCACACTTCTAGGAACCAGTGCCAGGTTTCTCGCCTGCGGGTATCATCAAGCTAATCCTCATCACCCGCAGGATTCTGTTCTCGCTTTCTGCCTACGCGCATCATAGAACAAGCCAGAGTACTTGTACAGACTGCAGCATCAGAGTCTAGCTTTCTCCCGAAGATGATCAGGGCAGACTGACGATCGAACTGTAGAGATGTAACACCACCAAACCACCACAGCTCAGAGAGATATTTCATCTGAATGGTCGATCTTACTGAACCCTACTAAACATTATTAATCATGTTGTGTTTTCTAGACTGGTGTGATGTGTCATCCTGTTGCACCGTTCAAAGCTCATTTAGCTGTATCCATGAGACCAATCCCAAAGGAGCTTGTCGAGACAGCATTCCGTGTAACTCTACCACTGACTCGGAACCATGGTGCCCCCATCCATATTGGAGATCCAGGTTAGTGTGTTTTAAGAAACAACAGAGTCTAAAAAAGCAAGTCTTAAGTCTCAAGTCATCTCCGACACTACAAAGAAGCACTCCATTTTGGAATAATTTGTTTTCAATTCTTGAATTTCAGACCTGATTGGGATAGCTGACATAACCAAGCCAGAATTCTGTGATCCGTTGAACTTTCAAGAAGGAGATGTTCCTGTCTTCTGGGCTTGTGGTATTACTGGAACAGAAGCCATTTTGTCTATCAGTGAGTTGATCCTCTCTTTTATTCATCCTACTGTCTGACCTTCGATATTGTCCACTGTGGTGTTTAGTGATTGATAAATCATGCCAGCCTACAGTATGTGGTGAATGCAGCTACACAGTCAGTCAACCCTCCTACTGTCTGACCATTCATTATCATCCAATGTAATTTTTAATGATATAAACCACGCCAGCCTGTACTATGATGTCATGTGGTGAATGCATCTACACAGTACGCAGAGTGTTCTGTGCACGGTGGTGCCACCATGTACAACTCCTGCAATTTGATTGGTTTGAAATGGTGGGTCTACTCGTTGAATCAGTTAGAAATGTTTCCATTTGCTTTTGTGTTTTAGAGTGTCCAATGGCTTTCTCCCACTATCCGGGAAGCATGTACATCTCAGACGCTCAACGGACCTCGATAAACCCCTTGATGCAGACAACCCAGAAGACAACCCTAAAGTCATTCCTCTATCTGAGAAACCTTACTGGGCTAGTGTGACCAGTGAAGCTGTCGTCAGAAAGATTCAACAGTTAGAGGTCGCTATGGCTGAAGATTTAGGTAATACTAAATCTCATGGTTTGGGGTAATATTAAAATTTGGCTTTGGATTAACACAAAATAATACTGAAGACGATAACAACAACATTGATAACTGCTGCAGCAGCAGCAGCAGCAGAACAACAACAAGGAACACTAAAGGGATGCTGTTTGGGTCACTGCCCAGTGATTAACCAATGGCCAAGTCAACCGAAACAGTTATTGGTTACGACCGTGTAAACACACCCCAGTTACTGCCAAGCAACGCTATTACAAAATATTAATGGAGATGGTGGCAGCAGCGGCATCGCCAAAAACAACAAAACAACAACAACCCAATGGCTGCAGATTGGAAAAGGCTACAGATTGGAAAATTGTTGTGTCTTGAGAGGCTTTTGAAGATAAAAAACTGTCTGATTTTCTGATAAGGATGGATTGGCCGGGAGCGAGGGCCATTTTACATGCCACTTTTGTGTGACTCGGTATGCAACATTGCTTGATTTAATCAAGGATAATGGTGTAACATTTCTTTTTTCATTAATAGGCAACAGGAAAATCGGAAACCTTGTTGTGCCTGGTGATCTCCTGAAGTCAGCCCTGACCCTCTCCCATGCCTCATCAGTTGCCGTGACAACAGGTTTCCCCTGCTTTATTAATAACAGGAATCCGTACGAGGATGATGGGCCGCCGGGGGCCATTGCCATAGCCATGATGCTACAAGCTCTTGGGAAGAAGGTTGATTTGCTTGCTGATAAGACGCTTTATGAACCCCTGACTAAGTTGATGGAAACCTTGGTGGAAAAAAGTAAGTATAAATCTGATTTTCCTGTTTGGTGTCAATATTTCATTGCCTTGTAACAATATTTTCTGTTCTTATAGCAGAAATTTGTACCCACTATTTTATGCTTGTCTTGAAATCATCAATTGTTAGTTTAATTTTTCTAAGTAGATGATACTAGTTTATTTTTTCTTAAATCATCTGTGTGAACTGCAGAAGTTCTTCACACTCGCATACCTGTGGTGTTGTACCCACCTGAGGGAAAAGAAGACAACATGGAGACGGCCAAGACATTCATGTCAAAGGGAGGTAGCCCTCGGTATGATCATCTCCTAGCCATTGAGAGAGTAGGCAGGGCAGAGGATGGACGGTACTACACCATGAAGGCAGTTGATGTTAGCAAGCTTGTTGGGGGTGTTGATTGGCTATTCATGGCAGCTGCTGATATGCCATTGGTCCATACCACAGGTAAGCATCCTGCTTATTTCTTTTTGACTAATTCGAGTGACTACTGCCATTACTGGGTACAGGCATCGTCCCATACTCTGCACCCAGCATTAATTTGTTATGCATCACAGGCATCTTTGACCAAGATACATTTGAAAGATAGTGGATAAAGAATAAAATATATTATTGTAGTCTTACACTTACACCAATGTGTGATAAACACTGTATGTACTCATCAGTGGTTTCTGTATGAAGTGCCAGTGTGACATTGCTTCCCAGCAATGTATGAATAAATGGCCGCTTTGATCGTCTTGCGCCTGGTTGGAGCTGATGACACCAGACCGCATGTAATAATTTGTGATCACCAGACATTCTGTTTTATTTTGTATGCAAACTTGGAAAGCATCCCTAATTTTGTCTGAAATATGGACTGATAAAAAAGCTGAGGGACTAGTGATGTAACAAGCTAACTGGTCTTAATGGCAAGTCATTGTAAAAGTGAAGGGCAAACCTTGAGTGGACTCACATACTTTCAGGTTTGTGCTCTTTAATTTTTTTTTTTTTAACTTCCTTGAATTTTTAGTTTATGAAAATAAGCCTTTGAATTGAATTTGATTTTGACTCTCAAGGTATTGGAGATGGAGGCAACGAACTCGGCATGGGTAAAGTCAAAGATATCATCCACCGTGACATTCCCAACGGTCCTACCATCGCCTGTGCCATTGCCTCAGACTACCTGCTGACTACTGGGGTATCTAACTGGGGTGGTTACGCCTTAGCTACAGCCCTGTACCTAGTCAGTATGTGCCCAATTCATGATAGGTACAGGAGGAGGGCCGTTGGGTACCCACCGACGGATAAAGAGCAGGAGAGGTTTAGAAAGGCATTGCCGGATGTTGAGCGGGTAATACATGGTTTATGATTTTCATTGCAATTTTTCATTTTAATTTGGCATACTTCAGTGTGTGACCTTAGAGTTTACGGATGTGACTTGTTTGATTGATTGGCAATATGATGTCATGTGGTGAATGCATCAGCACAGTACACAGACATTTCTGTGCAGTTCTGTGCACAGTTGTACCTCCACACGTCAACCATGCAATTGAATTGTTTCAAATGGTTGGTCATGAAACTCACTGGAAAATGTTACCAAGAGTCGGGAGGTTGGGGGGGGGGAAACTACTAACTGACCAAAATGGCCTATTGGTATAAATTGCAAACATTGTCGACCATTTCTTACAGGCCTTTCAGAAGACTTTGCTAGAGTTGAAATGTTTGGCCGTGAACAACTTGTACAAGAGTAGGTGGGAAGGTCCTCAACTGCTTCCCCATAACCACATCAGTACAACTGACCAGAACTCTGGGCACACCTGATTCAAACCACATCAATACAACTGACCCAAACTGTGGGCTACAACCTGACACCCAAACCAAATACAATACAACTGACCCAATCTGTGGGCTACACCTGACCTAAACCATATCAATACAACTGACCCAAACTGTGGGCCACACCTGACCCAAACCACATCAATACAACTGACCTAAACTGTGAGCCACACCTGACCCAAACCACATCAATACAACTGACCCAAACTGTGGGCCACACCTGACCCAAACCACATCAATACAACTGACCCAAACTGTGGGCAACACCTGACCCAAACCACATCAATACAACTGACCCAAACTGCAGGCACACCTGACCTAAACCATGTCACATTAACTTTTTCAGGAGGAGCAGATGCTAGAAATCCTGATCAGCCACGAGTTCTTTGACATGACAGGAACTGACGCCAGGAATGTGGATGGTCTGTCATTTCAAGATGTCCACACCAAGAAGATTCAAGAGATCCTTAACGCCATTGGAGACAAATAGAAATGATAATCAGTGAGTGACAAAGCCTAAATAAGGACTGAAACAAACCAGTTGTAATCTTATATCTTTTTACCAACTTTAATGAAGTTGAGCAGAGAGTAATTTGTATTCCATAAAACCAAATTATATTTTTATAATTTATAAGAATGCTAATTTTTTACAAACAGATATATAGTTAAAAATAGATGTGGGATTCTTGGGAAATGTGTTTAAAATTTTAGTTGACTTTGATATAAGTTTTAAGTATGGGAGGAACGCCAGATAGATGCAGTTAAATATTAAGTTTCATGCAGTCAAGCAACTTATCAACTGAGCAGCTGATTTCCGCTTTTTCATCCATTTTAGTGACACGGAAAGTGGATCTTAAAAACACAGTGGAAGGTTTTGTGCAAGGCAGTTTCCTCCGTTTTGTGTTAATGGGTACCAGTATGCACTGTTTGAATGAATGGAAAGCTTTGTTGTAACCAGTGAAAAGTATTGGGTAGTTATATGCTAAGGCTGGTTTTGTCCAGCGCAAGACATTCTGTTTTTTCCCACCGAATTAACATCTGTCAAACAGGGCTTGCATTTGTTTGAAAAAATCCACAACACCACTGGGCTTGTAGCTAAAAACTTTTACTGGACCAGAAATATTTTCACAAGAGACCATAATTAAAATGAGAAAAAACTTTCATCACAAAGTATATCTCATTTTACTTTAAGGAATGTATCCTTTGAGACTCAACAAAATGGAAAGTTACTTTTCAGACTCAAAGTCAACATTGAACATCATTTGTCTATTTAAAAAAAAGATAGACCTTTCTATTGCAACATCACAGCCCAAGTTTTTGCCAACCGAGGTTGGAAAACTATGAAAAGCCATAAATGCAAAGCAAAAACAGATAGCCACAGTTTGCAACAACGTTACACAAATATTCAAAAATACTGTTGAATTTGTTGAAAACAAAGCAACTAACCATGGGATGTATTTGTGTTCAACAAAAATTTGCAAAGGTGATGAACTTGGTCACATTGTCTGTTAGTGCCGATTGAATGTTTTGCCAACATTCGGCTGTCAATGCCAACCAGGGCGGTTTGTTTATCAACATGGAAAGGTCTATACACAGTGAGGTATTGCTATTCAATTGAAAAACACAAAACGGTTGGACTTGTCCAGTCAAGAGTTTACTGGCCCGACACTAATTTCACTGTCCTCAGGCCTGCATTCCAGTGTAAATTTGAAGCCCTGCTGTTACTTTTTTAACCCTCTACTGTCTGATCGGCTACTGTGGTTTTGAATGAGAGATAAAGTATGCCAGCTTGCAATATGATATCATGTAGTGATTGCATCTATGCAGTACATGCAGTACACAGTTAACTTTCCTACTGTCGGCCATGATTCAATATCACCCACTGTGGCTTTGAATAATAGATAAGCTAGGTCATCATCACTTGCAATATATCATGTGGTGAATGCTTCTATGTAATTCAAACATATATACACAGTTATATATCTTTGCACAGTTGTACAAAGTACCATACACAACCAGTGCAGTTGAATGGTTTCAAATGGTTTGTCAACTCTTGAAAATGTTACCGAGAATAGTAATGTTAAATATCGCATTTCTTTTAAACTCGGATTTAGGTAGATGTTAAAATCAATTTCATTTGAGGTTAATGTTCACATTTTAAGATTTTGTATGTCTATATTTCAAATCATTATTCAAAGATAGCATTGGTGTATTGTTACAGGTTTCCAGTTATTAAATTTATGTTTTCTTAATGTTGAATTGAATGTTATGCAATGACTTAATTACTCCTGAATTACATAACATATTTTTTCTTATACGTCATCTGAAAGAAGTTTCTGTGAGTTTCAAGTTATGATGTACCTTCTTGTTACATCCTGATTTGTTAGGTCTCAGTATGTAACATAGCTTTCTCTCCATCGACTGCTTTGTGAGGTACATCATGATCATTTGTTTATTTTCTAAAAAACATCATTTTCATTTCATTCTAGTTAATTAAGCATTGTTGTTGTTGTTTTGTAAGTTGTTTTATTCGATTCTGTACGTCCTATGTTTGTCCGTTTGTCTTGTCTCTGTCTGTCCGCAGGCTGATTACCACAAGTCTTGGCTTATCAAATCGGCCTCCACACTGTTTCCTTTCTTTGCTTTTTCAAGCCTATAACAACTCAGTCTATTTTGTTCATTATTACCTTGGATATTGTATCACTTTGTTTATGACATTAGGGAAATAAATGTAATTTGAATTGTTGCTATACATGTAGGTCGCTTTGCTTTGTTTGTTTGCCCCGTTTCTGTTATCTGTCTGTCCTTACAATCCGTTGTAAGTTAGGTTGGTCTAGTTTCTTGTTTTATAAAGGCATTTTTATACAAGACTTTGTCTTTTGAATATGCCTCCATGTTTGCATCTGCTTCTTTTTGCTTCATATAATTAATATTGTTTTAGCGCTTAAACCCATTAGAGACCATATCGGCCGCAAACGGCTTGTACCAAAGATGCCCCACAATTGGCTGCCAGATTTGACCTACTTCCACTCAACCATTGGTCAAAGTAAAGGTCATGTCCTGAATTGACACTTTCCAATGTTTCCCATTTTAACATAGTATCTTTGTTTTGAAAAACAAAACAAAATTTCTGTTTTATATTATTTTGTCAGATACATCTTTGTTTAATTGCCTCTCTTTATAATTACTTGTGTACATTTTGCCATATTGAGATAAATGCTGAGATTAAGGAATAAATGAATGAAAGGTCTTGGAAAATCAAAAAATGTTTTACACTGACTTTACCCAAATGTGACCTTGTCTTCCGGTCTGAACCAAATGTTTAACTAGAAAAATATTAACAAGAGCTGTTAAGAGCTTCTGGAGCAAAGGTGGTATGGAGTTTGAACAAGGCTCAGGTGGATGAATTATTATTCTTTGACATAAAATTAATGTAACAAATCTTTGATCAATGACGTCATAACTACGTCATCCCAGAAACATACCTAAGGTCGAAATACAAATTATTTCTTAAATATCAGAATTTGTTCAAATTTTGAATGAAAACAACTCATACCAATAAGACAAAAACTGAAAAGTTTTATCTCAGTCATGTGTATGTAGAACTTAAGATATGACAAAGACAGCTTAAAACTAATGTATGCCACAATTTCTCCTTATTGCACGTAAAGATATGTCTTAAAAAAATTGTCAAACACAGGAAGTTTTATTAAGTACAGCACATGGAAACACATCGCATGCACAGCCTGTTTACAAGTACTAAACACCAAGCCCAGGTTCCACAGGGCTGTGTGGCACTTATTGGCAAAAGCACTTCGGCCTCGTTAGACATTATGGGTCTTGTGTTGTAGAATCTTCGATCAAGCTACTTGAATAACTTTAACTTGATAACAAAATAATGTATACGGTTAGAAAACATGGAAATGCTATGTAATGATTTGTTCCCCTTCTTTTTAAAGATGTGAATGAGCGTTGGGGGGGGGGGGGGGCGGGGGAAGGATTTAGAAAAGAATGGTTTTGTTTACAGATGCATAGTATGTTTTATCAATTTTGCCTATCAAAACAAATTACAATAATAAGGTTACAATTATTTAAAACGATAACAAATAATTCAGGGAAATTGTTTCATTTTCCCCTTGTGACAATCTTTGTGAGGGAAATATAATTTTCTGAATTTGTTCAGCCATGAAGTCAGAATTTTATATAGGAACACCTCCTGCATCCTTTTAAGTTAACTACAATAACAAGTTGCTATGGACTCCTCTAAAGAAACTGGATAAACAGTTAGCTGATAATGCCAAATGAGGTTTTCTGTCGTGAAAGTGAAATTTGTCAGAACATGCTTTTGTGTAAATGTTGATCCCATGTCAACCTTAGTGAGATGTTCCCTGCAGTTTGACACAACATCATTTACCTACTCAACATGGTTCTTCCCAGATAAATGAATAAAACATCATTCTGCATGCACATCTCAGTCAACAGACGAAACATCAGTTATGCAGTGCAGATCCTCAGTCCACAGACGACATCATTTACGCAGTGCACAGCCTCAGTCCACAGACGAAAATCATTTACTGCATGCACAGTCTCAGTCACAACGAACATCAGTTTACTGCAGTGCAGCAGTCCTCATCTAAGACCGAACATCAGTTTACTGCAGTGCAGCATTCAGTTACAACCGAAACATCAGTTTACTGCAGTGCAGCAGTCCTCAGTCCAACAGACCGAAACATCAGTTTACTGCAGTGCAGCAGTCCTCAGTCCAACAGACCGAACCAAAAACATGCAGGAAGTTCAATTTGTATGGGTTTGGGTGGTTTATGGTTACAAAATTTCAGAGACTGCAATGAATTACACCTTTATTAACCTCCATGTACTCTTTCCCAAAGGTCAGTGGGGGGGGGGGGGGGGTGGGGGTGGCTATACATTCATTAGTG
The DNA here is from genome assembly GCA_032158295.1 of Pycnopodia helianthoides. Taxonomy (NCBI): domain Eukaryota; kingdom Metazoa; phylum Echinodermata; class Asteroidea; order Forcipulatida; family Asteriidae; genus Pycnopodia; species Pycnopodia helianthoides. The sequence goes on along the minus strand of CM063243.1, from coordinate 2,655,817 downwards.
CATTTTTATTGGGTTTTTTTTGGGGGGGGACCACAGGATTTTTAGCAGCGGGTGGTGGCTCCAGCCCCCTACCCCCCCTACACCCAGTTACTCTACAAAAGTTAATATTGAGGGGTATACTGAATAAACATTCCCAACCCTAAAACTTCAATATGTAAATTACGTCTTATAACTACTTGTATATCTCCAAAGGTTGGTCCTCCATGAAAAAAAAGCACTATTGTCAAAAACAAATAAATGTGCATGCCGAGCACAGTCCTATATATGAAGTAAAACCTTGAGTGTGGTGGCCCCCTACAAGTGTTTCACCAATAACAGTAGGCAAATTTCACATAACTCAAAAAACCTCAGATTAACTGGGGTCTTGTATCTTCTGAGCTCGAACTCAGTTAATGAAAGTTGACCATCTGTAGTTCCTGTGCTCATCAAACCTTGTCGATTGTGACGACATAATGTTTTCCCTTCATCAAAATCGGTATTGTAGCTGTTGATTGTGGGGAACATGTTTTCTTTAAACTTTAACCTTTGAGCAATCTGAGGGGACATTGAAGCGTAAAGGTGAAAGGGCATCTGTTGCTGAATCTTATAACAGAAATGCCTTATAAAGTGGGTAAATATAATTATGCTGAAACAGTTGACAAGATTTCGAGGTTTGATACCCGATATTTGTGAAATGGAATACAATGAAGGTACATGTCAGTGTTAATCTTCAGGCAAAGTTGAATCCTTGATTCTGATTGGTCGCTCCATGGCAACAAAAGTGTGATATTATACCATATCACAGTTCTAACTCCACGTATTGAATCTTAATTGCATATCAAAGCTGAAACTACTATTATTAGCCTTTGGCCTTGTGGTATCTGGTACACATACATATTACAATATTCTGCGTTTGTCACTTATCAGTCCCATACAAAACTTTGTTTGATTAGCACAACCAGAAATTATAATGTGTCTGGCTTGGAACCAAAAACCAAACATTGACCATAAAACAGTGGGGCATTAAAAATGTTTTGTTAAGATACAGATTTACTGATGATTATTTTCGATTTGACGAAGACAAACTGACAAAGTCCAAGGAGCATCACCCTTCATGTAACTCTACATTTTCTTTCTGGTTTATTAATCTTGATTAATCTGCGTTCAAACACAAAGTTCAAAATACATAATGGATCTCTCAATTTATGTAAATCACTGCAATTCAAAAGATCACATTCTAAGTTAGTGTGAAGTTTAAACACCTATTAGGAATAATTCTGCTAGAATTATTACGCATTAAGTTTGAGTTTAAACCAAAGCTGCAAATGTTTTTTTCAAATACTCTAGTGGTATATGTTGTCTTCAGAAGGTGAAGCACCATTGTACCATTTATGAATAGGTGTAATGGTGGGAAGAATGAAATGTTACTATTAAAATTCCTACACGCAGATAACCTAATAGGATCTATCTTGGCCTTGAGTTTCTTCTCTCTCAATCTGACCTTAATAAAACTATTGACCTAATTTACTTGACATCATCAATCACACTGAATCTTGGTTTCGCCATTCGGGGAGTCAGTTTCTTGTACTGGGCTTTCATGCAGAGGGGTGTATTTTTGGCAGACCATTGGGGGTTAGATGCACACCATATCTTTATGTTATTTGACTCCCAAAATGGCAGACCGTGGGAAGACATATAGGGCCTAGGCACTTGTGACATTGGTGCAAGGGTCAGTGGACACCTTGCTTATGTCGTCACAAGGTCAAGCATGCAGCGCCCTCACTGAAGTAAAAAATGGTTCTAGCAAGACTATCGGGTGATGACGAAGGTTGAATTGGGTCAATAGTTGGCTATTACAGTAATGGTACCATTACAATCACTGTGAAGAGCAAGCAATATATGGGCCATGTCACACAGGGCAATTTACAGGTAGTTCCAGGCAATCTCCAAGAAGCAAAATTTTCTTGGGGACAGTGAGATAGTGTTGGAAAAATATCCGTTGTACTACTGAAGGGCGTTTTTGCATGCAGTGCAATTGGTTGCCCCCAAGTTACATGTAAAAATTGCCCTAGTGACAAGGCCTTAAGGCACTCAAGTGAGCATTTAACAACAAAACCCAAAACAAACAATTAAATACAGAAAATGTATAGTTGCACTACAGTTTAACAACATAAATTATTTTGAGATTCATACATTGTGCATGGGTTGCAGAAGAAAACAGCACCCTCTATTGGCAAACTAAGAATTCAGACATTGGTTAAGTTATGATCTCTTGTCTAACAAGTTTACTTGTATTTTCTTTTGAGTTTTCTAATTGTCAGATGTGATATGATGACTCCAGTATGTCACCAATGCTACATTATGGTCCATTCTAGTGTCAACATTGGCTACTTCCTCTGTGAGGAGATCCCTGGTTGTGTTGGTGATACCATGGAAATAAGATGTATACATGTCATCTTAAAGAGCCAAAGGAGCAAAGATAAGACATGATGTTAAGCTGGTGTCTCAGATAAAGAATTGCAATCCTAAAGAGAGAAAACAAAGTAGAATTTGTCAAGATGTTGCATGTCATAACAAAATAATAAGAAGCTGACAAGTATCTCTACATGGACCAATTTGTAAAACTGCTAAGCAGTCAAAAGTACTAAGCACAAGAACAAATTTAAGCAGAAATGGTGTACCAACCAAAATACAATTTAAGATACACTGATTTTTGCTGGTTGCCTAGCAGATGTGCTAAGCATACAAGCCAAGCATGTCATAATCTGGTTTCTTTTCAGTAATCTACAAATAACACAAAGTGGGCAATTTAGACAAAGCAGTTTAATAAAGCTCAATTTGACATATCATTTCAAAGTCAGGTTAATACAGATCAGTCTGTAGTTATGTGACACAGATTCAAGAATAAAGGTTTTTAGGCCGAGTCTGAATTGGCGGCTAAAGCTACAGCTACGGCTAGATTTCCTCGTCATCATGCTTTGAAGTATAGGCTGTCCTTAGCAACACTTAGCTACAGTCGTAGCTGTAGCTGAAGCGGCCAATTTGGATATGGCCTTAGCTTGGCAATTCCATGGTCCTTCAGTATGAGCCAGATTGGACTATGTACCTGAGAGGATTCTTGAGGAAGCTTCTTGAGTCGAGTCTTTCCGATGTTGATCAAAGTCAAGTAATGTTGAGAACTGAGACTGATTGTTGTGACTACTGGATGGAATAATGGACCATCCTCATAAGGCTGCAAGCAAAAAAAGATCAGGACAACATTTTATATTAATGTAATTGAACTCTTATATATCGGAAAAATGTTTAAGAACTTGTTTTACGTCTGCTCTTCCCTGAAGTTGCTTTCAAAACACTCAGTGTCATCAGAAATCACCGGCTGAAAAATAGGGAACTCCAACAGAAGCTATTCTCCTGAGTATTAACATCAATCAAGCCACTGAACAAATTAAAAAGAGATCACCTTTTACTGTCGTCTTTCCCCATATAAATAAACTAGACACAACTGCATATTTTCTCAATTGTTTGGACATTTACTTACCCCAGTTTTGCAGTCATCTGTTTGATGGTTGTTTCCATATTGGTTTGGGGGTTGAGTAAACCTGAATCATAAAAAGAAAGGAGAAAAAGAAAATTGCCATGAAATTAATATAATATTCAATGAAACTCTGGTCTCTCTGTTAAAATTTGAACTTTATGTACTTAATTTGACATTCTGTAAAGCAAAAAAGGTAAAAATAAATGAGTAAATTGACAACAAGTCCATGACAATTCTATAATACTGGTGGTTGCACAGGCCTGATAATCAGAAGGACAAGACAGTTTCTCCATGCCCTTGGTAAATGGCGTTTCAATGAGGAAAATGTAAATTTCTACCGGAGCATTTAAAGCGGCACCAAGGCAATGACTATAGGGCAGGGGCATTGAGGCAACTGCCTTCATTGCCTATGTGAAGTTCACTCGCTAGGCCTGATTGCAATCTAGGCCTAAACAATTGTAGGCCTCGATCCATCTTGACAGTCACAGACCGGATCGGGTTAAGTATTTTGAATTTCTTTCCATTTCAGCCATTTTCAGCTATTTCTGTCAGTAGTGACAAGATTTGCCCAACTTTCAAAGACAAAGATCTAACATACAATCTCCATTCCATTGTGTATTGACCATCGGGAGGATCGAAGGTTACGATTATCGCAACCAAGTAAGTTATAAAGCTATATGCTGTAAAAAGTAACCAGGTAACCCTTATGAGTATGACAATCTTAAATATGCCTCGGTCATTCCTACTCCTAGAACTATGACTGGGTTCGATCCGCTATTTGGATATGATAGGGGATCGAACCTCAGTCATAGCCATACATTAATACGTCTAAAGTACTAGTCTAGTCATAATTACTAGGAGTAGGTCCTTCTTCAGCTACACCCCGCCACACCCCAACGATCTTACTTTTTAGTCTTGACTCTTACTCTTAGTCTTATTTCAAAAGATTGTATGAGAAGAACAAAAATTACCTCTTTGACTTCCAGGTCATTAGACATTTTAAGTCCCTTCAAACGTTCTACAGATCGATCGTGATGTCGTGTGGTTGTTGTTGAACGGCAGTCAAACACGTGTAAAACAAAAACAATAACATTGGTTGAATGATCATATTCCCAGACTTCTCAAATCTTAATACAAGGTAACAAAAGGCCGCACATAAAGTGCACAGACTATTTAGTAAGACAAAAATGGTGGATGGGGCAAGGATCATTCCATAATATTAATGGGGATCGTTAATGGCAGGGAAGGGTTGGGTTCAACGGGGTAAGCTTAAAGAAACTGATAAAATAACCCCATATCACAAGTTTTATGAGAAAACATGGGGGTACGTGTGTAGGTATTTCCCCATATATTTTTTTTTAAAGGATATCGAATAGTCATTAATGTAAAAGAACCCCGCATCATTATGGTGCGAATACAAGGAGATGTTAAAAAAAATTGGCGACTTTGAAATAATTATTAAAACCTTGCAAATAGTACAATAACCCTTTCGTTGATTAAACGTGCACGGGGAAAAGGCTATCATTGGCTGAGAGCTGTGCGCAGCGCGTAAACGCGTGTGTATGTTTCCATTGTTTTTCATCATACCGGTGGTCAATGACGTCATGTGCAATATATCTACTTAATGGATCAACTTTTAAATTCTCATTACCCGTTTACAAAAACAGTGTTCCCTACTTCTTAGTTACGCGTAGATTTGTTCATTATCGGATGGGCTGAATTGATTAACTTCTAAATTCTCAATACCTTAAGACAAACATCTCTGCTCTACTCTTTCGCGTCTTTCATTTTCTTCAAGGGATATTAATTGTCCACTTAATTAGCCGATCACCGTGTAAAACACTACTTAAATAACTTAACGAGTTTACCCCATGCGAGCAGACATCCCTGATCAACCCCTTTTAAAACAAAATAGTTTCACCCAGTGAAAGACCCGCCTATATTATTCCCAAATATGGTCATAAACCTGACCAGAGAAGGGTCAGGCTTTGTTATGCAAATGAGAAATCCGGGTTGCAAAAACTTGGCCCGTGGTGTGGGTGGGCGAGAGCAGCGGCCGGCCGCAGGCGGCCAGATAGGCTAGCGACCGTGCGTTAAAAACGTTTTTATTTCGAAGAGAAAATGGAAAACTTTTACTCCCAAAACGTCATGTTTTCACCGGAGTTCCAAGTGTAAACTACTAAAAAAGTGTGATGGTGAGTTGATAATTTTCTTGGCTTAAGAACTAAAGTGTTGCAAAGTACTTTCATTCGCAAAAATTTGAAGAAATTTCGGGTGTTTTCGGCACAAGCCGCAGAGTAAAACTTGTTTTCGGTATGCAGACGCCATTGTTTCAAGTTTCCCAGAAGTGGTAAGTACATGTAAAACTAAAATTCTTATACGGCCAAGAGAAGAGTGTTACACAAGCCCGTGAGTGCACGAAGTTTGCCGTAAGTAGGCCTACCAATTTTGTTTTTCACATTCTTTGAGGCCGAGTTTTGAAAAATTGTGCACAACCATGACAACCGAAGTGGGTCTTGTTCTTTGCAACTGGTGTCACAGAATTGAAACTTCACTTTTCATTTTGCATTGAAAATTGTATTTAGAATACTAGAATGATGGACAGGTATGACACTGTCACTATTCCCAGTTCTCAGTCATACAAATATTCTAAAACACATTTCCTTAACTTTCCTAAGTTAAGTATTTTATTTGGACCGATGATCTGGGCCCAATTTCAGAGACTGATAGAGTAGCTGAGCACAACAAAATTATGCTTACCAGAATAAGGTTACCAGCCAAAATAGCATGACACATGTACAACATGTGACTGGTATCCTGCATTCTTTTGCTTAGCAGAAAATTTGTAAGCACTATTTTCTGCTTAAAATAATTACAAATCTTTATAAATATCTAGGCCCATAGTCAAATTAATTTCGGGAAACCACAAAATAACCCATGGTTTACATTTAGTTGTGATAGTCGTAACCCTCCATCCTCTCGACGGTCGGGAGGATAACCCTCTGGAGGTTACAATTATCGCCACTAAGTTTATGTCAGATTAAGTGGTTCAGATAAACAATATTTTAAAACATGAATAAAAAAACTGTTGGTTTTGCTTTATATTTTATTAAAAAAAAAATAAAATAAAAATGATGATAAGTGTTTAAATTCATTGGCCAACAACCATAAGATCTTCTTAGTATGAGGATATGCCTCCGTCTTGCAATTCCATGTCAGTTCTAATAAGCCTACTAGAATTTAAGTGTTTTGCATCTTTAAAGTGTATGTTTATTACCATAAATAATTATTCATTTTTTATCTCTTTTAGTGAGATTTAATTTATTATTCTGCCAACAAACACGTGAATGGATCTACAACAAAAGGTGCTTTTGGGTTGTGAGAAAATTTTATTTGGCACACTTAAAACTCTGGACTACCTACTCAAATTTATAAAATAGAGATAAATGGTTCTGGACTATATTTAGAATGGAAATGAATTGCTGCTTAGTTTTAAATTGCTTACTAACTTAGTCCAAGCATGAGCAAGTTTATGGACCCAACATTTTGGACATTATCTGGCATACGTAGGGTGCGAGTGAACACTTGTTTGTTTGTTGCACTGTACAAATGCCCTACAAAGATTCACAACCCCCAAGCAACAGGGAGTAACAAAGAACAGCTCCAAAATCTATCGGAGACCTGGATAAAATTCTTTTAACTCACCTGAGGTACAAATGAGATGTTGCTGCTTAATATGGTGGTTTGTTGTGTAGGATAAATTTATAAAAAAAGAAATGTTCGGCTATAACTAATCTTGTCCAAATTGGATCGTGTATTTTTTTTTGGTCATGTCTATCCTCATTGCACATTCTTTGGATGCAATCTGCGGATGATTAAGCAGTTAAATCTCCAATTGTGTGCAATGTACATATTGTGCAAATTCCAAGAATGGGCTCCACAAGTATCGATGCACAAACAGAAATTTGTTTCAATCCAATTCAGTCATCAGCTCATATTTTTAGCCGGAAAATGTTCTTTTACTCAAGAAACAAATCTGACACAATCATACTATGTTAAGCGGCAACATCTCCTGTGTTCCCCAGGTGAGTTAAAAATATTATAGGTCTTTGATGACTTTAGGAGTAGTTAAATTAGCTTATTAAATTATATTTGTTAAATAATCTGACCAAAGTTTGAATATTTGTTGCTGGGTGAAAAAAGTATTGATTTCTAAATTTAATTTTTATTTTTCAACAAAATAAGTCACCACAATCTGTAAACCAACTAATAAAATTGGAACGGCCTGAGTAACATTTTTTTCCCCCCATTATATCTGTGTGTCTGTATTATTGACAAATAGAGTATTTCACTTTGCATTGTCATGGTCAAGCATTTGATTTGCCCAATCGCCACCAGGTACGAACAGCCTCGTGAAAGGAGGCAGCCTTTTTGCGAGTTACTTTTAGAGACAAGTTCTGTAGGCCAACAATCATGGACATGGGGGTAGCAGATGTCAACCAAGTCAATAGATGACTGGAAACTTGTCACAAGACTCTGTGTGTCAACCACAGAGTTTCAAATGTGACACCTTAATAGTTGACACCACCAAAATTATATATATTAATGAAATCAATTGCATTTGGTGACAGGTATAAATACTAAGCTGGTCTGTAGTTTACATTTGTCTGGCAACCAGTTTCATGTACATATTACCATCTGTAATCATTAACACATCATCAGTTGATGGACTTGAGCAGATCAATAAGTATCCATGTTTTACAAATTCATATTTATGAGGCAATGCACACATAAAACAGATAGGTAATAAATAATGTTTCTAAGTCTATTAGAATATTAAATTGCTGATGCCGCTAACACTACAAATAAAATTATCTATAAATGCTCTCTAGTGTAAGAACTCAGCGTATTTACAATATTTGAAAAGATTACCACCCTCAGAAAAAAATAGACTCATCCAGGCAGTTTCATTGGGCAATGGCAACCGTAATAATGTACACACACATCAATACCGTAACTTTCGGGCCATAAGCCGCTCGGAGCATGAGCCGCATCAGAAAGTGTCAAATTTTCATATCACATGCACAGAAGACAAGATTTGAAACAGTGGTGGGCGAGTGAAAACCTGCCCTTTGTAATCCGCTTGGCGAGCCAAAATAATGTTCAATCTAATAAGTCACAATCAATAAGGGGTATGGTGGTAAAATCTAATGGCAAGTTTGTAAGATGGTTAAACAATTTTTTTATTTGCTAGATTTTTATGTGGCCCCGCATTTATGCTGTGACTGTGTGGTTGTTCACATACTGGCAACTACACACCGTGTATCAGCACGCTGTGGTTGGCTGTTGGAGGCCAAAAAAACAAATGTTGTTTTACAGGCTACCTGATCGACTCTAGATTTATCCTGCAACCCTAAACTTTGTATTTGCCAACAAAAAACAAACAACCAATGGTTCCAGGGAGAAAATGTCTGACTTTGACAAATGTTTATGTTTTAAACAAAAGTGAAATGAAAACAAGAACACATCAAGGAAAAAATTACCAATATCTCTGTGATTTCAGTCTATTTTGCAATCCATCCAGCCATGTAACCAGTTATCCCACGACTATGACACAATACCAACACAATTTTTCAATAATTTCCCGTCACACTGATCATTGTAAGAATTTCTTCCATGGCGGTAAAGGCCTCCATTCAATTCAGTTCACAGCTCGCACCCACATGTGTACACTGGCATTGAGCAGTCTACGAATTTGCGAAATTTCCAGATTGTGTATGATTTTGCCCAATCATTTTCAGATCGAGCTGCCAAATCTGCAGAGCCAATACATGCAAATTGTGCAAATCAATAGAATGCGCTCAAAACACACTGGAACGTGGTCATACAACAGCAGGAATTAAACGGAGGCCATGCATATAGAGGCAATGGCCTCTATTGCCCTGGTTTTGGCCTTGAAGCCCCTTCAAAAGTTTCTTATAGACTTTAAGATATTCCGATGGATAGTGCACTCTTAAAGATGAAATTCCAGGCCTGCAACAGAAGTCAAGTGTGGACAATTTTGGAAATTTTTGTCTGACACAATCGTACCACCATATTAACTGTCTTTAGTTTAAAGAATAGCATAGACGTCTTTAATGGAATTTGGAGCAGTATTTTTGGTTGCCACTTGCTTATATGTTTGGTTAAATTGAATCTGTAAGTAGGGCATTTTTACTTATCAAACTTATTGGAATAAACAAACTTGCATTATATTTCATATTTTTGTCAAACTTTGCCAAATGTTTTAACTTAGTCAAAATTGCCAAGGCTTACTTGACATGTTGGTGTTCAATAATTTTGTAATCTAAGCTGCAGAGCATGCTGAAGGCCTGAAATCAATTCATAACCCGTGGCTTAGCGTCCAAAAATTACAGTAAATGCAGTGCTCGAATTTTTTTTTGGGGGGGGGAATCCACAAGACCACAGGACTTGTATCTCAAAATGTTTACTGGACCAGAAATATTTTTACAAGACCAGATTCAAACTGAGAAAAGTCTTCCTTGCACAGTTTAACTTGCATTTAATTGAACAAGCACTAAGACATAAGAGAAGATTTACCTCATTTGTCTTTTAGGGTATTAAGTATATTTCAAATCATTACTCAAAGTCAATATTTGAACATAATTTGTTTCTGCTCCAGATATTATAAAGTGAGCTACATGAATTGTTATTGAATGGAAAACACAAGACCGCCGGTCATGAGTTTACTGGACCAATGCTAAAATCACTGGCCTCAGGCTTGCGGTCCAGTGTCAAATTCAAGCCCTAAAAAGGAATACGCACAACATTCAGGTTGTATCGAGTCGTTAAATGAGCAGCAGTCTCATGACAGCCGTATAGTCGCATGAGAGCCATTACTCTGCGCCAAACATTTACTGACTTGTCCACAAGTCTAGAATTTACCAGGTACTTTAACGTTAACATTAAACCAGTCAAGAATGTTTATTTAAAAAAATAATAAAAATAATGAACTTGCTCTCAGTAGGCAATCAAACATTTGCAAGTCCCTTTATGTGTCCAAACATTTTTACAAAAACTGAAGAATTCATTTGTCTAGTGGCTCTCATTATTTTGTTATAATAAAACAAACTAACTTACATGATAGCAGTTTGAGTTGCCTTGATGTCCATCACTGGGCTAGTCATGTTAGCCTCAATGCTCCCAAGTTTGTCATAGTTTTCCACTGCTTTTAGTTTTGTTGAACAAATCCCAAAGGGATATTTCATGGAGCCAATTGCCCCAACAGTTAAACATCTGATTGCAGAGAGAACTGAGACCACTGTGGTTATCATAGATCAGACATGCAGTCACTTTCAGTCCCCTTTTCCACTAACTCACACTTCACTACACACTCACACAAAAGGACAAACCTAGTTCCATACATTCTTGGTTATTCTTACCCTTCTGGGCTAATGTATTCCAAAAACTACTTGCATATTCATATTTTTTCACAAGCTAATGAATATTCACATATTATTTGAATATCTATGTACACACTAGAGGAAAGTACACATTGAAATACAAGTTATCAACTTGGGTATGACAGATGTAAAAGTATGTAAATCAGTGGTTTGGAAAGTTAGTGGGGGCCTTTACTGCAAAAGTACAATTTAAAATTTAATACAAATAAATGCTGTCATTAATTACCTGTACCCCTAATTTATCTATTTTATTTATAAATTTATTTTTTGCTACCCCCTCAAATAAATAAAAATAAATAAATAAAACATAGAAATAAAACAAGTTTTAATACTTCATCACAAAGGTCACTTGTGCCAACTAACTTATGCAAAACATTATTGTATCTTGATCTGGACAGATATATATCATGTGTTGCTCAGATACAACATTTTTTATAGACTAGTTAAAAAAGGGGGAAAAAGTAGAAATCATTAACAAATTAATGTGCAAATTGTAATTACAAGTTTAGGCAAATTCCTCAGCATGGAAATGCAGCAGGGGCTGTACGTTTCTGGAAAAGTGGAAAGTAAGAACAGCTGATTTTATTTGATTCTACAAACCTGTTTTCTTAATTGATTCAAAATGGCTATTTTGCGGAGCTAGGGTAAAGTAACTTTCCAAAAAATGCATATTTGTTTTTTACAAAAAGGTTCGTTTATTTTGTTTGCATTACAGTTCCAGTCTACAAAACATGTACATGCCAACAAGGAAACATTTGAGACCCAATTATCATCATACAGCCTCACCCAAAAAACTGCCTTCTCTTCAACAGGTAAATTAAATGCATTGTTTATGTTTACTGCTCTAACTGTATCATACTTCCATTCCGTAACACTCGGAATTCCTCGATGCAAAACACAAGCCTAAATCCGGATGAGTGGCCATTTTTATTGGAGGTCTACATTTTTTTTCAAAATGGGCTTAATCTATCAACAGTGGTCCTATCAATACTTGCTCAATAACATAAACTGGGAATTTTCCTTGAGATGCTTCATGTTCATTGCAAATAGCATGTAATTTGTCAGCTTTGGGCAGTCCAGTGGCTGCATAAAAAAACTTTTATTTAATATTAATTTTTTAATTTTATATGTTTATTCATTTATTTACTTATTTAAATTATTTATTTATTTATCTTTTTTTAAATTTATTTATTTATTTTTTATTTAGTTTTATTTATTTATTAATTTTTAAAATTAATTAATTAATTATTTTTTTTATTTTTAATGTATTCACCATTCATTTGTGCATTTTTGGTCAAGTGGGGGAGAGTGGGGGCACCACCCCCTCCCCTCCTCTAGTTATGTCACTAGTTGGGCAATTTTAAAATGTACATCCCCTTTACTGGATTATTTTCATTCTAAAAAATTCATTGATCAGGGTCTAAATTCAGAATGCCTGTGCAAAAAACTTGCTTAGCACATCAGAAAAATGTTGCTTAGCAGAAATAGGTTATACCGACCAAAACACCATACAGTTTACATTGATATGACTGAAACCCCACTGATTTTTTGCTAAGCACAGAATTTTGCTAAGCAGAATTTTCTGCTTAACAGCTTCATGAAATTGGGCTTAGAGGGGTTCAAGCACCAATCGTCTAAAAAATAATAATTCTTCATGCATTTGATGTCCTCAAAATTGACTGTTGCTTATTTTGATTGCAACAATCAAAACAATCCTGGTTCCTCCAAAACTTGTTTTGCTGTTTTTCATGTTACTTTTTTCCACTTAATTTTGATAGAAAGTAAATACAAAATCCTACGGGAAGTAAAAGGTGATTTCCCAAAAATTGAGTTTAAATTTCTACACCTTGTCCTAAATGGAGCTCTGTGGTAAATGTGTGCAAAATGTTTGTTGTTGCTCTGGTTTAAGCTGAAGTAATAAACTTGTGCCAATTTTTGTGAAGTATCCCACGGAAATACTACAAGATTGTTTATTGGTCAGCGCTTTTAAAGTCTTAAATGATGAGGGAACTTCACCGCAATCAAAATATTTGTTACATTAGAAGAATTATTAGAATTATTTCAAGCCAAAAATATTGTTTCTGTAACTTCTCAAGATTCTGCAGACAAATGCACAAATCCATTACAAATTAGGTGGAAAGAAAATAAACCAAAAGTTTACTTAAAGGGGCACAGTCTTCATGATCATAGTCAGCTTGTGGCTGGGCATGGAAACATAAACTCTCACAAGTAAAAGCTTTAAAGGGCACTGTCGTTATTGCATGTGGGCACGTATGTGCAGTAACTAGGTGAGAGTTCAGAATTTAATGTCTGGCCACTGACTCGCTGTGCTGTGATCATGATGACAGTGCCCCTTTAATTAGGGACAATAAAAAAGTATGAAAGTCAGTCATTTTAATGCAAACAGCAAACTTTTGCAACACAAGGAATTGGAGTTTCGAGGAAACAAAGTGAAAAAAGTGTTGTTTTGTATGCGTACTGCACACGCGCGTTCTGTGGCCTACATGAACATTTTTTTCCAGTCATGGTTCAACTTGACCCAATAAATTCATCAGTAAATTTTCAGTGTTGGTGGTAATTACAATTAAATGTACAAGCCATTTGTTACATTAGTTTCATTGCAACAATTAAGCCTGAAATGCACAAATATTGGCCAAACTTGATAATTACTTTTTACTTTGATCGGGTCATTCTCAGATCCCGATCATTGAGGGTCTTTCAGCTGGTTCTATTCTCCACATCACTTTGGTTTCTTGAATGTTGTTCAGCCCTGTGTCTTGCCTAATCGTGTCTATGTAGGTCATGGCTGATTGTCCCTTCCTTTATTTCCATGTGTTGGTGTCCAGTTTACAGTAGCTGTGATACTACCTCATCCTTGCGTCGTTAACAATGCCAAGATAGTTTCATTGAAACATGACAACAAATTTAATGAACTTGTAGTTGATTGTTGGTGTGTTTACAGAAAACCAATGTAATAACCCTTTGACCTACAGTGTTCTACTGTTGCATCCCTTTAATGCAGAGAATCCAAATAAAGTTGACATCATTTCACAAAATGTATATATATATAAATATTTTTTTCATCTACAGGTTTGCCAGCCTAAAAAGATATCTACCCAACAACAAGAAGATGTCCAAGACTAGCCTGTGATAGGAGCTGCACTCTCCAGTAAAAGGTAAAATCCTAAAAAGTAAAATAAACATATTTACACCCAGTCCCAAATTTTGCCTGCTAGTAATTTTGAAGAATGCATAATTTTGCTCTGGTTTAAAACAGAAGTTAAGCAGATAGAAAACATTTGTGTTATTTGGCAATCTCAATATGTTAAACATAGTTATCAAAACAATTTTTAAGTTTTTGGTAATGAAAAATTTGCACGTAAGTAACCATTTTAATGATGGAAAGTTTTTGAATACTAAACTTTGAAAAATGTTTATGTTGTTTGTGTTGCAGTTAAGGCTAATTACCATCTCCAAAGAGATGTACCCATCAACAAGTAGATGTCCAAAACCAGCATGTGATAAAAGAGATGCATTCATTACACTCTTCGGTAAATGGTAACTTCCTTAATACAACATTTTAATATTGACACCGCAGGCTCAGATCCAGAAATTTTATCAAGGAGGGTTCCAGCATCCCCTCCCCGCCAGAAAAAACCTTACAAAAAGCATTACAAGTTAACTGGAAGGTTGTGATGTTTATGGTAACGATGCAAGCGGGCAATAAGACTTACTGGTAAGGTATGTAGTGAGAAAAAGGCGATCATTAGATAAAGGGGTAGGCTTAAAGAAAGAAAAAAAAAACATCAAGAAGTGGTCCGTATCTCCTAGACCCACCCCCTGGATCTGTGCCTGACCCGAAAACAGAACTTTTCACATGCAGATTGTCTGTAGTTGCTCTGGTAACAGAAGCCAAATAAAAAAACCTCTTGTAGCATAACAAAAAAAGATGTTTGCAGGCCTATGTTGTGTCGCAATGTTGTTAAAGTTGACAGGCTGGGTTTTCTTTTCTTTTCTTTTTTTTTTGGGGGGGGGGGGGTAAAGAGTTCCTTTGGTAATTTAATTTTTGTATGCCATTGGATAGTTTCATCCTGAGAGCTCATTGATAATAAAGCTCATACCACAAGAGCTGTAAGGCATTTATTTTGATGACCCTCAAAATTACTTGATTTGCTTATTTGATTAAAACAATCAAAATAATTCTGATATACACAATTTCCTACCAAACTTTCATTTCTTAATTTACTGAAAGTGTACAAGAAATCCGGAGGTAAAAGCATTTTATCTCAACCCAACTGTTTTATTGATAGATAATGTTTTTAATGTTGCAAATTGTGTAATTTGTTTGTGTTGCAGTTAGGCTTACTATCCCAAAGAGATCTACCAGTCAACAAGTCGATGTCTGTCAGTAGTAGGTAAATTCCTAAAAAGTGAATTCAGTGATTCACAACTGGGCCCAAATGGAGCTCTTTAGTGATTGTGCAGAATGTCTGTTGCTCTGAGTTCAATTTCAAAAATTTTGCGTGTTGTTTGGCGTGTTTTCAGAGATGACATACTGAGCTGCATTTTTTCTGTTGGGTTTTTATCAAGTTACTATTAAAAGACTTGCTCTTCATTTCCGAACAGAAGTGGAAGTGGGCATCGAGCTGCACATTGTTAAGATTGCGCTTTGACTTTGGCGCATGAGTTGGGGACAAGACTTGGTAAATGGCGGAAAACTCAGCCTTGTCCGAACAACTTGTCTGAAAAAAGTGGCCACCACTAGTTGCTTAGAGTTGATGCAAAGGGCAGCGTATGCTTCAATGTGCAGAGCCATTTTCTAAGCCACTAATTTGAATCGGGTCACTAAGTCTTAAAATCGGAGCTGAGTTTGTACACGGTGGAGTTGTCTCAAGTCTGAGTTTGTTAACTGTCGTGTTATCTCAAATCTCAAGTTGAGTTGGTCAATGAAAGGTCAAGTTGTGTGGTCATTGGGTGTATGTGTGCTGCAAGTTTAAGAAGTGGAAAGTTGTCTGTTTTCAGTCCAAATTTTCCACTGTTTTAGGACATTTATGTTAAATAGTGAAGCAGAAGTCCTAAAGGATAAACTATGGCAACCAGTGATTGCAAATTTGTGGACATTAGACCTAATATCTGCAGCCAAGATACCGTGCTGTTATGGGGTTGCACTCCACACATGCTTTACAACAAAAATATTTCCAGGTTTTTTTTTACTGCCCACTCACATGCCTTAATTCTCCATAACCCCACTCAGAAAAATTCAACCCAGATTGTCAAGTCAGGTATTAAGATTTTGGTAATTTGAAATAAACATGACAATTTAGATTAGTTTCATTCTGAGAACTCTCTGAGAATTAAATTGATACTATCACCAATAAATCTGTTTGACAAAGTATTTTAGGCATTTGAAGTCCCCAAAGTTTATTTTGGTTGCAACTATTAAAATAAGCCTGCTGTGCACACATGCCCCTCAAACCGTTTGTTCTAGTTTTTGCAGAAACTATAACCTTGAGGATGAGAATGGCTCATTCCAAAATGCAGAAAATCCTAATTATTTGGATGAACAATGATTTTCACAAAATACCATCTTGATTTTGTTTGCTTCCACAGGTAAAGTCTTACAAGAAAATCTACCCATCAAAAAGTAGACGACTGAGACCAAAATATCATCATGCCAGCTGGCTTAAAACCTGACTCCACTGCAAGCAGGTACAATTATTAACAAGCACATGTTTTAAACAGGAGATCAAGGTAGAACAAGCAGAGGCTTATATCATATACTATTCAATACTTTGTAGTGTCTTTTTGTTATTATTTATTTCAAACATGTGTCATCAAATGTATTCCAATCTTATGGCAATATTTTGCGAATTGTTTTAAAAAGTTTTTCAAAGATAAAAAGAACTTACATGGCCTCTGTTCATTATTAATAATAAAAATAATAATTTATTACGTTTCTTGTGCACCCTCTCCATCCAAGGAGAGGGTGCACTATTTAAACCATTTCAAAGGTTCATCTTTGTTTGAACAAGTAGTGTTTTATCTGAGTTACAACAACCTCAATTTAGCCCTATGTAGGTCTCTCCCACTGTGCTGTACACAGATGCAGAGTCCTCACTTTGGTATGAATTAAGGTCTGTTTCCGGGGCGGAAACATTTCAGAGCTCCATAGTTCAAATCTTACTTGTAAAAATGTACCAATCTAACCGGGTTAACATTCCATGGCCATATACATTTTTTGGTGGTTGGTTTTGGAGGTCAGATAATTCCTCATAAATTTGTCATATTCGTGAAATATAATTCAGCTCTCAATGTTGAAAAGTTTTTGTTTCGTTTTCTTTCTTTCAATGCCGATTGCGAATATTTTGTGCGTTAACATTTTCTTGTGTTCACATGGTAGTGCCACGATTACATGCAGATAGGTTGCGTGATGAACTGTGTTGAAACTTTGCAGAAATGTTTATGGGAACTTGTTGCCTTCGGATTGGGCGCTTTGGGCAATAAAAGGGATTTGTTATGATATTAACATGGTTGGAAAGATGTTTTAAAAATAGGATATTATAACGATTTACACAATTATCCCTTAAAATTGTGTGGTTTTCCTTTTACCTCGTGAGCTAACACAGTCCACAGTGGGGCAAAAAATGTGGTTCTACAAAATGGTGGACCTTGTTAGATCAGGAAGTAAAAGTAAAAACCACACAATTTTGGGGGAAAGTTGTGTGAATCATTATAATATTCTACTTTAAAACATCTTTCCAACCATAATAATTTCATGACAAGTAGTTTAATAGCCAAAGCTTCAATCTAAAGGCATTGTGTCCATTTAACATCGAGAGCTGAATTATTTCACAAAAAATGACTGATTTGTGAGGAATATCTGACATCCAAAACCCACTGCCCAAAAAAGGAATGCAGCCATAGAATGTTCATCCTTTGAGATTAGTAGCTTATTACAGGTAAGGGTTGGATTCTGAACTTTGTTCCAACCTGAAAACAAATTCTCATATCCAGGATGTCACTGTAGTATTGATGCAGAAGTTAAGGCCTACGGGGCTAAACATCAATCATATTTTGAAATTATTTGCATAGATTATCACATCTATCACATACCACAATATTCTAGGGACTCCATGCAGGCAATGCAACAAGATTAGTGCTTATTATTGCAGGTTGACTATAATGACAATCTGACAATCTTAGTGCACGCCAACATGGCCACCAGATCTTAATTTTCATTTGTTTTGACTCACACAACTTGAGTGTGAGTTCAATTTCTGGTCTTTTCTCTCCTTTTACCTGAAAATACATATTGTATCTCATCCAATTACTTCCCATTCGATTGTGTTAGTATCTACAGGTACAGGCATGCCAGTCTGAGATCTGCAAGAGACTGTCCTAGGCCAAACATGTTCTCGGAACTCATAGATGTCCTAGGCTGAAACATGAGTATGTAAATCTTGGTGTTGATTTTTGTTATCGGATAGTCTGCTGCACGTTTTTGCACTAAATATTTTACACATCACATGGCAAACATTCTGGGGTTTCAAGAGGGTGCCATCATTGCTCAGATGTGCAAAAAAAATTTTGTTTGTTTGTATGAAAGATTTTGATTGTAGGCCTAGTACACGCTTCATGGCTGTCATACCTTATTTCTTTAAGGTAAGAGAAATGTATTTTTTAGAGAACACAATCTGTGTCAACTTTGTGGGAGGGTGCAGGGTTTGAACCAGAAACCCAAGACGATCTGCTTTGTTTCAATGTGGCAGTGTCAAAAATCTGCGAAGCCAATCAAGTGATGACAAGCTTCTTTGGAGAAGTATGCTATGATCAAGTGATTCTGCAGAAAAATATAAATATTATGGATTCAAAAAAGGTGGGCCCTCACAAATTGATATTTCACAAAATTATTTAAGGTTTTAAAAGCACTTTTTTGAGCCTGTTTGAAAAAAAATGTACTAGCCCCTTTGAACAACAATTTCCAAAAGGACTCCTCATTTAACTCCAAGTGAAAAATAGTAATTGTTGACATGTTTTTCTAATTTCCTTTATTTTTTCTCCATTAGAAAGGCCTGCTATTCTCCAGTGAGATCTACGGATCCCAAAACAGAGATGTCTGAGATCTGCAAACAGAAATGATGAATATGTCTTCCTATCAACATGTAGATATTTAAGGCTGAAGCAAAGTTTGTAAAATCTGGTGTTGGTTTTTTGTAATCGTTGTGTGGTGGGCTGTTTCTTTGTAAATAACTGCACCATTGCAAGCAAGCACATTTTTGCGTATTTTGAATTATGAAATTGGAGATCTTTGAAAAAACAAAGTGCGGAGATTCGATTGGTGGTGCGGCCATTCGATTGGTGGTATTCCTGTGCCTGGCACTTTCCTCTTTTGAGACAAAATGTGGTGGTGTGAATAAATAGTTATTTTAAATTATGTATACAAAATATACAGGCATGCAACTGATTTCAGGTCAGCTGATTTCTTCAATTTTGGTTTCTCATCTAGCTGTAAAATTGCCATTGAAATTTATAAAAACACAGTATACAAAGCCTAAACTGCTGACCGGAGGGGGGCAGGGGGGCCCTGCATCCCCCCCTGCTCAGAGCCCTTGCCCCCCCCAAAAATTGAATGAGTTAAACAAAAAAGTTAATGCATTATCTTTATCTTTGGAACTAGGATTAAGTACTTTTGTCAAGGGCGATTGCTATGGATGAGAATTACCATAGTCTTGCTTAGTGTTGTAAAAAATTGGTCAATAAATTTATATGGAGTCTGCGTTTGATTTCTTGTCTTGGAGTATAATTACATATGGGTCTGTTATGGTTATCATTGAAATGTACAGAAATGTTTTGAAAATAATCAAGGACAAACTGTTGTGAAACTGAATTTATTTTGTACTCAGAGGTAGCCATGATATACTTTTTAATACAAGATATTTTAATACAATGTATATCTTGCCAGAACCAAATTTCTTTATTTACTACACTATTATTTTTTATTTGAATTGAATTTAAGTCAGCAAATCATAAAGTGCCATTGACACATACCTTTTTCACAGTAAAATTCATTATTTAAAGAAAACTGGTGCTGGCTAATCATCAACTGCCTTATTACAACCCATATAGCTGTTAAGCTCAAAAACCATAAGAGCTTTCTTTGTCTTGTTGAAGTAGTTTTCTATGTTTTTTTCTTAAAAATTGAGGGCACAAAAATACTTTGAAATGTAAATTGGGGGTCTACAGCCCCATGTATTGGCAGAAATTTACATACAAAATTAATAAAAGGTGACTTCAATCAAGATTAAGAAAGTTTCCAGTACACAAAACTACGGGCTCAAATTTTGGGTTACAGCGCCCTCCCAGACCAAATACACATCCAAATTTTTGAAAAATGACTTTACACAGGTAAATCCATGTCAAAATTGGCTAGGGTATAGCGCCCTCCTCGACCAGTTACTATTTTTTGATGTAGCGCCCTCCCCGGTAAAAATGTAAACACTATTTGATTTAAAATCAATTCCTCGGTAGGGCGCCCTCTTTGGCGAAACCTACATCAAGATAGACAGTAGTCTGGTTCCCAGATCCAAAAATCTCCGACTCGGCTCTGTCGAATGGAATCTTTGGTCAGGGAACCAGACTAGATAGACAGTGCCCATTTGGGGTTATGGCGCCCTCTAGTGGCTGAAATTGTACAATTACCAAGAACCATTGCACAATTTTTTTTATTACAGCGCCCTCACCGGCCAAAATTTAAATACCAATTTGATTTAAAATTAATTCCTCGGTAGGGCGCCCTCTTTGGCGAAACCTACATCAAGATAGACAGTAGTCTGGTTCCCAGATCCAAAAATCTCCGACTCGGCTCTGTCGAATGGAATCTTTGGTCAGGGAACCAGACTAGATAGACAGTGCCCATTTTGGGTTATGGCGCCCTCTAGTGGCTGAAATTGTACGATTACCAAGAACCATTGCACAATTTTTTTATTACAGCGCCCTCACCGGCCAAAATTTAAACACCAATTTGAATTAAAATCAATCCTCGGTAGGGTGCCCTCTTCGGCAAAACCTACAAGATACAACAGCGCCCTCTAGTGGCTGAAATTTAAACAAATGCCAAAACCATTGTACAATATTTTTAAATTATAGCGCCCTCATTGCCGCCAATGTTTTTTACTTGCTTTATTTCAATTTGCAATTTAAATGCCCCCCCCCTCCTTCATTTTTAAGATGAATTTAGGCCTTTGGTATTTTGATAACTGGCAGGCACCGCTTTTTCATCAATTATGGCACTATGTGATCTGTTTGATAACAGAAATTGGATGCTGGCAAGATATTTACTATACCTAGCTTGTTAATGTCAAGTATAACAACAAAATTCAGTTTCACAACAGTTTGTCATTGATTATTTTCAAAAATGTTTGTTCTTTTCAATGATAACCATAATAGACCCATGTAATGGTACTCCAAAACAAAAAATAAAACGCTGACTCCATATAAATTTATTGATCAAATTCTCACAAAACTAAGCAAGACAATGCTAATTCTCATCCATAGCAATCGCCCTTGACATAAGTAACTAATTTTTATTCCACAGGTAATGCATTCACTGTTTTTTTAAAAAACTAATTCAATTTGACATGTCAAATTTTTTCAACTGCGTTTTTTTTTTCTTTTTGATTCACATACAAAGCCAAAAAGGCTGAACCTCAAACTTGTCTTTTGCTTTTGACTTGTGAAATAGTGGTATTATTCTCCAATAGACGTGCGTTTTTTTGAAAAAAAATATTAAGCACTATAAAGAAGTGTAAGTACCACATATACGTTTATATGTACAATTGGGTTATTTCTCGAACAAGCTGAGAAACCAAAATTGAAGAAATCAGCTGACCTGAAATCAGTTGCATGCCTGTATATTTTGCATACATAATTTAAAATAACTATTTATTCACACCACCACATTTTGTCTCAAAAGAGGAAAGTGCCAGGCACAGGAATACCACCAATCGAATGGCCGCACCACCAATCGAATCTCCGCACTTTGTTCTTTCAAAGATCTCCAATTTCATAATTCAAAATACGCAAATGTGCTTGCTTGCAATGGTGCAGTTATTTACAAAGAAACAGCCCACCACACAACGATTACAAAAAACCAACACCAGATTTTACAAACTTTGCTTCAGCCTTAAATATCTACATGTTGATAGGAAGACATTCGACATTTCCGTTTGCAGATCTCAGACATCTACGTTTTGGATCCGTAGCTCTCATTGGAGAATAGCAAGCCTTTCTAATGGAGAAAAAATAATGGAAATTAGAAAAACATGTCAACAACTACTCTTTTTCCTCTGAATTGGACAGTTTAATAGATTGAAGAAGAGTACAGAAGTTAAAAAGTTGTGAACATCAGTTGTAAAATCCGTGAAAGATCGGGACCATTTTATTTTCAATTGGAGTTAACATGAGGAGTTCTTTTGGAAACAGCTGTTCAAAGGGGCTAGTATATTTTTGTTCAAACAGGTTCCAAAAAATAGTTTTAAAACTTTAAATAATTTTGTGAAATATCAACTTGTGAGGGCCCACCTTTTTTAAATGCATAATATTTTTTGCAGAATCACTTGATCAAGGTATCACATACTACAACAAATACCAACACATAGCATACTTCTCCCAAAATTTTGGTGTATGATTTCAATCAACGTCTTCATAAATCATTTTGAGGCAAAACTAAGCCGTGCAAGTTTCATCACTTGAGTGGCATTGGATATTTTGACACTGCCACAGGGAAACAAAGGAGTTTGACTCGGGGTTTCTGGTTCAAACCCTGCACCCTCCCACAAAGTAAAAATTACAACAGATGATTGTGTTGTCTTAAAAAAAAATACATTTCTCTTACCTTAAAGAAATAAGGTCGGACAGCCATGAAGCGTGTACTTTGATAAAAATCTTTCATATAAACATTTTTTTTTTTTTTTTTTTGCACATCTTAACAATGATGGCACCCTCTTGAAACCCAAGATTGATTGCCATGTGATGTGTGTGATATTTATTGCAAAAGTGCATCAAAACAGCGCACTAGCCAACAACAAAAATCAACACCAAGATTTACATACTTGTGTTTCAGCTTAAAACATCTATGTGTCATGTGAAGATGTTTGGCAGAAGGACGGTCTCTTGGAGATCACAAACATCTACTTCTTAATGCGGGTAGATTTCTTCAGACTGGCATGCTTGTACCTGTAGATACAAACAAACAAAATCAAATTTTAAGTTATTGTGCGAGAAAACAATTTGTACTTTCAGGTTAAAATAAAAACAAAGAAACATAACTCAAAGTTTCCCTCCCACCCCCCTTCAGTAAAAGTTATGTACAAATTTGTGTTGCCTTAGAATTGAGATCTAATTGCCATGTTGGCTTGCACTGTGATCAAAATCTTTCAAACAAGCGAAAAGTTGGACTTTGAACATTGTAGTAAACCTGGATCGAGTCCCTAGAATGTTGTTGCATATGATAGATGTGATAATCCATCCAAACAATTAAGGTTAAGTCTTGGAGGCCTTCACTTTTGTATTAATACTACAGTGCTGTCCTGGATATGAGGATCAATTTCTGGGGCTAATAAATTTCAGAGCTCCATAGTTCAAATCTTACATGCAAAAAGCTCCTAATCTCAAGGGGTTACATTCCATGGCTGCATACATTTTTTGGCAGTGGGTTTTGGATGTCAGATATTCCTCATAATTCCATAATTTTGTGAAGTAATTCAGCTCTCAACGCTGAACATTTCTGCAAATTGTCAACGCAGATAAAACATACAACACAGTAAGTACTATATTGCGAACACAAGAAAATGTTAACGAACGAAATACTTGCAATGGTCCTGCACCTCACCTAACATGCAGGACAGGCATGTTTGAGTGAACAAACAAAACGGAAACTTACAGGTAAGACTTGTACAATGGAGCTCTGAAATTTGTCCACCCCAGAAACAGACCCTTATATCTAGGACTCTGTATCTGTGTACAGCACAGTTAAAGAGTCCTACATAGGGCTAGATTGAGTTAATGGTTACTCAGCTAAAACACTACTTGTTCATACATACATTTTGAAATATTGAACTGAAGCCATGTAAATTCTTCTCATCTGAAAACAGCTTTTTAAGACAATTAACATTTTTTTGCCATAAGATGGGAATACATTTGATGACAAACCTTTGCAAAAATATTAACAAAAAGACACTACAAAAGTATTGAATATTAGATGATATAAATCTCTACTTTTTCTACCCTGATCTCCTGTTAATTAATACTCATTAATAAATGTACCTGCTTGCAGTGGAGGCAGGTTTTAAGCCATGATGATATTTTGGTCTCGGTCATCTATACTTGTTGAAGGGTAGATTTCCTGTAAGACTAGCATACCTGTAGATGCAATTACAAAAACAGTATACAAAATACTGCTAGGACATGATCAACCTTTTTAAAATTAGTGAATTTACTCAAAGTGGTGTTCCCAAAACAGGTTTTAAACCTGATATATGACACAATAACTAACAGAGAGCCTTTTCTTTTTGGTAAAACTTGGGAAGTAATGAGTTGTGTTTTCTTTTGCCTCACAACGATCAAGAAATAACTTTTTATTCATAATCCAATTTGCAGAATATTTTGTAAAGAAAATGTTACAAAAATGAAGGTGCCAATACACAACAATTACCTAATGGTTATTGCTGACACAATAACTGTCTTTTGGGTTTCTTGCAAACACCAATTAAAAAGACATGTTGATAGAATTGAGTAACTTTGGATAGCAGCAGTGTTCATTTCAACTGTTTGTTTTCAATAAATCTGTAAATCACTCATGGTTACATAGTGTGCCTAAAGGGAGTCCCCCAAAAATACGACATAAAAGTATCATACAAAGTGATGCGCTGCAACAACAGCCCTCTATACCCCAGACATTTGAGGGGTTAAGAAAGAAATGGCAATTGACTTACGTTTTCTATCAGCCCTGGACATCTTCATTCTATGTCTGCTTAGTTGATGGATAATCATCATTGGAGAATGGCATGCCTTCATGTTTGCAGAAAAAATACAGATCCTGCAGATGCAACCAAAACAAAATGGATTTTTGTAAACGTATGTCATTCAAGAATATGATATTTGCATTTTCTGTAAGGGATAAGACAGTATTATAATCAATACTGTTCAAATATTAGTATGAAATTTTGAGGGAACTGGACAGTATAAACAATCCATTTCAGTCAGCTTTTGACATGGCTATTTTGCCATTAACCGATTAAGCCTTAGACTGATCAGTCGTAGCCCAGGACACAACAGTCAGGTGTGCTTTTTCCACATGCCTGTGATTTTCAAATCAGGACTGTGCACATATTAGTTGAGTATGTATGGGGGACCCCCTGTGCACCCCCCCTGAACTAACTCTGCCTTTAAGGGTCCTTAAACACAATTGAGAAGTTAACAGTGAGAAAAACCCGATGATTTGGAGATATCAAAATTTGAAAAAAGTCATCAGCCAAATAAAAGAATATTGAAGTGTTAGTTGTATGTTTTTTACCCTAACAATTCCATTTCTGGTATCCTATTTTTGCTATCATGCTTCAAATTCAAGATGGCGGCCAATATGGCCGTCAAAAGTGGTCAAATTAATTTAAAAAATGTATATCGGCCAAAAATTAAGATAAAGGCATAAGTGAAATAAATAAATTTATGTTTTTTATGCACCAAATTTCAGACGCCACAAAATGGCTACCAAAATGGTTGCCAAAAATGGCATACAAAATTGGTCGAATTTGACAGAAAAGGCAAAACTTAATGTTAAGAGTTTTGTGGTATCTCAAATAACGGCATGAGTATAACCAACAAACAGTTTGTATAGCAATTTTTTGCCACTTTGATTATGACATACGCGTTTTATTAGTCGCTGTCATAGTTGGCAAGACCAGAACAATCTGATTCATCCTCTCCATTGATGTCAGAGTCTTCGTCATCTGAAGTTTCGTCTTGAGTAACTTCAGCTAAGAAGTCCTCAAGACAGGACGGCAAAACACTGACCTTGATGGATCCACTCATTATTTAAGTTGCGGATCCAAGAGTTTCAGATGTGGGGCACAAATACTTTGAGGTTAGTTTCAAAGTATAAATGGAAATGACAAAAAAATATTAGAGAAAAAAAAACCCTGGATGAGGTGTTATACCGAGAAGCAATGAAAACAAGCACGTAGGAAACTCAAAATTATTGGTCAGTCCTGTCTCAGAAGCAGATACAGGATTTATCCAAAATTCCTCCAATAGTAAATGCAAAGCACAAAGCCCCTAAGGCACGGGATCCAGGGTTCACTTAAGGGCAAACAAAACATAAACAATGCAGCCAAGCTTTTCAACTCTGAAAAAATTGCCTAACAACTTCAAATTTATAATATTCTGTTTAAGCCATTGCATCATTTGGGATCAGTTTAAATTCAAAAATAATTATTCAGCTTTGGGGAAATCACCTTTTGCTGATGAAGAGTGCAGCACCTTCATCATAGGCTGGTCTTGGACATCTACTTGTTGATGGGTAGATCTCTTTGGAGATGGTAAGCCTTAATGAAACGTAAACAAAATGCAATTTATCTGAAATGTCATTGTTGCAATCCAGTGTGCAAGTGGTTTTGGGAGATGCCAAATGCCTGACAAATTTCTCTTGATATTTGGTGCTCATATGATCTTTATTTTCATTGAGCTCTAAGAATGAAACTACATTCATAAATACCTCGGAAAGTTTATCCATTCTGATTGGTGGAGAGCGTGTCACGTGGCCAGTTATAAACGGATGATAATGCATGGCTAGAAGTGTTTAAACACACCTGTGGCGCGCAAGGTTTTACGCAGGCGCTAATTTACGCGAAACGCAATCAACACACACTGGTATTCAATCTAAAAACATGTTAGTGTTATGACGCGCACGTACGCACAACTGTTGAGCATGGCATGTATATCCTTCACGAAACAGGGCTCGAGGACGTGACAGGAAATGAAAGTTAACAGAAAAGTTGAGATTTTCCAAAAATATTACGCTTTTGAACAAAAAAGGCATATATGAATGGGAATAAAAGAGTAGTGACTTGGTCTTAACCGGCCGTTTAAAACCTTGCAGGGCCGTGGCCGTGCGATAAAGGACCTCGCCTTCGGCTCGGTCCTTTATCGGCTATGACCCTGCCGGTTTTAAACGGCCGGTTAAGACCGCGTCGCTACCCTTTTATTCCCTTATTAACAAACAGTGTACAAATTTAAAAATAACAAATAAAAAACTTTTATACTACGAACAGCTTAAAAATTGTCTTGATAACTGTGTTTAACGGGGCATGTTGTGGGCAAGCGTACTTGCCATCAGACTAAAGTTCTGACAGCGTAGTCATTGGAGCGTAGGTTCGAATCCTTTTATTAACAAGGGGGGGGGGCCTTGGGAGACCCTCCCCCATGTGGTCCCGAAAAAAAAACATGCCCCCCCCCCAATTTAGCCTTTCTCACTCTATTTTTCTCTGTAAAACAATAGTATAGGCTAGTTGACATTGTCCGAGAACTACTATTGAATGGCATGATACTTTTTCTCCGGTTAACAAAATTTGTCAGAAGGCTAGCAATAACTTGTTTGTGGTTTTCAATTTGCTGACATGCTTTTAGTTGGCTCTATTGTGGCCCTGTGTGATTGGCACAAGTACTCAGTGGACCTAAGCAGCGGACATGAAATGGGATCACTACCGCTCCTTCAGAGATGCCGAAGATGAAAGGCTTGGTCTTTTGTCTACCTCTCAGGTCACACTAAAAATCTTACAAAATAAAAACTACGCTCAGGCCTCAAAATCACCGACAATTCACGCCAATAGGCCTATATGTTGCTGTGCTCTTTTTATCCAACTGCTGTCAGCAGGGTTCGACCGTAGTGGTGGTCCGCTAGCCAAATTTCTTGACCAGCTGAAACACCTTCAAATCATGCTCGGTTGAGGCTTGAATGGAAAAAAAATTCTTCCAATCAAGCTGCAATCAAGGACACATGGGAAAGTAGGAGGGGCCTGGACTTGAGTTTTACAACTGTGAGGCCCATCACACTCATTCTTGGAAAAAGCGAGGGGGTTCGATGACTTTTTCTCAACCACGCAACCACCAATGAAACTTTAGGATTCACATGATGCGGTGGCTGCTACACTTATTTTATGCTTGACTGTTACAGAAAAACTGCACAGGTGTAATTTACCAAATACACACAAAGTGTAATTCTCAAAGCTGCCGACTTTGTATGGGCAATAGGGGATATTTACAGCCTGTCCACTCTGAAATGATTTCTGAAATTGCCCTTAAATGAAATGTAATGCTACAAGAACATTTCTGATATTAATCTCTTAAAATATAATGGGGTGGGTGTAATTTTTCTTTATAGACCTTTCCATTTTTCGGTCAAACTTGGGTGTGATCCCTGGCTACATGGCAGTCAAAGGTTGTATGGCTTCTGACTTGCACCCCAAACAAACATATTGAAAATTTCAGTCAATTTTCCTTGTTCAACCCCAAACAATTTTAAGGAAAATTACCTCTTACTGGAGAGTGCTTGAAGCTCCTTTATAGGCTGGTCTTGGACATCTTCTTGTTGACGGGTAGAATACTTTGGACATGGAAAGCCTTTACTGCAACACAAACACAATGCAAAATTTGCAACATTTAGTGTTTAACCGCTTCACGTCAGATGACGTCTTTAGCTGCAAAGTTTTCTTGGAAAGACTTCACGCCCAGAACTTCAGATTTTCCTCAATTTTTTTCCGACAGCTGGATGGCTGATGTTTTTTATCTACTGGGACTTTCCAGTGTGTAGCATGTTGAGGACGCTTCGTTTCACTCATACAAAGAGCAATAAACAACAAGTTCTGGAAAACATGTTTTATAAAATCCCTTTCCTTGGGGTACTGTGTAACCCCCAATTCCAGACCTTTGCCCTGTTGTACAAATGTGGCACACAAGAGTGAGGCTGCCACCATTGGGAGTAAGTCCAAGTGTTTTTAGATACCAAAAACACTAGATTGGGGAGACATCAAATGCCTGAAAAAAAATCTCGAGCATTAGAGCCAGTATGAATTTAAATTACCATAAGCTTAAATGAGTTGTAATGATACAAGAAAATATCTGATATTGAACAACATAAATTCTGCACAATTACTGAAGAGCTCCATGTGGATCTGGATGTAAATATTTAAATTCACTGTTTAGGATTTTACCTTTTAGAGAGCAACAACCGACATTCTGCACAATTACTAGAGAGCTGTTTTCCGGACGGGGTATAAATATTTAAACAAATCTTTTTGAGGAGCTTACCTTTTGTTGGAGATTGCTCGCAGTTCCTTAATCATAGGCCAGTCTTTGACAGCTACTTGTTGACGGGTAGATCTCTTTGAAGATGGTTAACTTACTGCTACACAAAAAATTCACAATTTAATTATTAAGTGTTGAAAACCATAACCCATCATTAATGGTTGATATGCAGTTTAGGCCCTTCGGGTCAGCTCACACACATTTTTTTAATTTTTTTCTTGGTTCTTTTTTTATTATCAAAATACTGCCAATTTCCAAACAAAAGGATATGAATTTCAATTAAACTTAATGTAAAACACTGAGCATCATGCAAACGAAAAAACCTTTTTAAAAGCAAAAAGGCCTACTCAAGTGGCGGCAAGTGCAGTCATACTGCTGAAAATTGTTGTAATAAGTCCAAATGCATCACATGGTGTATACACACCCATGAATGCACAAATTATGTATTCCACACAAACCTGAGAAGTGACATCGCCCGGACAACATTTCTTTTGTTTAAGCCTGATAATGACCCTCACATTTGACATAGAGGTCTAAAAACAATAGGCTTCTGCAGGATCTCAAGACCAATCCACAAGTATCAAGTTTGCAGTTGATATGCCAAGTCCTTTTTGAGTTGCACTCAGACATTTCTTTTGTTTTAGCCATAATGACCTTGACATTTGTTGAATGGGGTCCTAAAAAACAGTGGGCTTCTAGGGGATCTAATCCACATGCCAAATTTTGAGTCAATATGCCGAGTCCTTCTTGAGTGATTGCTCAGACAATGATTGCACACACATGCACATGTTTGTGAATTGTTTAAACTTAATTTTTTTGTGACGTCCCCATTGGTTTTTGTACACGAAAGCAAAGCTGGGGACATCCTAGCTCTGTCAAAACACCCGGATCCCTTTTGTTAAAGTTCTCTCGATTTCACACACATGAAAGGACAAGGCAAACTATATGCTCCTTCGGCTTACTATGCTGATGGCATAAAAATTGCTCTACCAAACTTTATATACAGAATATGAAAAATATTGAGTTTTATTCGCTTAAAATAAAACTATTGAGATGTTTTGGTTTGTGTGTTGCCATTTTTTCACAAAAGATGTTTTGTTTTAAACTTTAAAATATTGCTTTCATTATCACTGCAATTAGGTCTTGATAACACTTTGAAAATATTTAAATTTTAATAACGTACCATTAATATAGATGTAGGCTGGTGCCCACATTTTGATGTGTTTAGGCATATTTGGTCTTTTGAAATTAGTAGGAACATTTTTATTGAGTACATGGGATGACCATGTACACATGGTGTAGGCTCTGTGTATTTTCGAAGTTATGCCATCACATATTTGTTAATATTACATAGTACACATATTTCTAATAAATCCTTGGTTTATTTGCTGGTTTTAAGGTATCTGATACTTGTTGTCGGCGTGTTGTCGGCACTCTGGACTTGTTGTCGGCGTGTTGTCGGCTTTTAGTAGGACCCCCGCAGGGTAGCCATGAAAACGATGGCTGGACATGATCAACAGAAACCGGGAATGTCTCAAAAATCATCATTTTTTAGCCGGACAAATTTCCGTGAGTACAATTTCATGCCTGGTGTTACATCTTAAACATATGGAGAGGCCAGTTGGCAGTTTTGAAGGTAATTCGTTGGGTATTTCCGTCATTCTGGGGCATTTTTGGTGTGACATCTCTGATTTTTAATGAAAATATTGCACTTCCCCATATTTTTGGTAGCTTTCGCTGGGGCGCTAGTACGACAGATAATGTCAAAATTTTGAAAAAGGAGTACAGCGCCCCAGTTACTGGGTCTAGCTCTAAGTAGACTTTTTAAGCCTTAAAGAAAATACTTCACAATTTTTATGATTTTTCCCAAGGTGAAAAAAACTCAAACAAAACAAAAACATAACTTAATCTGAAGTAGGAAAAATAACATGCTTGTGTGATGCACAGCGCTAAAAATAAATCACCATGGGCAACACCGATGTCCAAAATGCAGACCTTTCTGAACTGTAAATTGCCATTTCTGAAACCGTCACTGCCCCGTAAAATGTACAGTAGTTTCTCCCAAAGCACTTCCAATGATATTATGTTTCTTGTTTTGTTTCAGACTCAGAGAGACAACCAGAGGTTGTTACTTGTAGCTGTTTTCCTTTGAAGTCGTAAAAACTATCAACGAATATAATGCGAAAAATAATGGGTGCAAATAAGCGCTGCGCAAGCGCGCACTCACAGTCACGGTGGGTACAGCAAGTTTTCTAAAAGTTTAGGTAACATTTTCTTCTTGTTCATGGTTAGTAAACAATATTAATTATACTTATTAATTCTCAGAAAATTGCAATTAAAAACTTTGTTAAAGTTGTAACTCAGCAATTTTTCACAATACATGGTGTATAAACACAGAAAGCAAGTCACACGAGTCATGCCTAGTGAAGTGCAGGCTGTCCTAGGAGGACAACCTTCAGTCAACACATTTGGGTTTAATTAACAAAAACTTGACGCATTGTGCCAAAAACACACCAAAATTTCTCAAAATAACAAGAATTTAAATCCTTTTCATCACTTCAATTCTTAAGACAAGAAAATGCCTAACTTACCATTGCACCTTCTCAGTAGTCTACCCTCGGAAATGCGGTGAAAACCTGACTTTTTTGGAGCAAAGTCAGAGAGTATTTTCAAAGTTGCCATTTTTCTTTGAAGTAACGCACGGCAGGGAGGGCACTTTTCTCATCACGCCACCCTGCTTTCTTATTTACATAACAAAGACATAATACCATATTTGGACATAAGACTGCTCAAATTTAGACCATTATTTTGAAAGGGGTGATCAGCTCACAATTAAATACATGAAGTTCTATGTTATTTATTAAACCAGTGTTTCCAGGCGGGATTCTTAATAAATGAAGGATTCGATTTGAAGAGAACAACAATGTCCCTTGAATAGAATGGAAGACACGATGAAAGAGTGACCAGAGATTTTTGTCTCGAGGTAAGGAGAATTTAGAAGTTAACCAATTCTCCTCATCCGATAACTAACACACCTTATGTGCAACACTGTTTTTGTAAAGGGGGTAATGAGAACTTAAAAGTTGATAGCATTTAATTGAATAATGGGCCGTTGGTTTTTATGGTAATCATCTTTTAAAAAAGATTTTAAATTCTATTTCTGATTGTAACGTTGTAAAATAATAATTATTCAGTCGATAAAACACAAGCAAAGTGCCATTATTATTCCCGTTTGATTATAAAACTTGTGAAAATATTTGGGGTGGGGTTATTTCATAACTTGCCCACAGCCACCCCAGCCCCGCCCACCCATCCTATGTGTACGTAATGATTACCTCTTGAGGGCGATACACTACGGTCATTTAAAACTTTGTTTACTTCTTTAGTAGTCTGTACCCTTTATGTGCAGACCCTCGTTAGGTTATACTATCCTTTAAGACGTCTAGGGAAATGCTACGATATAAAATTTCGTAAGAAGAAGGCATGACAGAAATACTCGCTGTATCGACAGAAGACTTTCTCGAAGAATCTACACAAAACAACTGTTGCAAACAGGGTAAGAAATCACAAACTTAAGTTTTAAGTTTAAAAGTTTAAGGTGGTGCACCAACTTTAGTTTCTGTTTGCATTTTTCATTTTTTTCACACTTTCTTCATGAAATTTAGAATTTTTTAAATAGATAATCTGCCGTGAAGGTAAACAAAACTTACATAACTCATCAAATAGAAAAATCGTTTTAAAATACTGAAAAAGGTACATAAAAGCTCATAAAATTTAACTTTTAACTTGGGAAATTTTAAATCGCAAAAGTCCAGATTTAAAAAATGGCGGGGTGGGGCGGGGAGAGGAACATGTGCCCCCGCCCTGCCACTGAAACTATCAACCATCAGATGGTGATGCATTACACAGTTCTGTTTTCAACTACGGTTGTGTTGGCAAACAAAACCTGTTTAGTGGAAAATGTTACCAAGAGAAGGATGATTAATTAAAGGTCCTCCATGGTTTCACACGATTATCACAATTGTTATACCAGGACTATACTTGGGAAGCTTCAAATCAAAACAGTCTGATTTGTGTAAACAAAGATTCTTTATTTTCTTTTTAGGAGCCGATGTTAGAAATTGTGATCAACCAAGAGTTCTTCGACATGACAGGAACTGACATCAGGAATGTGGATGGTCTGTCATTTCAAGATGTCCACACCAAGAAGATTCAAGAGATCCTTAACACCATTGGACACAACTGGAAGATGATAATCAGCCAGTGCTAAGCAGACTTATTTGTATTCCATAAAATCTGATTGTATTTGGACAATATATGAACAGATTCTCGCTGTTAACAGACATACATTTCAATTGGAAGTGGATGTTTGGAGCATAGTGTTTAAATTATCAATTCAAGCTTATTGAAAGTGTCGGGGTTCACAGGATTGCCAGAATGCCGGATAGATACCAATAAGGAGTATCAGGTTTCATGGGAGAGTTAAAGTACATGTACCAATTGCTGAAATGCATGACCAGTGCAAAGTATTGGGTTACGTGCTCAGGTTGATTGCATCCAGTGCAAGATAATGTATTTTCTCAACAAAGTAATATCTGTTACATCTTTTAACTCTCATACGTCATTCTGTCTGATCATTCTACATCATCTACTGTGGATTTGAATGATAGTAAAACTTTATAACCTGCACTATGATATCATGTGGTGAATGCATACACAGTACACAGTCAACCCTCCTACTGTCTGACCATTCAATATCATCCACTGTGGTTTTGAACGGTGAATGCACTATGCAAGCTTGTAATATATTATCAAGTGGTGAATGCATACACAGTACACAGTCAACCCTCCTACTGTCTGACCATTCAATATCATCCACTGTGGTTTTGAATGGTGAATGCAATATGCAAGCTTGTAAATAAATCATGTGGTGAAAGCATATACAGTACAGTCAACCCTCCCACTGTCTGACCATTCAATATGATACACTGTGGTTTTGAATGGTAGATGCATGTACTATGCCACATGATACCATATCGTGAATTTGTCTACACAGTACACACAGTGTGCACAGTTGTGCCACCATACTAAACTGGTGCAGTTGATTGATTTTGAATGGTTGTTCAACTTGCAGTGGAGAATATTAGGCTGTAAACGAATTGGGGGCTATGGCTACAGCTTTAACTGATGCTAGGGGAGTTGCTGAGGGAGTTCTATACTTCAACGCATGATGCGGAAATCTACCCGTAGCTGTAGCCATTGCCACCAAGTCTGACACGGCTTTATGAAGAGTAGGAGGGTTACAATTATAATCATTCAGTCAGCTGAAACATTTCGTTTACCTTTTTGCATTTCCCTTTCAAACAATTATGTCAAGATAACATTATTTAAAATTTCATATTACAGGTTTCCAGTTATGAAATTGGTGTTTTCTTAATGTTGAATTGTATCCGTGTGTTGGCACATATATCCGTATACAGACACAGAGACTTGACACAAAGAAATCTACCAATTTAGCTTTAGTTTACAGTTTTTAATTTGCAAATCACCAACGACTGCTTGTTCTTTCTGTTGTAACTCATCAATAAAACCATACAGTATGCACGCAAACCATTGTCCAAAAACGCACAATAAATTTATACAAAATTTGACAATACTATTGGAATGAATGACTTCTTTTTTTTCATTAAAATGTTTTCTACACTCATTGACTATAATACATAAAATTCTTGGCACATTTATGGTTAAATAATCATCCATTTAGCAAGAGTTGACTTAAAATGGCTCTGAAATCAGCCGCTCTTGGTCACAAACTTACAACACGCTTGATAATCTTAATCATTTCACATAGAGGTACAGACAAACTGATAACAGACATCGGGTCCTCCTCAGTCCAATTTGTTTCAATATTAGTTGACACAAACAAAATACAATTTCATTCTTTGAATTAATGAATAAAAAACAAAATCTTTTTCCCCCAAAGAGGAAAAAATTCATAAAATTGCTTGATACAGTTTGTACACATTTTGCCTTTGACCATTTGCTATGTATATGCCTCCACGAAACACATTTTTAAGTTGGTATAAGCTGGTTTCATAACACTGAGTTAACAATAAATTTGGATGGAGCTTTATCCAGTTGAGAACACTTTTGGAAGCACAACCGATGGAACCCCCGGAAGTTGAAGTGAAAAGCTGCTGACATTATCGTCCCATTTAAACTTGTCAAATTTACACTTTGTTTTCAAGTAAAAAAAGTATTAAAAATAAAGACACGATTCCTTCATGTAATGGTTATGGTTTGGTTTCAAAGCGGAAGTCCAAAATTAGTTTTTTGAGAGAATTATGTGCTTTACTCTGTGGTTCCCTCTTCATTAGAATAAGTTTTGAAATTATAAAATGGTAAAGCAGAGCATAGTTGCTAGCT
Source organism: Pycnopodia helianthoides (assembly GCA_032158295.1). Lineage (NCBI taxonomy): Eukaryota > Metazoa > Echinodermata > Asteroidea > Forcipulatida > Asteriidae > Pycnopodia > Pycnopodia helianthoides. The sequence continues at coordinate 2,620,057 of CM063243.1, read as the reverse complement.
TTACAGAGATGCGTGACTCCAAAGTCGTTGCTATATGAGCACACCAAAAAGAGTAGAAGCAACAATATCATAAAAAACGTCGTCCTTAACATTTTTTTGTGCAAAACACATCAACAATGTATTAAATCAAAAAGACAAATATCAAAAAAATAAAGAACTCAAACACAAAACCGCAAAACAAACACGACAGCACATGTATCTACTTGATTCTAACCCATATCTACTTCAGGGTTATGTCTCAATGACATGATAAACTAATGAACGGTGTTCTGCCGACCAAATGTGATGCCCAAAGCCAAAATCCGGCACGTTTAGGAAATGGTGCAATGGCATTAAAAGTGAAGATAACCCTAACATCAGCCACGATATCAAAAAGGTGTCTTACACTTTCTATGTGTTGAAAAAAACACTTGCATCTTTAGGCCATACTTGGGTGTTATTTGATGAGCAGATAAACCAAGTTTTGACAAAAACGTGCCTGGGGTTTTGGCGTGGAGTGTCACAAATGTAACCGAGACTGTATGGATATTGAAAACAGTTGACGGATTTCAACTGCGAGTTTTCACTGCAACGATGGATTGATCCTGATTCCTTGAATCATCTAAAATGCATGTAAATATGTTATAATCAATGACATGGATCAACACAATCACCTAATAGGGTAACATTCATTAAAAATAAAGATTTATCATTTTCTGATAGCAGCATTGTTAATTTTGGCTCTCAACAAATCATTATACAAAATTGAGAAAATTCATTTGGGGTAGTCTGGTGAAGGCCACGGGTGAAGGCCGCCTGTACTTTTTGCCAACCACTGAATGGCAAAACTTGTGACAAAAGAAATATCTGTTAGTTTGGTAGCGTGTTTTTTGAAAAAGAAATAAAATGGCCGCCAAGGCAAAAAGATAGAAACAGCTTGGCAAGTTACATACTGATTCCAATAGAAATTTAGTATGGATATGGAATGAACAGTTAATCTGTCAGGAAAAAAAAAAGCTGAATCCAAACGCAACTTTTCACACATGACAACAAAATCTTATTAACACAAAAAAGATATTGTTTTTGGTGAAAAAGTGGCAGTTGGATATAGCATCTTAACCCATTTGATAAATTAAGGGATAAATGTTATAACTTATAGACACATAACAAGTGTTTTGATTTTTGTTTAGTAACTCCTACTGTTTTTTACCAAGTTAGTCTGAAGATCATGACAAATCAAACAACTGCAATGTTCTGAACAGAAAATTAACTGTGCACAGATATAATGATCGTAATGTTGATATACATTCAACGCACAATTTTTTTTTTGCCTTTTGAAGATACAAAATTATTTGATGATGATATCGAACAATGAGTCAATGGGCAGTCTCTGTTCCAAAAGGCCAATTGGTGCATGCAACATGAAAATTGTTTCGAAGGCGAGCTGGTTTGAAAAAGAAAAAAATTAGTTTGGTAGGAATTGTCTGGTTTTCAATGCAAGGTGAAAACTTGTCAACAACAGAACAGAAAAAACCCCAAACCAAAACAACACAAAAAATGCTTCTGTTTCTCATTTGTTTCTTAAAGTTGCATAAAGTAAAGACTGCCTTGCTATTTACCTGATCTTTTTGCCAAATTCCCAAAGTCTAATGACCTTCAACCATTAATATCCTTGTCTGTTTCGATGCATTATGATTGTCATGTGTTAAGAGCACTAGTAGATAATTCATTGTCTGAATCAATCATCTTTGGACAAGCATTTTTGTTACCCAAACAATGCCAATTAAAAAAGAAAAAGAAAGAAAAGAAAAAGAAATTCCCTCCACAGAATCATCTAAATTAAATTCTGATTACGCACATTTTTCTCTTCAGAACCAGAACAAATGTTTTGCTTACATTAACAGAAATGCAGTAAGCACTTTTGCAAAAAAACAAAAACCGCAAACAAACAAACATATATCAACATGTATTTATACTCCACTGTGAGCAAAATCCCATTATTTTCAAATGAAATATTTTCTGTATGCATTAAAAATAATTGTTGAATAAAACAAAATAAAAGGCAAGTGCATGATTTACATTATCAGAAAAGTATAGACAAGACAGTAGCAAGATTCTAAGCTTTTACAACAGCTCGGCCCAATTTCATACAGCTGCTTCAGCACACAAATACGCTAAGCACAACAAAAATATGCTTACCAGAATAAGGTTAAAAGCCAAAATGACAATTTCACATGCACGAACTGTGACTGGTATCCTGCTCATTTTTGCTAAGCAGAAAATTGTTAAGCAAAATGATTTGCTAAGCAGCTGTATACAACTGGGCCCAGATTGTACCAGGACTTTATGTATGATTAAATTTCAAAATTGACACAAATTGAAGAGGAATTATCTTTGGTAAAAATACATACAGATTTCATTTTGAGTCTTACCAGTCTTACTAGTTTTGGATCAAACTTTCAAATTGAAAGCTTCTTTAAAGAAACGAAAATGTGCAAAACGGTTTTCATTGTTAATCAGATATGTAAATCATCACTGAAATTGATATTCATCTGTTTAATATTTCAATGGTGTAATTTTTGGCATTCCGATTTTGATCAACAGTGATAAAACACACAAAAAGGGGACTTAAATCATTTTACTGTTTAAAAAATGTTAACATAAAAAACGAACAGTCAATAATTACCACTTAGTGACTACTCAATGACTATTTACAGGAAAGACAAAAGAGGAATTACTTGCAACTGTAACATAACTTTTTAATTAACAATTCAGGAGTGATATAGTTTCTTCTGGTCCTATTTAAGGTACTATCCCTTAAGGTTTCTCGGAACAGTTTGGTAAGAGGAACTTACTTGTTTGACCCACGTTTTTACTCATGCATGAAGTAACCCGTGACATCACATGTTTACAAAAGAAACACAGAGCCTGGACTTCCTGCAGGCACAAATTGTACACAGCTCAGTGGATGGCAACATGCAGAGGCCACCTTGAAATTTTGGTAAACTTTTGATATGAAGAAATAGAGTACATTTCAAAACTTGTCCAGCTGTTATTTCCACAGTTCTTGATTTTATGTGGTAGTGATGATACAATATTGAATGCTTTCTCTTGCGACCAGTGTAGTATCTTGCCTGCCAGGAAATGCCATGGAATGTGCAAGGTCACTCTTTTTGTAAACAATGTGACATCGCCTAAGAAGAAGCCAAACTTGCAAAAAGTTTTCACCTTGGAATAAGTGCATAAGGTTCTTCCGCTATAATCCGACACCCTTATGTTTCAACACCCCAAGTGTATTTTCCTAACCCTAACCCTAATACTCTAAGGTGTACATCACAAGGTTTTTTTCCAGAACATAGGGTTGTCCGAACACAGGGGTGTTGGAATATATTGGTGCTGGAATATAGAGCAGTCGACAGTACATGTAATCATCTAGAGGTCTCATTGTAAGCACACTATGAAAATGCAGCATTTTCAGCAGAAAGTCTAAGGGTTTAATTATGACTCAATGCACCGTTGATGGCTGCAATATGGCTGCTGCGGCTGTTGCTGTTGCTAAGGGCCGCCTATACTTCAACGCATGTAAACATGGTGATCAAGCTGCAGCCGGTAGATCAGACATGACCATAGCGTCTTGTAAACGAACACAGCTGGCTTAATGGAATAGATACAAATACTGTTGAAGCAATTAGCAAATCAAACAGGACTATTGTCACAGAGACAATTGAATGCACACTCCATTTTGTACCAATCCTCCTGAGAAATATTTTCCTTTAAAAAGCTATAATTCTTGAAAAAATGCCCACTGCATATGTAACTTGTAGTTTATAAACCCTGACAAAATATGTCACTGCTATTTGATTTCTCAAAATCCAGCTTTCATTGTAATGACCTTTGAAGATATTTAATTTCTTGGATGTATTTCTTGAAACAATGGATAATTGGGAATGACAAGGATTTCGTGAAAACTAATCTTACCCTATCCCTTTATTAAAAACACTCGGCACATTATGCTCAATATTTGACTGACATAATTTACACATAGCAATATATTTGATGATCACAGTTCATTTGCTCACAACAAAAGCACCCATTGGTTTAAAAATTTGATTTCAGATTTTGCATAATGAAATAATTTTGGATGAGAAAATTGCAACAATTCATAAACTTTTTCTTTGATCTCAATGTCTGCATAATGCAGAACAAAAACTTCCTTTACTGATTCCAACATCACAATTTACATACTTGACTTGACAAAGCATCAACACTGCATGGTTGACACAAAATGTAGTAACCATTACAGTGACCAAAGCTGTAGTAACCATTGCTACATTAAGCAAAGCCGGCACAACCAAAGTTGCACTAAGCATCCTTACACTGATGACTCAATAAATGAACATGTAGATACAGTAACCATAGCTGTAGTAGTTGCTCAGTTAAAACAATGATATTACAGTAAACATATTTACACAACAGTAACCATAGCTGTAGGTAACCAAGATTGCGTTTCAACTAACTGTGATAACCAGTTGTGTAACCAGAGGGGGCAGGGGGGAGGCTGGAACCCCCCCCCCCCCCCCACTCAGAACCCTTGTCTCCACGGAGAAGCCGAGTCGCAGAAACTGTAGGCCATACAATTGACATGAATTATGTTCATGTTCCTGCCCGTTCCATGCTGCTGGGGAACCAGACTACAATTTTCAACACTTTTGAAGGGGACCTGTGTATTTTGCCCACCATGTTGTCGTCATAGGCTTGATGTATCAAGGAGCTCTTGATGTAGTAGTGTGTTTAAAACATTTCCTCGCTGACACTGATCACACAATTTACAAACTACCAATTAATTCACATTTTTTTATAATTTATTTTTTTAACATTTATTGCATGAGATGTAATCACAAAGTTGCTTTCAGTTGTAGACGATCTTAGACCCTAGACGCACCCGTACTCATACCACACGGAGGATTTCTTCTTGCCTCCTTTGTTCTCTCCTTCTTGACCTTCCTCTTCCACCTGCTCCCCTTCATTCTTAGTCGGCGTCCCATTCTTTGATTTTGTTTTTGCTGGCTCAGAAGCCGATCTATCTCTGGTCTCCTCTTTGTCGAACGATGGTATGGCCCAGCCTAAAGAGGTGTTATTGGAATTACTGTTGGAGTTGGGTGAAACCACTGCAGTAGGGGGTTTATTGGGTTTCTCCTCAGGGGAGAGAGTGCTACTTGATCGATACCTCGGCTCTGGGGTGCTGGTGGTTACATACTCCTTTGAGGTACTGTCTTTTGCGGAGGGAAGCGGGGATCCCTCGGTTGCATACTGTGCCTTAGGTTTGACCAATTTATGACTTCCTGATAAGGATCTTTGTGGAGGTACAGGGGTTGATTCGGCGGAGTGCTCGGTTTTACTCCCAGGGTAAGGTCTAGCTGAATAAATAGGAGAGCTCAGAGGCGCCGCTTTACTGCTTTTAACAGGTACAGGAGGCGGGTTGGAGTTATACTCCTGCGCTAACAGTACAAGCTTTGGTGGTTCTGGCATGCTGTATCTGTGCTGGCGTTTGCGGTCAACATCTCCCGTCTGACTGCGCTTTCTGTCCAGCGTGAGGGCGGTTGACTGTGGAGGTCGCCGCCTCGCCGCATCGGAGTAATCACATCCTCAGTTTCTTTCTTCCCGAGAGGGGATGAGGAGGGGACGGCGTCTGGTAAAGGTAGCCTGGTACTGTCCTCTCCGTTGGCGTTTCTGTCATACTGTGGATTGAGAAAATGTACATTGGCTTGCTTGGTTGGGCTCTGCTTGCAATTTGAGTGCCAGCCTTGCCCGACATTGAACTTCAGCACGTACCACCACCCCCAAAATAATTTAAGATCTTCAACAGTTTTACTGAAATGAACTAGTATCTAAAGACACAGTACATTTTACAACTACAGACAAAATTATTGTAAACTAATGAAGTCTTTCTGGCCTCTAAGGATTTCTTCTGTTTCTCTCTTGAAAATTTCTACAAATGTTACAATTAATGGACAAGCAAGATCAGCGAATCAGGGACACAATGCACACATGTACAAACATACAAATACAATAGCCCAAGGAATCATGTGTCATATCTACAGATCAGATCTTGTAAGTTCATACGATAAAATACACATACACTATACCGGTAAAAAACATACAATTGAATAAGGAATACTGGCAAATGTTTACTGCAGGAAGCAAGGTTTAGTGAATGAGAGATGGAGAAGGATCTAGCGAGAGCAATGGTTAGCTACAACGATCAGCGTACATGCAACATACATAAATGATGGATGGTGAAGGACACCACATGCGAAGGGAATCCTGTTTAGCAATGTTAGTATGCATTATCAGGTGTTACTACCGGTGTTATTCCAGGTGACAATGAAATTGAAAACGTGAAAAAGTTTAATCTGAAATCAAGTGTCCTGTTAATTCCCCTCCACCTTTCCACAATGTTGTCATTGATGGCACAAAATTGTTAAAATTTAAAGACTTTGTATTCTATAAACTGACCATTCTTAACGCATAAATTATTCGGTTGGTTTCTTTTTTTCAACTCAATGCCCAATGCAGTAACTCAAATTGAGGCAGCTTGATAACATTTTGTAATTGGAGTTTAACATATAGAAGATGATATTGCCTCATGTTTTGACTCCTTTGAAATAAAAGGCTGTTACAGTGTTTACATTCCACAGGTCGTTCTGGTTGGTCAAGACGATTGCAATAGCTAATTTCTTTCTTCATTTGTTACAGTTTAATTATTAAAAAAGTCAGACTTTTGTGAGACTTGTGGGTTCACTACCTCAGTTGTGATTGAATGCACTAAGGTGTAAAAATTAACAAATTGGTCGTTTACCTAGATGGGAACTCTTTTCTCCCAATGTGGATATAAATGGTATCTATTCAGGACCCATAGATTTTATCAAGGCTAACCAAACCGTCCCAATTTGGGTATACTTCGACCCCCACTGGAGCCCTCTTCTCCCAATAGCATATAAATGGTATTTAATGCAGAAACCCATAGAGGACAATGCCAGCCAAACTATTCAAATTGGGATATACTTCTACCCAGATTGGAACCCTCTTAACCCAATGTGGATATCAATGGTGTTTTATCGGGACACACTTGTGTGACTCCAAACAGCCTAACCCTCCAGAGACGGAAAGCATGCATGCTTCAACACACAGCATGGTAATACAGCATACAAACAGGCATTCCTATTTTCGGCTGTATTCTGATCTCTCTTTGAATGCAGCACCCAAATTCATATGGCCTGTAAGCAGACATTTTATGCTTACAGTGCGGCTCTTAGCACAATTTCAATTTCATAACCACTGCTTACCATAAAAGCATAAGGCAGGCTAACTTGGCAGCAGTTCTTGTAAGCAGATGGCCACACAACAATGCAAATCTTTGTGAGCACACTGTCAAATGTTCTTGATCGATTATAAAATACACCTTTGCTTAGGTATATTTTTCCTGCTACAGTAAGCTCAAAATTTTGCTTATCGATAAACAGCTTTATAATGTTGGTCACTAGGCAAGCTGAGCTTATTGCTAGCTCCACAAAAATCTGGTAGAAATTCAATTTCAACCCAGTACATGTGCAAAGAATTTGATGCTACTTTCAACAGATTATTTTCACTCCCAGACCATGACATAAGCCCATGAAGCTTTCATTATCCTCAGCAAATCACTGAAAAACTAACACGCAAAACCATGCCAACACCACAAAAACACCCAAACCATGCACACACCACATAAACACTTTTCAAACAAGTTGCCTTACTAAATTCCTTGCCCAAGTTCATAATAGTGACGGTGTTACTTGAAAAAGATTCTCATTTATTTGATGAGAAAATAAACCCAGATTTGAATATTGGCGGGAAGTGGCTAGATTTGGCACAGGGCGTCACATGTGCACACAATTATGGATAGCAAAAAACAGCTTGATGTAGAAAACACTGTGTTAACTCATGGCTTTGACTGGTTCTCGACTCACAACCTCAAGTAAAAACAACCTGTTATACAAGGGTCTCTTCAAACAGTGCAATGAAATTGTGCTCGGATCTCCAAGCATGACTTGAGTTTTTAGACTGTACAAAAGAAAGGCATTCAACTGTTCAGAGACCTTTCATTTCTGCATTATCATCACCATATGCTCAGACATGGCTAATATTTTGTAACTTTTTGTCAAACTTCAGTAAAAATGTCTGAAAAATAGCACAACACAGAAATTTTACTTTGTTTTTGAAATGTAGATACTTTGATAACATGGGAAACCCTGGAAATAGTCAAATCAAGACACGACCTTTACTATGACCTTTGGGTGAAAGTAGAAATATGTCAAATCTCATTGTTATTTGCGGCTGCTAAGGGCTATTTTTGGTACAAGTCAAGCCCCTTGTGGTCACTACGATCTCTAAAGGGTTAAGGCAACTCCAGAATGATCTAACGCAGAGAAAATCCCAGCACTAAAATAAAAAGCCCTGAAGAACTCATGCAAGCAGAGAACTACTCAAACATAGATGGTGCACATCTAAAACACATACTACAAGTGCTTACACAAAGATTTATTCGCTACTCAAAACATACAGTTCGTGTCAAATAAGTGGACTGCAACTGAAGATATACCATACTCAAGGTTGAGAAAAATGTTAACGCCAAATGCACTCATTGTGGACATGACCTTATGGACATGACCTAATGGCACCAGGGATATCTTGCCCCATCTACAGGATTAGCCCTAAATTTCTGGATTACCTTCGTAGGAAAGGAAAATTATTGTAATTTCTTTCGGGTACATCTTGTATTAATCTATACTGAAAGAGCAGTGCCCAATTTCATAAAGCCTATGACTGTGAGCAGTCAAAAAAAAAAATCATGCTTATAGCAGAAACAGGTTACCAGCTGACATTCCAAAAAAGTTGACATTGTTGCGACTGGTGCCGCACTCATTGTTTGCTGAGCAGCATTTTCTGCTAAACAGCTTTATGAAATGGGGCCCTGGTTGGTTTGTTCTCAACTATTTGGACTAATGAGCTCTAGCCATCATGAAGAGACTGATACTTCTTAGCAAAGGAAATGTAAACTTTTACTGGAACATTTCAAGGGGTACCGAGACAATGACCAAGGGGCATGGAAGGCGACTGCCCTCGATGCCTCCATGAACAAAATCATGCCTGCTAGGGCGCACTAGTTGCAACTTTGATAACAACCCATCCAGCTCTTTTCAGAGCCAACAATTTCTCCTGCAGCATGTTATAAGAGATTAATACATGCTGTACACTTACAAGAACTTACAATAATATCATAGAGTGAGTGCAAAAACGTTGTACCTTGCACCAAAATGCTCCGTGCAAAAAATGACGTTTCTCGGGGCCGACTGTTTTTGAGTGTACATCCGGGTTATTTTAAGCGTGATGCAACATTTTGACAATTTCACACCCGTGAGTAACATTTTAGGCTATTTTAGGTGCTACGACATTTTTGCACTGACACAACGATATCGGCAAAACCTTAAATCCAACAAGCAGGGAATACTAACAACAAATTGAATGAACAAGCACTTGGAAAACTAATTGCTTCTCTAAAAAAAAAACACACTTAAAATTTGGTACTTGAAATGAAAAAGGTCGCATCCCCACATAGGGTAATCCCCAGGTTGTGTCGTAAACTTGGGTGTGATCCCTGGCTACACGGCAATTAACGGATGTATGGCTTCTGACTGGCACCACCGAATGCACCACGAACACAAATATTGACAAAATAGGGAGACCACCATCTAGGGCTAGATAGCTCAGTTGGTAGAGCGCCAGTACGTTAATCCGCAGCTCATTGGTTCAAATCCCACTCTAGCCAGTTTTTCTTTGTTCAACCCCAAATTATAACCACCCAAAAACAGCACAGAAACTTATGCTATCACAAGTCATTTCAAAATGTTATAACTACATAAACTATTGTGAAAATGGATTTGAATTTTGGGGAAAAAATTTACGTTTTGAATTTTCCTTTCAAAATTAGAAGGATTTAAGTATTAACTTTTAAACTGTTTTGACTACAGAAATACTGCAATAATGTGTCTTGATTTTAAGGAAGAAATTTAGCCTTATATTCCATGAAACACCTCAGCTCACAAATTTGCTTATTGCACTGAAAAGTTACCTTAGCAGAAACAGGGTACCAGCCAAAATGCCATGTAGTTTACAATCTTGCAACAGGTAAACAACACAAATTTGCTACTTAACATTTTTTAACATTCATGAAACTGCTAAGCTCAAAACATCTATCGGTTTACCCAAATTGGCAAGGGAAGTATCACAAAGGAAAGGATATTAATTTGACTGGCGATCTGTCAATGCTCAGCAAGATTTCAATGCGCTTAGCACATTTGTCTGCTCAGGCGCTTCACGACATGGGGACCCGGTGTGCGTTCCGCATGCCCGAACAATGCAAATGTTTGCAAACAATTTCTGGTGGTATGAGTTGTGTGCTGCTAATGTTGGCAAACTTTAGCAACGGAGGTGTTCATTCCAGGCTATTTAAAAATGGCCGAACATAACATGGCAGAAAGTCAAATGGACGATATCGTTTTGTTATCACGAAAATAGGTAGAATTCATTTTTTAGTCTTGGGTATTACACAAGTAGTTGGGTGAAGTTTTGATTTTTGTAGATGAATAATAAGTAGGAACTATAAAACTTTTAAAAAAAATTGTATGAATGTGGGCTGCCATATTGATACACTCACAAAATTGCACAAAGAGCAACAATGTTTACGTAAACAATGGATGTTATGTTCGTACAAGTGGAACGCAGCCCAGATACACACTTTGCAATTTGTACAATGAAGTAAGACATAACAGGTTTTATTCAAGTACTTATATCTTCATGTCCAGTTATGTACAAAAATCTTCACCCACAGTTGTTAAAACAGATTCAATATTAACACTGGAAGTAGTAACTTTTCCCGCTAAAATTTAGTTTTTAAAATTTTCTTTTCCTTTTTTCTGTATCATACAGCTGATATGTACAATACTGTTTTCCTTCATCATTTTATTCATTCACTTACTGTTTTAACTCTAGATTCTTTACCAAGTGTCTAATTGTAATTAAAAATGTTATTAACAATTTAAACGTGTTTTTAAAAACTGTAAAAACTTGCAATGAAAAAAGGTTCTAAAAGCTTTGGTGTGTAAAAAATGTACAAAATGGGAGAGCGACTGTACAGTGTATAGGTATGGATAAGAAATGAAATGAAATATAAAAGTAAAATAATGGTGATGCGATCTAAACCTATGATTAAAAAACATTACTACAAACCTTTGCAATTTTCAATGAGTAGTGTCTGGTACCTTGACTTCAGTTGGAGTATTTTAAAATAATATTTCTCTATCATGAAGGGCGTAATGCAGACTTCTTGAATAAAAGTGTACTGTATCGTTTGTAATCTTTAAAAAATAAACTTTCATAAAGGGAAACGACTAAAATCAGATTTGATGTTAAGACAAAGGGATTTATGGAACAATAGCTTTGTGGTTTGCCTCTTTAAAAAAGGTTTCTGTAGCATTTTGAAGTTATGTGCTTTCAGCATGGATGCTCAACTTGGCAGTCACAGACGCAAAAAGACTGTGTATTGAAATGGACAGTTTGAAAAGATACACACAGGGGTGTATTTCCCTTAAACTTTGTGATCAAATCTCTCATTTTTTTCCTTCACCATGCTTCTGTTTTTTACTTTCAACATGTATTCTTTGTATTCTTGTGTAAAGTTGGGCCAGCTGTTTCTGTGCTTTTTATGATGAAATGGGTGTCTTGAGAAATAATATAAAAAACCCATGCCTGACGATCGGTCATCTGATCAACTTAAAGCAACTGATGTTATTCCTAATCTATATAAACCATAGATATTACTAGCACTGGACCAATTTGTGAGACATAGCAGCTGTGTGTTCAGGGACGTACAAGGACATTCTCTTTGGGAGAAGCCTTTTTCCCAAAATGTCAGAAATCAGATTAAAGTAGGAAGACTATCAAGCCTGCTACATGTACCAAGATTCTCTCCTGTTTCAAGGAAGACCAGAGGACCCTACACCCTGGCTGATATAACCCCTGTTTGTGTTAAGTTTGAGGCTTGCAGAATTGCCGACTGTCCATATTAACAAGGAAGTTCAAAGGACCAAGACAAAACCCCAACGCATTCAATAATGTCAAAGCACCAAAATTTGTTGGGGGATGCCTGAAAAAGACATTTTAGTCGGCTTGATTTAGTGCTTCATTTGCCCACTGAGGGGGGGGGGGGAGTTGCATCACCCCTTACACCCTGGCTGATATAACCACTGTATGTTTTAACTTTGAGGCTCACAGAATTGCTGACTATCCATATTAACTCAATGAAAATTACAAAGGCTTGTTAAAATATCCTGCGCTAAAAAAAAAGGTGTGACACATTTTTGAACTTTTATCGTAAGCTTTCTTTTCTAAGCCAAACAGTCCGTAACTTCCCTTCTCAGTAAACAGAAAATCAAACTATGGTCTCCAATGAACTAAAATAGTACCCTATGTAAAAAAAAGACGGTGCTTGTGAAGGAAAAGACGGGGGTGGAAACAAACAAACGGTAGAAACACAAGAAGGGGCGTTTATAAAGGAGACCTGTGACAAATCAAACTATGAATGCAACTGGGCCTTGAGAAGATGACTGCATGTTCACAATACATTACATTATCATAACTGTTTCTGAGCCCTATTCATGGTCTGCCTGCCGTTTGTTTGTATGGTGTAGGGGTGGTAGGGGAGGGGTAAGCTGTGTCCGTTTATTGTCACTGTCTTTACATCATGTTCCAGTTTGCAAGGGGGGTGGGGGGGGTTCGGTGTGGTGATTGATGTTGTCCGTTTGCATTTACTTTTAGGGATTTGTTTGGATCCTTTGGCATGATGAAGCCAAGCTTGCTAAAAAAAGCTTGATTTGTTGGATGTAAAGATGGATTCATACTTGGCTGAGGTTGAGCATATACTCAACTTTCAAGATCTGTATGTATTTCTTGAGGTATGAAGTCTGACCCAGTCAAATGATTGGTACCCTGCAAGGCTAGCTCCGTGGACAAACTGTACCCTATAGGATGAACTCTGACCCAGGTCAAATCATTGGTAACCTGCATGGCCAGCACAAAACCATGTTGTATAACAGACACCAAATGAAGATGATCGATCCATGCTAAATTGCGACCTTGTGTTCTTGCTAGTACGGTCGGTTTGAGGTCTACCACCAGCAATGTGAGCAAAGTTTATACTTCATAATAGGGTATGATGTTTAACTAACGACAAAACAAGACAGGACATTGGGTTGGGGATAACGCCGAGGGGAAACTTGCAAGGGGCGGTGATTCCTTTTCTTTTTCAGGGGGTGGGGGTGGTTCAAAAAGGGAGGGGGGGAACGCTGATGATTGCAGTGATCCAAGCAGAACAAACATGCCTGCACAAACAGACAACACAGCATGCACGGGGGACGATACAATACTACACACTCCATGCTCATGCATGGCCTCACCAAAAGCACGGAACTCATTTCAACGTCGGAAACCACTTAACATGTTTTCTACCACCTACTTTGTCACTCCGGGGGCTGTCCGTCTCGGCGGGCGTGGAGAGTCTTGTCCTCGGAGAAGGAGAAATCCCTGGCCAGGTTGGGCGTGGAGCCGTACAGCTTCATGTCGTCCAGGATCTCCCGGGAGCGACTCTTGATGCGTGAGAGCATGGCGGAGCGTCTCGGCCTCCCCGAGGGCGGTAGACCGTCTCGTGGAGAGCCTTAGGTGAATCACGCAGGGAGTCTTCATCACAGCTTGTGTTGTTGTCTAGAAAATAAAAAATACAAACACAATCAAAAAGAAACAAATCCTGATTCTGAAATCTGAGCTCAAGACAAGGTCCAGCATTGATTAGTAAGAGATGAACTTCTTCCTCCCGGTCAACAAGTGGTCTGGTTGGCTAGTTTGCTGCTTTTCAATTTAAGTCCGAAAATGACAATGTTCAAAGGATACATTAACATATGAACCAGTGAAAAAATGTGGTGGACAAGTGAAACAGTAAGCTAACTGCACCTGGTGGCCAGAGACTAACAAAATAAAGGGCAACCATAGCCCCGGGCCCAATTTCATAGAGCTGCTTAAGCACACAAAGTAGCTAAGCACAAACAAATCTATGCTTACCAGAATGAAGTTACCTTATTCAATTATGCTTAGCAGAAAATGGTTAAGCAATATTTGCTGTTTAAACAGCTCTATGAAATTGGGTTCATTTAGGTTGTCAAGACATCAAAAGTTGTTCTTGTAAATATTTTGGGAAAGTTCCCACACTGCTGCTTTCAATGTTTTCCAATGTCAAAATAAAAACTCTTTAACCCCAACATGTTGAGCTAACCAGTAGAATACTAGTAGCAGTAGATTTGTCAACATAACAAATGCTGTACCTTATCTTGATTCAAAGCATGTAAACATACCAGAGGAACCAGTTGTGCCAACATTGTTGTACAACATGATATATATATGCAGCTTGCCTGTAAACCTTTTTTTACTAGCATACAAAATCAAGAAATGCAAAACCATAATTTGGGCAGATGATGTTATCACCAAAACTACATTTAAAAAATAAGTTGTAAAAGTTGTAAGCATGCCATTTTACAAAACAAATATGTATGACTTCAGAGCAAAAATAAATAAATAAATAAAATAATAATAACAACATTTTTTTAGAATGAATTTGCACTCACAGCAAGCAAGGCATGCTTTTGTGAAATGAAAACATAAGATAGTTTACTTTATACAGAGTTAATGTAAAAACTTTCCACTGCAAGTTTTTCCTAAAATTAAAAATAATTCAGCAAAGTATGAAAGGATGGTGTGTTTTTGTTTCTTAACAACAGACATGATTTCCTATGAACGGGCCATTGAACTGAATGTAATAAAGTCAATTACTATTGCAAGACATTTTTAAAATGCAACCATGTTATTCATAAATGCATTTCGTCCATGCTACATTCACAGCTCAGATAAATCGCACTCCTCATAAAATTATAAGTTACACGATAAATTTGGCAGATATTTGAATCGACAGACCCAATGTAAATGAAGTTATCTACTGCAAGCCATTTCCGCAGTCAGGGAGCTAGACTAAAGTTTTAACAAAGTACAACACCATGAGCTAAATTGATAAAACTGGAACGTGCCACCGGATTTTTCGTACGATATTAAAGCTTTGCATGGTGTTGAATGTGAGAGCCAAAAGAGTCACCACAGACAACAATGTAGTGAAGTGGTAGTACTGAGAAGAACCAGAGGTGAGATAAGTCTTGATGTTTCAACATTATGCTCTGGTACTTTTCAGGATAATGCTGCTGAATTCTCCCAAAGACAAACAGTCGGAACAGAACACACTGTTTTCAGAACGCAGAGACTTGTCTCACCTCGGGGCTCAGTTTCAAAAAGACATGAGATTGATCTTAAGATGTGAATCAATCTTCATTGCCAAGCAAAGTGTGATGTCACAATACAAATCCCTATGGGAACACTGACAACTTATCTTAAGATGAATCTCAGCGTTTTGTGAGCCCTGGCTCTTTGCAGAACCACAATTTCTTGCAATAAGTTGTTATTACATGGTTGTCTGCTGCAAGCTAATTTATTTCTCACAATTTTTTTGGTGTATTACTGGTAACTGTGAGAAGCAAAATGCGTTGAGCTTTTTAGGCAGGCATGGTAACAACCACAAAAAGGCATCTGCCTGTAATCTCTGAATTTCAAAATGGCGGACAGAGAAACTGCATGAACATTGGGTCTACCGATAGAGACAAGCATTCCAATGCAGCCACGGAATTACACTGAAGGATTAGTTATGCATCTCAAACCTTTGAAATCAAAGAAAGGAAAACAGGAGTTATTATTCAACCGAGCCTTGCTGTGATCAAAATAAAAAAATGAATTATTCATGAGAAGATCACTAGTGATTGTAAAACCTTACCACTGACAAACTTTAGTAACGGCGAGTACACAAAGTAACAGTAAAACATTCATAACTTATCAATGCATTCACACAAGCCCCAACACAAGTTAAAAGTGTGTGTTTGCACGCAAAACTTCAAAAGTGCACGTAAATTTTCAGTTTTTTCTTCTATTTTTACATAAACTTTAAAATATAACTTTGAAAGAAAAGTTACAATAAATTAAAAGTGCCCGGTGAAAAAGTAATTAAATCTCACTAGAAGCAATGATTACTTTGATTACAAGAGCAAAAATCTACTTTTTTTGAGCATCAATAGCCGACTCATAGAACACAAAAAACTCTTTGTCCAATTCCATTCAAATTTTGAAGCTGCATACTGGACGCTTACAGCTTTAACAATTTTTTATTGTCCAAAACTTAAAGTTGAGCTGTGAGTGCAAAACGCTTAGAGGGAGTTCAAGTCTGGGAGCTTCCATTCTAAAAGAGGTGTTTGAGATAGCCAAAGGGCAACGTTTATTTCAGGACATGAATTTTTTTAAAGGCACTCTATAATCAAAATGAAAGATTTTTGAAGTGAAAGCCGGTTTAAAATGTTGGGCAATATTAATTGACATTAATTCACTGCCAATAACTAGGCCAGGACAAACTCTAGAACTGTCCCTTTCAAGTATTTAATAAAATACTTCAGATTTCACGCACATGTAACTGATCAAAGCCTCCCCCTAATGTTTAAATGGAATTCTCCCACAAGCCTGGTCCTTACCTCTCACAGACACGAATGAAGAAAAAAAAACATGGCATCATACACAGCCAAAAAGTGGCAAAAACATGAGCACAGTTCAAAATTTGTGAATTACTGCAAATAACTAGCGTCCACAATTCCTTTGCATTTGTGTTAAGGTGAAGTACATAAGTCGAGTTTCGAAGAGTGGAAATAAATATATCAGGGGTGAGAATCATTGCTGACAAAAAAGGTCTGAAATTGGGCTCCAAATATTAGCAGGTAGGTTGAAATGCGGACATTCCTTCCTTTTGGTAACCGCTAGAGTTATAGAATTAAAAGAGCTTCTGGGAACAGTATCCACAGTGCTAGAAATGTAGATCAAAGAGAGTAATTATTTATACATCTGAAGAAAAAAACTTTTTTTTCAGTAGGATTTGAAACTTTGCATGGTGGAAGTATAACTAAGAGAGGTTTGGGGTAACACCACGTTAAAATCTCTTTTGAGTAGTGTTGGTTCTGATAAGAACCAGGGTTAACTACTCAACGTTTCGATCAGTATTGCTTGGATCGTCTTCAGGAGACAAACAGAGGTCTGAAATCAATCTGTCAATTCTCATCCCTAATATATATAGATATCCTTTGTAGCAGTAAACAACGTAAAAGAGGCAGAATCCAGATAGAGAAGAAGAAGAAGAAATTAACATCAGTACAGATGGAGAAAACGAAAGGTCAACAACACAAAAAGGCAACAAAAACCTGCATGATTTGAAAGGATTTTCTTATTTTTAAGCCATGGAACAAAACACTGTAATCAATGTGCATACCGTCCCCTGTTTGGGGTGGACCTCCGCTAGGCTGATGGGCGAACACTGGGGAGAGTTGAGGGGTAAATTTAGGGGAAGGGACTTTTGGGGAGGTGCTGGTGGGCGAGAGGGGGGGTTGTTCTCCTTCCTCAGACTCTGCAAATACGGGGGGATTAAACAGATTAAATAGGGGATAAAAGAGATTACACTAGGGATTATATGGATAAATTACATTTAGAATTGGTTAGTTTCAAATATTGTTCTGTTTGTGTGAAGTATTTTAAGTTTAGTAACAGATCCGCTTGAGCCAAAAACTATCTACTTACCAATGTATAATATTAAAAAATCGTCAGATAAGTGAATACTTGACATAAGTGAATACTGTCAGTAAAAATGTACATTTATTTCTAATCCCTTTCCTATACTACATGATTTAAAAAAATGTTTCCTTAATTTGTTTGCAAAGCTGCATGTTTATTTTACCTGCATTTTACCCAAGAAATAATGCCCTGCATGCAAAATAGACCAATATGAAATGAGTCAAAATAGACTAAAACAAGAATAGAGCAAGAACCGAAACCAGTTCAAAAACTTATTTAATGAGCCATTTGGGAGTTAGATTTTGAATAATGTCTGGTACAATGACTTGATTAGCATAAGTGAACACTTAAATTGGATTCCACAGACTTTAAAGACAGTTTTGATAGATCACATGGTTTGGGAAAAGCTTTTGTTTAGCAACCTCCAGATGAGCAAACCCTGGTACCACTGTGCCGTACACATTCATTCAGTGTATGGGTGTTCACAGTCTCTTACAAAACAATGCAAAACTTTGACCCTTACCATGTGAAATAGAAACTGTCTCTAGTCTGAGGAATTCAAATTTAAGCAGTCACTTGTGACTAAGCAAGTCATTGTACCAGACAATATTAAAATCAAATTTGCAATAGGCTGGAGGATTTACATGTATAGCAGTAACTTCAAAGTACCAACTTCAGATCCACCAGCAAAATCCAAACCATGACTGGAACCAAACAGAAGGTTGACATATTTGGCAGTGTCTGCAATCATGATTAAGACCTCAAACACTAGTGAAAACTGAGCCCAAGCAAAAACCAATACCAAGCCACAAAAACCCAATTAACTATTTATCTTCAAATAAACAAAATGCAACATTAGCAAGAACCAAAAGCAAGCAATGAGCCAAAAAGATTGAGAATTTATATAAAATTTCCAACAATTTTTCGCCAAGGACCAAAACCATGCCCCAAAACAACTAATCAAGGATTTTAACTTCAATAACCACCAGCAAGAACCAAAACCAGGCAAGAACAAAAAAGACATATGAGAATCTATCAATAATATGCAGTTCTTATATATTGCTTTATCAGACCCGACGAGCGTCTCAAATCACTCATTAATTTTTTGACGTTGCAGAGCTCTTTCAATTATGAGATCTATTTACAAAGCATCTTGTAGAAAGCAATCTGCAGCCAACCATGCCAGAAAAACACTGGGGTAAGCCCCTTCTCTTAAAGATAAGTGTACTGGGTTCTTTTACGTGCATTACACAACACACAGGACCAACGGCTTTACTCCCATCCAAAAGATGATGCAATTGTAATTAAGGGAACCGAACCACACTCTGACAACACCAGAACTTGAGTCCGGTGCACTAGACCACTCCGCCACGATACTCCACATACAGTGCATATAATTATAGCTAACAAGCTAAACAAGCCCCTAGAACAAATCCAGATGCATGCCAAGGAACACTGAAAACACAAAACCATTATCACGAGTCCAAATCAGGAACCATGCAGATTGAAGATCCAAGTGTTATAATGGTTGTATTGGTGAAGAACCGAATCACGAACATTAAAAAGCACCAAACCTGATCCACTTGAGGTATAGTGCAACAATTTGTTAAAGAACATAAAGTCTAACTGTACTTTTCTATTAACATTACCTAAGTTTCTCTAAAAAAAAATATATTATGACGACCAGCATTGAACAGATATTACATTAAAATAGAGCAAGTTGATGTACTGTTTTTTAAGAAAGATGCATAATGTTCCACCTTGTCAAGGAACTTTTAGATTGCCGTTTCATTTTGCGTTCTTTTGTAACTTTGATGAGCTTGGGTACTAGACCTTTATCATGGAGCCGCCAAATTGTTTTTCTCCCATTAAATGCAATGTTACCATAGGGTGGTGAGGCTGGAAGGGTAAAATAGTATGGTACCTTTCTGGTATGATGAGAATCAGTATTAGTTACTGCTAATACCACAAGGGGACATGAACAAAATGACTGCAGTATGATAAAGGTCCATATTCTAGGAATTATAGCTAATTTGGTTGAAGAGTTGGAGTGTGAGAAGCTCTGCTGCAAATGAAGGTGAACCGATATTAATAAGATGACACAAAACCTAGATAAAATGGGAAAATGAATGTTAGAGCAAAAAATAGCACAATATTATTTGCCGCACCCAACGGTTAGTGAACCACTACCACCATGCAATACCGTATGCATGTCATGTCAGAAACACCATGCCCATGAGCATTATGGGAAGGGACCATTGCATTATGGGATCAAATGTGCCACCCAATAAAGAATAGTTTGCATGGGCTGCTACTGTACCGGAGGATAAAAGGCGATGACCGTAGGCCATGGGAGAAGAGCTACCTGGTTGATCATAGTCGTACATGCTTCGTCGACGGACTGTTACACAAGGGAAGGGTTAGGAGGGGGAGGGGGGGGGGTTCAGTTGTTTACACAGGGTAAGGTGAAAATGAGCCAGGTCAACAATGAATACTTCAATAATACAAACAGACCCCTTGCATATTATGACATGGCAGGCCGAACAAAGCGCCCTCACTGAGGTTAACAAAGACCTGTTATTGGTTGAGTATTGTGCCCGGCGGTACAGGAGTGCACATTTCCATTGTTTGACCTCAGTGATGGCCGCCAATGCAAGTGGTCTACACATTACACAACAATTACAGCTATTTCAAAAAACAGACCGACAAATATTGAGGTTTAAACGTGATTCAAAGAACATTCAATCAAACACCCCCCCCCCCCGAAAAAAAGGTTTCCCCGGCGAAAATGTAATTACGCCAAGGTATTCTTTCTAAACTAAACACCTTAAAACTGACACAAGCATGCTTTAATCCAATGAAAGCTGAAGACGATTTCTCTTCCAATGATCTCAGAATATTCATTCTACTGTATAACTTATCATTTCTAATACCTTTTGTCAATAAATATGATCGATTGGCTTATTTCAGTGCTTGATAAAGAACAAACTTACAAAATCATCTGAATGTTTATTTTTATTCTAAAAATGAATCAAAGTGCACGCCTAGAATTACCATGGAGGCCACGGAGGTCAAAATAACAAAGCTTTGTTGTACATTTTGTTGCATACATTAAATAAAGAAAGAAAAAAGAAAGAATTAGGCACTTTCTGATGGTGGACCCCAATTCTACCCAAGTTTCATGAGAAACGAACAATCAGCTTTCAATGGTTGAAGGAAATGAAAGAAAAAATTGGTTCCAAGCTGAGTTATGGATCGAGACTCACCCTTCTTCGGTGTATACCTAGGCTCTACCGACGATATGCTGTGACTACGATTAGTTTTGGTTCTCCTCAAGTCTTCCACTGACATACTGTAAACACCTGAAATAGAGATCCAGTTGTAAAAGGTGCTCGATAGTTTGTCATTTGCATTTTATTCTTACACTACAAAAATCCACAAGGAAACTTGCTCTACAGCAAATGTCTTAACCGTTTGAACAGCAAGCATTCCCAGTGATGAGAGGCCAGTACGAATCCTGAATGCAACAATTTCATGATGTAATAATTGAATCGAGGATAAGGAATGGTGAAGTATGTGGCGACTGTGGCCCCACACTCAAGCTCTGGTTGTTGTTAGAGTACGTGTGTGACTCCTGGTCTTGACACTAGTGTCCTTGAGCGAGACACTTAACCATTATTGTTTCATCCTTAATATTGGACACAAAGCAATAGGTTTAGTGCGTTGGGCATTTCGTCGATAAAAAAGGGGTTGCCCCAGTATTTCTGGCATGGTTGCATTATCTTGTAAACACTATATTTTATCACACAACCAATCAGCACATTTAGTGCCAATAACAGGATGAATAGGAAACGAGAAGAAATGCTCAGTTTAATGGAAAAACCAAATGGAGAAAACCCACGCAATCAGGTAGGGACTGAAAATCCAATCCACATGCAAGGCTCCGGTCTGAGGTGGGATTCGAACAGGGGTCCACAGAGGTGAAAGGCAGGAAAAGGAAACCAGATTGCTAACCTGATCCCCAAAACAAGGCCCATTACAAGGCCCTACATCAACAAAACACATGTAGCTCCGCATACCTGCAAAAAAGATCATCAGGTGTGATCATGCCCTATACAACAACTGTGCATCATAATCGTTATTATTTGTGTTTTATTCTCAAACTGATCCATGATAATCACTGTACACTCAGTGCTTTCCGAGTCCTGTGAAAGAGCTACTGTAACTCAACGATTGTTTTTGGAAGCCACTCTTTATTCAAACTGTCCAGTATTGAAGAGCAATGTACCTTTGCCTGGCAGGTTAGAATCTTCAGTTCCCTCCAGTACATGTGAAGGCATTGACTTTCTGTAATGACTCGGTAAGCCAGCGTTATCTCTCCGCCTGTGCTGTATGTAGTAGTTATCATCACTACCACGCCTTTCATCTATACAGAAATAAAATATAAGTGTGTTAATATGAAAAGTACAATATTGGCTTTGTGAAGAATTGATGGATTTGGTTTCAAGTTTATTTGTTCACAAAGTTACACCTTGAAAACATTTGTCATGTCTTTTGATCAAAACTATGTTTTACGATTTGAATGACTGATTGATTGATTGATTGATTAACCATACCAGGTGGTTCCTAGTAGCTACATCAAGGCACTTCACAACATTATTATCCCTGTTCATCAGGCATACTTTTAGACCATTCCTCTAACTTTCTCAACTCCCTGGGGAGCACACAACCCTAAGCTACTTCAATTACCACTAAGGGGTTAATCCAGCACAATACTGTCTCAGCCCTCTAAGGTTCCCATTAAAGTACCTTGGTTAAGGGAAGCAACTATGGTAAAGTGCATTGCTCGAGAACACAAGTATCATGACAGGAATTGAACCCACACTCCATCAGAATTGAGTCTGATGCACTAGACCACTCGGCCACGGCATGCCACAGTTGATTGATTAAATGATTGATCAATTGACTGATTGATTGACTGATTGACTGCGATTGATTGATTATGGATTCTACCTTTTACTGCTCCTGATCCATCCAATGAGTCAATCCCCGAACCGGCTGATGACGTCTCCCCAAGGCTGTCCTTCTCTGTACCACTCAGTCCATCTGTTGGTTCAGGAGTCATCTCTTGAGGTTTCTTACGTCGGTCTCGATCAGTAGACCGCCCTCGCTGGACATACAGAAAACATTCAGAAATGAAACTCCAATTCAGGTTTGAAATTCTGAGAGGTATGAAATTCATCTAGCACTAGGATAATATCTCTTAGGAGTTGTGAGGGCCCCAACTTGGATTTTTTTGGGAAAAAAAAGTAACCAAAACAAAATTCAGACTTACCCGATAAATCTTCTTCATGAAATTCAGATTCAGACCTTTGGATCTAAAATCGAAAACAACAAATTGTTAGTTTATCAATACAAGCATTTCATCAGTGACTCCTTTCATACTCATAGTTCCAATCTTGTTCTCTCAATAGAATATTCAAATCAATTCAATCATCATTTATTTCCACATTAGCATGAAAATCAAGAAAGTACAATAAGGTTAATAATGTGGAAGCATGTTCTAAAAAAAAAGCAGAGCTTGTAAAGGAACTGCCTGTATACAAAAATCCAAGAACTAAAACAAATAATAAAAAAATATAAAAAATTGTACAAAAAACAAAACAGACAACTAGACCAAAATAAACATAGCAAATACAAAGTACTATGTTTAACAAAGCAAAGAGACTGACAAAAATGAAGTTATACAGAAAACAGAATAAGATCCTTGGTAGAACAAAAGTTCATAAAAGGGCTAACACGGTTAGCTAAATGGAATAGTGAATTAGAGAAGGCTTGAGTTTCTGTTCAAAAAGAAACTAATTGAATATGCAGTATTAAAGGTAGAAGATGGTTTGCTGGAGGGAAATGGGGACTTGTCGGGATAGCACTGATTTGAATTAAAGTAATAAATAGAAGGATAAGTAGGATTTGTAGGATTTGAAGGTAAATGTTGTCAAGGACTGACATACTTTTTAGGCGGTGAGTAGTTCTTATACTGATCCATGATCTTTTCTTCAAGTTTCTCTTTCTGCCGTCGGAGATTGTGCAGTTGATCTCTGTTAGTAAATAAAATTACACGAGTAAGATTGTCATCATTTGTACATTTTCTGCAAGGGTCGTGGCATGTCATGGCCCAGCGGTCTTGTGCATCGTACTCAAGTTCTGGTGCGGGTTTCATATCCTTGTCATGACACTTGTGTCCTTGAGCAAGACACTTAACCATAAATGCTTCTCTTCACCCTGGAGTAAAAAGGGTCCCTGTGAGGGTAGAGATAGTTCTTGTGAATTAATTTAGCTTGGTGCGCTAGCACAGGCTGTATACTCCCCAGGGAGCTGAGATGGTTCAATGAATGAAATAAATGGCCCAGTGACCACAGTAAAAGATTTCAGGCGCCATGAGCGTCAACATTGGCAGATTTTGGGGCTGTATAAATGCACATTATTATTTAATATTAATAAGTGGCCAAAATAAGGCCAATACTAACTCTAACTGATGCTGCTCTTCGTGATGGTATTCTTTAGTCTCGAGAGCATCCACCAACATCTCGGAGTTCTGAGCAAGGAGTTGACTCAGCTGCTCCATCAGCTTCTGGTTCTCCTCCTCCAGCTTCCCGTTTAACTGGTTCAACATCTTCAAGGAGAGGACATGAAGAGAATTGGTTAGCATGGCCGGAGAGAAAGGAGAAGGAACATGACAAGAAGACGGAGGGTGTTCTTCTGGGTGAATGTTTATGGAGTTGCACATTTGGCTGGTTCCACATCTACATGATGGTTGCAAGATTTATTATGACTAGAGAGGGAATAGGGGGTTTGGGGAAAGGGGTCGGAAGGTTTTCCCCATGGTCTTCAATTTATACAGTGTACCACGTGGCCTTCTGTGGTACATTTGCAACTGCCATCTCCTCATGTCACATGAAAAAATGTGAACTGTAAGCACTCTTACAAGCACCTTGATAGTCTACCATATTTTGATGAATTTAGCTCAGTTCAGCACCAACTACATGTACATAAATCTCAGTCTTCATGCACTGTATAAGGCTCCAACAACTGATGATGTTTACTATTATTTAAACTGGTACACCCAGAGCCTCTGGCTATATTTTACACATGATACGGGGGACCATCTAATGATTCACTCTGGCCCATAGGAGAACATTAACAACATGAGCAAGATATGAACATGCTACACACTTCATGCTTTGATGACACCATGGTGTCATGACATTTACAACGGCTCAGTGCTTTCTTCCCTGTCTTTCACCTCTGTGGACCCCGGTTCGAATCCCACACCGGAGCCTTGCATGCAGATTGGGTTTTCAGTCCCTACCTGATTGCGTGGGTTATCACTATTTTGGTTTTTCCTCCCACATCTTAAACTGACACTTCTCCATTATCATCTCTACACAGGTATCTTCAGGCCTACCCTGCAGGTTACAGTGCTAGTCGCTTCTGAGGGTTCCCTTGGTTTCATTACCAGAAAGATATAATAATAATGGAGCGTACCTCACAGCGGTGTTGCAGCTTGACACTGTCCATCTCAGCTGATGTACATTGATCTTTCATCTCATTCAAGTAACCCTGTAAGGATGTGTAGTCTAACTGTAGGTTCCTGAGTAACAAACACATTCCAATCATTCAGTATTAATAACTACATGTAGTGTGGTTGCCAAGCACATATTCTCTGCTTTTCAGTTAAAGGAAAACCAATTATAACATGAAACCATGGTTTCGAAAACGGCCACACACAATACTACATCTATTTGAAATCAGTCACCTTTTGAGGAAGTGCCATGGACCTTTCCTTATTCCTTATTGAATAAACTTTCCCTTGAAACTGCTTCCGTTTTCAGACGCTTGACTCACCTATGTTGTGATTTCAGTTTCTTCAGTTCCTCATCACCCTCTTTGTACTCCTGATTGAGTCTGCCGTGAGCGTGAGACAAGGTGTTAAACTCCAGCTGCAGAGACCCCATGGAGAGATTATCCGTTCGCATCCTCTTGATCTTCTTCTCCTCCTCCCGCATGGACGTCTGCATCTTCTCAAACTCCTTGGACCGCACGTCGGCATCCTGACAGCGGTTCCTCAGGTCCTGCATCTCGCTCTTCATCTCACGGTGGAGGGACTTCAGCGATTTGTGCTCCGACGTCAGCGCCTCGTACTCGCTGGACAACGTATCGTGGAGCTGCACCAGAGTCTCGTGGTCGCCGAGCAACGCCTCGTAGTTACTGAGGAGCTCGCCCAGACGGTCCTTCACCTTGTCGTAGTCGGCTTCCTGGGAGGTGAGCTTACTCTGCATGATGGTGTACTGCGACTGAAGGGAGGCATTGTGGGACCGCAGCGTGCTGTTCTCTACCTGAAGCTTAGCTTGTTGTGACTGCATAAAGATGTGCTTCTCATGGACTGACTCCACCTTATTCTGTAGAGCTTTGTTCTCAGAGCGGAGAGACTCTACCTGGTTCTGAAGACTTTGTAGCTGGGACTTGAGACTGTTGTTCTCGGCAAGGAGGGTGGCATTCTATCAACATAAAATAATTTCAATATAATAATAATAATAATAATAATATTAAGTCCTGGAGAAACCCTAATGGCATAGGAGTGAACCAGTGCGCAACTCTACTCTCATATGGCCTTAGCCAAGAATCGAACCAGGGCCACAGTGGTGAGAGGCGAGCACTTTATGCACAAGCCAACCATGCCGCCAACATTGTTTTCTTATTGATCATAGAATGATTCATTTATCAATACCATCTTCTCAACACAGGTATCTTAAGGCCTACAGGTTACAGTTCTAGTCACTTTTGGGGGTCCCTTGGTTTCATTACCCAAAAAACACTTTAAATAAATTTGTACTTACAAAAAAACTAATAACAATTTGTACAAATATTTAGCAATTCCACTTCTTGAGTAAGAGCTTCCATACATACCGTTCTCTCTAACTCCACAAGGTGGTCCTTCATTTGCATAATTTGCTTGGAATGCAGACGATCACTGTCCGTTCTCCTGAGAAAAGATGGGGGAAAATAATTGGTTGTTTTGTTGTTACTGTTTGAAGTGGATTTACCCTGTGTACATATACAGTAAATTATGCATGTTTATGTACAATAATTGCAGCGCCCAAATTGAAAACCAGTTTAACTGTTTAGGCATTCCCAGAGTAAAGAAATGTAATAAATAAATAAATAAATTGATTAACTACTAATTGTAGTGTGTCATGGCCGAGCAGTCTAGTGAAACGGCCCCAAGTTCTGCTGGTGATATCATCGGGGTGCGGGTTCGAATCCCGGTCATGACACTTGTGTCCTTGGGTAAGATGCTCTACTATAATTGCTTCTCTTCACCCAGGAGTATAAATGGGTACCTGCGAGGGTAGAGGTTGATATTGTGTTTGATAAAACCTTCTGATCACCATTCAGCTCAGGGCTGTATCCTACTCCCTGAGAAAGATTACAGGAATGTTATTGGCCAATTGACAAGGGCACTAATGTAAAGCGCACTGAAGCGTTATTACTAGTATAAATGTGCTATATAAGAACTAGATATTATTATTGAATCTCTTACTTGACTTTGGAGTCACCAGGGCTGGACATAGTTTTTTCTTCTTCATGACGTTGCTGAAGTACTTCATAGACTCGCTTGGTTCCCTTCAACTCCTCAGTAAGCTGTTGGTTCTGACTTACAGAGTCTTTCAATCTGACACAAAAAAAAGGCGGGGAAAAAAAAGGTTCCATCAGCACTGAACTCAAGAGAGCCATGAAAAACTAGGCAATATACAGGCAACCAGTCCCAAGCAATCTCCAAGAAGGAAAGGCATTCACACTTCACTTGTTGGCATAATTAATTCTTGGGGATAGTAAAGACACAAATTGAACTAATGTGACGCCCCACGCCCCATACTTCTATGAAACAGTGCAATGACATTAAAAGTGAAGACAACCAAAACATCAGCCATGATACCAATGTGATGTCATGTCTTAAATATTGTATATGTTGAGAATATATTTAATGATATATAAATTAAGTGTTATTTGAAAGCTCGATTCTTATCTATTTGATAGGCAAATAAACCTACATGCAGTTTTGAGTTTTTGGCAAGAGTGTCTAGTTTTGGCATGAAGCATCAACAAGCATGAAGCATTAATCTTTAACAAAGTGTTCGTTTTGCATGCAGTGCAATTGGTTGACACTAAGGTGTCTGCTACTCCAATCATATTTGATTCATACTTGAGATTTGTTTTTGGTGGAATCTTGGTCACCTAAAGTCACCTATGGTAAGGAAGAGTGGGTATAAGTGCAGTCGACTAAAGTCACTTATGGTAAGGAAGAGGGGGTATAAGTGCAGCCGACTACAGTCATCTATGGTAAGGAAGAGGGGATAAGAGTGCAGTCAACTTCAGTTGCCTTTTGGTAAGGAATGGACCCGTGTGATGGGATTGGTGATTGTCTTATTTACCTGCTTTCCAGAGCTGTAATCCTCTCCTCTTTGATCTGCATGTTCTTCTGCACAGCATCCTCCATCTTGTTCTGGAGCACTTTGTATCGACTGGAAACAGACAAATTACCAAACAAATAAAAGATATCTCAAATCTAAATAGCTAAACATTGTAAACAGCTAATTTTGCATCATTCTTGTCAGTCACAATGATTATCAAGGTGATGACATGGTTCTCAAATGTGATTCCCGTTTGTTTTGGGGAAATAGAGCTCCTGATTTGACTGCAGAATACTGTGTAGCAGTTTCCGCTTGGTCTGGGGGATGAAGTTCCCTGGGTATACATTTACATGATGTTACATGTCAGAGGTTTGCAAGACTCTCTACACAAAGTATGGTTTAAGGCTCATCAACAAGGGGTGAGAGTCATTGCTGACAACAAGGTCTGAACCTAAGATCTGAATTTATGGAGGCATGTCCAAATGATGGCATTTCCACCTTGTAGTAACCCATACAGTTCTAGATTTCAAGGAGCTTCTGGGAACAGTTTCCTCAGAGCTACAGAAATAGCTCACAGAGCATGACATTTTTATATCTGACGAAAATTATAGCTACTTCTTTCACCCCAAAAAGATAAACAGCTCTCATAAACAGGCATAATATTTGGTCATTGGCAGGAATTTTTGATTTAATTTTTTTTCGCACAAGAGCTGACCTACTTGTTCATTTGGTGTAAGTTTAATATCCTCTTCAGGCTATTTAATCACAGTTTTTCTGACTTTTCCAAGGGCAAACAAATCCGAAATCAGACAAAAGTAGGAAGAATATCACGCCTGCAATAGGTTACATGCCGAGTGAATAAAGAGGACACAAACCTATGATACATATAATGTACTTCACAAGCAAAAGTTTATACATGACCAAAGGAAATAAGGAACAAGAAGTACATCA
The DNA here is from genome assembly GCA_032158295.1 of Pycnopodia helianthoides. Classification (NCBI taxonomy): domain Eukaryota; kingdom Metazoa; phylum Echinodermata; class Asteroidea; order Forcipulatida; family Asteriidae; genus Pycnopodia; species Pycnopodia helianthoides. The sequence goes on along the minus strand of CM063243.1, from coordinate 2,590,811 downwards.
TAACCATTTCCATTAATTTCTCATCATGTTCACTTGGAATGAAATTGGGAGAACACTTGGAATGAAATTGGGAGAGAACCTTGCTTATTACTTACGTCTCATCCTCAAGCACCTCTTGGTGGAGGAGCTTGTTCTTGTCCAGTCCAATCTTATCCAGCTCAGTGGTCAGTTTCTCAAGGTCGTTGGTCAGTTGTTGACCCTTGATCTTCTCATTGACCAATTCCTACAGCGGGAAAGTCATAGAAGTAGTTTGAATACTTGTTGTTGACACAAACTTCTAGAAGCATAATTAAGGCTTTTCCACAAAGGTGGGTAAATATTTATTAGCTCTTTCGGAAGAGAGGGATGTGTTCATCCCAACAAGGATATAACAACTCACCTCTCTCAATGTTGCAAGGGTCTTCTTGTCAATCGTAGCATGCTTCAGGAACTCCTTGTTGTCCTTCTCCAACTCCTTCAGTCTCTCGCTAGCTTCCTTGTTTTTGACGACGGCCTTCTGCAGCTGCCGATTCTCTTGATCCAGTCCCTGAACACGAGCATTGGCTTCATCAACCAACCTCTCCCTGGACTCCAGCGACTGCCGCAGTCTCTTATTCTCTTTGCTCAGCTGGCTCCGCTCCTTCTCCAACCCGGACTTTTCGGCAGATGAGATCTTCTGCTCTGTCTCCAGCTCCTCGACTCTCTTGGCGATAAGGCTTGCCGCATCAAGATTCTTCTTGAGCTGCTCTATTTCATTCTCCAATTCCTGATTTTCCTTTTCCAGCTTTACTGTTTTACTCTTCACCTGTTGGACACTGTTTTCAAGTCTCCTTTTCTCCGTCTCAAGTCGATGGTTGTCCACCTCTAGGTGGGTAGCTTTGTCCTGTGTTGGTTTGAGGGCATCCAGGGATTTCTGAAGGAGCCTGTTTTTCCTGTCCAGGTCCTCCTTCTCCCCTTCAAGTTCAGTTACCCGTGATGTGGCATTTCGCATTGTTTCCAGAGAGCGTTTCATCTTTTGCGTTTCAGCATTCATCTTGACATTTTCAGTCTCAACTTGCTCAAGTTTCTGGCAATTTGTTCTCAATGTTTCCACAGACCTCTCAAGCTTTTGCTTCTCAATTTGCAGAGCTGAATTCGCTTTCTCCACTTCATCGTACTTCTCGCACATTAACGTCAAGGTCTGAATGTTACGGTTCAACTTATCCTTCTCAGAGTCCAGCTCTGTGTTCTGTTTCTCAAGAGTCTCCACTCTGATCAAGTTGTCTTTCAGTTTCTCCTGACACCGATCAAGTTGTTTGTTGTCATACTCCAGTTTGGATATCTGGATCTGAGATTCCTGCATCTCCTCGACCAACTTCTTGTTTTCTTTCTCGACATCCTTGACCCTCTGGTCGATATCCTTCTTGTTCCTCTCTCTGAGCTTCTCCACCGTCTCCTCCAACTGACCCTTCTCCATTGACCACTCTTTGCTCTGTCTCTCAGCGTTGTCCCGCACTGTGTTGATGGTCTCATCAAGTTGCTGCTTCTCCCGTTTCAACTTATTGATCTCCTGCTCCAGTTCCAGGGAGTTCTGGATGTCCGTGTTGCTGGCCTGCTGGAGCATCTCCACTTTGCGGCTGAGTCTGGTATTTTCCTTCTCAATCTCCAAGATACGGGTGTTGCTCTGCAACATGGCTGCATCCTTCATCGTCTCAATCTCCTGAAGAAGGCGCTGGTTCTCTCGTTCCAGTCTCAGGATGCGTGAGGAAGCAGACTCATTGCACTCAGCTGACAGAGAGTTTCCGACTATAAGACACAGAAAAACTTGTTAAAACTGCAGGAATGGTTGACAGTACTATCTTGTACAATTTTGTACAATTTGGAATACAATTTTAAAAAAAAATAACTGTGCATAAAAGTTATCGTGCATTGTTGAGATTCTTAAAGTACATGATAATAATAAGCATGGCCCAAATTCACAGAGTTGCTTTAAAAGCAAAACACGATGCTTAAAAAACATGCTCAGCAAAAATGAGCAGGATACCAGACACAGATGGTTCATGTGAAATGGTATTTTGCCTAGGAACCTTATTCTTGTACCAATGTTAGCATAAGTTTGTTAAGATTGGCTACTTTTTGTGCGTAAGCAGCTCTATGAAATTGGGACCAGACTAACACAGTGCCCTCATCTTATATTGATAATACAAAAAGTGACTCACGTGGTGATAGGCTTGATTTAGCCTTTTCCAATTCTACTCCAAGAGACGCTGACTCATCCAGGCTCTGCTTGTGGTCCAGTTGAAGCTTCGAGACTTCAGCCACAAGCTCCTGGATCTTTTTCCGGTCAAAGTCTTTCTCCTCCTCCATGGCCTCTAGCTGAGCTCGGAGACGAAGGCAGTCTCCTTCGGCCTCACGACCTTTCTCCACTTTGTGTTGAGCGGCTTCCAGCTGGTCTTCCAGAAGGCCTCTTGTTTCAAGGAGAAGCTGGTTGTCCTCCCGCAACTCCTGAAGTTTTAGATCAGGTTTTTTATTGTTAAGCGTCAACCATGTTATTTTATTTATAAACAGTCCTGTGCCCAATGTCAATGCTCTGCTAACTATCTGCAAACAATCTGTGCTTAACATTATAAGCATATTTCACAGATAGCATTGAATTTTTGCTTCAAGTGCATGTCGCATTACTAAGTGGTTCATTCTTTGCTTTACACAGGCAGCTCAGAAAATTTAAGCTTACAAAGTACCCTGTAAGTAGAGAATGGTGACCAGAAGCGCAGATTTCCGCGATATGAGGCGCCATGAAACTGCGCCCTGATAAACAACAATTCCCTCAGCATCACATTAGAAAATTAAACTGTTTGTCTGGAATAACTTATGAATAAATTTTGATTATCACAATTAGTTCAGTTAAGCTTGAATCGTGATAAGATTTCAAGGTTACGATTGTTTTCTGTCCAGAGCTTAAAATGACATGAGAGTCAGATTTGAAATTCTTTTTATTCAGAGAAAATTGTACTGCATGAACAACCTCTTCAGAAACATTCTAACTCTCTACATATTTACAGATCTTGATGTACAAGTACATGTACAATGTACATGTGCATCTTCACTCATTACAGTTACTGTGTACTGACATAGTTTTTTTCTGTCACTCAAAACCACAGTGGATGATATTGAATGGTCAGACAGTAGGAGGGCTGACCGTGTACTGTATATTACATTCACCACATGATATCAGATTGCAGGCTGGCATAGCTCATCTATCATTCAAAACCACAGTGGATGATATTGAACGGTCAGAAAGTAGGAGGGTTGACTTTGTACTGTGTATTACGTTCACCGCATGATATCATATTGCAGGCTGACCAAGTTTATCTACATTGTGTACCATTCAAAACCACAGTGGATGAAATCGAATGGTCAGACAGTAGGAGGGTTGACTTTGTACTGTGTATTACACTCACCACATGATATCATATTACAGGCTGGTATAGCTTATCTATCATTCAAAATCACAGTGGATGATATTGAATGGTCAAACAGTAGGAGGGTTGACTGTGTACTGTGTATTACACTCACCACATGATACCAATTACAGAATGGCATAAGTTTATCCAGCATTCAAAACCACAGTGGACAATATTGAATTATCAGACAGTCTGAGGGTTAAACCTTGGTAAAGTCAAGCTTAGACCTTCACCATGTCTGTAAGGAAGTTATTAATATCATATTGTTCATCGGTTACTGCAAACTAAACTACGACCGACGGACAGAGAGCCGTTTTTCAATTGAAAATGTTCATCATTTCTCAAAATGCTGCATTTTTTTATTTTCAGTTTTTCTCTGTAGAATTTGATCCAGGAATAGGGGTCGGACGATGACAGGATTTCCTGTGGCATTTAAGCGGCAGTCATTGAACGGGGTTTGTTATTCTATACTTTATTGATGTTAACTTCCTCATTTGTGTGTCGTAAATGAAATGGTGTTGTGTTTCACTGCATAGATGATTAGTGCAGTGTCACTGACTTAAGGGAAGGTGCATTGTACAACGCACACACTGCACAGCCAATTTCCAGGAAACAAAACCCCGGGAAATTCCTGGAGAACTACAGGTACAACCCAACCTCCACCCCATGTACTTTTCAATACTTCATGCATTTTGCCTAGGTAACCTGAACACTCAGTATGCTAAAAGTATCTCAAAAGTCTGGCACATTCTGGGTGCAAGGGAACGTTCCCATAAGCATACGCTCTACAATCTACATAGTAGACCATCAGAATGTTCTGCTGAACAGTGACATTGTGTCGAACCACCGAACATTCCTACATGCATGAAGGAAAACGCACGTGTGATTTTTGAAAGTAAACTGAACACTCAGTATGCTAAAAGTATCTCAAAAGTCACGCACATTCTTGGTGTAAGGGATCATTCCACAGGCATACAACTGCAATCCAGTGGATCACCAGAACGTTCTGCTGGACAGCGACATTGTGCCGAACTGCAGTAACATTGTACGTGAAGTAATACGCACGCTAGCTTTTTTGAAAGTTTTATCGGGTCATTCCGACGGTCCAAACCTGGAAAACATCCAATCTAATGGGAGACTTTTGAACGCCAGATGGCAGTGGACATAACTGGTAAAATTCCATTGTTTATGAAGTTCTGTTTATGAGAACAATGGATTTACCCAGTAAGTCTGCTGCCACCTAGCGTCCTAAAAGTCCTCCATTAAAACGCTCTCAATCTTCAGACCTTTGAGAGGCTCCCTAATTGCAGAGTTATCTTGACGATCTTACTCTCAAGCAGGGGCAATTCATGAAAATGTGAAAATGTCAACCAAAATTTCCTGAGAAATCTGGGACATTGAGTCATGGCAAGAAGTGCTTAAAACCCAAGCACTACATGTATAAACGATGTGCAGTCCGACTTCACGATAAAACCAAACTATTTAAAATTTGTCTAACAAAACTTTCCCCAGCCCGGCAGGATACAAATGCAACTATTTGGACTCGTCTGCCACAGTTTTCACTTGCATTTTCATGAGCAGCAACGATAAGGTTGAACTCGGATTAACTAATGCTACATTCGCAAAATTGTCTTTTTGCCTAACTGTCCTGCAACTTTTGACCAATCCGGCGAACGGAGGGAAATATTTTTGGGATGTCTACGCGGTCCTTTACCTCTACTCTCCTCTTGAGGTACTCCAGCTCATTCAGTTTCTCCCTGTATCTGGCAATCTCTTTCTCATACTTCTCCACCTTGGACGCTTTCTCTTTCCAAACATCCAACTCGTCTCGATACGACCTCGCCGATCTTGCATCTTGGGATAACTCAAGGTTCTATGGGAAAACGACGTTGTGAAAACACAGTTATATTTAAGTGTAAATGTCGTTATTCTTTAGCGGACCTGTGGCAACAGATACTAGACTTTTGTATGTTTGAAATATTAAATCTTGATACAAGCGATAGAGACAATTACCTCTGGTAGGCCCTTGAAAATGTTCCAATACAAATTTCATTTCCCTCATAGAGGTGCCCTTTACCAAAGAAAGACTGCCTTGCCCTTACAATAACTAAACATCATGTCTGGATTTTCCTTTCATCGACAATTGATGATTATATAAAAAATTGCCACCTTCTGTTAAAATACCATAAAGTTGTTAGAAAAAAATATTTGTTAAAGCACTTCCAGAAATAGAACATTTACATTTTGGTTAAAGTGAAAACAAAACATGAGTATGACATAGACAACCACTGGTGACCGAACTTTTTATACCATGGCTGTGGCAGAGGGTGCCCCCAGCCCCCCGAAATGTTCCTATACTCTAACACACTCTAGTCTGGTATCTCACTTCTGTCTCTACTTATCCCAACTGAGTCTGTGACTAATTGGTACATGTACCAGCTGCAAAGAAGGATTTGCAGGAAAACTTCTTGTCTCCACAACTTCTCTTTAATTTCAATAACATATTCATAACAAAAATCATGGCCTCTCATGTAAGCAAAACGTCAATGCAACTTCATAAAAGTTCAAATGGGTTGAACCATTGAGAGCAGCTCAAAATGCACACGAAGTTCAATCATAGACTGACATGTAATAAATTATGGATCATAAAAGTCATTGGTACGTCTAAGTGGATATGCAAGTATGCAGGTAGTGTAAGTGTCAAGATATGCATAATGCATGCAAGCCTCGCGCCAAGCCCCATTGATCACACAGTACACATGATCATTGCATGCTGAATGACATCCTCCGGATCGCACAAAGTACAGTGTGCAATGTAACCGAGGAGGCTCAACTTCTCCAGAGTGTGAAATCATGGTTTTCCATTTTCGTCGCCAGCCACTGCTTCAATTTGTTCACGCCTAATAAACTTGAAGGATGTAACCGGCGACAATCTCTGAGTCCGATTCAGGGAATAAATACCACAGTGAGATGATCAGTAGAGGCCAAATTAATTGCTTGCATAGATTGTGATCCTAACCCAGTCTCCTGAAGACTACCTGAGCTTAACTAGAGCAAGCTAGTCGAAGTGTTAAAACCATTAGAGCCAATGCTTCTTCCAAGGAGAAGAGATTTGCACATGGTTTTATTCCCCCCCCCCAAACCTCCAAAATGACAAGATATATCTAATCTCACAAGGCAACCCTGAAATTCTTTATGACAAACAGAGACAGCTAGTTGAAACATCGAGTACAAACTAAACGTCTCTAAGAGCTAATACTTCTTCCTAGATGAGATTTTCACATGGTGTACTCCGAGAATCAAAGGAAATCTTTAATCCCACCAAACAAAGCCTTTTTGAAGACAACCAGAGCAAGCTAGTTGAAACGTCAAAAAACACACCAACATTTCTTTCTAAGAGATTTTTACACGGCTGTACCAGCAAGAATTACAAGAAAGTTGTTTCTTGTACCGACTGTACTTTTTGAATTTAATGCTCAATGACCATAATGACAAACATTTCTATTAATAGTGATTCCCCTGTTCATTTCAAACACAAGGCGGCACATCTCGCTACTTCCACGGACAAAGGAAATTATGCGTAATTTAAGAGCATTTTCCTTGACCTCTTTGTTTTCAAGAACTCGCAATATGTGCAGATGGAATCAGTGCTCATTTTTGTTGTGAGCGCTGACTCTTTCCAGTCTGCAGACTGCATATCTTTTGCTTCAATCATCAATTTGAATTTTGTTTACAACCTCACTCAGTTCATCAGCCGAAAGAAACACTGATTTCTCTGTCTGAAGATGAAGGTCAAACGCAACCCTCCAGACAGCACAAATGATATTAAGCCACCACTCCAAACAATTAGTTCTCAATTATTAACAAGTCCGTGCAGACAATTTCCGACTTGTCTGATGCGGGGCACATTTCCAGGAGTAACAGCATTTCAACTGGGTTTTCCTCACTCGAATTACGTTGAAGATCGAAGTTCAAGTTAAGAACTGGAAAGTGCTACTTTAATTTTTACAAAATGTCCTCTTAGAAATGAAATGAAACACAAGGCCAGAAGTTCAAGTAACCTCGTTGGGTTCGAATAGAAACTTACTTGAGGTCTATGGTCTATGTTTCTGGTGCAGAGCTCCTTGATATCATAGTTGGTTAATTTCATTGACCTTTCTCCCCATACTACAAGACTGCATGATCTTTTTTTGAGAACACTTTGAGTACCTTTTGGGAACAAAATAACTTTTGAGGCCAATGGGATATCCAAAATCTGATGGAATCTTTTGGGGAACAACTTAGATCAAGAAACCACTGGTTAAAACATTAAGGTTCTCCACGTTTTTTTAGAAAGTAAGAGACAATCGTAATTTCACCTTGTAGTACAACACTTTATGATCTTTTTAGAGTAACACTCTGGGTATCTCTTTTGGAGGGATTCACAAGATGGGATATCTGAGATCTGACGGAATCTTTTCAGGATCATACAACTTAGAAGCCACTGGATTAGCATTTAGGTTCTTCAGGGTCTCCATACAGTAAGAGACAATCACCATTTCCCCTCGTTGTTCAATTGCATGATCTTTTTTTAGAACACTCTGGGGGCCCATGGGATATCTCAAATCTGATGGAATCAGTTCGGGATCCATTAAACCTACAATCCCAGCCAAAACTCTCTCAGCACCATCCCTCGGCCCTCGTCAAAGTTGGCTCTCATTGCGGAGTTTGCGATCCAGCATGTGATCGCCAATTAGGAGCCAACATTGTTGGGGGAGCAAAGGTACGGAGAGGGTATGCTAATGGAGTGGCCGAGATCATAGCTCAAGAAGCCGCTGGATCCACATTTGTGATCTCCAGGGGCCCTATTTATTGGATCCAGGGGAGTTGTTGTAGGGATACTCCGCTCTGTATTTGGAGCTTACTACTCATCCTGTTCTGCATGGAGACCTGTGCCGAATGATTCATCTCATACCACCCCAGATGACCCAAATGTGACAATCAGTCGCATGGGGGGATTTATACATGATCTGAATGTACAACTAGAAGTGACATGCTTTTTCACCAAGCTACTATCATCACTGTCTGACTCCCTGTCTGCAAACTATCATCCCCATACAAGAATTAATCACCTAGGTTCTCATCATACTAAAATGGGTTCAGCCCATAGAGTTATATATAAGAACTAGAGGGGCACTAGCCAAGTTACGTGACTCGTCGCGCGGGTGGTGCGGCCATGTTTCAAGTACTACTACCTATACTTTACTGTATGCAAAACAACAACATGAACACCGAGCGCGTGATGCGTGCATTTACCATACGCACATCGTATACTTGTACTCAATTTTGCCCTTTACAAAATGGCGTCGAGTCTCCTTGCGGTCCCGGCGTGTTTGTGCACGCAGTATTGCCTCTAGTTCTTATATATAACTCTATGGTTCAGCCTGCAATGCAGTTTCAAATTCAACCCTATTTGGGTTGAAAAGAAGAGAAAAAAAACAAGATGGCAACTTGAAGCATGAAAATAGATCCTGGAGCTAAGCAGACTAGAAGAAAATCAAATTCACAAAAATCTAAAATAAAACCATTTACATGTACATGAGTAACATGCCCCAGATTGCATAGGTTGAGTTTTAAAACCAAGCATCAAATAAAAGAGATTCCGAGGACTTTGTTTCAACTCAGCATGCTTCGACCAAGTGTGCTTCGGCCCAGAATGCCCTGGAGTTTCAAAAAATCCTGAGGAGAACCCTTGGCCATGTAGTAAAAGAAAATGTCTTTTCATCCAGAAATCATTTAGGCGTAACAAAACCAGTGATGTTTGAAGCTTTGCACGAAAAGAACGATTGGCACTGAAGCTGAACCAAAAAACATAACCAATCATTTCAATCTACATCGTACATGTAAAAAAAAAACAATTGTCCACTGGACAAAAGGTTTTCTCATTACGGATAACAAGGTGGTACAGGTATGAACACACATATGTAGGTTAATTCAGCATATGTTTCTCAATGTATTTGAAAAACGTTAGAACATCATCATGGCAACATACTGTCCCAAGGTTACAGATGGATTTGTTTTGAATTATCATGAGCCGTAAACATAATATTGAAGTGCTACTTGTGAATTTTCAGACTGTTTATTAACTCAGGGGTGAGAGAGTGACTGCCGCCACAAAGGTCTGGAGATGTTGAAATGATGGCATTTCTACCTTTTGATAACCCCTTGGAAGCTTCTTGGAACAGTATCCTCAGGGCTAAGGAAGTCGATCAAGAGCATGATTTTGTTTCCATAACTCACACATACATTGTACATGTAGATCCTTGTCATTTCATTGGTGGAACACAGAAATCGGAATGTTAGCAGTGCCATGGAACTGTGCCCTGTTGTGGCATTACAGTTTGTCTATGCAGCCTTTGCTTTCAACTTCGTTCACCTTGTCACTAACAGCAGCATATTGACAGGGCTGAATGTATCCAGGGAAATGCCAATATCCTGTTTATATCGTGTAGGTACTGTAGTAAAGTATGAGGGTATACATGGAGTGGTGATTCATCCATTGACCAGATGACCTGAGGGCCCAACTTCTTATGTCAAAAGAGTTCTGCTAAGTGACAATATGCAGGATACCAGTCACAGATGCTACTTGTGGAATGGTATTTGAGGTGGTAACCTTTATGTGGTAAGCAAAGCTTGTTGTGCTTAGCTGGTTTTTGTGCTTAAGCAGCTCTATGAACTTGGGCCCTGTATACACAATGCCCAGGGTCTACTGAACAAGTAGCAGTGAACAATTTCCCTTGTACAGCACAGCAAAATGCTACTAAAACTGTTTCGGTTGCTACTATAAAAACTACATTTGCTACTCAACAGTAGTATTCAGTGTACACAAAACTTGTTCAGTCTAGATATTTTGCTGTGCAAAATTGCTGGATGAAATCTTTCAATGCACAGTATACCTCTAGTGTAGTCACAGTCAACCATGTAGAGCTTTATTCATGTACTAAAACTTGGTCTCATAATTCAAACACAGCCTGTTGGGTGTGATAAAAGCGCTATCAAAGAAAAGTGTATTTTAAAACCCTATTACTATCAGTGCACTCTCTGCTCGCCTGGCTCTTTCCACACAATAAAAACACACATGGAAGTTTACAGGCAACCACTTGCACACAATCTCCCCCCCCCCCAAAAAAAGAACCAGGGCTCTTCCCATGCACAAGCTAGCGTATCAGGCCTATATGTGAGAATTGCAGGCCTATACGCGCAAGTTGCATCCGATACGCAAAAAAGAAGAAGAAAAAATAATGCATACTATTATTATTTGAATCAAATTGACTAAAGATCACAAAGCTAAAACCCTTGTGATTTATTACTTGAAAGATAAAACCGTTTAGAATACCCCACCAAATAAAACCAAAGAAGTAAAAAACATACTGTGGACCTCATTTTAATTCAAGGTACTTCGGCAAAACTTTCAAAAGTTTGGGTCCAGAACATTTCAAATTATCCCACAACTTCCATTGGGACATTAAAAAACTGTCAGAGAGAATGCAGTGGAGTCGGTCGCCTCAAAGTTGCCTGTAAAAATCGCCTTAACTCTTCTCTTAAACCATTTTCCCCCTCTCACCTCTTGCCGTAGTTTCTGCACCGTCAGGTTGTATTTATCGATCTCTTCTTTGTACTCCAGCACCATCTCGTTCTTCTCTTCTAGCTCCTGCCTCGTCCTTCGCAGCTTGGCTTTGGTCTCAGCGAGCTCTACAGTGATGTGCCTCCTGTCTGATCCAGGGCTGGTCGGAGACGGGACAACCCTCCGTCCCTCCAAGGTAGCCTGGTAGATCTCTTTCTCTTGGCTTAGTTCCATGATGGTCTGTAGGGAATGAGTAAAAGGATCAACATCAGAATGTATCGGGGATGAGAATTTGTGGAAGATGAAAACTCCTGAAAATGGCTTAAGGGCCTGGGTTTCCCCTTAATCCAGATCCACAACCTCCGAGATATTACAATTAAGGAGCGAGATATTACAATTAAGGAGGTTTACAGACTCTGTGCCCACCATAAATACAAACCTACAGGCTTGCACACAATTGGACTATTTCTGTCTCCCTTTGATTGCTTTACTTCTTTCAAGCACATTTGAAGGCTCAAGGGGATTTTGAGAAAATCCTGAAATCAGGTAAAAATCCTGAGGAATCACAAGAATGTGTTTTATTGTTGTTTCATGAATTATTTTGTATCCATTGACTGTATAGATGATTCAATGTGCATCATTGGATTAGACTGCCAATGCATTCACTCTAGTATGGGCAGACAAGGCAGTTTTTCTTTAGCAAAGGACATCCCTTTGAGGAAAAAAACAAATTTGTATTGGAAAAATGCAGCTCAGGCTAATGAATTTAGCACTAAACTTAAACCAAATAAGTTTTCAAAATTAAAAACCATCCATTAATTTGCTTTTTTTCAATAAAATCATCAAAATAACATTATGTCTGTTGGTTATTCAGGGCCCAATTTCGTAAAGTTGATGAGCAGAAAATTTTGCCTAGCAAATCTCTATGCTAAGCAAAAACTTGGGTGGTGACCCACTCACCACAGTGTAAACTTTATGGCATATCTCGTCTGTTACCCCATCTCTGCTAAGCCTGGTTTTTCTGTGCAATTTTTGTGCTTACAGGCTTTATGAAAATGGGCTGTGTGCCCATTACTATGCTAACCAGAATAAGGTTACCAGCCAAAATACCATGTCACATAATATGTACAATCTGTTAGCAGAAAATTGTTAACTGTAGTCTGCTAATTTATGCTAAGCAGAAAATTGTTAAACGATATTTGCTGCTTAACTTGCTGACTGCCGGTCATTATATTCGTAGATGCCAGTGTATTTAAATAACAATACAAGCCCTTTCATTCACTATGAGTATACTCGTAGTGGCAGAATCCGTCTAACCTGTTACTACGAATATACTCGTAGGTGGCAGTCAACGTGTTAAGCACCTCTACGAAATTGGGCCCTGATCTGAAACTACTTAGGCGTACATGTCACAGTGTGAGGCAAATGGCTTTAGCACATAGGGACACCAGATCAATTACAGTTTCTGTTATCTTGCACACAGCAAGCTGGCAACCATTAGAAACGATAAACCTCATGTCTAAGTTTCGTCTCGGTCATGGCACGGACTGCGTAACCTAATCGGGATGCACAATACGGTATCCAATAGTAACCAGATATGTCAAAAACACACCCCCCTTCAGATTTCCCACGACTCCACTGATACTTGACAGCTTTCTCTGGATTGCAGCGCTACCCACAATAACCTGGTTGTGCCATAGGAATGCACCTAATGGCATTAACAGACATTAATGTTGGTCATGTTTCCAACCAGATTGGGGGGAGGGGACCTGAGGGACCTCAAGGTGGTCACATGATATTCGCTGAGTCTGCGGTGTGAATGGATAGCATTTGTGGCAAGACGTAAACAATACATTACGACAGTTGCAACACTCTACATGTAGTTCCAACCAGCCTAGGTGGCCATGGGCAATAAAGTATATGTTGCATTCTACAGACATTGTGCAATATTTGTGAAGGGAAAGCAGATCATTTCAATGCTCTAGTTTTCAAGAAAACCACAAACATGTCAAACGATAAAACAATAACATATTTAAAGTTAGTTTTTACCATCAATTTGGTAAAATATCGGGCGATGCATCTTGAACGCCTGCATTCGGCTGTGACAAAACTTAATGAAATGATTCCTGTCCATTCTGATTAGCATACAACGGTCGTTAGCTACGCGGATTACGAGTGTGACAAGAAAAATCTGCGGTTTTGCAAAGGGGAAATAACAATTTCAAAGTTGGGTTGTGGTGAGAACTTTCCGACATCTCCATCATTCCTAAGACGGGTTAACTTATAAGTGTTTGTGGGTTTAGACATGAATAACCTTGAACTAAACAGACAGTGCAGAATTAGGAACCGGCTTTACCGTTTCCTCTAGCATACCTTCAGATACTAAAGGGATGCCTGGAGTAAGTTTAAGAGTACATCCATCTAAATCTTCTAACTTTTAAGAAACACATCTTTGCATAAATTACGCTTTTCTTGAAAAAAAAAAAGGGGGAGAGAATCAACCTGTGAAAATCACTTCCGACAGACACCTTGCTTAGGACGTCACAAGCACAAACAGCGCCCTCACTGAGGTCAAAGGAAGACATATCATTGGCCGAGACTTGACTCACAGTTATACTAATTAGCTTGTAGAGTGTTGTTGTCATATTAGCCTTTGAGAAAGACTCGGCTAGGGTCAAAACCTCAGGCCAATGACAAACTGTGCATTTATACCAAAGGTCGTTTTGGTTGATACATGTAGGCAAAGCCAATTCCCCTTATTTATAAGATAACCAAATAATCAATGTACCATTCTGCATATTGTAGAGCATGCAGAGACTGTACCATTTTCACATCATAGAATTAAAACAGAGAATGGCCACTTCCTATACCGCCCCATTAACCGCATAATTCCTTATGGCGTCTAAAATAATGTACCCTTGAAAAAGAGGCATTTGCCAAAATTGAACGGTGAACAGCGCATCAAAATGAGGCCTAAAACAGGGTGAGTTTTTAATTTGGGATAGAGACTGCAGCTTTACTGCACCCATGTTCAGTGCATACATCGCGCTACGTGTACTGCGTATTTGTTATCGCTGTTATACGCATTCACAGCGAGGTAACCATACGAGTTTCAGTGAAGCCTTCCACAGTGCAGAACATGAATTCCCAGTAAGTCCTTAATTGAATGTTTCCACACTGACAGGAAGTTCACTGTCCACAGCTTCATCTCTGTCTGTGGTTTGAGCTTCAGCCACCATAATAGAATTGTACCTCTTCACGACCTTATGAACTTTTTTATTACAACATGTTTTCCACCTATCGGTAAAGTGAATCTAAAAGATTGCAAACAATAAAAATAGAACCCAGAGAATGCTCAGCACAATTGTTTCCACTGGCCAATAAGCCATTTACGAGTTTGATTTGAGCTGCACCCTATTGTGACACATGCTACTGACCACTATTTCATATACATGTACATTGGTCAAGCTTTAATGGCTAGCTTAACCTTGATTGGGTTGGGACTCTAAAAATGGGGTGTGACCCGGGTCCCACAGGATGGGCGGGACTGAGGGCCACATCCGGAGGGGTGTCCCCAGGTTAATCACAGGACACAGCATTACCTCGGCGTAATCATCTCTCTCCATGACTAATCTCTTGACATGATTGAACATGTTCTTGGACAGGTTCTCCTGCTGGTCTTGCTCGATTAGTTCACCGAACTGAAGATTGACCACATTCTCAGAGTTGTCCGTTATCTGGGGAGGTGGAAACACAAAGCAAAGCCTTTTCTATTATCAATACTTCTATATGAAGAAAAAAAAAGAGTGCAAAATGGGGATACAGGAGTCATTGCAACACAAACGTACAATGTACTTGATCTGAAATCTGGAGTGTGCTTTGCCTCGTACGCCATGAGCTTCAAAATTGGCAGATACCTGCATTACATAAATGTCCATTATTATTATCAATTCATAAATACCCAGGACAGTTTATCCATTCTGATTGGTTGAGAGGAGATCACATGCCATGTTCAAGCTGCGATCACGCTTTTTAACAAAAAGGGCATTTATGAATGGGAATAAAAGAGTAGGCCTAGCCATGACCCTGCCGGCTTCAAACAGCCGGTTATAACCGAGTCACTACTCTATTATTCCCTTATAAAAGTCTGGTCTGATTTGATAACAAGGGAACTTGAACTGATAATTATCACTGAGTGTACAGGGAACCAGACAAAGCTAGTGAAAAACCATTTGGTGCTTGATATGGGGCATGGTGTACACCCCCTATTGTGTCTTCATTGTGTGCTTGGAATCTTAGGAATTCTTTAGAGGATTTTAGGGGGGGATACTTCTGTACAAGAGGAAAATAGTGTGTTAAAGTGTGGGAAACTTGGAGGGGGGTGCCCTCTGCCCCCACATACAACTCGGCCTTTGGCCTCGTTGGATATGGAACGCAGAAGCTCCATAATAAAACTGTACCTCTTGGATGTGGATGACAATAGCGTGTTGGACGTCAATCTCAAGCTGCTTAATCCTCTCAATGAAGACCTCCTTCTGGCTGGACTGTACAGCGCAACCCAGCATCAGTAAGAGAAGCTTCTGCATCTCGTTGGTGGCGTCCTCACTCATGGGATCCTTACTCAATGTCAAGACGTTGGGGAGCTTCATCACCAGCAGCTGGTCAAGAATATCCTGAAGAATAATGAAGGGAGACCAAGAAAACAAACTGAATGATGCACCAGTCATGAAAGTCATTCACTTCAAAGAAAAAGGGGATAGGAGGAGATTTTAGTGACTGCATTCAATCAAGTATCTTGTCCAACAGAACTGCATTTTACCTGAAAATAATATGTGAAAAAGTCATGAAGTACTGGTGTTATTTGGCAACACCCTTTATACATTTAGATTGAGTGCTCTCCGAGTCCTTGCATGATTTTGGCCTTGAGAAAAATGTAGAAAAATTTGACTCAGAACAAAGATAACCTGACTTTTAGGGATTTTCAGTAACATTGTTTTTCTAATTTCTGTTATTTTTTATTTTATGAAAAATTGGGATTAAAATGACAAAAATATCATGCCAGGGAGGGAGTCCTACAGACAAAATTCCACAGGCTACTGGGATGGGATTCGGACCCCGGCACGATCTGAGCCAGTTGAGTTAATGTTGCTTTAAAGCTAAATGTGTCGACTACATTAAAACATGTGATACATGTAACTGGACTATTATCTCAAGCAATTGAATCCTCGATTCTGATTGGTTGGTCCATAGCAACAAGTGTCGATATTAACCTGTATTGCACGGTCCATATCACACCCTGTTCTAATGCACCGTGCTAACTCCGCGCATGTCGCTATTTTAAGCTGCGCGTCAAGTTTGCTTCAAGATAAATTTGTTATCCAACATGGAATATGGAAAAAATATAGCACATCTGCGCCCCATCAGCCGAGTTGGATATGAAACGCAGATGTGCTATATTTTTTCATATCCCAATCACTCTTAAGTGTGATATTGGAATGTTAATGTGATTGACATGTCACATAAAATGACTCAGTCAGCCGAATGAATGCTTATTTCATCCATGATTTTACTGGACAAATCAATGTAAGGACCTTGCCACAGCAGAACAATATTAAAGGTAACTGCAGTGCATGCAAAAAGGAAACTTTGGTACATGTAGCACAAGATCAACCTTTTCCAACATATGCTACATGTATACCACCCCCAAATGTGTAAAAACTTAAATGTGAATTTTTGTTTTTCTAGGAGAATACCTTGCTGCTTTTGTACAGTAGTACACTTCGCTTGAATCTTTTCGATTCTTATAAAGTTATACAGTTCAGATACATAAATGCAGGCCTTGATAATTTACACAGAGGCAACTGCCTCCACTGCCCCTGGCCTTAGTGCCCCTTGAAATGTTCCAGTAGAAATACATGTGTATACATTTTCCAATAGAGGTGCCCTTTTAGGCAAAAACTGCCTTGCCCTTACAAGAACGAAGCATCAGACCTACATATAGGTTGTACATGTATGTAAGTATGATTCCTTAAAGGCTAGGCTAATGTGATGATTGTCTTGTCATTTAATATGGGATATTCTTACCAGTCAACCTCATTCCTGGCATGACTGGCAATTGCTGCATAATTTACAATCCCCCTGTGTTCCTTACAAAAATAAGTATGGGTTACAACGTTCCACTTGGGACTGCGGGACCTCCACGGTTTGATTGACAAAGTGAAGGTGGCTTGTGCCATGTTAAATCATCCCAGTCTAAGGGCCTTGCCAAAGGATCGAGTGCATTCTTACATCAGGTAACCAACTGCACTGCATGCAAATGGCACACTACAAGTAGCAGTAGAGACTTTCAGGCCCAATACTCCATGGGTGCATGGGAGGCTATTGACTTGGTATGACTTGGTGCCCTTTGAAAAGTTCCAGTGCAAATGTAACTGTCCTTCATTGTAATGCCCTTCACTAAGGAAAAACTGCCTTGCCTTTACATTACAACAAAGTATCAGGGCTGGACATTTGTCTAACACAGTGCCATGAAGGTTACCAGTATGTGGCAAGAAAATCAGGTGAAAAATAAAACATGAAATGCTTTCTCTTCTTGAAGATTGCCTGAAACTGTTAGCCTGTAAATTGCATCGTGCGACATGGCCCTATTGGCTCTGAACTGGATGGTTTTACAACTTTTCTCTTAATTTTTTCTGCAGTTCCAATACAAGCAAACAAGAAATCTGGAAGTACATGTAGTAGCACTAATGCTGTAAAACTACCAACACGAGTCTGTATTTGTACTTGTGGTATATCTCTACCAGTACACTTACTGTAGTAGCCTTGTGATCTATGCAAACATCTATGCAAACATGATATGTAAACAGTTCCCCTTAAAGGTATGGTCGCCTAAAAAACTAAAATAAATGTTCAGCAACAGCTCAAGGAAAACCGAAACAATGTTTCTAAGGTAGATTGTTTACATTGTGCTATGCACAATGTGCACGTAAATTCTGTCATACGAAATAATTTAAATTAGGAATAAGGAATTAACATTTTTTTGTTTTATCCTCAAATCAATGTGTGATAAGCGCTGTATACTAAGAATTTCCCGAGTCCTCCTGCAGAAAAATAATCCACAGTCAAACAACTATTTAACAGATATCTTAACCACTAGACCACTGAGCGTGCCTGGTGACAGAGAGGCTGGTTCAAATCCTATATAAGTAGCAGTGGTTGTCACACACAATTCAACAGTAATAATTTGGCATCGGGGGATAAAACATATTATTTTGGTTTTTACCCTAACAGTAACACCAATGTGTGATAATCACTGTATACTAGAGCCTTTCAAGTCCTGCAGAAAAACAAATCCACAGGCACGTATGACTTGAAGAGTGGTGTTTATTTTTTGATCACTTTACTGTGCTTATTCCAGTAGAGATTACAGCACTGTTTAATTAACAGTAAGAGTCTCTGTCAGTCACTTACGCCTCATCCCATCCTCTTAAGGCATGTTTATGGTTTATAGTCAGACATCGATAGTCTGCATAAATTTGACGCGCAATCATAACAAAACACTATAGTTATCGCTAAGGCATCAGTGAGTAGTCGCTGAAGATGCTGGTGATCATCAACACTTGACGATTTTCATCGTGCGACTGACTATAATTTATAAACCAGCCTTCGATGTCAGAGACTTTGATGTTAGGTTTGGCACCATCCACGATTGTAATCGGTACTCAATATTTTTTCAAGTAGAGTTGATAATTTTCGAGATTAAACTTTTAGCTTCCCTTTAACAAAGAATTCACAGAAAAATCAAACGGATAACGATAGACCCACCCACAAGGGTGCCGTGCTACATGGCTGGTAACCTAGCAATCGAGTACCAACACTCAACCATTTGGGGCTGGATTTAGGCTGAGCATGACCCCATGAGGTCAATACACACAATAAGTGAGGTCACCTACATGTACATATATGTGGTTTGAATGAAACCAAAGTTCAATTGGATGAAGAGAATTGGAGATAAACAACATGGAGTTTGATTGCAGGCAATGAACAAATTTACCCAAGTTCAGTTAATAATACCTCCAAACATTCAAAGTACAAGGTCAGATGGTTTATAAACCAATTTGTAAAGAAATAGCATCTATAATTTGTTGGTTTTTAATTTGCGATCTTGTAGGGTTTAATTATGAATGTGGCAGTCAGTTTTCAAGGTGGAAAGAACCATTACAAGCAATGGAAGGATACACTGTAACACCTGATACTAATTAGCTGAACTTTCCTTGCCTAAAGGGGCTTAAGTTATGCTTAAAGAAATAATGCAAAATGAACACACAGTCTCTTATTGTTTACTATTAATTTGTAATTTCTTTTGTGACTTTATTCTCTTGAGCTACATGTATGGTGCAAAAAGGTTGTCCAAATTTATTGTATTTTATGGTGCGTTGAATGGATACAATTTTTTATGTTAAAGGGAGGGTACAATGTATACAGGCATGCAACTGTAACTTCACCAAAAAAGAGGAAATTACAAAATTTCAATGATTTTGTACAGTATTTTTCAATTTTGAATGGTAAAACTGAAAATAAAAAAGAGGAAATCAGCTGATCCGAGGAAAAGTTGCATGCCTGTGTATACCTTCCAAAAATTAATGACCATAAAAACTTACTTGTAAAGAGCACAAAAAAAAACCACTCTTAAAACAGGAAATGACGTACATGTTTGAATAACACCTGAGAAAAATAACCTGTACAACATTGTTGTGGTTGTAGACACTCGCATTGTTATGAGCCCAACATGAATGAGTGTGTGTTGGTATACAGTCTAGCTTATTAGAATATAACCGTCAATGGCAAAGTACCATGTTTGACCTACACCAACCTTGAGTTCACAGCTTAGCGCCTACAATGGCAAGCTAATCTCCTTGAAAGCTTTCAAGTACTTTAATCCGCATAAAGCCCAATTGGAAGGCTTTTAAAAACTCTCTCCCACTTGAATGAAGATGCTTTGAACATTCCAAATCCCATTATTGACTATCGATTGATCTTTACTCTGTAGTTTTGTTTTAAGCAAAGAAGGTATCAAGGGTTGATACTTTGTTCTTGTTAGGGCAAGGCAGTTTTGCTAAGTAAAGGGCACCTCTGTGAGGGAAAGTTAAATTTAGACTGGAACATTTCAAGGGGCATCAAGGCAATGACCAGAGCATGGTGGCAATACACCCTTCCCATGAAATATGTGGATTGAACATTGCATGTGCGCACTTTCCCTACCAGTTGGCAAAATGAATGAGTGAACATTGCCTTTTTGTATGGGACTGATGGTGGCGTGACGCACACGCGTTTGTGCGTCTGCCTAGTGCACAACTCTATGGCGTTTGCCAACCAATAGTGTCTGTATGCATGCGTGAATGTAATTACCATATTTCACGGAAAGGTCCATTGCCTCCATGAAGTAATAGACCTAAAACAACATCCAGACCCAAGTAGGAAGAATGTCACACACCATGCCAAAACCAGGCACTTCCTGCCCAAACTCAAAACGGGGTTAATTTGCTCATCAAATAGATGAGAATAAGAGCTTTCAAGTAACACCTAATGAGGGCTTATAAGGTAAGTATTTCTCAGCATATATATGGGATGTTTACTTCACGTGCAGTGCCATTTCACTGTTTCCAAAAATCGTCCCTGTTTTGGCATAAGGTGTCACATAATAAATAGGCAAGCTTAAAGATTTTTAAAGCAGGGTTTGCCTTCATCTTCATCCAGCGACTGGCCAGCAGGACCTGTGGTCTTTTCATTTCACTAGTCCCTCAGCTTTTTTACCAGTCTATATTTCATACAAAATGTAGGTAGATGCTTTTCAACAATGTACTAGCCAGTCAGACCACTTGGAGAGAATTTTGACTGAACCACAGGTGTTTAAATTTGCATTTGGTCGAGTGGACCACTGTTAAGGGAGAGCGCTGTATAGTGTTTCAACCCCAAACTATTTAAAATTCACATAGTCAGTTTCCCTTGTGGCTTATTACTTGACATTCATGTTTAAATACAGTTGAATTTTAAAGCTCAACGTTAGTTCTAGATTTCGAGAGCCACAAGTACACAGCATCCTGATCTTTCTGTTTTTAAACAAATTCTTTACCCCAAAAACCAGGCCAAAGGGTAGAATTTCTAGACGGATTCATTTTTTTAAAATTTTTTACGGCCGAAGCGTCTGTGCTTTTGTAGAGTGAACAAACTGGGGGATCGTTTTTCATCTGACGCTCAATGATACAAAAGAGCGGAATTGAAAGAAAGTTCAAGTTTCATTGAGGTTGATGGAACTGTGAACTCGGCATGCATTGTATACGATGGCCTACATATTGACTAAGTTTTCCTGTGCTGAGTATCAATATGTAATGAATATGATAATAAAAATTAATATTTTTCTGGTACACAGATATTTGGTCACACTTCCTGGCCTTGTTTTGCTACGGTCTAATTAAAACCAGTCGGCGCATAGGTCTAAGCTACCCTTTAAAGGCAGGATATATATTATTGGTAATTGTCAAAGACTAAGTATCCTCACTTGATGTATCCCAACATATGCATAAAATAACAAACCTGTGAAAATTTGGGCTTAATTGGTCACCAGAGCTGCAAGAAAAAAATTCCTTATTGCACAGAATTGTGTGCTTTCAAATGCGTGAGAAAGGCTTCATGCCTTTCGCAGATTCAAACATTTTAGTGAGAAATTACCTCTTTTTCAAAAACTACATTACTTCAGAGGGAGTCGTTTCTCACAATTGTTACATATTATCAGCAACTCTCAGGTGCTTCTTACAAAGTAAATCTTTACGATATAAATGTATTTATTGAGTAATTACCAGATTCCACTACCTTTAAACGAACTTCCAACATGACTACAAGTATACTGTACTCATGCACTTATTTATTTTTCTTAGCTTCAGTATAAACATTTTATAATAATAAAATTGCCTTTCACAGTAACGATCTACACTAACTTCAATCACACTTCAAACTGAGGACTGCACTAGTAAAATTGAATAATGCTTTACAATACATGGGATCAGGCCTACCACCATAATCAGAGTCCAACAGTTTGGGTGTAGAGTTACTGCATGGTGATGACCGAGTACTGCAGTAAATAACTGAACAGTGCTTTACATGGGATCACCACCATAATCAGAGAGTCCAACAGTTTGGTGATTCTGTTGGACTGTGGAATGTACTATAGAGTGCACTGATTATGCTTTACAAAGGATACAGCAGATACCACTATAATCAGAGTCCAACAGTTTCGGTGCTTCTGTTGACTGAGGAATGCACTATAAGCACTGATTATGGCTTGCATGGATTTGGTATACCCCCCAAATCAGAGTCAACAGTTGGTGTTAAGTCACCATATGTGCGGATTGTCAAGTGAGGAAGATCCAGTAAACACTCTTGGAGTTATGGGTTTAAAAGTTAAGCTACATTTTTCTATATAAATACCGGGCAACAGGGTACATGTATACAGTGCATTGTACAGCTCCAGACTCATTCGGAGGTATGAGATTTATTCAGTGAACTGAACAAGATGCAGTCCAGACAGTCCACATAAAAAGCAGCAACCCCAGCCAGACAATATCTCACACACTTGTACTGCCGTCAACGTCTTGATGAATGGCAAGGTGCTGTTTGCGTATTATTAACATGAACTGTGCGTACTACCGAGCAGGGGAGTCTGTCACCGTGCTAGGCGTCGTACTTGATTGCATATCAGCATGGGGATGGGTCTGCTTGATTAGTCTGCTGGCAAGTCTACCGGCAATGCCGCAGAGTGATTGGATTAAAGACACACGCTCAACATTTGGGTTTCTCCTCTTCTGTTTCTCCCATTGCAGCGGATAACCAAATTACAGTTTTATTAAATGTCTATTTGAAAAGGGTCAGTTTCACAAATGAAGCAAAACTAGATGTATTTATTGTGAGAACATGCTCTGGACCTCATTTTAGGATTTCATTTTTGGGCAATAGAGTATACAGACCTGAGACTTTATTTTGGGTCAAGATTGTCTGTGAAGAAGCAATCACATGTACATTTGTATTTGCTTCTGCCACTTTGTAATGCACCATTCATCATTTTGTGCAGGACTTCTGTTCACAGACACCATGTGTGTGTAAGCTTTTTTTTTGGGGGGGGGGCGTGTCCTTGCCAGTTGATATCAGTCCCTGGTTAATCCAAGGCTAGAGACAAGCTGTCAGT
Organism: Pycnopodia helianthoides; assembly: GCA_032158295.1. NCBI lineage: Eukaryota > Metazoa > Echinodermata > Asteroidea > Forcipulatida > Asteriidae > Pycnopodia > Pycnopodia helianthoides. The sequence goes on along the minus strand of CM063243.1, from coordinate 2,567,548 downwards.
CCCTTGGAATAATAATCACATTGAGCCAAGTGTTCATTCATGGTTCACTGAGGTGCGATCTAGATTGATGTATTGGGCATGCTGGGAAAAGTCATCAGAATGAGATGTGGACATGATGTCCATCATGCGTAGGCCTAGCATCATGTAGCTACTGTACATATGCCATGGTGTCATTAACTTGCAACATCTAGATACTGATACATGTACTATCCATACAGGTTAACATGCAGACTTGTAACATGAACAATCTCATCTGGACTCAATAGAGCTGCTTAAGGCAGGGTGTACTTTTGGTAATTAGCTCCACAAGTTATTGACCATCAAAACGTACTTGGTAAAGTGCACTGGAGAGCTGTTGATATTATAATACATTTATAATTGTAATACAGATGTTATAATTGTAATAATTGTTAAGCAATATCTTTCAGCTCAGCAGCTCAATGATTTTGGGCCCACAGTCTGCCGTGGGTTCATTTTCAGCTTTGGGGATCTGGGACACCTTCACACAAAGTACATGTATGCAATAACTTTAAAGTGCGTTGTATACTTAGGGCCATGTCACACAGGGCAATTTACAGGCAACCAGTTCCAGGCAATCTCCATCACGAAAAAACAACACATTTTAATTGCAACATAAATTTCTTGGAGCTGTTCCGTAGAAAAATAATTTGTGTACTACTGGAGTGCTCCTTTTTGCATGCAGTGCAGTTGGTTAATTTCAAATTGCCTGTAAAAATTGCCCTGTCCGACGAGGCCTTTACTAGTAAAAACAACCGCTCTATGGTAAAACATATGGACTTTCTGGTCTGCATGCAGTAAAACCTGTGGTTTAGCATGTCTAGAGCAGAATGTATTGACATTGTTGCCGTGATGTACAAATGTGTATACTTAAATGTATAAAACATACATGAATTGTACAATGCATGACAATTTTATATGCATAGTATTATATCAACCTGTTAAAGTTTGATTTTGATTTGATTGAGCTTAAGTTTTTGAGAACATTATAAATTTGAAACAGACACATTCATGTAGACTATACATGTATAGTATGTAATGTACATACTACATGTGTGCAATCTGTGTACAACTGTCAGGCTTATTATGTTTGCACACTGTCTCCATCATCAACATGACTGATAAATTCTCCCGTGTACAAAACACTCGGCATACTGTACAAGCAAACACTTCATGTACACAGCACACAGACATATGGACAGCACTTCTTGAAAATGAAAGCATCCGATTCACACAGGTGTCCATACGGACGTTTCAATGGTACAGCACTACTGCTCAAAACACATTAATTTAGAAAACACTAATCAACGCACTTAGCGGTTTGTACCCTGCTGTGAAACAAAGGCAACCCAGCGCATTCTGTGCACACATGTACACTTCCAGGTAGCCCACTTCCTGTGTATTACTAAGTACAAGAGTGAATGAAATGAAAAGGTGAATGTCCTCATGAATTATTCATGAAGCTGAGTCACGGGCCCCACCTAGGCGGATTCCCTCAAAGAATGATGCGATCAATAATAACGCATCCTTCTGGGCGAGTTGAGTTGATGAGAACTGGACCAGACCTGATGAAGATTCAGAGCACTGCCAGTTTATTCCAAAAATATCTGAATAATGTCACACATTTCATCTGTTCGCTTCTTGAAAGAAAAATCCTCAGAACAAAATTCAAAGTAGCCTTCATGTGTCCATGACGATTCGTTTTGTAGAAATTCCAGTTTGTTTACTGTGTACATACACAGTCTGTACATGTTCACCTTCTGTTGTAGGCCACTCTTTTTATAAACACTGTAAAATAGTTATGAATATTTTTGTTTATTATCTATTTATTAGTTTATTTCTTTTTTGTTTAAATCTATTTGTTGTCTCTTTTTTAAATATTTATTTATCTGTGTCTTTCTTTCTTTCTTTCTTGATTTCAAAATGGTGAGAAAAGGAAAGAAACTGATAAAATAGAACTCATTCTATGAAATCGAGAGGAAATCTTTGCTATAATCATCGACAATGTTACGCTGATTGACTACAGTACATGTGAATGCAAAAAGCAGTTTGCTCTTTCGCCAGGTGTCGTGTCGTACTTACACAAAATGCCTATACTGTGCAATGCAAAGTGTTTAATACCATGGTCAATCAGAGTGCACCTCAAAATATCATCACTCCATAAATGATTAATGTTCACCTTGGCATTCCCTTGATATGCTGGTACACAATATTGTACACAATAGCGTTGTCCTTCAAACTAATTTTTTTTCTATATTTTGTTTAATGAGATATCACCTAACTCACAAGGTCAGACGGCCACTTCAAGTTGAGGGTTACACTTAACTGATTTGGGCTGCAAACCCAAATCAACTGTCACCAGAGGCTCGTTGCCACCTACACAATGTACAAACATGTACTCCTGAGGCTAAAACAGGGTTACCCCCTTCACAGTCCGTAAGGATGTAGGCTTGGGTATCATCCACTATGGAGCCTGGCTGGTAGAGCAGAATGACTACCCTCCCAACTTTTTTACGGAACCCCCCCCCCCAAAAAAAAAAAAAAAAAACACACATGGAACACACAGATCTGAAAAGCTACGGTTTGTAAATGAATCCATAGATTTCCTGTCAATATTTTTTGAAATCATAATGTTATGAACATCAGCATTTTACAAAAGGTTGACAGTTCACAGGCACATTACAAACATGTTTGCACTGTGTGTACATTGTACACCATGTACAATGTACGATGTAGCGGGGCTTGAAATAACCACTGGACCACTGGCCAGAGTCCAGTAACTTCAGCATTGGACCGGTAACCCAACAACTAAACAGTCTAGTGCCTTACAAACACATGTACTTTTAAGAAGTTTACTAAAGTACATTGTACACTTCCGCTTTTTGATTTCGAACCTCTTGCTACAAGTGATGCAAATATGAAGAAAAAACCTCAGATAGAAATGGTTGCAGTTTTGTTCAAATACTTCTGGTGCAGTAAAAAAAGTTCTGCAATGCCAGACCGGTCGTCTGGTGGAGATTTGATTAAGTTATCATCCAAGCCCTTTTGTACACACAGATCAAAAGAGTTATTAATATTTACAGACAATGCACACACATGCGAGTATTTAATTCCTTAAGCAAATTATCCATTATATAACTTATTAAAACACAATTAATATTGAAATTATAAAAGCAGGTCACAGTCACCCCTCCATGTGCCACAACTGAGCACCCCCCCCCCATATCCTTGCTTTAGAAATACAGACAGACTCGCAACCTACCATGACAAGTCAGGCCACTGCATGCAGCACCTGTGCTGAGTGAAGGTTAGCCCCACTACCGTGCACACCGCTTTTGTTTTTCTTTCAAAAGTCACCGACTTCCACTGTAGACAAACTTAAAAAGCTACCCTACAGTGCACACATGTGTACATTAAGTTACTGACGCTATGGTCTTTGAGTGTTTGCTTAACCAATCTGGGCATGGGTACAGTTCCTTCATGTCTATTTGCACAGTGGCAGGGAGCTGTTATTCTTTGAGAGAGGGCAGAAGTTTTTGGCTAATGACACCGAGGTGTCAAAATGATTTGCATTTCGGAAAATATATTGAAGCAAGATGAGAACAAGTTGGTTATGTACATTGACACTTTGACACACATAAGTAAACTGTACTAAAGGTAGGGTCATAGATTGTTTTTTTGACAACGTAATGGTGATTTATATAGGCGAAATTACAACGAAAGATATAAAAGTCACATGTGAAAGTTTCAGCTGAATACATTGCTGAGAAAACAGCAAAAAAACTGTCACGGTAATATCACACAAACGTCGAATCCATCCACGTTTAACAGTGAGGTGACAGCGGGTACCAAACACATCTCTGGCCGCAGCATTCGCGAACGGACACCAACCCTCAGAAAGCTAAGAAACGATTCATGCAAGAATCGTTTCTGAAGGACAAAGGGCAAGGCAATAATGGTCAAGTGTCTTCCTTACGGACACAAGTGCAAGACCAGGTCTCGAACCCACACTGCTGGCTGGAAACACAAGAGCTTGAGTTCAATGTGCTAAACCTGCATAGTACTTTGTAGGCCTGTGACACAAGAGCATTCTTCCAAAGCAGGGGTAGCCATTTTCCCGGGAATTTGCCGGGGTTAGAAATTCAAATGTGAAAAGGTAAACCAGATCTCCCAGGAATTTCCCCTGAAATTCTTCTAGTTGAAAAGGGCATTTGTGTCCTTGATCAATATTTTTAATGTTAAAAATCCTATGGGGTGCAATGTTCCATGAAAGCTGACATGTCTGAATGACAGCACTATCCCTCTAAACACAGGTAGAGAAAGGCCATGCTTTAGCAACGTGAACCTTTGTTCACCTTCCCCATCACAGAAACCTCTTCAATCTGTTTTGCATTCTTCTTTTTTCTCCGCCATGACAGGGCCTCAACCCCCATACTCCATTCCCTCATTTCCCAGATGGGCAGGAGATATTGAGAATGTCAAGAATGCATTAGGGATGGGAAGCTCAGTAAATTCTTAAGATATTTCCAGCTGAATGATTGCACTTGATATGAAAGTGCACTGGTGTCACGAAGCATAGACAGAGCAACAGTAAAATACTTAGTATACATGCATAGAGAACATTGTAGGCTTCATGTAATCATGTATTGTACATTGTACATGTAGGTCAATGGCACTTGTGTTCTGCACATGCACATGTACCAACAGACCAAGATCAAGTGCAGGTCTTTTAAAGATGTGTACAAGTATGCTGCTTGATACTCATTATTAATGGTTCAATCAAACTTTCACGTAAATGAAAGTTAAGTTGTGAATATACTGTACACTAAGTGCATTTGAGTAGCTTCCCTTAAGTCAGCCTTAGGTCTTGCCTGTCATTCAAGTAGCTCATGATGATGTCAAGCTGGTGGTGGCTCACCTGAGTCAGCCACGTTTACCCTGCTCATAAAGCCATCCCTGGGTTTCCTTTTTTTTCATTTGAGTACCTCATGGTGTAATACTGGTGGCTCACCTGAGTAAGACACCTCTTCCCTGCTCATAAAGCCATCCGTGGGTTTCCCTTTTTTTCGTTCAAACACATGTAGCTGAAGATTTCCTGCTAGTGGTTCACAAGAGCCAGCCACCTCTACCCTGCTCAAAAAGCCAACACAGGTCTCCCTGTTTCATTCCAGTAGCTTATGATACAACTCTGTTTGCTCACCCGGGCCGAGTCAGCCACCTCTGCCATGATTGTAAAACCATCCCAGGGTCTCCCTGTCTTCTTTGAGTACATTGTACTTTATGGTGTCATGCTGCCAGTGGCTCACCCGAGTCACCCACCACTAGCCTGCTTGTGAAATAGTGTAGGGTATACAGTGGCGGCAGACCTGACGTTAGTTTATAAATGCATAAAAGATGGGACGTGCAGCGCTGTTAAAAATATTTATTGTAAAAATATCTTTTAACTTGCACTTTAAGAACAGTAGGTACTCATAAATGCTTAATTTAAGAACGAATTTTGGTGAACATTATATTTAAAGGTGAATATTGACCGTTGATATATATCTGCTGTCCCACACGACTCAAACGAGAAGGCGAATGGTCACTCGTTTAGCTCTCGTTGGAATGTCTAGTCTCACTAAGTGACTTGTATGAAGCTTGGAGAAGCTATATTCATTGTACTTGAACACACCCAGACAAGTCCATTTTACCTCAAGATGCATACATTACACATACATGTACATGTGTCCTCACCTATACACAAGTTTTCTAAACTGCCGTCACGTTTAAGAACAAAATTCGACTCAATCTTTGCAACAAGAACTTTACAACGATAGGTTCCAGCAGTCTCTCTTTGAAGAAATTTAACATGATCGTGGACTTTGGTTATTTAACTGGTATCCACAGGCTTCTGAAGCCAACTAAACCTCAAAGAAAGCACCTTCCTCAAAGCTTGGGGAGGGGGTAAAGGGAGGCAACACTATTCAATCATTCGGTCCATTTCATTGACATTCTTTTTCATTTTGCTCTACATGTTTAGATCACATGCAGATAGCAACAAATGTTCAACAAAATGGCAATGCAGTTTCCATGCATCATTTTTAAAGTAAACATGCCAGACATGTCTATACGCAAATGTATTCTGTCAGTGTCATACCAACTGTTTACAGTATGCATGTAAAGGGCGCCAGCACATTGAAAGACAAACAAATAGATTGAATAAACCTTCAACATTTCATAAGAACAATTTAAAATAATGTAAGGCAGTTTTCCTCTCAGTAAAGGCACCTCTACAAGCAAAATGTGTACTTTTCAAGGGACACTAAGTCAATGACCAGGGAGGGGCATGGAGGCAATTGCCTCATCTGCCTCTGTGAAGTACATGTATCAGGCCTGAGATAGGATACAATACATTACAGCAGAAATGGGGCTTACCAAAGCCAACTCTCCAGAGAGTACTCAAATAAAGCCACAGTGTAAATCAAATCTTTGACACACTAATGGCCCCCATAAAAAAAACTGTCTCAAGTTATTGCACATATAATGTCAACTTGTGTTTTATGTCTGTACTCTGCTGACATTGTGCTGATGTTTTCACAAGGGTACCATGTTTCTGTATTTGTCTGTTCTGTAAACACTCAGACCTCTGGTGATTAATTTCACTTTAAAGCATGTGTACATCATTGGTAATTGTCAAATACCAGTATCCACACTTTGTGTAACCCAACATATCCATGAAATAACAAACCTGTGAAAATTTAAACTCAATCGGTCATCAAAGTCACAAGAAAACAGAAAACACCTTTTAATGCTCTTTGATTATTTCACCCTTTTGTTTGGTGCCGTTTTAACTTGTACAGAACCTTGAATCCAGTCATGAATGTAAGGCGCTTTATAAGCATACATGTAATTTGTTACAATTATTATATTATTATGACTTGTGTTCTCTTTAATGTCTTACTGATGCTGAGAGTGAAGCAGCACTACAGTGCGTTTTGTATTAATATACACATTGTGCTGTTGACAGCCCACATTTCCCGATGTACAGTAGTATAGTGTACTGTGCATCATGTTGTTGAGTGACAACTGGATATCATTTATGAGCTCAAGAGGAAAAGGAAGGGTTATGGAAGTGACCCAGAACATCTACATGTACCCTGGGAATGGGAATCAGCGCTGTAGTCTGCAACCACGATAGTCCGAGACCAAACCGAAAAGAAGAAAAAAACGGTCTCGATACCAGTCTTTAGACTGAGGACCTTTTTAAGACCAGCTTTAGCTTCGCTTCCGCTAAGGCTCTGTCTACCTGTTTGAGCTCAGCACTAAAGGTGCACGTTTGCAGAATTATTGAGAGAGCCAAAGCCAGAGCTGAAGCCACAGCAATGTTTTTGAAAAGGGTTTGAGACCGTCTCAAGACCTACATGTACATGTACATGAACAAAAAAAATGTGCAACACAGCTGGAAACTTCCTGTTGCTGCCAATGAGTTGGGCATCAAACCAAACCAATCCCAAAAACTATCTTTGCCCTCAGGGTACCCATAAGTACATACTCATGAGTGAAGTGAAACAATTATAGCTTCGTGTAAGTGTCTTGCTCAAGAAAGATACAAGAGTCATGACTGGGATTCGAACCCACACCCAGATGAATTGGCCACCAGAACTTGAGTCCGGTGCACTAGACTGCTCAGCCATGACACGCTGGGAGAGATTACTCATGAGGTTTATTGCTTTATTAAGACTAAGGAAGTGTCCCGGCTGAGTGATCTACTGCACCAGACTCAAGTTCCGGTGTTCCGAACAGCAGAGTTGTGGGTTCGAGTCCAGTTCATGACACTTGTGTCCTTGTGCAAGACACCATTATTGCTTCATCAAAGCTGCTTGTCCAGCGTGTCGCAATGCACGAAAAAGAAACCAGTTCACTTATCGTTAAGAGAAGGGGTTTGCCCCCGTGCTCCCTGGCACAGTTGGTGTGATACTCAATACTGAATTGATCTACATTGTACATATGTACCCAACCTGAACCGGATCCAGAGTCAGAACCAGATCCAGAACCAGATCAACCAGAACCAGAACCAGAACTTGAATCTAATTTCCCGACTAAAACCAAAGTAGAGGCTGGAGGAGATTGCACTGTGCATCCCTGCACTACCCTTGAAAATGTACAAGAAAATTCCATCCACAATGTACACATCCAGCATATCGTATTTAATCCCAACATGTGTACGACTATGTACGCCACCCTTTAAAATGCAACTGTACATTTTTTCCAATGCTGTACATTGTAAAATGGAAGGTGTTTGCCATTACTCACACCAGATTATGTTTCGTCTCGGGAATTATTCACATTTTTGCCAGAAGCACTTGAGGTCTAATGTGTCATGTCACTCAGTGGTTTCCAGACATCATTAAAAACTATGATTAAACCCAAACCAGCATGAGTAATACAAGATGTACAAGCTTCACCCCCACCCCCCCCCACTATATCTGATATACCACAGGCATTGCACATTCCAAGGAAGAAAACACCATGTACTGTAAAAAGCAACCACCAACTGTCATGAACAACAAGTGTGCAATTCCTTACAGGCATTTACCGCACATCATGTCTGGAATTACACAGAGGCCATGGCCTCTGTTGCCCCAGTCTTGGCCGTGGTACCCCCCCCCCCTCAAAAGTTTTCAATTTCAACTATTTTTTGTGTTATTTACCAACTTCTGTGCCAGCTACTTCATTGCGACCATAAATGTAGCAGGAAATGCTCAGATTGAACCTTGGAGAGCTAAACAGTAACCCTGAGGCCTAAACGCCGGGGATCTACACTGTAGGCATGCTCCAGAACTCACACCCTTGAGACTTTGTGCTTGCACATCCCACAAAAATGTGCTGCCAATTTCTGGTCATCTGCCAATTTAAAGTGTTTCTGGAATGGGAAGAGTTGCTCTTTAAGCCAAGCACACTTCTGAATGATCATTGGTAGTATTGAGCAATCACCTAAAATGCCTACTCATACCATACTTGTATACTGAAGTATTTTTGTAAACCCCTGACTATCTCTTTAAACCTGCTGTAGTCTGTACACAATATCACTTTATCAGGACAAAAAAAGGCACATGCTGTTTATGGTGAATTTTATGACACATCCTCTCCAATGTATTTTCTGCACTCCATTGAAGACCTACTTTTTTGTATGACTTGAAAACATCTCTGGAATGTGATTGAAAAACACAAATCATTGACACATGAATAGTTGTAAAAATACAACGTTAACGTTAACGGAGTCATAATGTTGAAAGAATCTTGCATACCAAATACACATGTACTCGTACACTCTACACTGCTCATGTAGTACAAGTACATATAAACATATTTTTATGTAAATATTTGTGTAAATGTGTGTAACAAAATTACTTAACCATGTACATGTACACGCATGTACATGTACAGTACATGTACCCGTATCGTATACATGTAATGAAATGTTTCTATACGTGTACATTTTTGTATGTATTTTACATGTGTATTTGTTCACATTTTACACTAACATTGTAAATTATTATATTTTGAAAAATGTTGATACGAACCACTCCCCCACAAAATCTTAAGTAGGGCTGCATTAATAGTTGAATGCAACTGACACACTTGATGCAAGAACTTGTTCGCACGTTTTCAATGAGTTTTACTCAAACTTACTGCAGTTCAAAGTAAGTTTGATAATGCACGCAACAAATAGTCCCAGCCCTGAAGAAGTAGCCGGGGGCGTGTGCAAAAAACTATGCCCTGCTAGTCGGGAAAATAGCAAGGACTTGGCCCAGATTGTACAATTTGTCGCCCTGCCCTACCTGGGACAATTAGCAGGGACTTGGCCAGGGCTAGGGATCAAGCAGGGGTTGTAAAATGAAGCACTTACTGCATGCAGGTGCATAGCCAGGGATGTGCAAAAAGTTACCAGCCAAAACACCATCTCACATGTACTATCTGTGGCTGGTATTCTGCTTATTTTTGCTCAGTTTTAAGCAATATTTTATGCTTAGGCAGCTCTACTGTATGAAATTGGGCCATGGACTGTCACGCCGGGCCAATTTTACATCCCCAGCCATGCCCTCTCCCCCCCCCCCCCCTCCCTCCCCGCTAGTCCCAGGTCCCACGGGCTGGTACTACAATTGATATGTGCATAACTGTTGGATAAAAACTGGAAAAGCCATGGAAATGGCTACACAACAAATCAATTACAATACATGGTAAACCTCCATATGGACTTGGCAGTGACTGCATTCACCAGTGTCTATTTATGAATCATCCTGCGTATACATGAAGATTAGTATACTGTTAGGGGACACACCTCAACGGCTTGCTCACAGTACACTACACTACATGAGGCAAAACAGGAAGACTGAGTTCTAAAAGGAGCGTACAACTCTTGCCACCCTGTGGTGAACCAATTGCTCCTTGAAAGATGTGACATTCTTGATTGAAGTTCTCACTGTCTGCAAAATGCTTTCCCTTCAAATTTTTTTTTAAATGTCCTTTGTTAGCTTTCGATAGATGCTATTGTGTTGACTCTGATCAGTTAAGAATAACATATTGTATTGGGAGCATACTGTGCCATCAAAAGAAATAGAAATGAGAAGAGTTTGTCAGTGGACCTCCTGAGCAGTGTACAGAAAGAATGTTGCCCTCCGATCCCTCTAATCAACTCCCCTGCCTCCTTACTTGCTTCTGTTGCTTGTTGTACAAATGTACATGTGTACATGTCTGTCCTATCTTAAGATGTTGCAATGTCTAGATTTCAAACTGTAATTTAGCGTTGTTCGACCTGATGTCTGGATCTTTAGGTAATAACTTAAATTCGCCTTCAATTTCAAAAACTAATTCATCTCACTGATGATATTCGTCATAATGCGTCTAATGTGTTTTTCCAGTATATCTTTGAGTTTCTACTCACAAAGATTGGAGACACGGATATATTTTATGGGATGGTTCAATTCAAGTGTTGTTTGACAAGAACGATTGTTTTGCCAGAGAGGACAGAGTGGTTTGAAATCTTTCACAACTCTTGAGGTTATTGGTTTTTCTTTGCCAGCTTCCATTATCTTTTAGTGTCAAACTGCCTCGGATAAACATGAGTTTTGAAAAGTAGAGTAGTAGTCTCAGATTTAAATGAATTTACTACAACACCAAATTTGTTGGTTAATTTTCAAGTAGGCCTGATGCATGTAGAAACTTTATTACTAATTGTGAGTCAATCTTCGCTGAGGCTATATTTTCTTCTTTTTCCTCTTCCATTATCTTTTAGTGTCAAACTGCCTCGGATAATATGAGTTTTGAAAATACCAGGCCTGAGAATAACATTCTCAGTTTTAAAAACACCTGATATAAATTAATTTACTGTAAACCAACTTTGCTGGTAATTTGCAGTTAGGCCTAACACATACTGTTAAATGTATGTTGTGAGTCAACCTTTGTTTCATGACAAAACTCACTAAAATGTGCATGGGCCCATGACCCACTCCTCAACAGTGACCCCATGGGGTCATACAAAGCAAGGACCTTGAACAGGAGGGACACAGATGGGCACCTTTACATTGTTATTGTTGTGTTCCAGCCTTTCAGCTGGGGATTCATTCTCCTTTGTTAGAAGACTCTTCCATCTGCAGTCAGGCAGGAAGTTACCTGTTGACAGCCTGGGAAACCACAAGGTTCCCAGGGATTGACCAACAATGGTTGAACAGGGTTTCTGCCCACAGCGGTTGGTGCCCAGGGAAACCCCCCCCCCCCCCCCAGGATTCCCCCAACCACCACCATGACCACTTCCAGAATTTTCTCTGTTTCCGACCACCACGCATTTTTCCAAATTTTTAAATTAAATTTGCAATTTCCTTTCAAAGGTTTCCAACAAAATGTAAAATCGCGTATTTACCAGTAAAAAAAGTGGTATCCATCCAAAGCCATAAATGTTAAGTACTTCTTTGGTGTGAGTCTATCTTTATGCTCTACCGTGTAACTGATCCATCTCGCAATGGTTTCCAGGGAAACATTTTTCCCCCCACTCAAGAAATCCTGGGCACAACCCTAGTTTTTGGTTCCTGTGCAATATGCTTATTGTTAAGCGCGGACTTTTGTGCAAAGAGCTGCAAGCGCCGATTTTTTTCCGCTAACAGTAAGCAGAGCCATGGAATTGGGCACAGCTTGTACATGAGGGAAACCCACGCATCTCAATGCTGGGTACAAAGTGAGCTTTTTAAGCTGCTGATTTTAGGCGGTACCCTCGGTGTTATGTGGTTGCTAGGCCTCAGTCCAGTCCAGTGAGGAAACAGGTTCATTTTCATTTGTTTCGTTAGCAACAAACACAAACGTAATCTAACCTAATCAATGAGTCAAAAGTGAAAGAGAAAAAAATATATACTTCCCTCAATGTTTATCAGGAAGTGCTCATAATTTATACAATGTAGCATCATGCCATATTGCTCTGTGTGCACATGTAACAATTACATGACATCATTTACATACAGACAACACACATCATGCATCAGTGGAGCACAATTATCTACAATTGAGGAATCCGATATTATGGCTCTGCCTACAATACTTGAGCCCAATGTCATGGCTCTGCTTTACTACATGTACATGTAGCACAGAATTCTGATTTAAGATTTCACCAGTTTCCACTTAAAGTGTTACAATCCCCAATAAATGTCTGTGTACATGTACGTAAGCAATTGCCTTGCCAACTTGTAAAATATTCTTGACCGTTAAGCGTGGATGTTTCTTTACCCAACAGTGCTCATTACTTTATTTTAGCAAGATCAGGCTTGGAATTGCATGGAGGCCATGGCGGCCGTTGCTCACTGCTCTTGGCCTACATGTAGGTTCCCCTTTGAAAAGTTTCCATTAGTCTTTAAAAGATTTTCCAATGGAAGTGCCTTTTGCCAAATGAAAATGGCCTTGCCCTCTCTAAGACGAAATGCCAGCGCCTATTAAACACTTGTCCTTGCAAGTAGAAATTCAGTTTTTGAAAAAATAATGTTGAAAGCTGTGAAGAAGTTAACGGCAAACCCTGAACATATTCCCAACCAATACAGGACCCATTTAAACAGTGCCGAGCAATGCTCTGTATACATGGGGAGGCCCAAAGTGGCTGCAAGATTTGACCTACATGTACTTGTTTGTACAGTATGTACATGTATAATATGTACTTCCTCCCACGCAAAAGTCAAGGTCAGCCTGGGCTCAATTGACATTTTCCAATATTTCCCACTGATGTTAATAATAGTATCCATCTACATACATGTACATCACATTATACAGAAAACAAAATTTTCGTTTTACATACATGCAGTACACATGTACAGTACGTGTTTTTTTCCAGACATTTTTTACCTTAAAGGGTGTGTACGACATTGGTAAGATTGAAAATATAAATGTTCACAGATTTGCACATAACTTAGTATAAAGATGGTCATGGTTGTAAACTTCCCTAGTTCTAAGTAGTTTTGCTTGAAATGCTTGTTTTTAGGAAATTAGTAAAACAATTAGTTCTTATCGTGCATGTTTTAAAAACAGTGAAAACATATTTAAAAATTCTTCACTGTTTTCTCGTGACACCGAAGACCGATTGAGCTAAAACATTTCACAGGTTTATTATTTCATGTAGGCCTATATGTTGGGTCACATAAAGTGCGGATACTACATGTATTCTTTGAAAATTATCAATGTTGTACATCATGTGCTTTAAAGACTGCCAAACAAAACATCCACATGCCATGTCTTGGCATATCGGTGATGATACAGAAATGAAGGGCTGCTCATCAAGGGTAAGAAACCAATGTTAACAGCTTACAATGTTAAAACAGTTACTGACAGTTGCAAGCCTGTCAGTTGTCATCAAGTCATTCGAGATGAAGTGTTACACACTGTGATCACCCAGCGCCAAAGGCTTAATCTGTGATATATTCACTGAGTGTCAATCGACTGCATATGGCAATATTATTGACATATTGTATTGAAGGCAGCATCTGTACGCTGATCTGTGATCATGTACATGTACATTATGCGCCAGATGTTGTAGAACTCACTAATTAAGTGTTTGGCCTAGCTGGTGTAAAATAGAATCAATATGTGACCTACATGTACTCCTAACACTGAGAGAATAAGGCAAAACTACATTTTGTCACTTACATATGAAACTGTGTACAATGTACATGTACAGTAGGTAACGGACCAAGATTGACAATGTATGATTACGTTGTTTACATCAGTATGTATATTTTATAATACATTTATTAACCCTCCTACTGTCTGACTTATTCAATATCATCTGCTGTGGTTTTGAATGATACACTATGACAGCTTCTAATACAATATCGTGGTGAACAAGTATACAATCAACCCTCCCACTATCTGACCCTTCAAAGTCATTGTCCAAGTTATGGCTTCCACAGTGGCTATGGCCGAATTGCTGAAAAGGCCTATATTCTACCAATGTTGTCATTGCAGCCAACAGCCAAAGCCAAAGCAGCTTGATTTGGACAAGGTCAGCTACATTTCTTTTCTGGTTTTAGAATCCATGGAACTCATCCATCTGCTGATACAATGGTACAAAATCTCAAAAGGAAGAAAACGTACATGTATCATTCAATACCAGAATATAAAATATTTGGCCACACTGTCTTACCAGATAAAAGGCTTTGATGTTTTTCAGCAAGGTATCCAAATTCTGGATTCTCAGGTTGACCTCTCCATTGACCACCCGGTTGACCTTCAGTGCATTAGGTCGCGGGTCACTGAATACAAAGAAAACAATGTAACAAGTTAAACTCACAATCATTATATTATTACATTTGTAGTAAACACATTTGTATCATTCATTGTTGTGCACATCATACATGTACATGTTTTTTGCTTATTTCAACAAAACACACTCTGTATTTCTACGCAATGGTTATTTTCAGGTACGAGGACACTAGATGGCAGCAGACTCACCAGTTAAATCCATTGTTCCTGGAAGACTGCACATGCTCAGAACAATGGAAACATTTGAATATTACCTGGTAAGTCTGCTGCCAACAGAATGTAGCGCTCAATAGTCTCCCATTGCCTACAGTATACATTGTACACAATTTGGTTTCTTTTAAAAGAAAGCCTAAACAAAAGCCACCAATTTCCTTTTAATCAATCAACGATTTTCTTTGAGAGATGCCCTTTAGAACAAAATTTCCCTTGTCCCTCAGGGTTGGCCCCATGTGCAAAAGCATAGCTATAGTGGACCGTGGTTGGCAATTATGTATTGTTTTTTCACCTCAGAACAACTTTTATTAAAATTGTATAAAGATAATATTAATAATGCCCAAGATTGCACAGTAGGACTTTTAAAACCAATATATAAAGGCCAAGTAAACAAATTTCTGAAGACCTTGTTTCAATTCAGTATGCCAAACAGAGAACCCTGCAAGGGTGAATTTCAAGACATGTCGGACCTTTATTTCTGAAGGATTCAATTTTTGATTAAATATTGTATTAATCAAATGTTTTCCTGTACTCAATTCAAACCATCACCTGATATCTAACTATATATAACCTTTTAGTATTGAAGTCATGCAAACAAATTAATCACTGAGTAGGTTGACCCATTAACCACTTCCATCCACAAAATTATTGATAACCCTGGTCCCCCTTGTTCCTCTCAGATTAACTTCAAATTCATGAACGATAAAAACCCTGAATGCAATCTGTCATACGCGTACTGTGTCCCACACAAGTCCATCGTCTGCCAACAATTATTAATTACTCAAGAATCTCTTTATCATTATTGATCCCGTTCCCGCCTTCCTTCAATACCAGATTCTTGTCGGTTGCCTAGAGACGACACCTCCGCGTTAGCGATTTGGGCGTGGACCATCTCTTAGCGTAGCCTTTGCGGCATTGTTGGTTGCTAGTCAGTGTGCAAACATTACATTGAGCTTGGCATACTTATGCATCGTAAAAGTATAAAGATACACTGGCAAGAATCCCTGCCTGTGATTATTGCTCAGGTGTTTAAGATGTAAGACAAACACTAAGTGTTGTTGACATGCAAAGAAGGAAACCTAAACATAAGACTTCTTGCCAATGAAAAAAAAAACAATAGAGGATCGTGAGATAATCCTAGTTACAATTAGACTCTAGTAATCAACCCAGCAGTAAGGTTTCCTGAACACCTGCTCTAAGAGTATGAAATTAAAGGTGTACATGTAGCACTTTTTTTGCAACCATACTTATTACATAATGTATTCAGTTGGAAATGAGAGCCCTTCAAGGATCTTTTGTCCAACACTTGGGGACATTTTGTGCTTTCGAGAATACCACAATCCAGCTCATAACCGTCAAGGGCTCCTCAAGGATTTGTTAAGGATCTGTTTAAATTGTTGACACAACAGGCCTGGTGCTTTGCATTTGGCAAGGGCACCAAGGTGTTTTCTCCTTGGTACAGGGCACCTCTATGAGGAAATTGTAAACTTCTACCGGAACATTTCAAGGGGCACCAAGGCAGCAGTGACCAGGAGCAACAGAGGCAATTGGAGTACTCAGGCCTGACACAAGTATCTGGCAGTTCAGTCTTTACAAGACAACTTTACAAGTATACAAATCACTGTGTCCATCTCGGCAATGTTTACAAAGCGTGTTTGAGTTTATCAGTATTTACTGTGTTACTCAGCATTCTTTATCTGTTTGGGCTACCAGGATGTTGTTGTACAGTTATCAGACCAGATTTTATGATCATTGGTATTCTACGTCATCCTTCTTACCTTACTCACAAAAGTCTTCCTGGAAATTGCTTTTTACTTACGTACATAAATTAACAATTATGCTTTACACCTGACATGCAATCGGTGAGCTTTACATTTCCATGCAAAACTGAACTTTCAAACAAAAATCAATCATGCAGATTGCGCTCGAACATTGTGAAACATAAACAAGCCGGGCCTCATGTCAGCAATTTGATGGCAACAGGATAGTTCTGCTGTTCGTAAAAGGAACATTGCGAACAGGCAAAGGATTTTATTAGACTGATTAGAAAATAAAACGCCTTTTCAAAGAAGACATAATTTCAGTTATAATATAAATAATTATCTGGATGTTTGTTTACTTTAAGAAGAAAAACACCCTGTAAATGCACTATTAGTTTTAGTATCACCCAAACATTGTTGTGTTCTATAATTAAGTGGACGAGTTTTCATACACAAAATTCCCAGACTGTTCTTTGGTATTGTGGAGGATCCAAGTCCTAAATTTCCAGGCCTGGTCTTGGCCTTGGTACCCCTTGAAAAGTTTTCCCAGCCATAAAGACTTTAAAGATTTTCCAGTGGAAGTGCCCTTTGCAAAAATGAAAATGGCCTTGCCCTCTTAAAGATAAAATTCCAAGCCTGAACATCTCCAAGAGCGTTTTTTCTCTTCAACTAACGACCAGTCACCAGATAAAGTCACCCAACCTTATGGAATGCAATCTTTGGGCACCTCCACCAAACTCAAAACCCAACATCAACAACTTGTTATTTCCTATTCATTTTCTCTCTCTAACAATTTGAGGACTGATACTTCACAGCTATGTAACAGAGGCAATTGCCTTCATGCCCCTGCCTGTCATGAGTACAGTACATGTAACAAAGGCAAATGCCTTCATGCCCCTGGTCATGAGGTAACAAGGCAATTGCCTTCATGCCCCTGCCTGTCATGCCCCTGCCTGGTCATGAGGTACAGTACATGTAACAGAGGCAAATGCCTTCATGCCCCTGGTCATGAGGTAACAGAGGCAATTGCCTTCATGCCCCTGGTCATTGCCTTACATGTAGTGCCCATTGAAATTTTCCAGTACAAATTTAATGCACATTTCTCTCAAAGAGGTGCCCTTTATCAAGGAAAACTGCCTTGCTCCTTAATACAAGAATGAGAAGTACAAACTACATGCACAGTGACATGTGTGCATAATGTATCCGGCCTGATGTGTATTATCTTGCACTATTCACCTCTATTGTATTGGGTTGCTTGTTTGACACAATATGTTATTGTTTGTTATTGTTTAAACACAAATATTGGCTAGACCTCATAACAAAAAAATGCGTTCAATTTCCCAAAATTTGTAGTCATGCATTGCGAAGCAAATCAATCATGCAACAATAAAATAGAGCAACTTTAAAAAGGTTTCTACAACTAAGAAAAGGACCTTTGTAGAAAAGGACTTTAAATAAACTCCAAGAGCTGGAACAAGAAATTCTAACATCATAGTACGGTTGATAAATAATAAATACCCACCCTTATAACAATATTAAAGGCAAGGTGTACATGTACTTTTGATAATTGTCAAAGACTATGTAGTATCGTCCCACTTTGTGTATCTCAACTTATGCACATAATAACGTCATGGAAGTTGCAAGAAAAATAATGAATAAAATAAACACCCTTGTTCTTGGAAAATGTGTATAGTTTCAAATGCCTGACTGAAGCCTTTCTCAGATTCAAATATTTCAGTGAGAAATTTCTTTCTCAAAAATGACATTACTTCAGAGGGAGTCGTTTCTCCCAATGTTTTATACTATCAGCAGCTCTCAGATGCTCCTCACCAAGTAAGTTTTTTATTGTATTTCTTGAGTAATTACCAACAGTATGCACTGTCTTCAACAGTAGCATCTGGTTACACAGATGTCTTTTAAATCTCAGGTTTCAGCTGCATGCTTAAATTTGTCTTGTAGATTACAAAGCGGAATGCTGGAACCGAAAATCAGCTATTTTTAAAGCAGATACATTTATACTTTGTTTAGTTGGCAGGTTGGTTTACAAAGAAAACAAAACAATCTTGTTAGTCCAATGTGAAAGTTGACAGATAACCTTGGAAAATACAAAACATTATTCCTCTTATTATTTTTAGAGATCTAACTGTTCTTGACAATATTGTGCAACACATGGATTCATGCCAAAACAATTCAAAAATCAAGACTACATAAAATCTGTGAATTTAACTAAATGTGAGAGTTGGTGCACTTCATGAAAAATAACAGCTGTTTTTTTATTCTTTTTCTCTTGCTTGTTTTTGTTTATGTTGACTACTACATCCCAGTACAACATGTTTGTGCATTGCAGTGTATTATTATAAGTTTGGCCATCATTTCCAACATTTTTAAAGGTCCTTCATGTACATGTACCTCATTATTCATACCAGCCTTTAACCCCCCCTGTCATACACTCTAGACCGTGAAAATGTTGGAAACTTTGGACTGTCCCTACCACAGGGTTCTACCCAGGCCATGCAACATATTATTATCTTCTCATACAAGTAGAACAATTTGAAACGAGCACCTCAGAATAACAATGTAAGGCACAATTAAATTTGGTTTTTTTTTCCCCCGCAGGTAAATTTCAAACATTTTGGTATTCTGATTTGCATAGATTGAGGAGTGAGGTCAAAGGTTACAAAGATGAGGTGACCAGTCACTTGAAACCCCCATCCAAATTTATGCGAGAAGAAAAGACAGACCTAATGATTTCTGCTTTGGTTTTTAGGACTGATGCTAGAGGTCACATCATATTTAAATCCAGTCAAACTTCTTGAATTTGAATGACACTAATTGCAGTTTGGCCCAGTGTTAGATTTCATGGACCCTAAATACGTACATGCCTGCATGGGAAGAACCCTGAATCAGAGACAACTTAAAAGGTATTACACAGGACTGGTAGAGCTGACAAAATTGTCGCTGACAGTGTTCATGTTTTGTGTGATTACTGATTGACAACCATACAACCATGTGTACATGAAATTTAGCAAACCTGTGAAAATTTGGGCTTAATCCATTGTGTGAAAGTCAAAAAAAATGGTGAAAAACCAATGCAAATCTTTCATTCAGCATGTAAACACTTTGTCCTTACTTTTGGTTGAAATTTTTAAGTTTTGCAGATACACTTTTCTCAATATGACTTCACTTTTGTAGGGAAAATATTTAAACAGAAAAGAAATGGTTGAATGAACTTTACAATCAGTCAGCTTTCAGACCAGAATTAAACAATAATGTTTTTATCCTTACCGATCCTGTGTAATACCTTTAATAAGATCATAACAATAGTAATAAAGACGGCCAACAATCAACAGGTTGGTTAGAACTGAGGAGGGAGATCAGTAGGTTGTACGCCTACCTGAAAAACAGCTTCCCTTTACCACCTCCTCGCAATCTGAACCAGAAAAATGACCACGGTCAGCTTTGGGCCATTCTAGGGGTGGGTGGGGGGAGAATTCTTACCCCTTCCTCTGGTACATGTAACTCAGTCAGCAAAGGGACACCCATTAACCCTAATGCACAAGCCAGGAATTTTGCTGCAGCATTCACTTTCATACATGTACATGTAGCATTGGTCTTTTGTGGCATTCCAGCCTGATAGGCCTATGTATTTAAGAGGCAATGGAAGCAATTGCATATGTGCCCCTGGCCATTGCCTTAATGCCCCTTGACAAATGTATTTTAAGTACAATTTGAGTTTCCCTCAAAGAGGTGCCCTTTACATCAGAAACATTTGCCTTGCCCAATTCTACAACAGCAAAGTATCAGGGCTCAGTATTGACGCTAAATTCATAAAACGTTACCATATTAAATTGGTCTACATGTGTAAACTAAATGGACAAATTTTTTGCAGGAAAACAACTGCCTGATCAGTGCTTTACACAGTTGTGAGTGAAAATTCCTGGCTTGCAACAACACCTTGAAGTAAAAATTGGGTCTCAGATGGTATTAGTAATTACAGGTGTGCAGCCCAGGCTCAATCGATGATGTGGGAGAAGGTTAAGAGGTTGAGGGTCATAGGGAGGGTCAAGGGTCAAGGAGCGGGAAGGGGTTGGGAAAATGGGAAGTTTCGGTGGAAATAACGGTTTTGGGGAGAAATGGAAAGAAGACTTCATTGGATGGTCAGGTTTAAACCCTCATGTTGACACTACATGTATGTACCCATAGTTTGTTAAGAATTAAATACGAGTACCTGTAACAAGAATTTAACATCCAAGTTAAGAGATAATTTATGGGGAAAGTTCCTCTAAAAAAGACTGTTATTAAGTGGTTCACCACTATTCCATTAGTTCTTGTTCAACATGTCCTTGGTCTACATGTGAAACAATCAGTAACAACGAGCAAAAAGGTCATGCAAAGAAGTCCGAGGAGCAATGATTTGATGATATCAAAAAACAAACTCAACACATTAGAGACAAAATTCAATCATTCTGGTACAGTCTATACTTGCAACTGACGAATGCATTTCAAAATTAAGTTTCCAAAAATGATGAAATATCGTGCGGAAGAATGAAACTGTTAGAAATGGAACAATCATAAATATTTTGACATTTGTACATTATTTATTATACCACGGACTTACATTTGGTTCATGACGTCATTCAAGAAGATGCCATCCACCAGGTCCATATAATCCAAACTTCCATCTTTAAACGTCGTCACCTAAAATTAAAATTCAATTTAAAGACAAAGTTCAGGATTGGTGATTTTGTGAAAATAATCATAAAATCTATTAATAGTGTTCATCCGAAAGCTCAATCAGGCCTAACAAAAACATACTGGAAAAAGAGGGTCGGTGGGTAGGAAAAACAAACCAATGATTTAGAAACAAGTTTACGTGCTCATCGAGAAATAAAGTAATAAAACAAAAATGGATATGAAGGGATTCTTACACTTTTATGCAATCGGGTTTGATAAAATTTTTTTAGTCTTGAATTCTTATTGTATTTTTGTAGGGAAACATGCAGTCGGTGAGGAAACCTTTTGAAAATTTTGAGCTTTATTTAGAGCCTGTTTTGTTTTTTTGGTTTTTTTTACAGTCAGCAGGTTTTTAGGGGTCAAGTTACAGGAAACTAAAAATATTGTATGTTAGGCCTAATGAGCATATCGTTATTAAGTTCACACCAGTACCGTCAGTAGGCACTGCTTGCAGCTAAATTCTGCACTAATGGCCCATATAAACACGGTTTAGGGGCACTGCAAGCAAATTTAGGCCCAGGTGACATTTTCAAAGGTTGGTTGTGGCTTGTTTACTGAATACTTGGCAAGGAGAATCGGTTTACTCTTCCCATCAGTTAATGACGATTCCCTTTTAAAAACTAAACTAAGTTGTTTTATTTCAATGAAATCTTTCCCTGCTTTGTGGAGGATTTAGACTTGGGACATGTACACGGAACACATGGACAATAGACAGTAAAAACTTTCTAGTCTACAAGAAACCAGAATATATAAATTGGAAAGACTACAAGTACATGTACTATGGATTAATAAGTTTGGGGATGGGGGGGGGTGGCAAACAAGGCCGAGACAAGGAGGCCATGTCACTCTTTGTAACTAAAAAAAGGCTTCTGTGCCAAGCCAAGATGTAGAGATGACGATGGAATGAATTGCGCATTGCATGCAGGCTCTCATTAAATTCTGAAGAGTGAAGTGCCTGTCTCAATGCCTTCATTTTTGTTTCCTTTCCTTGCAGTTACAGTTTCTATTGAATATTAATTATTTATATTTAAAAAAAATACACGTGAACTTACCCACACCACCAGTGGATGAGACATAAACTCCTCCAGTGCTGTTATTGAAGACATCTTTCTACGTCACGGTGGTATATTTCCTGGTCTCTTCAGTCGAAAATTTACATTTCAATGTCAAATATACATGGGCTTCTGAATTCCCCAACAAATTCCAAACTCGAACTCGACAGTCGACCATACAAATCCAAAACACCCCACACAGTCAGGGTGGCGGTGAAGCCCACTCCAGTTCGGCAGACATGCACCTTCTTCTTCGCCAGAAGAATGTCAAATTACACGGAGGAGATAGTCACGGGCAACACCATCGTGGTGTTTTATGTGCGAGCAGATTACCCTTCGATGAATCATAGGACTGGCTGGGTCGACTAGACACACAGGCCGCGGCAGCTGATGTTGTGACCGCCACCGTACCTAGGCTAACTCCACACAACACAAGGAATGACTAACCTTCCCGTCAAAATCAAACAGGTTTCTGCCACCAGAGTTCCACAAATTCCACCATTACTACTCCTTTTGAAAGATAAACATTTATGTGAGAAAATGTCTACTCCGCCCTATGCTGTCCAAACGGAATACATAATGTCCATAACTAAGAGCATTTTTTTAAAAGAAGAAAGTAATTCCACCACACCGTCCTTCACTTCGGTCTTACCGCGTATGTTAAATTTGTCTTGTAGGATAGTTAGCCGAAATTCAGCGGACGGACAACAAGTTGCATGGAACCCAGTCTCATTCGCACGTAAAAGTAATTGTCTTGAAAACACAGGAACTGTACTATTTATTTTCGAGGGCGCTCTTCACATTTTACAGTCCATAAAACGGCAATTTTAGAGGGCGCTATTCACATTTTGCAGTCAATAAGAACGGCCATCTGAATGATTTTTTTCCCTGATATTTGAAGGCCTTCTTTGCGTTACACTTTTGAATGTAAAACCAGAGAATTAAAACTACGTGTGAAATTAGGTTAGGCTTTAAACAATCTTAGAAAAAATATTGCAAACTTTTTGACAACAATCAGTTTGGAGTGAGAGAAAAGGTTCTGCCACCTGAAGGAGTAAACAGAATTGAAAACTGCCTTCGTTCAGAGCCAACAGTTTATTGCCTTCGTTATACATAATATACAGCGCCCTCCAGGATTATCAAGGATTGGGTGTTATCAATTTTTTTTAAATTCTCCCGAGTGATACTATAAATGCAGCTCGTCAAAATCGGATTATCAACAAGCTCGTGTAACCAGGAGGTCTACTGACTGATGGATTCTCCCATGTGCAGACCGATTTGCAGGTTCCCCTTGCTGATCGCGATATGTACTGCATATTATGTATAGCGTTCAAATCCCTTGCTGAGCTCAGTTGCAACGGCCGTTTTCGAAGGGCCTCGTTTTCGGCTTCAACTGAGGCCCGATCTGCCTATTTGTAGCCCCAAGGTAGGCCTACCAAAAGGTGCACGTTTTCAAAATGATTGAATGGCCTAAACCGGAGTCGTGATTTCGAAAAGTATGTTTGAGAAATAATGAGTAAATAGCCCCCCCCCTCCAACCTAATCATGCACAGCAAATCTACATACCGCCCCCATGGCCAAAGTTGGCAAGTCGCGTAGGCTACACAGTGCACGGTATGTTGCTTGAGGTGTTGCAGAGGCGTGAGTGATGCGAGCAAGATGACATACACCCCCACCCCCAATCGGATTCAAAACGCATAAGTGACGAAGATTTCGGCTCATTGCAACCCGGAAGACGGGACTAGTACAACTTAGAGGGTGAATTAAAAAAAACCCAAAACGTACACTTACTTATCCGAATAAAAAGCTTTCGAAAAGGCAAACAATAGCAAACCGAAGAGTTAATTTTTTTTTTAAATAATTGTTGTTTATTCAGATAAGAAAAACGCTTATAATGCGGGACAATTTGCTATTCCCCCAAGTTACATTAATTATGTGCGTCTGTGGGGGAGGGGAGGGGATGGGACCCCCCGGTTACGCCACCGATGTGCCTGTGTTCTCATTTAGAATCTACTTAGGGTCGTAACATAAATAAAACAAATATAATACAAAAAATAGAGAGGGGAAAGACTAAAGAGACTAGAAAAAATAGCACAGAAAAAAACAAAACATTTTAAAGGAACATTACAGAATTGGTAATTGTAAAATATACTTTTGATCACAGATTTACATAAACTTACACGGTCTAATGATGATGATAGTAGAAAACACCCCTTGAAATATTTCTGTCTGAAATGCCATATTTGATGAGAAATGAATAACCTAATTTATCGCTGGAGTTTATCGCTCAGTGAGCGTTTTATTCGTTTGTTGAACCTATATGATTTCATGCAAATGTGTAATCGGTTTTTCACTATTTTCTCGTGAACCAGATGGCCGATCGATCTAAACTTCTACAGTTTTGTCAGTTTATGTATATGGTGGATTACATAAAGTGCTTACACTGCCAGCAACTGTTTTGTTAGCAAAAACCAATTCTGTAATGTTCCTTTAAGTTAGTGAAAGTAATACGCGCGTTTTCAGGAAAAGTTAATCAGACCTGTGTTTGCTTTAAAACGAAGGTGTGAAAAGTCATTAGTCTACAACCTAATAACCTAAATTTGAGAATCTCAAGAGAAGTGCGGCCTGCGGACAACTTCGTTAATCTTTTAAGCCTGACAAAAAAGCTTAAGAAAATGTGGGGGCTACATAGCAGGGGAGTCAGTCGCAGTATGTACGGTAAATTACATTACATTAAAACGAATAAAGATTTTCTTCGAAGCAGATATTCCCGTAACAACTTCCTTTTCGCCTGTATCAGCCTATTAGAGGTTATAACTAGACATTTATTGCAAACGGTCCATAACCATACTAAATTATAACCATGCAATGTAGTCAGCACTGGCCAATTTGCATTTATTTTACATGTCCCAAGGGAACAAGTCGGCGCGCTTTGGCTTAAACTTTACTAGTCAAGTTGTCAACAACATGTACTTTGTTTGGCCTCAGCGTGCTGGGATGGAAAAACCAGTCTATTCCAAAACATTAATTTTCTTTAAAAAAAACATTGAATCTCTTAGTTGACTAGAGTAGAGGGCCTAGCTAAACACGTAGCTCTTATTGACAAAATTGTAATGAGGGCTGGGCCAATTTTTCTCAGCTGCTTACGTACAGAAAGTAGCTAAGCACAAAACAATCAGATTGAGGTTACCAGGCAAAATACCATGTCACATGTGTACGTTTGTGACTGGTATCCTGTTCATTTTTCGGTCAGCAGAAATGTGTTAAGCAATGTTTTGTGCTTAAGCAGCTTTATGTAATCATAGGCCCTGGTCTTCGCTTAACATCAGGAAGATCGTCTGCACACATCACAGACAGTATATACAAATTACTGGATATTTCAATTTGAAACAATTTCCGTTATGAGATCTACCTTTTAGTTCGAAAGAAAGAGAACCCATAAAGATGTCGGTATTCCTTAAGCTCTCTCAATCATGCAATCTTGTGTTTTTCCAAATTAGCGCCCCCAGCTATAGATCGAGTAAGAGGAAATCGTGAGGTCTACTTCGCCCCTGGCCAGCCCCAGTTAACCCATGAATAATCTAAACTATCCCAGATGAATCGGCCCGAACTGGAAAAAAACCCCACATAAATATAGTGTAGGCCTATATGTTAAAAATGGTTATGGATGGCCAGTATCTACCCTCCCATCTTTAAGTCTACTGCTGTTTTATTCATGATGGTGTAGGCCTACTGACAAAACACTAATTTTTGTCTTCTCCTCGATTTGGTATACGAGCCCGAAGCGAGCACTTAGGAAAAAAACATGAACAAAGTCTCGCTTACAAAGCAACGATGTGTTGTTGAATAAGACGCGATTGATGCATGTTGTCACAACACAGGCAAAAGCAATCATAACATGATCATACTGCACAAACACTTATCACCCACACAGAATGATATATTGGGTATGAGTATTGTTTATTGAGTCATATCGATCGATTTATATATATATTTTAAAAACCATACGAGTTCTGAGAAAGACACCTGGGATGAACCGTCCTGGTTCTTATCTGTTGCATTTTCAATATTAAACAGAGTACAAGCAGGCCCTATAACATATTTCCGTTTTCGTAAGAACCTTGAGAAACACCTGGGCCCAATTTCATAGAGTTGCTTAATTAAGCCCAACAAGTAGCTAAGCATTACAAGTGTGCTTACCAGATTACGGTTACCAGGTAAAATACCATGCCACATGTACCACACGTGACTGGATATCCTGCTAATTTTTGCTTAGCAGAAAACTGTGAAGCAATATTTTTTTGCTTGCTTCAGCAGCTCAATGCACTAAAATTAATAACAAAAAAAGATGGGACCCAGAGGGAGCTTGACCCATTACTGGTTCAGGCTGACTCAAAAACTGGTTAAAAATAAGAACTTTGACTCGGATTCTGCGTTTGATGACATTATTTTGGGTTACACTGAACCAGATATGGGTCGGGCCCCATGTGACACGGAATCCACCTCAGTGCTGACCATGGAGATTTTAAACTGTGAAATTGGGCCCTGGCTTGGAAAAAAAAAAAACCGTAGGCCTACCCGGCCGTCACCGACGCCACGAAGTAGCACGCAGTGTACAAAACCATTTTTTCCCCCAGATTTCAGTTTTTTTTTTTTTTTTTTTTTTTTTTTTTTTTTTTTTTTACATATTTAAACAATTTTAACCGAGGCCTACAACTTCATGAAGTTTCAACGCTTCATGAGCTTTACTTTTTTAATTACGGTAATTAGGTTTTGCAACTTTGCACCGAACCTGACATTTTTTGACGCCACGAGATTTGAAACACACGGCGCACACACACCTCAAAATTGGAAAAAACGTTTTCACGAAGAAGCACTGCAATTTTGTGTGTAGCGCGCGTGACCTAGATTATCTAGGTCACACTAACACGCATAGTAATACGAAAATGTCAATTTTCGTTAATTTTGGACGTCACGAAGTAGCACGCAGTTTTCTTACTCTATTACTTATTAATCTAGTACGAAAAGCATTAAAAAGCACGGCAAATATGAAGTTAAATGCTTCAAGTTTCCACTGTAAGAAAACCAGTTGAAAATACCTTGAAATTTTGAAGGAAAGCTTGATTTTAAAAAGCGTTCAGCTTTAAACGCCGTTTTCTCCGATTGTTACTTTTTACTGGTATCTACCTCTGTACTACTTCGTGGCGTCGGTGACGGTATGCGTGACTACGTTTATGCTGATCTCAAGTTGTGTTTACTGTTTAGTCACGTGCTAAGCAGCCCGAAGAAATGAAGACATAATGGACGCCGCTAGGTGGCAGCAGATGTACCAGTGATGGGTGAACTAAAATAAGTGAGACAAGCACGCACCATAACCCCACGAATAAATGGTAAAACCACAACCTTTTCTGTAAATCGAAGATTTGAAGGTCATGGCATGTACGGATTGTTGAAAAATGGTCCAATGCCCCTGGGATTGTTGACTTACAGCCTGAAGCATTTTGGGTAAACAATCCCTATTAAAATGGTCATACTTAACTCGTTCAGTGGTGTTTTTTACATTGGATGAGCATACACCCATTCATCTTTGAAAACTCATGCAACCTTCGGCTTAGGCTCAGTCTACCTGTTAAAAAACCCTGTACGGAAAGCACACGTTTTCAAAGTATCTGACGGAGCCGAAGCTGGAGCCCAAGGCTCAAGCCGTTGTTTCGAAAACGCAGCTTTCCTCTCATCGTTTTGCCCATGCCTTTATTCACGTTTTCTGAATCTCATATTTAAATCTTTAAGGCCCTTGTAAAAATTGTAAGCACATCCTTTAGATAACAGTTTTCTTCTATTATATTTTATTCTTGCATTATTCAATTTCCCTCCCTTCTTTGAAGTTCTCTGCATGCGTAATTGATTTTACAATGTCATCCAAAAAATAATAACAATATAAAAAAACAAACTTTAGCCAAGATTGTACTTTCAATTCTACAATTAAAGTACTAATCCTGCATACAAAAACACTTTAATTGGACATTAATTGAGTCTTTATTATTTATATTACCATAGTAACCCTTGACGTACCGTTTCATGTGGCTGCACGCCACGATCAAATTATGGACAAATTTATTGTCTGTTCTTCCAAGTGGTGAATTAATTTTAAAGGAATGTTCAACAAAGTGTCTTTCTCCAAATCTTTACACAAATAATAGGAAAATAAACAGACCTGCAAACTAGTTTAGTATTTACGGGGATGTTTTGTTTTAGAAATATGTTTATTGGGTCGTCTGCTGCGTCTCTGACTATTTTATACACTAAGGATTTTTTTCCCTATAACATTTGTGTCCGCGATACTATAGGTTTTCCTCTATAAGTTATGTAAAATACGCAGTTTTGTTTAGTAATAATTATTCTGCCGCTTGGGAATTATAATGATATGCCTTTAGTTGAGTGGAATTCTGTTTATTTCCCAAGTGTAGAATACCCTACCTTATCATTATTTTAAACTTCAGTTCTAAAATAAAAACCGCAGATAGAAAATGCATTGATTTAAACAAGCCGACATTAGAAATGTATAGGCACCAAAACAATAAACATATAAACATAAAAAAAACATGGTTGTAATATTATAACATTACTACGATAATGATGCTAAATAAGACTAAGATAAAAGAGAGAGAGAAAACAAATGACATAAGTAGTCACGTGATTGATTTGAAGAAGGGGTTCTTCCTTAGAAACCACGTGACCCATACAGCTTTCAAGAAAACGTAAAATTAAACCTTTTTAAAATGTCTTTGTTACAGAGACATATAACGTCGTAATTGTAAACGTTTTGCAATGTTTCTTAAGCTAGCATGATCGTGAAGGGATATAACACCCTTTTGTTTGTGGGAAGAGTAGACTCCTTACTGACCTCTGATTTTCAAATAGCACACCATACAAAAAACATGTGAAAATTGTCAACTTAATTTGTTCCGTTTTTTTTAGTAACAAGCGACGAAACCAAAAATAGCCTTATGTTTTGACGTGGTTTTTGTGCACGTTCGAGTGGAGCTTATTTCGTTAGCGGCACTCGAACTAACCGACGGTGATTTGTGGGGTGGAGGGGTGTCTACATCAAATGCTATTTCCTCAACAGTAGTCCAATCGAAAATATTTATCTGGAGAAGTTGACACCGACGTTGAAACTTGAAAACAGTGAGCTTTCAAGATTGAAACAAAACATGTTTGTCACCGATAGTTACCACTCGTATTATGTGTCTTCAAAAACAACAGTTCTCAAGACGGGGACACATTCTCTGATGGTGCAAATATTGATCAGTTTCACTTTGCGACAAATATCATTTTGCTATTTGTTTTGTTTTGCATACTTTTACCGCGTGAACTAAAATTGCATTTGAATATCATGGCGGTTTGATTATTTAGTATAGACGCGATACAAGTATACAGAGCCTACCCAGATGACACGCGTCATTGGTTATTCTAAGTACAACCTTGAAAGTGATCCTTTGGAACAAACAATATCATCGTATCCTTTCTATTAATAAATTATTAATAAATCTACATAGTGGAAAGGGAGATGGTCTGGAAAAAAGAGCCTTGAGTTGGAGAATGAACTTCAAGGCAGAAGGACGTGATGGACGGGGGTGGGTGGTGGGTGGTGGGTGGTGGATGGTGGGTGGTGGGTGGTGGGTGGTGGATGGTGGGTGGTGGGTGGTGGGTGGTGGATGGTGGGTGGTGGGTGGTGTTGATTTTACCTTTCGCTGTCTGCTGTATTTTGTTGTTGCATGTTTTAAGTATTTCAAGAGCTACCTCGTGCTTTTATAGAGAAAGTAGGTCCTTGTCCTTTTTTTCCAAAGGAGTCAAATCTATTCACATTTCCCTACACACCATTACACAACCAACACGTGAACCCTTCATCCAATTGGCGATAGTGCACGCTTTAGTGACAGCAACGAGTAATGGTTATTTATGCCTTATAAAGGAATTTTGCGCACGGTTCATAAACAGGCTTTGGCCGTGTCCGAATGGGTGGCTACAGCTACGGCTACGGCTAGATTGCAGCATATTCGTGGGTTGAAGTATAGTAGCGTCCTTAGCAACACCCTTAGAAACAGCCGTAGCCGTAGCCGAAGCTGCCAAATTCGGAAACGGCCTTATTTCGATCGCTGTAATCCAAACGACCAAAGCGCGATTCGTATTTCCTCTAGTCTCTAAACTGAGTGTTTCAGATGGAACTATTTCTCTGGAGGATTGGTGCTGGTATGAATTGATAATCAATGAGCTATCAGATTGAAACTAATCAATAAACTTCCTGTTCACATCAGAGACTCTCCTTCCAGCCAGACATTAAAAAAACGTCTCAAAACCTCCCTCTTTTCTATTTCTGTCTAACTCTTTTATGTTCTATATGTTCGCTGTGAAGCGCTTTGATCTTGTTAAAGGAGCTATATAAATACGCATTATTACTCATTTATTATATTTATTAACTTATTTTTCTACAACTACGGTATTGGACTTCACCTTAATACATATCGGTCAGTTGCAGTTCTCTTTGATCTGTCTATACTGCAATGCAATGTGGTGGCAAGTGTCCCACAGTTTTACTTCATTTTTGTACTTGTCTCATTCTTAATTTGGCCAGATTTTTATCAATATTGTTATTGATAGATACAATGAGACGTGCTGCATTTTGGGACCATGTAGGTCAGGCTATTGTAGCCATCCCACGCTTTACCTCAAAGCAACACGGTCTAATTCCCGCCTCAGACCACGCAAATCTGCGCTCACAGATTGAGTTTCAGGACCCCGTGGTCTTGGGCTTCAAAGCAGTCTCGTCCTTCCCTTCAATTTAAAGGGAAAAAGGCCTTATTGGTTACAATGGAAGTGTCACGGTCATATCACATTGCATATTGTGTTAAAAATATTAAAGAAAGAAAAGACAAGAAAACAAGAAAGAAGACTCTTCAAAATGTATTGTTCAGTATCTAATTGCTAAGTCAGTGAGATTGTCTTCAGTCCATCTCAAGTCCGTCTCGGTCTTCAGTCCATCTCAAGTCCGTCATCGTCGTAGTCATTTGGTCTGTTTTGAGTCCGTCTCGACATCGTCTTGGTCTTCAGTCCATCTCAGTCTTGAGTCTGTCTCACAGTGCGATTATGTCATTATTCCGTCCGTCTCAAGCTCGTCTCGATCGAATCCATCTCGGTCTTCGGTCCGTCTGGCGTCCATCTCGACAGCGTCTCGGTCTTTAGTCCATTTCGAGTCGGTCTCGGTTGAGTCCATCTTGGTCGAGTCGAGTTCAGTCTTGAGTCCATCTCGAGTCTGTCTCAGTCTTACAGTCTGTCTCAAGTTCGTCTTGATCGAGGTCGTCCTGTTCTTTAGTTCTTTTCGATTTCTTCTCAGTAGTCAGTCTCGGGTCCATCGGGGTCTTCAGCCCGTCTTGAGTACATCTCGCTCGTTAGTCCATATCGAGTCCGTCTTCTAAATTTGTTCCTTCTCTGTACTTTTGCATTTGAACGGCGCAGGAAAAAAAGGAAGCAGAAATCAATGTATCAAATTTGTTGAACCCAAAGTTCATAACGACAAAAGAAAACAAAAAAACTCTTTACAATTGTGTAGATAGTAGGTCCACACACAAAAACAAAAACATCCCAATATACATCCCAACAGCACGTTATTCATAACTAAAATTGACTAAACGTTTAGGTAAGCGTGCAAACAAAATTATTGTACAAATTACACCAAATGACCTGAACTGAATTTCCACCACAGTAGTTGTTGATCATTCCATGTTGATTGCTTACAATTATTGCCTAAAAAACAATGCCCATAGGACTCTTAAAAACCACAAACGTCCAATAGTCTAAGGGTAGTTTAATCAATTACAAAACCATCACAATCAAGCATCATATATTATTTGGTGACTAGTACTTGAAATGACTTATACCCCAGGCTAGGATAATCAGGATGTGTGGCGTCGCTTATGCTAATCATTTCACAAAGTAAGTGTAAACGAAAAGGAAATTAGGCGAGAGAGAAAAAATGTGTAGTGGTTTTGTGTAACGAGGTTACTGTAACGCCGGCGGCCATTTTTCTTTATTCTTCTATCGTTGCACATTGATGAAGTTGATGATAAGGTACAGGTACTTCACCGGTGTCTGTTGGCATAACTGCCGTTCCCGAAGCTCTCACTCTTCGAAGCTCACTCACCGAATCAAAAGAATCTAGTAAAGGTTTGCAGTGACACCATGTGAAGAACAATCTCTCCGTGACTTGTGCTGGTTCTGAAAAGAACCGTCGCTGTTTACAACATCGGTTTTTTCCCCCAAAACCACAACTCATGGAGAGTTGTTTTTCATTGTCACGGTGTTACCACGAACCTTACTAGATAGCATCGCCACTATGCAAAGTTTCAAATCCTACTCATGTACATGGTGTTATAGCAAACCTTACTAGATTGTATCTCCGCCATTCAAAGTTTCAAACCCTACTCATGTACATGGTGTTACCCCCAAACCTTACTAGATTGTATCTCCACCATGCACAGTTTCAATCCTACTCATGTACATGGTGTTACCGCAAACCTTACTAGATTGTATCTCCACCATTCAACGTTTCAAATCCTACTCATGTACATGGTGTTACCAAAACCTCACAAGTTTCAATCGCGAATCAAAACAAGGTAAATAATATTAAATTCAAGTGCTGCGACTGTTTATACGCACACTCTTTGAATCAAGATGTGGTACGCGAAAATGTGCTCATTTTGAGAAAACATTGCATAAAAATATAACAAACAAAAAACTGAGGCATTTTTTACGTTGATGAAACAGCCGGAGCGCACGGTAGTTTGATGAGTGATTTCAAGACGTTTTCTTGAACATATTTGCATTTATCGTCCAACAACAGGGCACGTCAAACAACAGCACAGTAAAAGAAGACACATGAATAATCCATTAAGAAATCAAAATTGCTCCCTCTATCGGTGGCACGAGCAGCAAGATTCGGCGATACCCTTTTTTTACACTACATGTACCAGTATTAATGATGACTTGACAACAAAAAGAAGAAGAAGAAGAAGAAGAAAAAAAAAGCCCCCCCCCCCCTTAAAAGCACATAGCAGCCAGCATTTACATCTCACAATCAGGGAGATTTTGCACGACAATCAGGGAGATATTGAGAATTACATTCAACATAATAGGGAAAAGGTTTCCACAATCTGGGAGATTTTTTTAATTTGTTCATCAGAACATGGAAAGATTGGTTTATTTTCAGGCCAGGGAACTTTCTGCAGAATCGGGGATAGTTTGCAGCTCTGAAAGCGTGCAACACTCAGGGGAAACCTTTGGGACAATAAATAATAGCAATACTCAGTTTGTATATTTATCTACGGGCGTCTCAAAGCGCGTAGTATTTTAACGACTGGAATGCTAAGTTTGAAGTTAGGCCTTTGCTAACCATGCCAGAAACACCAGGGCAAACCCCTTCTCTTTGTGATAAGTGTGTTAGATTATTTTACGAGCATTACAAAAGATTGGTGCACGGCAAATAATTTGATTAAAAAAACAAACCCCCCAACATCCCTAACAAACATAAAACAAAGCAAGCCAAAGATAACGTTTGATGTGTGTCTAATTCAATAAAAAATAAATAGAAAATAGACCTAAATATATAAGTGAAATGTTGTAAACTAAACACCTCTATTAATGTGTTAAGTCACGAATTTCCTTTTGGTAATCGATTGGTATGCTATTCTTTTCTTACTTAATTCAGTAGTCGGTTCTCTGAAAACACTTTCTCAACTTTAATAGTCTACGCTCTGCGATGTAATTCGGTTTAGTATGTTAATGAAAGTATCTGAAAAGTCATAAATATTCAATTCCTCTTTCTTCTTTTTTAAGTGGATGAGTTTCCGTTAGATTTCAGCATAATCACCAGTAAGGACAGAAGTCACAAGAGTGGATTTATGTCTTGTAGAATAAAACACACGGCATCAAATATTCTGTTTGTTACATCCCTTTGGAGACAATTTGTGTACTTGTGCCTGTACTTATCATCCTCCCGGCTACTTTGTACACTCGGAATTCCTTGTGGAGCACCCCTATGGAGACCTTTTGTTTTCCCTTTTTTTGTTTTGTCCTCGGTCTCTATGCTGTAGCGAATATTAAAACATCGTGTATTACATATCGATCGATCAGCAATGTGAAAGCCCGCGCTCGCACGCACGTTGTGTCACAAGCTTGCCGTATAGCCGGCGTAGAATTCGGCACACCAGCACCCTCCGAAGAAGAAGTGATGAGAAAAGAGCGATACTCAAGACGGTGAGAGCTCCTAGACTAAACTTCTTGAGTCTTGCAGGTGTATCGGGTTGAGCCAGCCATGGAGGAATCTGTCACTTCCTGTCATTACTAATGACCAATCGATTACGTAGAAAAGGTTTAGGTCAGTGCCGACACTGAGTTAACCACCTCGGGCTGCGGGCGCATATGCATAGCGTGCGAGAGGCCGGTGGGGATACCACGCAATGCAAACAGTGCGTTGTGCTTTCTACTACGGTAGACGTAAATAATAAAAAAAATAGTTCGGTGCGTGACTACTGCGCGAAGGGAATGCGCCGTGAACGTCAACTTTTTTTTTAATACACAGCGCTTGGTGCGATGTCAACATTTTCATTCAGAAGCTGCAGTCGGCTGTGGAGCCAGGTAAAGCACACACCGTAACATTTTGCAGGATGAACACTGCAGAATAAACCAGCATGATTTGTTGCATGAGGGCCACGTCAGCCTACGGAATCATTGCCGCAACTCTGCCTCGCTTGGTGTTTTAGAGAGACCGGACTGGACACTGTACGGGTGTAACAAAACGCTAAGGGATCATATACTACTCCACCAATAGGATCGGACCTCCCAGTTCTCCAACTCTCAATTTGTCAATTTTTGAGATCGCGTCTGACGCTCTTGACATTGCGCCGTCACATCTGATGGTGTGTAGGATGCTCCCGACACTATGTAATTCAGTCCACATTCAGCCAAGAGGATCGCTACAGGGTAAGTCAATCTTCACGGCGATCGATTTAATTTAAAGAATTTGACACCTCCACCGGGCTAACTTGTATGTATTGCTGTTTCTAATTATACAGTGTGACTTGCTTTTCGGAGTCCGTTTCGTTGTCAATTTACGTGTGTAAATGACATACTATACACATTCATGAATCGTTTTGACGTATCACTAAAAGCGCGACATTCATTGGGGTTTTAGTTACACACTAAATTGCCCGAACGTGTCTTTTTTCTAGTTTTCAAAAGTTTGAAGTAAACACACACACCAACATTGATGCCTAACGAATGGGCATGCACAGGGGAGACGACGTTCCGCACGACGTGAGTAAAAAATAGACGGTAAAAATGTTTACGCTGCAGTGTACAATAACGGCTTTCATTTCGGTAACTGAGTACAAAACCATGTGAAAAAGAGCTAGACGTATTCGAAAATTGAAAAAAAAAAATTGTTTTTAAGGTTTTGAGAACAAGTTTTCAAGTTCGGTACAGCAAGTGAAATGATGGAAGAGTGTCTTTACAAACGTCAAGACAATTTCCTGCCTTCGCAAAAAGACTGTCTTAACTTGCGTCGTACTCTCTAAAATGTAAAGAGTGAAAACACCACTCTTTACATTTCGAGTTGTCCCTTAAATGGCTCTTTAAAAAGAGTGGTGGTTATTTCACTCTTTGAGAGGGGTTTCACTTCAGGACAGAGTGAAAAATCACTCACAAAGATGCAAATCTCATTCTAAAAGAGTTGAAGACCACTCGAAAAAGAGTTGTCCCTCATATGGCTCTTCAAAGAGTGCTTTTTCACTCTTTCGCATTTAGAGAGTATCTTTACAAACCGCTCGTCTTCGCGCCATCAACGCGACCGGATTGCCACACGATGGGCTCGCACAAGATTTTATAAAGATGCGACGTTGTTGTTTAAAAGAGGTGGAATGTTAGAGTGATAGCCCGAATTGCCCTTGACTTTTTCAGGTGACCAGCCAGCAGGACCAGTTAGCTTGTTATTTCACTGGTCCGCAAAGTTTTTAACTGGTCCTTCTTTCATATTAAACAGGGATAGTTTCCAACATTGAATTAGCCAGCCGGGCCACTTGGAGAGAATTTTGACTGGTCTTCAGGTGTTTTCACCTGGCATTTGGCCAGCAGAATATACTTTCGATAATTGTCAAAGATCATCACTTGGTGTATCCCGACACATGCGCAAAATAACAAACCTGTGAAAATTTGGGCTCAGTTGGTCATCGAAGTTGCAAGAAAATAATGAAAGAACAAAAATACCATTGTTGCATAGCATTTTGTGCTTTCCAATGCCTGAGAATTGCTTCATGCCTGAAGCCTTTCTCAGATTCAAATATTTTATTGAGAAATTACCTCTTTCTCAAAAACTACATTACTTCAGAGGGAGTCGTTTCTCACAATGTTTTATACTATCAGCAGCTCTCAGGTGCTCCTTACCAAGTAAGTTGTTATGGTAATGTATTTCTTGAGTAATTACCAAAAGTATCCACTGCCTTTACGGGCGAACGCTGATTGGTAATGACATAACTCGAGTGTGTTTCCTCAATACTATTATTAAAGAAGTAGTAAGTTGGGAGTTATCATCACTTGCATGGGCTTAATAAAACAAGTGAGAAACCGAAGGGTAGGATAAAAACAAGTTAAGTCATTAACTGCAGACATATCGTCCTGTTCTATCTGGTGGCTGGTATTCTACTGTTTCCGCTTATAACCATTACGAAATAACACATTTCTAACATAAATATATTGTTGTGTTTACGATACAGCATTGCTTTGCCATTACAACAGGAACATAGTCTATAATTTGACAGCCTATTGATAGGAACTATGATATAAACATAAATCATTGTGTTTTTCTCCAAAAATCAAATTAAAGTGGTGATCGTTTTTGTTCTTCATTTCCCAGAAACGGTAAACAAATATATTTGAACCTTTTCGTACTTTTTATGTCGGTGATATATCCGGTACTTAAATTACTGACGATGTACAAATGCGTTTAAGCCAAAGGTAGATGTACGTACCAGTGATGGGTGTGGACCATCGGTTCTTCTGAGAACAGTTCCGTCATTCACACAGTCTGGTTCTAAAACTAGCCCATTATAGTGCACTGTATCGGCTTGCATTTTCCTTTTTACGACACAGACCCAGATTTTTGAAAAGTTCTTTATAGAAAGTTCCGTCATCCAGACAGTCTGGTTTTCAAACTAACCCATTGTTCACAATCAACATTCTGTCGGCTCGCATTTTCTTTTTTAAACGACGCAAACACCGGATGTCCATCCTTTTTGGAAAAACTGATTCACACTGTCTGATTTTAAAACTCACCCATATAATAATAATATGCACTTTCAGTTTCGTAAAACCGGCGTGATATTACAGGTTTTTAATATTATTTGGATTGACACAGAAATTTTCACGCACATGACGTGGTTTTTTTCAGGCAAATTTCTGGAGACGATTGGTGCCAATATTACTCTAAAGTGGTACCTCATTTACAGCATGCAATCTTTGTGATTGAAGAAAGCAAATCGCTGGCTTAGATCCGCGTTGAACATTATTGCGGAATGATTCTAAAATTTGCGTGCATAACCAACTAGATTTAGTATGACGTTCCACGATTCCGTCTACTTTATCCGGCACTGTTAAGAGCGAATTAAGCCAAGATTTTTGGTAAGGGGACGGACACTCAATCAATGGAAGTGCGCAGGGCGAAGCTGTAATTGCGTGGGGACCCGGGTCCGCTCAAGGACCACTGGAGCATATTGAGATTAAAAGAAAAAAAATTGTGGGGGGAAGTCAATCACTAACCGTTCTCATGTTTTGCTTATTTTTGTCATTAATGAATTAAGCTACTTTTAGGCAAATAGTATTTTTTTTTTTTTTTTTTTTTTTTACAACACATTGATAAATTCCAGGGAATTTCATCCACACTTCCTCCTTACTTCTTAACAAACGTGGATATATCTCCCATTTACGGCCGTGGATTCAAATATAAATTTATGTTAATTATTGAACTGTGCCATGTTAACAAAATAGAAGATACGGATTAAGGCCTAACTGAAAAGAGACTTCCGCTCTGTGGAACTTAGTGGCGTTGGCAATTCCATGATGTACTGTGGAAGGACAAATGGATTCCAGGTCATAAGCAAATAAAGGGCACAAATTAATGTAAGCCTCGCCTAGCATTTCAAGGCAACACGATCTGTCTCTTTCCACCGTCACTTCTCATGGCAAAACGGTGTCAACCTCCAGTCACTCTCCAAGGTGAAACTACTCAACTACTAGCGGACGTCAAATTGACGCGAAATGGGGACGAGGTTGCAGGGAGATCTACCTGTAGGGCTCTGGGATCCCACAATGCGGTTCAAAGAGACGGGTCAAGCCTGGCTTCCGGGCTTCCGGTGCGGCTTCCTGGCTTCCGGTATGGCGAAAAACGCAGGTGGATTTTGTTCCTCGAAACTCAAACAACAGTCTGGAAACGAATTGTCCGTTTTGGTTCGACACTTAAAAACGGTTGTTATCCGTTATTGAGAAAGTTCCCTCTGTACAGGTCTGGCTCTTCACTAGCCATCATTCCCAAGAAACGCTAGCCGTTAAAGAGCACCTCAGTCTACTTTTTCGCCCTAGTTCTAAGACGATTTTAACGACCTCAATTCTCAGACACAAAACAGCTTTACGTGTCTTCAGTTACACAGCTTTTGTTTTCCAGCATGAACGTAAAATGGGTTTGTTCTCTGACAGTAACAATACCGCAGGCCTACTATGGACAAGGAAAGTGTCGACATGCATATGATTGCATTCCTCGCGATTAACCGTTGCACACTGAGCTACGACAGTTATCGAAACACAAATATTTGCTTCTGAAAG
Source organism: Pycnopodia helianthoides (assembly GCA_032158295.1). Classification (NCBI taxonomy): domain Eukaryota; kingdom Metazoa; phylum Echinodermata; class Asteroidea; order Forcipulatida; family Asteriidae; genus Pycnopodia; species Pycnopodia helianthoides. Next base: position 2,528,073 of record CM063243.1, on the reverse strand, counting down.
TTGCTCGCAGGAAACCCGGGGACATAAGACAGTGTTGATAGATAAGTTCTTACATTATCGGTATACGGCTTATTAGTTCAGAGCTTTTCACCTGGAGGAAACAAACGTAATTTCTGCAAAACCGACGTCGTGGTGGTTGCTGACCACACAGTCATTAGGGCATTGCACGTGGTAGGTGATACATTTGCATCGCGGTATTTATATTTAGAACAACTTAAGATCTTCGATAATAAGTGCGAGATTGAAAACAGCGTTGGGCTGTAAATCATCCACCACCCCCCCCCCTTCGTCACCCCTTTAGCAGTCTTCTCAGATAACAAGCTCCGAAATGTATTAAACATGATTTGCGAGAGTTTAGGCACACTATTTTGTTTCCAGTCGGTGCGAATCGATGGGAATAAAAAGTGTCATGCGAGCCGTACTCGAGTTGGAAAGAGCGTTGCCCGACAACACCAACATGAGAGAGTGCGAGGGGGTGCGGGCATCTTCCGGACGTCTCTTTTAAAGAAAAAACCAACAACCCACAGTCCCCGATGAGGTTCTTGTTGTGGGCGTGGGCACCCCCCTATCCGCACTTGCTGCCGGCACGAGGCCCCCCACACAATCGCCGGGGTATGTAGCAAGTGCGCACGCACAGAAGTTTTCTGACTTGATAACTAACTTAGATTCGATACATGACTGGCTTATTACAAAACAGCCGTCGGCATGAATCCGATCATTCACAACAACAACATTCCCTGTCTTCTCGCAAACTCGCACAGTAAAATAGACATGAAATAGTTGAAGAATAATTTCTTGAAAACGACGAGAATCTTTACACCCTGGGAATAATGTTTTTTTTTCTAACCTCAGCGATAGCGGCCAGCGCAAGCGGTCTGTTAAAGTTGCATATTAATTTAGACGTCAGCATCCGCATCTCAACTTTGACTTTTATCAAGCTTCATCAAGCCGTCCGCAACAATTATAATGCATCAACTTGACGATTCGACAAAGTGATATACTTACGTCATGCACGGGGGTGACTGGCTTATTACAAAACAGCCGTCGGCATGAATCCGATCATTCACAACAACAACATTCCCTGTTTTCTCGCAAACTCGCACAGTAATATACATGAAATAGTTGTTGAACAATTATTTCTTGAAAATGACGATTTGTATTATTATCATTGTTGTCATTATTATATATTTCTGGTAATGAAACCAAGGATGCCTCAGAAGTGAACTTAATCACTGTAGTTCGCAAGCCTGAGGAAACCTGTAAACAAGGGTGCTTGCGATGTGAACCAGAAACACCGGGGTTAACCCCTACTCTTCTACGGTTAGTGTTCTAGGTTCTTTTACGTGCACTACCAACCCCTAGTACAAGGAACCTATGGCTTAATGTCCCATCCAAAGGACAAAGCAATAATGGTATAGAGTGTCTTGCCTAGGGACACCAAGTGCCACGACCGGGACTCGAACCCACACTCTGCTAATCAGAAAACACCAGAGCTTGAGTCCGGTGCATGCTCTTAAAACCGTCGAATTGAATGCACCTATATCCACGAGACAGTGTTGAACCGCACCTTAACAATCCGGTCACACCACGGCGCATCTTAAGTTGCCCGTTACTCGTCCTTAAACACTTAATAAGTGTGACGGTCGGGGGTAGGTCTACATAAACCCACACGTCCAGTCGTATCAGGTGGCGTTGGTAATTTTTGCAGAAGTATCGACCGCGCACCTTAAGCGTGAGCTTCGATCTTGAAGAGTGACATTTTAAGCGCTTTCGAAAATTCAGCGACTTCGCCCGAGCATTAAAATCAACGGCGGATACTAAAAGCTTCCAGATGTAACGAAGCGGAGTGCCTTGTAATTCTGACTGATTCAATTCGGGATTTGTTGCGAATCCGTGGACCAATTGTTTCTTAATAGAACAGGCTCTTTCAAAATATGACGATAACAACTTTGAAGGCAGACACAATATTGCCAAGGGACATTGTGTTTTTGAAGTCAGCTCTGGAACGCCTAAGTGATGATTATTTCCAAAACAAACTTTTCAAACAAGATATGCATATAATCCTTTGGAAAAGTGACATTGATCTTACATAGGCCCCTTCGTAAAACCACGGCTTAAAGGCTTGGGTTTTGCCTTATGGGCTCCGTCTGCCTGTGTAAAGCCCACAGTACCGAAAGCGCACATTTTCAAAATAACCAACGGAGCCTAAAGCCGAAGCCCAAGCCAATGCTTAAGCCAATGCCGTGGTTTAGAAAAGCCACTATGGAGAGATGTGCCCAGTGTAACTGCTGAACAAAAAGCCTTGCCAAGCGAGTCTTTAACCTGAGCACAAAAAGAATAGCGGGGCACCGTCATACCATTTAGCTGGTAACCTATTTCTTATATTGTTTGATTTTAATACCCACACACCGACGCGTGTGTAGCACTGTAAACTCATTTTTAACTTCTATTAAACATATTGATGAATAGTTATAATAGCTCAGTTGGTACGTTAAACTGGAGGTCGTTGGTTCGAATCCCGCTTTAGTAAGTTTTTCTTTGTTCAATCCCAAACCTGTTTCTTCTAAGCAAACGTTGTCTGTGCTTAGTTTAATGTTTATGCTGACCAGATCGATGACATTTTGGCTCGCAGCTCGACGGGTCCTTGGGCGAAGAGGGAGGGGGTAGGCCTTTTGTGGCCTTTCCCCATAGAGCGTCAGTGTAGTTTCTAAATGGCATGCATTAACCAAAATATTCCCTATGTATAATCACATCAACCAGCGCCCCAACACCAATCACTGCGAAACACACCCTTGGTGACCATTACGTTCAATTTGAAGCATTGGGTAAGCCAGGGGGAGTCCAAACCGAACCGCCACATGACACCTATCACGTGTGTTGAAAGCGTTGGTCAAACTCCGTCCCGTAAGCCCCTCTGTAAATCTGTTTTCATCTGAAGATAAGAAATCCGAGCCGATGGCTCCCAGAGCTCCTGCTGTAGTTCCCCATGGGTCTATGTCCAACTGTGTTGTTGTCGAGAGCTGCTTGTAATTGTACGAGGTGTCACTACCTGCTGAGTCTGCAATGTTTCGTGCACAGCTGGAATACAATATGGACGATATTAAAGGAGTTCGGGCAGATTTCACTTTGATTTCAGTTTTCCAATGTTTTTTTGGATATTGATAACAGATACCGTTTCGTATAGAGAGCTAAGAGCCTTTGCCTATAAACAGAGAGCATGCACGTAACTATCTTGCTCTTCTGTCAATCGCTATGTGCGCAGTCCCTAAATGTAGCCTGAGGCTACATGTAGGCTTGGGCTACATTTAGGGTTCACACAGTCGTCTCACGATATCATTAAATTGGGCTACAAGAAAGGCCAATGATCGAACACAACGGCAATACGTCACTGGACGACAATTCTTACCTCTATAAATTAGTGAAAGCTACCATGTAGCAACCTATAAAAGTTTTTGTCAAGAAAAACACAGCAAGCTGAAACATTTATCAGTGTGATCAGAGCCTGTTACATTACGCAAAGTTCTGATTCCTTATTATGTTGAAATGAGTCTGGATACCACTTGTCTACAACCAGCCCCTTAGGTACTTCCGCATCCCAAATACCCCGTTTTTCTTTCCGCGTGTAAACCTGATCAAAACCTCTAAATGATATCAATTTACCAGAATGATCCTTCAGGCCTTCAGGAGGGGAGACTTCCCAGTATAAAATGAAGGAAAAAACACATCCCCAGTAATGCGACAATCCGTGGTGAATATCAATTAATAACATTTTTGTTCGGTGCATGTGAACGTACCAAATTTGCCAATTACCCTTTGTCTATTTGTTACATGATCTGACGTGCGTGTACAATTCAATGGTGTGCGTTAAAAGAGAGTGGCGACCTGTCGCAATGAGTTTGGTCCATGGAGCATTTCTTGAGACGATTTCACCCGAGGCTGAGGGGGTTGAAATTGGATTGGAAACCCCAAACCAAAGTACACACTTGACGGTTGGGGGGAAAAAACTGGCATTTAAGAGTTTTGCAAAAATAGAACATGAGAAAAGTACAAGATAAGGCTAAAATACGAGCTCGACGAGGAGATGGACAATGCCTCCTGGTGGAGATTGTAACGCCAAGATTTAAACACGTTGTCGATTTGCTGTACTTTTGATATAAACAAGAAATTGTACTCTCCTATGGAGACAAACTTGGCTTATACTTAAGATGCATCGCCAAAAACAAACTTCCTCCCCACTTCCAGTTCTATGACTTAATAGGGTGATATCAGCAAGTTCCTTAGAATTTGGTTCTGGGAACCATTTAGAACACCGGAGACCTTATTTGCATACTGACCACGTGCCCGTCTTACACACTGATAGAGAAAAGTGCCATAGCGAACTTCGTCATTTTTCAAAACTTGTACCAGTCAGAATGCAAACTATTTTTGACTGGTTTCAACCAGTATGTGCGACTTCAGTCATGACATAGGGTTAACAGATAACCTGTAAAATTATATGTTGAAGTTTGTTGGCTTTTGAAGCCCGCATTTTGTGTTTACACGAAACTTGTTTTGACACGGTTGAGTTTGGTGAACGTATAGTTTGAGACACTTGTTTGTGGCACATAGCCACTGGTTTCAACTGCCCGTTACATATTGCAGTATAAGAGTACATTCACTCACGTAAAAACCCATTCCACGTATTGCTTAAGATGTGCACGCACTATCAGGTGTACAGTATTGGTGGTATTATCCCTTTCATTTAATTAAACGGCATGTTTGAAGAGTATAACATTTCCATTTCTTTGGATCGAAGTCATGTAAAATGATAGAAAATGCATCCAACAAAGCATCCATAAACCAAAGATCGCATCTAACTGCCATTTGGCGTTTCTAGGACATGTTTTTAACACCCTTGTAACATTAACCGATCTTCACACGTCATCCGCGTGTTTGGAGAGTATTGTTCTTATCGACTTTCATTTGGAAACAGGTATTAACTAGAATAGTATAAAAAAAACCACCAAAACATCAATCAATGCATAGATAATCAAAGATCGCGTCCAACTGCCCTTTAACGTTGTCCAGAACTTGTTTTGTAACTAACTGTAACATTAGCCAGTCTTCACAAAGGAGTCCAGACTAATTGAAAGGAAACGTGAGGAGGCTCAGCCACCAACGCCGAGATTAAAAAGATATCTTACAAATGCAAAAAAGGGAAGAAAGACAAAACCTAATAAGCGATGTCGAGGGGACGCAAAGATCCAGTCGACCCGATCAATGGTCTTTTAAGACACTTCTTGTCTGTACACTTTTACACAATTTACATGATGCCAGGGCCCCACTTCTAGATACCAAAACATGTCTGGACATTATTCATGCCGGGCCTGTCCTACTTCTTGATCTAGGTGCCTGGATTTTGAGACGTTTCACGGGGAGCCGAATGGCTTAGGCGCTGCATATAGCACATCTATATACCCCGCGTGTGAAATTCAACCCTTGGACTTGAGTCACACGGCGAGCGTCCTCTAAACTGAAATAACGCGAGATCTTTAAGCGTCACGAAATGTGTTTCAATCTCCTAAATATGGCAAAGGTACTTATGAATAACATGCATTTCAAGCCGAGCGGGTTTCGATTGCCTTATACTTTGTCACATTACCACGTTAGATTAATGGGTACAGCCCTGGGGGTAATGTCCTGCATCACGCCCGTGTATCACCCCGTTGGTTTACCTACCCGGAACGTGATGGGGGCACGTGCTGGATGACAAGCCTCAAATTTACCGCTAGATTCCCGACCCGCTGATGTCCCGTTGGCGCTCAGGCACCGATCACTGTCACAGAACGATTATTAAAAAACTGGATTCCCGTAGTGATATTTCTGGCTAATTCCTGTCATCAGTTCGTCTGTGTAGTATTAATAGACATACTAACAACAAATCGGGATTTCCACAGACCAGGTAGGGGATCATTTTAATCTACATAATCTATATACGCATGAGTTTCTGCGTATAGAGATTGGTTGACATGGACCCGAACCGTGCAGCAGAGAGCAAAGCTGGCATATAAGCCGTTTTAGAGAGCGTTCCAACTAAACCATGTATCATCTTTCAATGATGACTTATGGAGGAGCAGTTTGGACAATTCTGAGTGAAGATTATCGACAATTTAGCACCCTGACATTTGCCCATAAAACGGTAGAAATTTACATCGTAATCAAGGAACATTAAAAAAAAAGCTCATTTTGTAAACGAATGCAGAACCACCTTTTCTGATCGATAGATGACCAGACCAGTAGGTTGTAAGTCATACGGGAATCAATTGAATAACTCAGCAGCTGCAACAAACAGACACCATTTGGTATCCATTGGGACCATGGGGGAAACATTGGGATTTGTACAGGGAACTTTAGTCGCCACAGTCTCTCGTGGAATTTTGTGGATTTAAGCACAGTCGGGCAGGAGAGTGCGCCAATATGGTTTAATAATGCGTGATAACTCAATAACAGTTATTCAAAGTTTCACCGGAAACACAAAATTGCTACAACTTATATTTGTTCAGTGTTTCTTTGAAGATTATAATGGCGTAATACATTTCTTTACAGGCTGATGTGTAACTAAGTCGTAGGTTCCAAACTAGGTTTTCAAATGGCATTTCTGCCTATAATTTAAGTATTTATCGCCAGTCAATTCCATGGAGTTAAAAATCACACACGTGGCCTACAAATCAAAGTATATATAGAGTGGTGCTAAGACTGGATGATTGCCATAATTTCAATCGCCTTGAAGCCTAAATCCAGTAGTCCTTGCAATCATGCATGAAACCAAATACATTCTTTAATGCGCAAAAATAGCCGACCTCGAGTATCAACAAGCGGGAACGTAATCACAAAGGCGGGAGGTTTTAGTGATTTCTCCCCGTGGATTACCTCCGCTGAGAGGGTACAATCCACGGAACTTGTTACCATACCACCGAGCAAAACACTAGCCGGTAAAAGTCACCCTCAATAATAAAGAGAGAACAATCCACAGCAGCATGATAGTTTGACAGAGGTCTAGTGCCGTTGGTCATTTTGATCTGTGTACACGTTCGTTGTTAGAAAATCCAAGACACAAATAACAAATGTTTGGCAACTTGACGGGCGACATTGCGGTGGTGAGTAATGATGCAAATATATTGCATCAAGTTTAGCAGCAAGAGGTACTGGCCGGTTCGTACAGCGTGTAAGCGCAGGCTTGTGACGTTTGACCACGGTATATATTTAGGGAATGTTACACTGGACAAATTACCGTATCCCTAATTCATCAGGGAAACTCGCCATTACGATAAATGTGAATTCTGCCTCGGACGTGGTAAATAATCCAAGTCAAGGTAGTTGATGTGAGTGACAATTCTAGCCCGTTCATCGGAGTTATAACTATTCCCTTCCTTTATCATGACGGAGAGCAGATTCTATTCATCGCCGGGTGCCAGGTACAATTTTGTGCTGTTTACAAAGCGCCAGTGTAGCATTCACGCAAAGGATAAATACGCATGCGTAGTAGACTGTCTCATGTGCAACAGCCTACTACGCATGCACTTTCCGAAGCAATCTCAGAACTGCCGCACGAGTGTAGTACGCACGCGCGAACATCTCCCCAGCTACAGACACATGAAAAGGTGGCGGCATGTATGTAAATGTCAATCCGCATTTTTCCCGAGCTAATTTGATGCCAAATTAGAGAAGTATAACCAATAATATCGGGTTTTGTTTTGAGTGGCCAGTCGATATTAGCTGCCCTCGGTAAATCGACTGTTCATCCTATGACCATATTTCATTTGCATAGTTTGCTACTGTGACGTCACACATGTGATGTCACGCATGGCTTTATAGCCCTAGCCCAATCTACCGGGTCAGAAAGTTTTCTTTTGTGAACAAAGGCCCTTTTTGCATCATGACTTCGGCTATAAGGCTTCAGCTTAGACTGAAATCCACACCGGATGCGCACGGTTTCAAAAGAGCAGAAGGATCCTTAGCCCGAGCCGCAGCCGAAGCCGTGGTTTTGAAAAGGGCACTAGACTCTTGTATCCCTGATCCAGTTGACGCCTAGCTTCTTGAGACCACCGGTTCTGAGATTTACACTATTAAAGTCAATTACGACCCGGGGTTTGAACAGTGTGAATGGAAAAAAGGGGGTTAACGACCAACGGCATATAACAGGGCCTCCCGCGCAGCACTTAACACCTGAATCGAGATCGGTTTCCCTCCGTTAGCGCGCAAAATGGAAGATACAACAATGCAATTGAGCGCTGTGAGTAATAAGCCGCATAGACGAGACAGTCTAATTTAAATTGCCTCAAATTTGGCCAATTTCAGCCGGTGTAGGTTTCATACCATGTGTTACAATCGTGCTGTTATCACGGTCAGACTAAACAGACAGGTGCCTTGGTTTGTCAAGATGTGGTCCGGTATCTGAGGTTTCTACTTCAATCTGCTGGACTAGTTTTTTTTGAAGTTGGCGTTACTTCAAGATTAAATTTCTTTCGTGTAAAATATATGAATATTTAAATTTTTGTCTCTTCTGCTATTTTTTTGATAAAGCACTTCATACCATAATTCGATCACTTCAATATGTTGTATAGCTAAGAAGAATTCCATTCGTAATTCTTATAAATCCTTCATCCATTTGTTCAATTAGTTTAACTACCAAAATGACAATTATTATTAGAACAATACCATTTTGGGAAAAGGCAAAACTAATCTTTAGTTAGTAGGGTTTCAAAACCGTACATTCCACCAAAGATTTCGTCCCTACACGCCATTTTCGAAACCATGACTTTATGCTCCGGCTTAGGCACCGCCCACCAGTTTGAAATCCCACACCGAAAGTGTACGTCTTTATAACCTCTTGACGGAGCCGCCTAACCCGGAGCCGTGTTTTCGAAAAGGCCCACATGACCAAGCCCAATCATTGTTTGGCTTGCATCGAAGAGTTTTGATTTCCAATACGACTGTCAAAAACAAAATAACGGTAAACACAAACGATGGTTAACCGCTCAACCCATATAAGTCATTCCAGAAGTTTATTGACATCTGTTTTTAATGACCCCCCCCTCCCCCCACAAGCGTTAATAAACAATCCACCCAAATTCCACATCAATTTTGAGCACCTGCCCTTCAACTGAAAAAAAACCGCCTCCAGATCTCCAATAAAATAGCATTTTGATTTCTCTCGTGCAAAATAATTTGCCTTCGGGAGTGCAGACGAGATTTTGGCTGTTGCAGCAATATTTAGGGGGTGTCATGGTTGTCCCAAGCTGGTTGGCGTTCCACGCGCAGGCAAATAGCCAATCAAAATGAGATTAATTGTAAATCGTCCAATCACTGTCGAATCAGCTGTTCTAAGGAAGCCCGGCAGCCACGGTTGGAATCCTGACATTACGTTCGCCTCTTAGCTTCTTCCAGCAAGTAATTCGCCAGAAGTGAAAGCATATCACGCTCTACTTAAAAAAAACGGAAATGAAAGAATATTCCCTCCCATCTTACCGTTTAGTTTTTTTTTCATTAAAAAATTGTACATGACCGATCTAAAGAACGCTGACATCCTGATGGCAAGATTTGATGGATTTTGTTTGCCTTCTTGGAAAAAAATCCTTCACGAGGAGTTTTCTTTGACTCAGTCAACCGGGGGGCAAGTGAAGACTACCCTGAAATCTGAAGGATTCACACGGCCGGTTTTAAGGGGGGCAGGACCGGTATTGTCACTATCTCTGGTAGAGCCAAGCGGCAAAACGGTGCCTATCTTGAGGTCTTGACTTTGAGTTTCTGAGATGATCGTGCTCAATGATAAGAGTGTAAAATAAAATGAATCCCTGGGGAGAGATCTATTTTATTTCTCTTCTTCCATGATTAGCATCCAATCATATAGACTTTGTACAATACAGTTCCTTGTAGGCCATCCCACTCTTTACAATTCCTCTATGGAGACCTACTGTGCTCAATGTTTTATCCGGCCTTTATAATGAAGTTTCCTGATAATAACGTGCCAATGTATACAGTGGCGGTCCCATGATGAATGATTCGATCACCATCCCATGTGGGGCTGCACTCTCAAAAACTCCTGGTCAGCATTGACCTGGATTCCGGGTCAAAGGGGACCTGACCCACTTCCGGGTCACGGCTGACCTGGACATTGGTTAAAAATGGAATTTTTAACTCGGACTCTGCGTCATCAATTTGGCTTATTTTATGGGTCATTTTGACACAGATTCCGGGTCATACTGACCCTGGAATCCGGACCACACGACCAGGAACCCGGATCACTTACGACCCGAGAAGCTTTAGAGTATCGACCGAATGCGCGCATATTTCAGGACAAAAAGCAGTTGTAAAGCACTAAATCGCCCTGTGTGTGTGTGATTTCATTTTCACTACCTTATGGAGACCGAGAACAAAACAGAAAAGGGATAACAAAGGGTCTCCATAAGGAAATTCTAAAGACTGGGTTGCTCCACAAGGAATTTTGTGTACAAAGTCTATGGGATGGTCCTAAACTACAGGGACAAAGGAAAGAACAAAAAATGTCTCCACAGGGATGCAAAAAATAGAATGTGTGTGTGTGTGTGTGTGTGTGTGGACACACAGAAGGGCATATGTGGGGTCCTGACAACAATGGAACAATGGACCCCACAAGGTCATTTCAATAGGAACAATTGGGCCCCACAAGGGAATTCTTCAGAAAAGGGAATAATAGAACAACAATAGCAGTACCCCACAAACCGGATCCGTAAGGATGTTGTGTGTGTGTGTGTGTGGGAGTGGGGGGGGGGGGGGGTTGAGGGGCACTGGAATGCCACTTATCCGATAAGCAATCAACTAACCAGGCGTAACAAACATTACCATTCATCATTGCTTTCTAAAAAGGCCAAACATCTATTGCGATCAAACTTTAACTGGTTAGTATGGTTAGTTTTAGCCTACCCGGAAAGTACAACGCTGATACCCTTTTGCTTTGAACTTTTTGTTCGCGTTGCATCCACTAACTCGGCATTTCGTTGGCAAACAAAGACGCAGTTATTCATGTATTTTTCTTTTTTGAGGGGGCAGACTTGGCAAGGCTATCAAACCAAACCATCAGATTTAGAAAAGGGTGATGAAACAAACGCAAATACACCCCGACAGATGACGAGTTCCAGACTTCAGCTCCGAGGAAGAGGCGCAATGAAATTTGAGCTTATCGAAGGCATCGGAGATTCCTAACATCAGACGGCCATGCTTTTGTTCTGCTTTTGCCAGACTTTGCATTGTGTTTTGATATGCACCATTTTGAATACTGAAGCTGATTGGGTTGCAGTGTTGAATAATTAGCAATGCACGGTGGCTGCAAGGTGTTATTGCATTTTAAAGTTGAGTTGTAAACAAGGCTGGTAAAAAAAAAAACGTTTCGGGATCAAGGAGAATCCATGACAGCAATGAAAGACCGCCGGAACCTGTTGTTGCCTGTTGGTTTGTCTTGAAAGCATAAAGTTCGGTTTTAGTGAAATATTTTCTCCAAAACAAACCGAAGGGATCAAACAGGTCTTCAAGTATAACTGGACACCACGTCAAAAACTGCCCCCAAATCAATATTGTATCAAGGTGCGAGGCAGGCCTGCGTTCTTGACTATAGGTCACCCTAAACAATCAATTAAAACGCGGTGGGAATTTACACAAGCGTGTGGCAAATATCAGGAGAATATAGTGAATTCATGAAAGTGTGATATCAATTCAACCACGGCAAGAGCATCTTCAAATTTGTCTTTTTTTGAAGTTGAGGAATCAATGAAAGCATCGGATGGAGATTCTTGTTTGGGCAAACTCTTGCGGATGAATTGATGGATTGTACTAGAAGTGTTTTGTTTTCTTTGTGCATACATGTCTATACAATTTCGTCACTGTTTGTCACAATTGTTGTTTTACCAGAGCAAACAGCGTAGCAACTTCGAAGGATTTACGGAATTGTTCTTGGTGGAGTTTGTGTCGATGATAAGACGAAAACGAATTTGTTGAGATTTTAAAATGTCTTTAGAACTCTCAGACGTTCTTGGCTCTGTGTTACGTCTGCCTGAAGCAACCCGCGAAGGTATAAGGTGATCAAGGATTTTATCAATAATTCCAATGATTGGGTTATCAGGAACACTTGTTTTACTTGTTTATTTGTTTGTTTATTTATTCATAAATTTATTATTGATTGGTTGATTGATTGATTGATCGATTGATTGACTAATTGGCGATCAATCGATCGATCGATTGACTGATTTATTGACTGATTGATTCATTCAGGCTTTAAAAACACATTAGGATACACACAACTACTTAGAATAACAATCAAACTGAAGAAAAATAAAGAGGAAGAAGAATATATTGAAAGAAATAACAAACCCCAAAACAAAAACAGGCACTACAGCCTAGGAATTGCCCGAAGCGAACTAATCCATCTAAAAGAGCAATCCCACAAGAATACACAGAAGGACTTGAACCATTTTACAACCGGCATGAGAGGGGATTCGCACAGGGGTCCACAAAATGAGACAGACAGGAAAATGACCACTTACGGCCATCCCCGTTTGTTGGGGTTCAAAACATTCAGACACAGTGTTGAACGCTTCCATGGCAAGGACAATATTTAAGTGTTGTACACATTTTGCAGTGCCACTAGTCTCTTGGGCTCCACTTGCATCATCAATGGATGTTCATGAATAAAAACCACGTCTAGTTTCTACCTCCATGGTCTGAGTAGACAGCGCTTTCTGTGTACTCTTCGCACATTGTGTGTAGTGTAATGCTGAACAACTGGTTCTATATCAGAACCTACACTAAACAAACATGTCAATGCCACTATATAAGCACGCCTGATACACAAACATTTGCTTTCGTTGTCATCATCATTATCACATTATCAGGTTGTGTTCGTCCACTTCTGGTGGAAGAATCGCGCTTGAATTTCATCATACAAGATTTCATGTTGGTTATAAGGATCGCTGACTACGTGCCGTCAGTGTGTGTTACGTAAACTAACTTTTCTGTCTGTTTACCTTGCCCGTATTACAGCTTCTGGTGGTAGACCTATATATCCCCTGGGTACCAGGGTCGTGCCCAGCATGATGCTACCCGTTAACTCGTGACAAAAGCAGGGTCCAACGACCCTACATCTTATGTTGAGTTGATAAGGCTTCTCATTGCGAGTTTCATCATTGAGGCCAGTGGAAATTGCTCATTAGTTTCTCGTTAACCCAGTTCAGAAAACAAATGAGAGAAAATCTATTCTTCTTCATGCCCCTTTTCAAAATGCATAACAGTTCTAAACGGCCAGTTTTCCCAGTTAATTATTCGACTGTCATGTTGTTTATGTATAGACCCATTTGCTGGAAAATAAGGACTTGATTAGAAACAGTTTTATTTTCAGCATACTTTGCATGTGTGCAATATATATATATATATATATATATATATATATATATATATATAAAATTTGTCATGCTGAGTCAAAACTCCATGCGGCGCTAACGAAAAACTAAAAATAGTTTATAATCGTTTTAGTGGTGAGGACATCTGCTCTAGAATGCAGTGTCGTGGGTTCGAATCCAAACGAAGTATTTTGATTGAAGATGTTTTTCCTCCGCAGGACTCGAAAATCACACTCTAAACTCCAAAATTGACCCGGATCCGGCTGACCCATTACTGGGTCAGTATGACCCGGAATCTGTGTCAAAAAACACAGAAACACAGAAACCTCGTTTAAATCCCATTTTTAAAACCACTTTCCGGGTCAGCTTGACCCGGAAAAAAAGGTCAAGCTCCCTGAGACCTGGAATCTGGGTCACCTCTGATCCGGGAAATTTATATAGAGTATAGCAAGCTTTAAAAAAAAAATTCTTTATCCACGATGCAAGTATTCAATTTACACTTTCATCTGACATTATCGTTCGTATACTTTGTGGTTCATCAGGTGACGGCATGGTGCCTAATGAACTAAAGGCAAATCATTGCCAGTAATTCCACGGTGATTTACGTGGCAGCATGGGTGCTAAACAATTCAGGGGGTACCGTATACAAGAAAATCTACACAGCGTAAACGGTATTCGTTGAAGTGTTAGAACAGTTACGGCCGATTCCCGTAAAATAACGCTACTCGTAAACTTTACGGCACTAGTCTGGCATCCGTGCTGCCAGATAAATCACCGTAAAGTTACGGGCAACATGCTGTACAGTGCCCTTTGAGGTGACAGTGCTTCACATACATTGGTGGTAGGGTAAAAATCAAATTATAGAAAATGGTACAGTTGGACACAATTAAATATCAATATATGAAGTACATGTACGTGTGTTTAATTAACTAAAATGGCCTCCAGAATCAAACGGGGTTCTAAAAAGGCTTTCAACACAGTTACGTATATGAGTTTGAGACCCTGTTTTAGCACAAGCGCACATCTTTAGGTGCCCGTGTATGTTTTGTTCTGGAAGGAATGGGCAATCACGTGATCTCAGTGTCTTCAAGGATGTGCTGACTGCAATCTGTTCTTATCTTGCTGGTAATCAAACACAGTGGCAATCATCCATACAGAGAGAGAGAGAGACAAATGCCATCACATTCCCAATGCCTTAGTGATTTGTTTCTTCTGATGTATGATTTGATAACATTCATTTGGTGCTCGATAGGTGGCACGGTTTACCCTCCCCCTCTCACACTCTCCTCCCATGGTGTCTTGATAGTGCTCTGGGAATCTCAGGAATTCGTTGGAGGAGTGAAGTGTGTTAGAGTGTAGGAACATTTATTTATTCATTTGTTTATTTATTTAATTATGTATTTATTTATTCATTTGTTTATTTTTCGTTTGCGTTGAAGTTATACAGCTTCATTCATTCAACATACTTATCAAATGAACACAGTGAAGTACAATACAATAAGCAACTCATAGAGAAATTAATCAACATTCCAATGAATGGAAACAAAGAACAATGACAATTACATTTAAAATACTATACTAATGAGAAAACATCAAATTAACTTAAAGCGGAGTAAATACAGAAATAAACATTTCTACCCCCCTAACACCACAATGCCACGAGATTTCAATGTTAAATATTACGTGGTACGCGGAAAACATTCAACAAATCAGAATGAAAATTATAAATATAGAATACAATCTTTCCAGTGAAGATGGAGGAGGGAACATAGGGGGTTTCATTCTTTGTGTGCAGATAGGCACAAATGTAAAGGAATATGCCTCATATCGGGCATGGTATAGAACAATCATTTCACGCGACAAGAAGCAAAAGTTCAGTAGGGTAGGGTGACCTGATTTTGTCAATGGCATATTGTGAGGAGCAAATCCGTCGCCATCTTTCCATTTCTCTTGCATTGTACCCCCAAGCAAAAGTACGAGCACACAAAGCTCGCTATATGATGTCACATATTTCATCAAAGTACAGACGGTGGATTTGTAAAAAAAAAAAAACAAAAAAAAAATCAAACAAACGCAATACCCACTAGCCCTATACCCGAATGCTTCCAAAAACATGCCTTCAATATTCAATACTCAACAAATTCTTGCCTCAGAGAAACAAATATTATGTATGATATTCCCATTCTCTGTATATATGTATGCCCTATATTCTTCGAAAAAGAAAAAAAAGAAAGCAAGAATAATACTTTGGACACAGTCTTGCGTCTCCAAGTACGAAAAAACATCAGGTGCTTTACGCGCCACGTCTACTCAGCGATTCCACCAAGCAGCTGATGGACTCGCAAACTAGTCGTAAATCGTAGTGTCGCATGCAAAAATGTCGCGTCGCATCAATTTCGGAGTTTTCTCCCGAAAGAGGGGGGGGGGGGAGCATTTTTTTCCGATTTCAAAATAAAGGGTAGTCAGAAGCCACGTGTAGATAAAATCCTGCCTGGGCGAGCAGACGTACTTTATACACTCTGACAAAAAATGACCGGGTCAGGCTAACCCAGAGGGAAGTCAACAAATTTGTTTTTTTTTTACTCGGATTCTGCGTCAGTTTTACCCTTTTCTTGGTCATTTTGACACAAATTCCGGGGTCATATTGACTCAGAAATGGGTCAGGCTCCACGGGACCTGGATCCGGGTAAAATTTGACCAGGAAGTTGTTTTTTGAGAGTGTTTCGGGATCAGAGCATTGATAAATGTTGTTATTCTAAATTAACAAAAAACACCTGCGTTATGTCTGTCGCTTTCAAAAATTTTATAGCAACTTGCAAAAATGTTTGATAACTTATAGTCAGTGACGACTGCGAGTAAGATAGACTGTTAGAGGTTGAGAGGTGGGCGTTTCCCCGGTTTCTTCGTCACAGTCTTGATAAGTCACATAGGCTATGCAGGATGTAGCTCCGTGGAGCGAGGGAAGGGGGGGGGGTGAGGGGCAGGGGGTGCTGGAAATCATTTGTTCCCTCGGGGATGATTGGGAAGAAATCGATCACAAAGTGAATAAAGAAATCAAATCGATCAAACACGCAAACTTGCAGAGTTTGGAGTGCATTATACGTGTAGTATCCAATTAAATGCATCGTGTAATAAAGTAAATGCAATTTAAATCGATAGACAACACCCCCTCCCCCCTGGTTACGCAAATGTTTACGTCGACTGTTGCCGTCCAACATCCAAAAAACTTCAAGAAAACGTATCTTGCGTCACCGGTCGCAGAATCATTTTCGTTTTCACAATTATATACCAACTTTCGTTGGTTGAATTTCCAAATCCTCTTCACGAGTGTGACGTCACCAGTTTTGCTTACGAATATCAAATGTTAAAACCCTCCGATGGCCTACAGGTCTGCAACCTATAGACCGAAAACACATTTTCCTTAATTACTTGTTCATTTTTTAACACACAAAAAGGTGAAACTCTTTAAGTTCTATACCCAGACAGGCCCAATTGACATGGCCTATGACTCTTTAGGCAGTATGACCCATGGACTCCGAATCCCCAGTTATAAAACACTTTTTATATAGGGTATTGTACAACAAAAACCGCAGCTTTGCAGTGTAAAAACATAAGAATTTTCAAAAGAAATTATTATTACTTTGTTCTTTTCCAAACTATCTCTTCAACGTTTTTGAAGGTTAGGCCTAGGCCTATTAGCTTGGGGACAAAGTAATATGGTATCAACATTTACCAAGCGTACTGCACGCTGCTGTCCTGTAGGGCACCCAAAGACAAATTAACAATTAATGGCATCGCATGGTTTTTAAGGCGTCGCCTTGTAGCAGTTCCTCCGAAACAACCACTTGCTGCATTGGACTGTAATGTTTTTACTTGTGTACCAACGAACTGGTGCACGTGGCCGAATGCTGAGCTCATCATAACTTTACCATGTTCTGAAAAATTTAAAATCTAAAACGTTTCACCTGATAAAAGTTAAACAGTTTAAAGCACTGAATTGTACGAAACAAATAAAAACCACGAGCAATCTATTTTTCATCATGAACGATGTCTACATGTGTGGAACGCCCCCCGTTATTGTTTCTGTATGAAGACATCAACCTGCCCAGGACAGACGTTTTTCTAGCTATAGTTAAATTCGACAAGTGTAAGAGCACGTTTGACGTGGAATAATTAAAGAGATATTTTTATTATTTAACGCACGCACCTGTTTCTCGAATGAGAATTGCGCGTTTTTAACACAGAGGCGTTTATGTTAAACTCAGAACATATCGCCCATGTGCACTAACTCATTTTTCAGCTCTGTGTGTGTTGAACCCTGGATCGGGTCTTCTGATGTGTGGTCAGGAATAATGTTCGAGCTGTATAAGGTGGATGGGATAAAGGTTGGTACCGGGGAGTGACATTGTAATGTGTCAGAATGAGACTCGACTACACCTCATAGTAGCTATCATATTGATTGCTACGCACAACGTATTGGATTTTGGATAAAATAAGCAAAATATAGAATACTTTTGTGGACTGGTATGACACTCTGCGATTCAGTGTTAGATTTGGAACTTCCCCGTTGTTTTTCCTCCACTATTTATCTCTCTCTCTCTCTCGGTTCATCTGCCCTCGGCTGTCATTGCGACTGCGCCTCCCGGTTAGCCCTTCGCTCGTCCCCAGCGCCTTGCCTTAAAACCAAAGGCGCTGGGATGGGCAAACGTATCGTTAACGTTAATGCTCAGTCCCATGCTCAGTTCCATCATGCATCACACTCACACTGCAAGCACTGCACGCATGACGTACTTCCTGAACAAGAATCTGCGCAAGCTGATTAGCCCATCCCAGCGGTCCTGGATAGGCCGCTGGGGCCGAGCGAAGGTTAGCCCTCGCAGGCTGCAGCCGAAAGTGCAACACTGTCAATGTATACAAATGGAAGATACGGTATTGGACTGGGAAGAGTGCATTATCTCAGGTTGTGAAGGGTCCTGAAGTCCCACTGCGGTTCTAACGGTTAAAATTTAACCAAAACAAAATATATATATATATATATTTGTACGCCTGGGTGTCTTGCCTTGCAGTGTAAAGACAACGATCAGATTGGAACATACGTTTGTCGAAGATGAAAACATCCCAGACGGGCAGTATATTCTAAGATGCCAGCTTTTTCAGATTCAAATTTGCCGATGCATTTGTTAGTGATAACACATTCTATATAGGTACAACGCCGTGCTTTTTTTGACAGTAAAGCGATTTAGTGTTGCCAGCATTTCCTTTCCGCCTTGTGTATGCATGTTTTTCCGCTCATTTATTTTTAATCGCGTACAATGATTCCGTTGCTAACAATAAACAAAGCTTGTCTCTAATCGCCATAGCAACGGTCTGAAGGACAGCAATTAAAGCGTTTAGTGACGGCAGCTCTGACGAAACGGAACCGTCGGTCGCGAGGTGTTGCATTGTCGTAATACGCAGTAGATTGAATATAAATGCATGGCTGAGGTTTGCAGAAAAAAAGCTAAAAGATTATTAATTTTAAAAGCTAACTGATTTACCACATCACATGTAGGCCTACAATCTGTGACTGGTATCTTGTTTAATTTTGATAAGCAGGAAAATGCTCAAATGCTCTGTGCAGCTCGATGAATGAAATTGGGCCCAGATGGTTAAATAGTCATCGTATACCAGAATAAGATAACCAGCCAAAGTACCATATCACATGTACACTCTGTGACTGGTATCCTATTTATTTTTGCTAAGCAGAAAGTTGCTCAACTTAATTTTCTGCTTAAGCAGCTCTAAGAATGAAATTGGGCCCAGATGGTTAAATAGTCATCGTATACCAAAATAAGATAACCAGCCAAAGTACCATACCACATATACATATCACATGTACAATCTGTGACTGGTATCCTGTTAATTTTTGCTAAGCAGAAAGTTGCTCACCATAATTTTCTGCTAAAGCAGCTCTATGAATTAGGGCCCAGATGGTTCAATAGTCATCATTACTGTGTCTGCCCATTTAATACACTTCGAATCGAAGGTGATTTTTTACAGTTATTCATAATTTGATCAAGGTGCCATTCCCAGACGTATTTTTAATACACTTTCACTTCTTGAGATAAATCAATGCTGAACCACTGATTGGTAACATGGAAGGCCTACAACATCGATCTTTAGGGACACATTCATTCCAACTCTCTGGAGCTGCCTGCTAGAATTACCTTCAACCTGTGTCGTCAAAAGTCTGTGTTGAAACTAATGTACGTTTCCTCGAAAACATATGTCTTGAAATGTAATTTAAGGAGCTGAATACTACACACCGCACCCATCCTATCCTGTGGAACGATCTGTAGCTCCAGCCATCTTTTCCGGTAATTCGGACGCCAAGTGTTCAAATTTGTGTGTGCATCAGCCGAGTGGTCCACCTACCAATCATGCACGTCACTGTAATAAGCTCCTGCGTGCCACACGCGGTATTTACGCAGAACGCATCGTTGTAAGTTTTAAAGGGGCCGGGCACTGTCGTCGTGATCACAGCGAGTCTGTGGCCAGACATTACATTCTGAAATCTCACCCAGTTACCGCACACGCGCGCGTGATAATTATGACGGCGCCCTTTAAAGCTGCTGTTTGTGATGTGTGACGCGCGTGTTGTAACTGGGTGAAAGTTCATGTTTCCATGTACAGCCACAAGCAGACTATAATTACGACGAGAGTGCCCCTTTAAAAAAAAAACAATTGCCCCTAAAGATGGCCGACTTCACACTATGTGAAGTCAAGTGGGAACTTGGCAGTTCTAGCACGGATTGCATCTCAGAACGAATACCCTGGTGCATTATTTCCCTCCAGCCTATGACAATGTAAATTTCTACCCACAGCATTGTTAATACGGTCTTAGGTCTGCTCCTTTGTTTTACTGTTTACTGTCGCACGTACCTTAAGTGTCTTTTTATAGCCTTGTTGAAGGCGTGGGAAAAACGCAAACATAAAGAGAGCAAAATATATGACACTTATGTCACAATGCATTCAAAAACACGCAATATTTGCAGAAATAAGTTTTACTTTTTGTTTTATTCACGCAATGTTTTGGATAAAACATCGTAAAATATAATCTCAACAAATCCAAATGAAAACAATTTAAACAAAATGAAAACACATGGGGAAAACTTTAAAAAACACGTGTGATTCGAGCCCGTTTGTGGAGTAGACTGAGGTGTTTGTTTGGGTCTAAATACACGAGGTAAGTCCACAGAGAAATGATGGTTTGAGATGAGAAAGTTGTGTCCAAACTGGCTAGCCGCCGTGACCCGGCATGTTGAAACAGTATGTGGACACACATGGCATTAACGTCATACCGCGACCGCCCACCACCTCTTTCCCTAATACTGGTTATCTATTAATCTAGACTTATTTACCGAGAGGACAGAGATTCTCCTCGCTGCCGGGGAAGAATTCTCGCCAACATTCAAATATGGAGAGTGAATTTGCGCTTAATGGTTACCCCCCTCGTGGCGCCGCAATCAATTTCAAATGAATTCGGCCTATTAAATCAGTCTAATGACGTGGGGTGGGGATCACGTGGCCCAACTGCAAGGCGTCACTGCCGGTTTGCAATCACTTGCATAAATGTATTCAAAATATAAAAAAATGGATTTAATAGATGGAAGTAATTAATCGGATTTCTTTTTTGATAAAAAAAAAAATCGTCGTGTAATTCACGAAGAGGTAGGTAGTCATTGGACAATATTGGTTGATGCCTATAGCATGGTTATCAGTGAGTCAGAAATGCATTTCAGTCGACTGGTTTTACCATCGTAGGATTGCATTCAAGCATACAGTTCAACAACAAAACGAAAGACACTATTTATTGGAGTAAATCAACAGGCGGTTTTCTACGCTTATGGTTCATGATGAAGACTCTTTGCTCATCGTAGACTTGAAGCCATCAGCCTTCACTATGGGGTAAATTTATGGTAGCATAAATAATCAAAAAACATACTGGTTTCAGGTGAACAGATTCAGATTTGTTGTAATACAACTCAGACGATGTAAAAATCAAAGCAAACTGATCAATTGCCTCTTTTAATCCCGAGCTAAAGTGAGTCATTTACGAGTAGTAGCAGCTTGTTAAACCTCACCGATGTTGCACCTGAAATTAAATCAATAATCGTAAGCACGACAACTGCAGCTAGGGTGTAAGTGCGTCGGTGGTAAGAGCTTCACCCCCACTTTCTTCACCCACCATGTCTGTTGAAAGTATTAGCAAACCAACAACGGCAAGACTGCACTACGTTGAACTACCACTAAGTATTAAATCATATTTACCTTTTAGCCACAGAACATCAAGAGTAACAAAACTAATATGCCACACATGCCACCAATGTGTACTGATATGGAATCTACCCTTAAAGTGATTGAACACTATCAAGGCCACTCAGGTCAGATCGGGTATATTGTCAGATTCTATTAACACTGTTTCTACAAAATGATGAGTTAAACTTCAACAGGAATGTATGTGTGTTTAAGCTATTTCTGTGCCGTCACTCTATTGATGAAAGTGTGGATTAATTTTTGTTTACTAATCTACACTCAACAGTAGATTCGTAACAAACTGAAGTGAATTGCTCAACTGGAAACATGATGTACAATCATCAAAACACAGCTGGAAATCGTGTTATCTTTCGACTTACCAGAACATTTTCCAGTTAAAAGATTCACTTTAGTAGGACAAATCTATACTCATTACCGAGAATCAATCTTAATGAAACCATTACATAATCAATGGCTTTGGGGAAAATAGTTTAAGACAGAGAGTATACTCTAAAGTGTGACTACAATGTGACTACAATGTACTCGCCTTCGGTTTGTACATTCCATCCACGAACCTACACTTTATCGGTCATTCTCCTAAACATACCAGACGCCAGTAGAGACAATCCTATGAGCATTGCACAACAGCTTCTCATTTAGACAAACGGTTTGTGGTCTTCTCACACTACTCTCTAAAATGTAAAGAGTGAAAACACCACTCTTTACATTTCGAGTTGTCCCTTAAATGGCTCTTTAAAAAGAGTGGTGGTTATTTCACTCTTTGAGAGGGGTTTCACTTCAGGACAGAGTGAAAAATCACTCTCAAAGATGCAAATCTCACTCTAAAAGAGTTGAAGACCACTCGAAAAAGAGTTGTCCCTCATATGGCTCTTCAAAGAGTGCTTTTTCACTCTTTCGCATTTAGAGAGTATCCACGAGCTTGCACGATGGATTGCCATGGCGAGACTATAGGGTTACAACGTTGCTCTGTTTATAGACCGGAAGTTTCTCCAACGAGAATGTCACAGCTCGGAAGGCATTGAACCAAACTCAGCAACCATCTCGGTGGCTTCGAGACGCAAACACCGCTCACCCGGGAGGTCTTGACATTGAAACTTCCCCCTTCTGAAAAGTTTTAAACTTGCTTTGTACGGACAGAACAACTAGGCACCTTTACACGGAGACTTAAAATACAAATTTAAACACCTGTTCAGAAGCACTGGCATTTTTTTTTTTTAAATTTACCATTGGTATGGAGCATCTCTTTGAATACACTCTAGAGAATACCTTTAGAGAAACCAAGTATAATGGGGAATTGTTCCGGTCGCTGCCCCAACAAGAAACACTTCGTAGAAATCTACACACGAACGCCACTTGCATACGACACCACTTGAGAACTTGTTCTTAAGAAAATAGATAAAATGCATCAGCATTTCCCCATAACTTCATCAACAGCCTCTCTATCACAATGCCAGAAAGTCATTTATGTTAAGGCAACATGAGAGGTACAGTCACAAGTGGCTTATTTTGGCGCACTCCCATTGGTGTTTTTATAACGGCGTATAAACACTGCTGTATGCGATGATCGGTAACTGCAGCGTAGAGGTGTTACCTCTTGATGACAAAACGGGCATACTTAAACTAGGAATGTGTTAGTCGTACATGAAGCTAACTTTAACATTATTTCCCCAGACATCAATGGCCGTCAAGACACCTCTAGATCGTTGGTGTCCCCATGCGGTTGGGCTGGGGGGGGGGGACGATGTGCCTGGCATGTTCTAAGGATTGGTTTGCAAACAGTGTGTGACTGATTGAAGGGACTCGGGGGAAATGGTACAGGGATATCAGGAATTCCGGTCGTGCAGGGTGTTAGTTTTAAGCACTGAGCGGGAAAACCTCCCTTCGTTGACATTGGACTGAGAGTGAAGATTCTTGAGCACTGTCTACGGGACTACCCATGTGGGACTTCTTGTATGTAGCGTGAAATCCTCCAAATCAAAATTATAATAAAGTTTGCGATTCCAAAGTTATCGCCCACTAACAAATACTAATCTCCAGACAGATTGATCACTTTGGCTGTTGTTACAAGCTCAAATTATTATTATTGAATACTGTTTCATTTTTGTTTACCTCAAATAGAAGTGGGTTCGAGCCTTTACCAGGACGTAAATGCGCCATATTAGTTATAGAATAGACCTTATGCATTGACGTCATCCGGCCGCCATCTTAGAGGTAAAACAATGACGAAACAATGGATACGCACATCAGTGATAAGCGCGTCGCACAGGACTGGCCAATGAACAACCTCCTTTTGACCTCTAAGGCGAGGGCGCCCCACTAAAATGACGTCATATGCATAAAGGTCTCTGTAATAACTTTACGGTTCGTATCCCCGTGAATAGTAAGTTCCTTGAGAAACCATGGGAACGTGGCTCCCCCCGTTTATACCCTCCTCACTGCTGTGGATAGTTACGCCGTTTAAAGGCGTAATGTTTGAATTCCTCCAACATGGCACGTATTTTCATGGCTCCCAGGGGAAACGGCAACCAATAACCGCAACAATTCAAAGGTGATCGCTACAGAGTGAAGTCATGCGGACAGTCATTACTTTACTGGACATTTTTACAGTCCATATTTTTTCAAAACAGAAAAACGACTTATTGCTACACGGGAGATGAGCTCAATACAGTTTAGTGTTTCATGCTATAGATAACATTGTAATATTCCAGATTGTGAAGTCGTCCTGATTAATTTGGCAGTGGAGTGGATTGTCTTGATAAAATGATGCAGTTGGAAATTCGGCCATCTCATTTTTAATAGCAAACCGATCCAGAAATGAATTCTATACAACGTTATGAGTACCTCACATCAGAAAAACTCGATTCCGTGTTAATGTTGTTCGTTGGAAACAGGTGAATCCCAGTTTGACGATACGTCCATACTTCCTGAAAACTACACGGCTCTCTGCCGAAGGCACTCCGCTCGGTACGGTCTGGAGGTTTAAGCAGCTTTGGGCACAGTGCTCCATTTCAGAGAGCTGCATTAAGCGCAAAAAGTATCTAAGCACAACAAAATATGCTTACCAGAATAAGGGTATACCAGCTAAAACACCATGTCGCATGAGACATCAGTAACTGGTATCCTTAGCAGCAAATTGTTAAGCATTATTTTCTGCCCGAGCAGCTCTATGGTATTGGGCGGTCGGTGGTCTTACATTACCGTGTAAGACATTTTGAAAAAGTCATACTATTTGATATGCATCTCATTATCAAGTTTACCAACAGCAAACTATCAGGTCTGTCTAATATTTCGTTACTATTTTTTAAATTAATTTTTCCCGCCAATTTCAACAAAAAATCATTCAAATTGACATCCAGCTCGTTCAATTTCGTTTGAGGAATAATTTAATTTGAACAGTTTAGCATTCACTGGTCAAATAAGATCATTCAAATTAATTATAGGTCGTAAAGATCTTGCAATTTCGCAAGAAAACCAACAGCAAGAGGCTGGTCAGCCATTCCATTTCACCAGTGTTGTAAACAGGCAGTAGACATCCAACCGAAGAATGGTCAAAATGTAATCTCGAATGTCTGTAAATGAAATAGAATGTGAACCTTAATGAGAAGAACGAAATCATGAGTGCACGAAAAAAAAATTAAATGCAATAGTACTAGTAGCAAAAAAAATAATAATAATAAAATAGTTTGAATGAATTAGGGCAACATGCGTGAGTTTGAATGCGTGTTGAGAATAAATTCATTTTCGCTGATTTTGGCTGGGAATTTAAAAAAAACCTTTTTATCGTTGAAACGGATAAACTGAATAACCGGATATCGATTTAGATCCAACACACGACCACACCACAGTTAACTCAAACTGACAGCATTAAGTAGTTCCAAGAGGTTCCGAACACTTTCGCCGAAGTGATCCTTTATCAGACCTGCTATCAGAAACATCATGATCTCATACAGACTCTCCGCCGGGGTCTGTCGACAGCAAGTAACTCATTAAGGGGTGACCTTGAGCGTTCTTGGCCGGCTGACAATTAAAGAAAACGAAGAAGAGAGCTGTCCACGGTCAGTAATTTTACTCCAAATCTTTCAACTGAATGTGTTGTCGTTAACGGGCGCCTGGTGTAGAATGTTCCACGTCTACACCAGGGCCCAATAGAGCTGCTCAAGCAGAAAGTATTGCTCAACAATTTTCCTCTAAGCAGAAATCAGCAGGATACCCGTCACACATTGTACATGTGACTTGGTTTTTTTGGGGGTCGGTAACCTTATTCTGGTAAGCGTAATTTTGTTGTGATAAGCTACTTGTATTGCTTTAAAGACACTGGACACTATTGGTAATTGTCAAAGACCAGTCTTCTCACTTGGTGTATCTCAACATATGGATAAAATAACGAACTTGTTAAAACTTGAGCTCAATTGGTCGTCGAAGTTGCGAGATAACCATGAAAGAAAAAACACCCTTGTCACATGAAGTTGTGTGCTTTCAGATGGTTGATTTCGAGACCTCAAAATCTAATTCTGAGGTCTCGAAATCAAATTCGTGGAAAATTACTTCTCTCTCGAAAACTATGTCACTTCAGAGGGAGCCGTTTCTCACAATGTTTTATACTGTCAACCTCTCCCCATTACTCGTTACCAAGTAAGGCTTTATGCTAATAATTATTTTGAGTAATTACCAATAGTGTCCACTGCCTTTAAGCAGCTCTATGAAATTGGGCCCAGTTTGCGTTACAAGCATGACATTGGCGAATA
This sequence comes from Pycnopodia helianthoides, assembly GCA_032158295.1. NCBI lineage: Eukaryota > Metazoa > Echinodermata > Asteroidea > Forcipulatida > Asteriidae > Pycnopodia > Pycnopodia helianthoides. Next base: position 2,501,606 of record CM063243.1, on the reverse strand, counting down.
CAATCAATAGTTCCCATTGTTGCTTTTCAAGTATTGACCCAATTCCCCTGACGTCATCACCCTAGATAAATCTCCTGGCCGCGCCATTTTTGGGAGCCAGATTCTCGGCGTGCTATTCCGCAGTATAGATGACGTGGGCGAGTGATGCGCACCACGGTCCAATTTCCACGGTGCATGCTTAAAAACATAAAATAATTGCTTGACAATTCTCAGCTAAGCAAAAAAATGTGCAGGCTACCGGTAATTTTGGCTGGTAACCGTATTTTCTTGAAGCAGTGTCTTGTGCCTAGTACCTCGTTGTGCATTTAAGGTAGCTCTGTGAAATTGGGCCTATGTCTTTGCATGCAATTTTTACTTCCCAAAAGGCAGATCAGTATGGATAGACTGCAGCCGTGTTTGACGTCAGTACAAGGGTTTTTGTACTAAAATCTCCACCCTGGGGTGGTTTCAGTATTAAGAATGCAATGATTGAGTTAAAAATAATGGAGAACACTCTATCATAGATGCACGCCTGTTTCAACGGGACGATACGCTAAAACAGATTTGCTATAATTCTAGATAAAGTACAGGAGTAGTCCCAGTAGGGGAAGGTTGGTTTAGCTTCATTCTGAAAAAGGATCATTTATATTAATAATAATACAGTTCATGTCATTATGCCAGCAACAATTATCGGTAGCCCTTCCCATGGAGTAACAACATTCACGCATGCGTACAGACATTGGCAAACGCCACGGAGTTGTGCACTAGGAAGAACACAAACGCGTAGGCGTCATGCCAACATGAGCCCCCGTACAAAAATACGCCATGTCCCCTCATCTAGTATTAGTGCACACGCGCGATTTGCAATTTACATATTCATGAGAAGGGTCTATATTCTTCGTAAAAAACATTTCCATCCGAGGAGATTTGTTTGGACTGAGTTTATATATATTTTTTTTTAGCGACGTCCCGGTTGGTTGTGTAGATGAAAACAAAGCGAGGACTTCTTCACTCTGTAAAAAAACACCCGAATCCTCTGGTTCAAGTTCAACGGGTAGACTACCACCCCCTCTCCCCCCAAAACATAAACATAAACATCAAGAATACTAATCTCAAGAAGTGATTCTACACATGCTTTATTACGCAGTGACCATAACCGACTTATCGCAATGGTGACTTATCATGTTGGAAGTAATGAGCTATCATTGTATGTGAAGTGCATCATCAAATTAAACGCCCGAAGCAAAGTGTCTATCAGTCATCCATGCATCCGCTAGATCAATTATTTAAACCTCAATGGTTGGACCATGACAAGGCCAAGATCCAACTCTTATCTCCACCTTCCTCACTGTGTCTCCACATAAGCCCTTTTCGAAACCGACGCTTCGGCTGTGGTTGCGGCTTGGGCTCCGGCTAAGGCTCCGTCAGTTATTTAAAAAAAAAAGTGTGATTTTGGGTACGGTGGCTTCAAACAGGCGGCCGGAGTCCAAGCCCCAAGCTATGGTTTCGAAAATGGCCACTGTCTGCAAAGTTAAAGACACCGCGATACCACTGAGCGCTAACTATGAATAGCTTTAGTCATACAGATCAAGTTTTGTATTCATTTAGATCTCAAAGGATATGAATATGAATTTCGAAATATTAATCCATACTTCTTTAAACAAATATCAATGATAACATCTGAAGTTCATGGGAGTGAACTGCTTTGCAATAATCCCCGTTTGGACGATTGATCCGTGCCGGGTAATCCACGGTAGATCCAGGGGATGCATCACGTTCGCCGTGCCTCGAACATTAGAACTCGCTACACAGAAGTGTCTCCCCACCTACCCCCTTTTCATGAAGGACTCGTGTGAATTAGAAGGGGAGGGGAGGAAGAGGGGGGGGGGCTTAACGAGCTATATTGAAGGGGAATAGGTTTCAGTCCTCCAAACCAGCGGCGTAACCAGACATAGTCATGCGGGGGGGGGGGTAAGCGGGGGCAAAGACAGGGGCGGGGCTATTTTATGTGCCGAACCATTTATTTGGGGGGGGGCAAGGAATATGAACTTAGGGGGGGGGGGGCTCCCGCCCCTACCCAACCCCTTCTGGTAATGTTCTGCTCCAAACCAACTTTTTTGGGTCTTGATTAACTTAATGCTCAATAACGTTTTAACTTGGGTACCGGTATCCTGAGGCTTACGGGTTAAACTGCCAGTCACCTTTGACTTAGTTTCATTACCAGAAAGACTTGACGAAAACAAACGAACAATATACTATATATGAATAAATAAATAAATAAATAAAACGTGGATAAAGCATCTGATGTATATATATGAAAGCTTTCCATATAGTACCATGATAAAGAAGTACTTGATATGTATGTACAGTTTGTATCCACCGAGGGCTCTCGTGGCACTGACGGTAAGAGTGAAGTTGTCATGGTTTCAAGGCTCTGTAAGCAATTATTATCAGATAAACCATGCCAAATCGGGACAACCACACGAGTAGCTAACTTCGCTGCTAGCAAACAGCGAAACTGGTTTTAATAATTAATTGACGGGCTTGACAACACAAACGGGACCTATAGGACTTGATGTCCGATCTGGACGCATCGGTTGTGCTAAAGTTTCTTGATCAAGGACGCAAGACGACCAGGACTCACTCCCACACCTTGAAAAGACAGAACAGGAGCCCGCCGAAATACACCACCAAAACACCACTCAGCTATAACACCCCGCTCATCAAAACAATCCAATTTACTCTCTTCTTAAATTGTTGTTCCTTTAACATTTAATTTGCAAGAAAATACTTAATAGTTCTGTTTCAAATAACCAGGGCCTTCAAGTTCTACACTCAGCCTCGTATTGACATTTATTAAGAAACCTACCTAGTTTGGTGTCATTTTACAACTGTGCACGTTGCATTAAAAGTGACCCATTTAATTAGTGCTTTAAAACATGGTGCGGGCTACAGTTGGGTTTTGGCTACACTCATGGTGTTACATTATAGGTACAGGGTTTGGGCTACATTCAGGTACAATGAGTGGGCTACACTCAGTATAGGTACTACATTTAGGCACAGGGTTTGGGCTACAATTGGTGGTGCACATTTAGGTCTGAGTTACATAATAGGTACAAGATTTGGTTTACATTGAGGGTTAGACTCGGGTAGGTACTACATTTAGGTACAGAGTTTAGGCTACATTCAGGTACATGTGGTGCACATTCAGGTCTGAGCTACATATAGGTACACAGCTGGGTTTACATTGAGGGCTACACTCGGGTAGGTGCTACGGTACCGGGTTTGGGTTGTACAGCGACGGTTCACATTTAGGTCAAGGCTGCATATAGGTACAAGATTACATTGGTCCGGGCTACGTTGGTTCTCACTCGACCTCAGGCTACATTTAGGAGGCTCCACAGTCGCATAAAACATCACTACATTCTCAATGAAATCATTACAGTGGCTGCGTACACAAAACTTGTTTTAAAAATAAATTTTCGCAAATCAATCATCTATAGTACATGTAATTTACAACAATATGCTCAGTGAATTAGGAGCTATGTTGAGATAGGAAGACATGTAATAAAGTTACGGACTCAAGAGAGAGCATGTGAAGAGTTCGAACTGACGATAAGTGCCGCGCATCAACAGCAATTGCCATTAATTGTCATTAACAATCACCGGTCAAAACACTATCGCATCTCTATATACAGAGTTGTTCAAGCGCGCGGTCAAACGGCGCTTGCGATCAGCTGGATCATTGACCGGGGAGAAAGCAGCCGTAGTCCCCGGCCGTCAACCGCCGCGACCTGACGGGCCATGGTCAGCTTTCGTCCGTCTCCCCCCAGGGCAAGACCGGGAAAAACAAAAATCTGGGTGAAGAGATCTGTCCTCCCACAATAATACCAGCTTGCTTATCACGTCTTGTTGATTAAAATCTAATTTAGACTGACCGACCTTCATCTTGATAAAAGAATTTTATTATTGAAAAACTATTTTTAAAGTTAAGGTGCAGCAAATGGTGAAGGCTGCTTTTGATGTCGCATGCAGTATTGAGACTGATTGTCCTACATGTACTACAGTGCAAGGAATAGCAAAACTAATCAATGCGTCAGAGTTTTGTCGAAGTAATTATTCGAAGTGAATTTCTCAGAATGATTTAATACCAAACATGCTTTCACTGCAAAGGCCATCAATTTTTTTAATACAGAAAACTCGAATAATCTCTGAAGACATTATACCCATGTCCTTATCTATGGATAGGTGTCTCGTTCCGAATGGTGAACTGATTTCAAACTATGGTTATTTAAAGCATTGAAGGGACGAACTTCACAAAAGCTGAATTGCAAAAGACTTGATCGCCTAATAACTTAACGGGCAAACTTAAAGGGTGTGCACAACCTTGGTAAGATTGAAAACATAAATGTTCACAGGTTTTTACATAAACTTACATAGGCCTATAGTATACTAATATCATGGTGGAAAACTTCCCTTGAAATAGTTTTGCTTGAAATGCTAAAGTTTAAAAGAACTGAGTAAAGCAATTAGTTTTTATTTCGCGTGTCCAAAACCCAATATTTGAAAACAGGGAAAACATAATAATGTTTTTTTCCACTATTTTCTCGTGACTTCGGTGACCAACTAAGATTGAAATTTCACAAGTTTGGGTCACATAAAGTGCTGATACTGGTCTTTGACAATTACAAATGTTATGCAATGTACTTAAATTAATGGATACTATTTCAGAATGGCTGCCCAACTGTAAAATTACTTTGATTGCAAACTGCGAGTCCGTCGAGATGGATTACATATATGACGTCATTGTCCGCCATCTTTGATTTAAAAACAATGGAAAAGTGCACGAGATGCACACAACTCTCAGCCAACGATAGCTCTCCATCACGCGTGCACGTTTAATCAACGATGGCGGCCAATGCAGGGGTCTATTCAATAATGAATAATGATTTACGAATGGGTTATTAATTGCAAATGGTTCTTGATATCAAATAACGAGTGTCCTAATTAAAGTTGATTTCGCAGGAAAACCTTGGATGTTTTTGTGCGTTCCATAGCGAGTAACCCAATCTATTCGGAGGATTCATTTTGCACATTGAGTCGCCTGAATGTTTTGGTATTTTTTTTTCAATGTTTGCGCAGTTGCTATAGGGGTCACTTTAGCAGACTGTTGTATTGATATGTGCGGTGTATGGCGGGCGGATCGGGTTTCTGTCTTGTGTTATTTTGACGTCTATTGTTTGACAAATCGATGAATAATTTCAAACCTGAGTAATTTTGACATCGCGTTATGTATGTGGAAGTCGAATTGAGTGCATTTGATTACATCTAACTCGTGTTTATTAGTCTCAATTAATGATGATTAATCAATAATGATAACCAATGAAATATTTGGTACACTTAGAGCAACCCTACCATGAAATGCCAAAGGTACAATTATTTTTCCAATTGAATCATTTTTTTCTGCTTTTTCATTTGTTTCATTTATAAGAACAATATATTCGGATGCGTCTGCCTCGATTATTTGTGACTTGTTTCCGTGCAGCTAATACGATAACGGAACTCGTGCTCGATTTGACAATTTGTCATCAACTAAAACTCCCACGACGAGCAATTCCCTTTAATTTGGTGTTTAATGCAAGAAAGGCCTTAAGTGGATTTGATTATTCTAAACATAAGGATTCACGTGCAACCTCAGTTTTGTTTCCCTCCCGACTGCAAATTCACCCCAAAGGAGATGCCCCCGTTTTTTCCTTCTTTCTTCCTTGACTTCTTTCTTCCCTCGTCGAGACACAAACACTGGTCACAATTGCCAAGACCGTCTGCTTCTCAAGCCCTTAAGTGCTCAAACGACGAGTGCAGTTTTAACACAATGAAACTTCTTGTCGAAATTACATCGCACAATTCAAATCAGTGGGGGAGGGAATTAAGTAGTTTAAACCGTTCTAACAAGTTTAGTCTCCAAGTTGGCTTCCATTCCCATCATATCAAATTATGATATTTGTTTGGCATTTGCTGTCAGAGACATAGTTAAAGCAAAAAGAAACAAAAAACAAGTCAATTTATAGACAAAAAGGGCAAAGAATAAAGTTCAAATGGATAACGGCGTAAAAATACAAAAATTACAAGGACAAGTGAGTATTTAGTATTTATATATATTTCGATTGGCTACATTTGCTCACCTTTTCCTGGATACTTTCCTATTATTTTTTGCTCCTCTGTTTGCTATCAATGGATATGTTTTCGTTTGTGCTTGTTATGCCTCTGACGAAGATCCGGTCTGGATCGAAAGCTAAGGCCATCTCCCCTACTAGTTTTATATAAGTATAACATCAAGATATACATAATTATATACTGTTCGACTGAGTCCAAGCAATTTTTTGTCAGTTTCTGGTCTCGAAACCACGGCAATTCTGTCCAATATCGATGTTTGAAATACATACATACATACATACATACATATAATTGTATGTAGCGCCACAGCAGTTTTCAATGATGTATTTTTAATCGAATTTCGAACATGACTAACTTCATCAGGGTTAAGTTGTTGCTTAGTCTATCCTATCTAAATCCTGCTCAATTATTCTTCTGTTCCCCGATAAAAAACACCACTTCCCTGATCAATCACGCCCATGCAACGCTCAAACAAAATTAAACGTTCCACGCATACACACATCAATTATTTTATGACAAAAAAAAAGAGAGCGACGGATCACAGTATATTTTATGAGGCTGGCCTACGAATAGTTTGCCTGGATGGGGGAAAAATAGAGTAAAAAATACAGTTTAATAAAGCCCTGTTCACACGACGAAAAATTAACCGATGTCCCTTGCTTCAAATTTTATGGGCACTGACTGATAATATGTTGTCATCATGCATTAGCGAGATTTCACACAGCAACAATTTAGCGATGTTATGAGAAGATTTCACTAGGGACCTTGGACAGTCCAACCATTGTTGTCCTTTCACACGAAGTGCAGCTATAAGCAAAATTGTACAACCAGGCTAAAATGAAGCAAGGGACCCCTGCTAAATTGCTTTCGTGTGAAAGGGGCTTAGTAATTATTAAGCAACTTTATTTAGCCAGAACCAACACATCTGTTGATACCGTGGCAAACAAATAGATTGTTGTTTGAAAATATCAGAGTGATGCTCTATTCCTAGAAGGACATGCATGATTGTAATTGGCGGTCGCTGATGATACAGGTAAATATTAACAGTATATAGGTTTTGGCGGGAAAGTAATAGAGGGCATGGACATGTGTGGATTGTGGCAGACTCTATGTCGGTATTGGGAACTATTGATTGTCGAGGGGGGTATACACACAACGGTTTGGTATTAGATATCTCAGCGTTGAAAATCTATCCATTGTCACCTAACATAGACCTAACTTTGGGGGTACTAATAACAAGCGGTGTTTATAGGGATAGCATGTGTGCTATAGGGATAGCATGTGTGCTATCGTTTCGCGATAGAACCATTATGTATGGAATTATAATGACTGGTATATGTCAGCCGGGTTGTAAATGTGATTGTGGCGGAGCTTCTGTGTATGGGCAATATGCCCAATGCCAAAACTTGCCAAGACTCAAAACTGGGTTTAATGTGCATCGAATAGATCAGGGCCCAATTTCATGGCTCTGCTTACCGCGGATTTCGGCGCTTACGTATCATAGCATTATGTGCTACAAGGGCTCCGAAGCGCATAATTCCGCGGTAAGCAGAGCCATGAAATTGGGCCCAGAATAAGAGCTTTCAAAACACCACCCATTTCAGTCCTACGAGGTGAGTATTCTTCACAATGTACACAACGTTTGAGACATCACATCACATGATATCATGACGATGGTCAATGACGTCCATCTATTATGGAATCGTAGTTTGCAATCAGAACACCATTTACAATTGGGCATAACTGCCGACTTAGTATGGGGCGTCACACGTCGCTCTGCCAAACGCTTTTGCTATATCGTGAAAAACAACTATAGGAACCAACCGTTGCTCAACAGTTGCTTAGCAATTTTAGGGATTAAAGAATTGTCCCAGTTTCCGGGACACAGGGGGCCAGACCCATTTCTGGGTGTCAGTGTGATCCGGAATCTGAGTCAAACTGACCCCAAAACTGCGTCAAATTTACGCAGAACCCGAGCCAAACGTCCATTAAAAACAAAACAAAAACGGTTTCCCGGTCAGTCTGACCCCAATATAGGTCCGAGACTCGAAATCTGGATGCTATTGGCAGTCAGCAGAATCATTCTCTGCTCAGAAACTTTGGAGCTTAAAGGCTATCGTGATACTGCCTTCTGTTTTGCTTTTTTCAGTGTACTATAAACCATTTTGAGATATGGCGGACTCAATACTAGGACACTATAAGGTTTGGGTAAATTTGCCTGTGCACACCCAAACCAAACAGTGCACTCCTACAGTGTCCACCATATCTCAAAAAGGCTGTAGTAGCATCGCTCGGTGGCTTAAATTCATTAGTTGGTTGCATACGTTGTCTGTGTAATTACTTGTTTTCGGGAAACATGAAAACCCCCACTGAAAGACTCAAAGATGGGCCCCAAGGTCAAATTTAGTTCTGTGATGCTCTCATTTTCTAATAAGATAGTGTCCTTATGAAGATGACAACAACATTACAAGTCTCTAACCTCACGTTAAAATGGCGTAAAAATGCCACTGTGTTTGATACCATTCAGGTGTATTTTTTGTCAAAATTCAAAAGCGTTCTATGACGTATACATTTCAAAGAAATGGTCTGTACATTTTTGTAAAAGATTTTTCTTAAAGTTCATTCCTGAATTTTGATAATATTCAATCAAAACGGCATTGAATTTATCCTTTTGACTGGCTCAAAAAAATGTCCTCTTTGGAATTACAGACCTCTTTGTTGTTGATGTGCAATGATGTCACGTTTCAAATTTCGCTATGAAAAGAGTATCAAATAAAATGGCATTGTACACAATTTTAATGTTAACGTGCGGTTTAGATAATTTTTCCCCTACTTTCATTTGGACTCTATCTTCTGGAAAATGAGTGCACCACAAAGCTTAATTTAATCTTGGAGACCTTCTTAAAGGAACTCGACAACCATTATTATGAGTACGACTATGGAGACATACAATCCCGGCTCCTAGCGTGCATCGTTATGGGAATGTACACCATTGTTTTCTGAATGAGTAAATTCATTTCTACCTTCTTGTTTCCAACAAATCTATCAATCTGAGATCATAAAGCTCACGTTTTCACTTAGAACAACGTTTTATAAAGAATTGTACGCACATCGCTTGCACATCAAGAGTATCTCGAATGTAGAAATTAAAGTAAGCAACAGAATTGTGTTGGGTCTTCAAATGATATTTCGTGGAGTTGGACAGTGCTTGAGATGGAAATGTTTCTATGCAGGCTAAACACGGGCACACTCTATAAAAACTCCCGGGTCAGAGATGACCCGAATCCAGACCCCGTAGGGTCTGACCCCATTTCTGGGTCAATATGAACCGGAATCGGGGTCAAAATCAACCGAGAAATTGGTTAAACTGATGCACATTCCGGGCCAATATCCCATTTATTGACCAGTTTCCGGGTCAGCCTGACCCAGAAATGGGTCAGAGCCCACTGGGACTGGAATCCGGGTCAATTCCGATCGTTTTGTTGTTTTTATTTATTTAGTGTTTGATCGTTTATAACAAGAGAGCTTTTAACTTGAACATTACACCATACCACATAGGACCAAATGCAAAATGTACAGCCCTTCAGAAAAGGGCACAAGACAGACCCGTTGGATGAGACAGAGAATGTTTGATGATGTCATCATCGGCAATGAGTTCCACATGAAACAAAACAACATGACAATTTAGCTGGCTTAATTACTGATATTGTAGGCCATAATCGACCGTGTTTCTCTCCGCTGAAGATTCGTTTGGCGCCAAAAGATGACTGATTGATTTCTTAAGACTCGTTCAATGGGTTGTGACACAGCTGGGTACGCGTAGTGCATTGGTTCGTGGAATATGACAACCATTCGATACATACAAATTAAAGAAAGATGATCCTTAAGTTTTGTAATAGTTTCTCTTTCCGAGAAAAATCCAACATTTCAAAGTCACCATTCTTTACGTAATACAATACAAACAAGTCAATTTTTTTACTTCATTTTCAAACAAAAATACATCACTTTAAAACTGACTTTGTGTACTTTACTTTGATTCAAATAAAAGTAAGGTACACCGTTGAGGGTTTTGGGTATAAAACTTCCACCCAAACTGCAACCTCTGCCTGCATTCGTTTGTACGCATTCATTTGAATCGAAACAAAGCACCGCACAGAAAGAAAAAAATCAATTCTGCTTTGGAAAGTGAGACAGTGGTGTTTGTTTTCATTATCAAGAAAAATCTACAGGAACTCGATTACGCTGTTCAATTATTTCCATTACGACCTCTGAGTCACCTTTAACAAGAACAGTTAGCATTTCAGATCGATCGACGCGAAAACACCCTTCATTAAATCGGGGTGCGTTGTTCCATGCAGAGTATTATTGTGTTGTTTTTCCCCTTGGCCAGGGCCTAATTCTCCAAATGCAAAACAAAAAATCCTCGGGCCATAAGTTATCGTAAACTGTAACTGAAACAGGCAACACGAGTGGGATATCCAATGACTCCTTCTAAACCCTAAGTAAGTCCTTCTAAACTAAACATGTGATCTTCCGCTCCTTGGGATACGGGTGTAATAAAATGTTAAAGGACGGCTATATAGAACACTCGTGAAGTGTAACACGAGCTTTTTGGGGGGAGAAGTACGTGAGTTCTTTTCAAAGTTAGAGCAGTATTTACAGTTGTAGTGTTTAATTGGGGGTTGATTTTCACGAGTTTTCAATCAGTTTGTGTGTTTATTGAAACATCTCCACGAGTGGTGCGATTTCAAGCTGATATGGTTGGGCTCATAAAAATAATGATACGCAAACAAGTTATTGTGAAGCCACGCATCACAGCACGCGGGGACGATCGAGCAATCGGTTGGACCGAGGTTTTAAGGGGGTGGAGTTGTTTTTTTGAACAGCAGCGTACGCTTATAAAAAGCATATTATAAAGTATCGATCGGAAACATCAACTAATTCATGTTTTCCGAAAAAACAGTAGTTACTCGATATCATTGCTTTATTCATCATGCCTATTACAGATTAGGGAGGACGTGGGACTAATTATCTTGAAATGATTATCAAAGCTGATACAAATCTTGAACAAACCATAAACCACGTCAGTTCCCGTAGCAGGGAATTACCAAGCTACTGTGGCCCTGTTTTTTTCTTTTTCTTCGGGTAAGCTATAAACACAAACACCATTTCGATGTATAAAAGCGCAGTTTCCTGCAATTATTGTTGGAGGAATTGTCCCTTTCTTCTGTCTCCCTGCCCCCCCCCCCCCCACTGAGTGGTGACTTGTTGAAATAGCTGCTCCCAAGGGGGACCGTCTGTTTGCTGAGCAATATTAACGAGCAGACAATCTGATCAGTAATTTTGCATTTAGAGCGAAAACCGTGATCAACCAATTCTATGAGCGCTGCTTTCGGCCAATTTGGACCTAAACCCTGATGAATTCAAAACGAAGTGTAGTATTTGCAGCTGGTCATAGTGTTGTTTGGCGAATCTCTTTCTCTTTATTCGATGTTTAATTGTTATCATGGTCAAGGGCACACCACATTGTCTCAAGTACCAAGCAGTGTTGATGCATGGGTCAATATTTAAACCTTTTAAATCATTTTTCTGGTAAAAAAAAAAAGTTTGTTTGCTTCGATGACCTTTAAACGATTTTGTCTCTGCTTCGTGTATTTGGTTAGTGGTTTTTCGTATACGTTAATAATTGTAAATTGAGTACGTTTCGGTTGTTAACGGCAATTCATGAAGACTGATAAACCAATATGAAATGAAATGAAAAAAAGGGCAAGAGCTTATCATTTGGGGCTCTCTTGGGCCTATATAAATACACATGTGCACAGCTACAATCATGGGTACACTTTTTGTTACAAAGACACCAAATGAACACCACATAAATATTGAGTAACTCTTTGCAGATCTGGTATTCGACAAACTCAAGTACTTTCCACTCTTCATTCACACAGCGCTGGTTAATTAATTTACAAACAACATTAAGATAACTGATACATCACTGGTTTTCAAACTGTTGTTCATAACATGGACACGAAAAAAACGTGTACCCATAGTTGTGGCTGTGCACACATAAAAACAATAGAAGTAACAGGTAATATCAGCGAAATTACCATTACGAAATAAATGAATAAATAAATAAATAGATAAATCAGGCAATCAATCAATCAATCAATCAATCAATCAATAAAAAAAAATAAAAAAATAGATAAAAAAAAAAAAAGTCAAAGTATAAATTTATACAACAGAGTTTGAATGCACATACAAGTGTAATCAAAGTAGCGAACAGAATATTTAAAAAAGTATTAAAGCAACACATTTCGAAGGTGACCTGAAAACACGACAAATCGACATTATTGGTAAATGAACAATCTTTTCGCCCGGTTGGCTACCGGTGCTGCATGCTCCTAAGGAGTTGAGATGGTTTCACGAGATGCTTACATGTACATGGACAATGTAAGGCGCTATGGGGAATACTTGGCTTGAAAAAAGCACATAATAAGTACACGTTATCA